>OX403623.1:0-1200000 GCA_948107755.1 Campoletis raptor
CCAAACAAACCCAACAAACCCAAACAAACCCAAACAAACCCAAACAAACCCAAACAAACCAAACAAACCCAAACAAACCCAAACAAACCCAAACAAACCCAAACAAAACCCAAACAAACCCAAACAAACCCTAACAAACCCAAACAAACCCAAACAAACCCAAACAAACCCAAACAAACCCAAACAAACCCAAACCCAAACCCAAACAAACCCAAACAAACCCAAACAAACCCAAACAAACCCAAACAAACAAACCCAAACAAACCCAAACAAACCCAAACAAACCCAAACAAACCCAAACAAACCCAAACAAACCCAAACAAACCCAAACAAACCCAAACAAACCCAAACAAACCCAAACAAACCCAAACAAACCCAAACAAACCCAAACAAACCCAAACAAACCCAAACAAACCCAAACAAACCCAAACAAACCCAAACAAACCCAAACAAACCCAAACAAACCCAAACAAACCCAAACAAACCCAAACAAACCCAAACAAACCCAAACAAACCCAAACAAACCCAAACAAACCCAAACAAACCCAAACAAACCCAAACAAACCCAAACAAACCCAAACAAACCCAAACAAACCCAAACAAACCCAAACAAACCCAAACAAACCCAAACAAACCCAAACAAACCCAAACAAACCCAAACAAACCCAAACAAACCCAAACAAACCCAAACAAACCCAAACAAACCCAAACAAACCCAAACAAACCCAAACAAACCCAAACAAACCCAAACAAACCCAAACAAACCCAAACAAACCCAAACAAACCCAAACAAACCCAAACAAACCCAAACAAACCCAAACAAACAAACCCAAACAAACCCAAACAAACCCAAACAAACCCAAACAAACCCAAACAAACCCAAACAAACCCAAACAAACCCAAACAAACCCAAACAAACCCAAACAAACCCAAACAAACCCAAACAAACCCAAACAAACCCAAACAAACCCAAACAAACCCAAACAAACCCAAACAAACCCAAACAAACCCAAACAAACCCAAACAAACCCAAACAAACCCAAACCCAAACAAACCCAAACAAACCCAAACAAACCCAAACAAACCCAAACAAACCCAAACCCAAACAAACCCAAACAAACCCAAACAAACCCAAACAAACCCAAACAAACCCAAACAAACCCAAACAAACCCAAACAAACCCAAACAAACCCAAACCCAAACAAACCCAAACAAACCCAAACCCAAACAAACCCAAACAAACCCAAACAAACCCAAACAAACCCAAACAAACCCAAACAAACCCAAACAAACCCAAACAAACCCAAACAAACCCAAACAAACCCAAACAAACCCAAACAAACCCAAACAAACCCAAACAAACCCAAACAAACCCAAACAAACCCAAACAAACCCAAACAAACCCAAACAAACCCAAACAAACCCAAACAAACCCAAACAAACCCAAACAAACCCAAACAAACCCAAACCCAAACAAACCCAAACCCAAACCCAAACAAACCCAAACAAACCCAAACAAACCCAAACAAACCCAAACAAACCCAAACAAACCCAAACAAACCCAAACAAACCCAAACAAACCCAAACAAACCCAAACAAACCCAAACAAACCCAAACAAACCCAAACAAACCCAAACAAACCCAAACAAACCCAAACAAACCCAAACAAACCCAAACAAACCCAAACAAACCCAAACAAACCCAAACAAACCCAAACAAACCCAAACAAACCCAAACAAACCCAAACAAACCCAAACAAACCCAAACCCAAACAAACCCAAACAAACCCAAACAAACCCAAACAAACCCAAACAAACCCAAACCCAAACAAACCCAAACAAACCCAAACAAACCCAAACAAACCCAAACAAACCCAAACAAACCCAAACAAACCCAAACAAACAAACCCAAACAAACCCAAACCCAAACAAACCCAAACAAACCCAAACAAACCCAAACAAACCCAAACAAACCCAAACAAACCCAAACCCAAACAAACCCAAACAAACCCAAACAAACCCAAACAAACCCAAACAAACCCAAACAAACCCAAACAAACCCAAACCCAAACAAACCCAAACAAACCCAAACAAACCCAAACAAACCCAAACAAACCCAAACAAACAATTTATTATTCCCACAAATGATTAAAGGAATTCTTACAAAAGCTCATACCCTGGCTAAAAATCCTCTCCCCGGGAAATACACATTGGACAAGTACATTTATTGACCGCCATTTCCATTTATTTTCACAGAAAAAAAACCACAAAATTCTTTAAAATATTGACAAGATAGAGAATAATTTACATTCAGCACTAAAATTTATATCAATAATAAGAAAAGTATTTCATTGTCGCTTGGTTATTGAAAAAAGTCACCAATGTATAAAAATAAAAATTGATCAAATGAACAAAGTCCAGAAATAAATTAAGATAAAACAAAATGTAGGGAAAAAAATTTCAAACGGAAAAGATTAGATTAAAAAAATTTCGGTCGAAGTCCTTGGTGAGTTTGTGCCATAAGAAATGCATTACGTGATCCTAGCTATGCAAAAAACTCGCCAAGCACTTCGGCCGAAACTATGTTTTAATCTAATCTTTTCCGTTTGAAAGTTGTTTCCCCACATTTTGTTTTATCTTAATTTATTTCTGCACTCTGTTCATTTGATCAATTTTTATTTTTATACATTGGCGACTTTTTTCAATAACCAAACGACAATGAAATACTTTTCCTATTATTGATATAAATTTTAGTGCTGAATGTAAATTATTCTCTATCTTGTCAATTTTTTAAAGAATTTTGTGGTTTTTTTTCTGTGAAAATAAATGGAAACAGGGGTCAACAAATGTACTTCTCCAAGGTTTTTTTCCCCGGGGAGGGGATTTTGACCAGAATATCACTTCTTTTTTCTATACCTTTCGCCTTCATCAATAATTTTTTGCATTTATGGTCCACCATATTGAATCCGCCATTTTGATTTCCGAAATTTTGGGTGCAGATTTGTAATCGGCAAACCCGAATCCTATTTCCCCGAATACCAACTTTCGCTTTCATATCAAACGATTTTCGCAGTTATCGCCCGCCATATAGTATCCGTCATCTCGAATTTCCATATTTTGATAGTAGATTTGTAATCAGCGACCCCGAAAACCCCCGAGTACCAACTTTCGCTTCCATCAAAAAACTTTTGAATTTATGGTCCGCCATGTTGGATCTGCCATTTTGAATTTCGAAATTTTGGGTGCAAATTTGTAATTCGCGACCCCGAAAACCCCCGAGAACCGTATTTTGCTTTCATCAAACAATTTTTACATTTGTGGTCCGCCATATTGGATCCGCGATCTTGAATGTCTAAATATTGATTGCAGATTTGTAATCAGCGACCTTGAAAACCCCCGAGTTCAAAGTTTTGACCTAATTGCATGTAAGGACAAATGTGTGCTTCAAAGGGTCAAATTGATATTTTTTTACGGGAATTGTTCCGGCTTTACCGTCTGTCAACACTCGGATACAAATTTACGACACAGACGTACAAATTAGTTCAAATTTTGCCCACGATTCGTGTTACGCGCAACCAAAAACTTTTCGTCGAATAGGAACAGCGGGATATGTCGTCAGTTGCGGCCAATCAGAAGAACGCCACCGCCACGAGGCTTTTCTCTGTGTCGTATACATACACTCACGCACACTTCGATCACTGCATAATTTTGCCTGAGCAAAGTTTTTTTTCAGCGATTACGGCATCAATCGGGTTGATTTATGGCTCAATCGAAGGGGATAACTTAATTAGTCTCCAGTTCAAATTTGAGATCATGAAATTACCCCTGGGCTTCGTAATTCAAGAAAATGTCTCCCCCCACCACCGAAATCGCTTTATTACGAGATAATATACTCGAGTGAGTTTCGGGCCAGCAGACGACAGGGCTGTCAAATGTACTTGTCCCGAGACTCTGCCGAGTCTCATGATTCACCATCCGGTGAACATTTTAGCATTAATAGAACTTTAACCAAAATTCGCCAACGTTTTTTTTTGGTCTTCTTGTAAACAAGACGTCGAAAAATGGTGTAAAAGTGCACTATCTGTTAAAAAAAAAAGACCAAATATAAAAATGAAAGAAGAACTTCAAATTTACAACGTTGAATATCCTTTTGAGCAACGTGCAATCAATATTTTAGGTCCACTCACAAAAACAACATCAGGAAATAAATATGTTCTTGTAATAACGGATTATTTTACACGTTGGCCTAAAGCATTTCCACTTCCAGACTTTCAAACGAAAACCATTACTGAAATTTTAATTTTACACGTTGTTAGCCGTTTTGGTATACCCCTCGAAACTCACTCAGATCAAGGCAGAAATTTTGAATCAAATATTTTCAAAGAAATCATGAATTTGTTACGTCCCGAGATGTGGGATCGTTGGATCCACGGAGGTTTTGATGCTTGACCGCGATTGTTGAATCCCGAATGATTTTTGCGTTTGGGATTTTTGATTTGGGTCTCCGCGATTTCCGATTTAGGATACTATATTTTTAATTGTTTTAAGGATTTGGGTTTTTAATATTTTGTAGGCTGAAGTTTGAGAACGTTGATGTCAAAGGAGTTCAATATTGTTCCTTCAATAAAAGATTAACACTGTCTTTGATTAAACATAAATATAATTCTATTTATTCAATATTTACGGAGGTGATGTTTGTTACACATGGTTAACACTGGTTTTACACTTTTACTAATATTGAGTTTTATGATTTAGCTATTATTAACACAAATAATAATTCACAATTCGGAGTTCGAAGAGTCGAGTTTGATTTTTAGAGTTCGCGTACAATTTATATAACTGTCGCGGGATTGAGGTTTTTTAAGGTGAAGTTGAATGTTCGGACTCTCGATGCTAACTAACTATTGTAATTTTACAATTCGTAGTTAGAGTTCGAGTTCTTTGTTAGATTTTTTGGGGGTAAGGTGATGTGGAAAGGTTTAGATTTGTTATAGTTTTTACTCGGATTGGTTAAAGGGTTGTTAATTTGATGTCGTTATTTTGTGATTGGATTAGGTTAGTGGATGAGACTTTTCTGGAAAGATGATTGGAAGAAAAGTCATTTAGCGTTTGGACTTTGTGTATTGTTTGGGTTATGAGTAAGACTATCGAGTGTGATCGCTCCAGTCTCGAACGGCTGCACGTGTTTGTGCTGACTGCATGCATGGGAAATGTTTATCTCGCCTAGCGTTTGAATTTTGGTGAACGCGAGGCGTTGTTTCGGATAATGAGGAGTTAATTGATAAATGACTTCCTAGTGAAGTCGCATAGGAAATCGAATCGTCGTATAATAGGACTATTGTTCGATTTTATTATTTCTTTAGGATAAGGTTTTGGAGTTTTGGTCAGGCGACAGAAAGTCGTGGGATTGTTTATGAGTTGATATTTTTGGTTCGTAGAATTTTAGGGTTTATTGGTTTATCTTTTACTATGAGAGAGATAGAGAATAATTGATTTATATTTCTCTGTATTGTCACAACCGACGTTAAATTTTTCTTTTTAAATATATATAACCCGGGGAAAAAAAACCTTGGACAAGTACATTTGTTGACCCCCGTTTCCATTTGTTTTCACAGAAAAAAACTACCCAAAAAAGTACAAAATTTTCAAAAAATTGGCAAGATCAAGAATGATTTACATTCAGCACTAAAATTTATAATATCAATAATAGGACAAGTATTTCATTGTCCCTTGAGGATGGAGTATTTAAAAAAAAGCAAAAATAAGTTCGTTATTGAAAAAAGTCACCAATGTATAAAAATAATAATCGGTCCAAAAGAACAGAGTCCAGAAAAAAAATCAACATAAAACAAAACGCGGAGAAAAAAATTTCAAACGAAAAAAATTAGATTGAAAAATAATTTCGGCCGTAGTACTTGGCGAGTTCGTACCATGAAAAATACATTACGCGATTCTACCTAAGCAAAAAACTCGCCAAGTCCTACGGCCGAAATTATTTTTCAATCTAATTTTTTTCGTTTGAAATTTTTTTCTCCGCGTTTTGTTTTATGTTGATTTTTTTTCTGGACTCTGTTCTTTTGGACCGATTATTATTTTTATACATTGGTGACTTTTTTCAATAACGAACTTATTTTTGCTTTTTTTTAAATACTCCATCCTCAAGGGACAATGAAATACTTGTCCTATTATTGATATTATAAATTTTAGTGCTGAATGTAAATCATTCTTGATCTTGCCAATTTTTTGAAAATTTTGTACTTTTTTGGGTAGTTTTTTTCTGTGAAAACAAATGGAAACGGGGGTCAACAAATGTACTTGTCCAAGGTTTTTTTTCCCCGGGCAGGGGATTTTTGGCCAGGATATCACTTCTTTTTTCTGAACCTTTCACTTTCATCATAAAATTTTGGAATTTATGGTCCGCCATATTGAATCCGCCATTTTGAATTTCGAAATTTTGCATGCAGATTGTAAATCGGTGAACCCAAAAACCCCCGTGTGCCAACTTTCGCTTTTCTTAAACGATTTTCGCAGTTATTGTCCGCCATATTGTATCCGTCATCTTGAATTTCGAAATTTTGGATGCAGATTTGTAATCAGCGACCTCGAAAACCCCCGAGTACCATGTTTTGCTTTCATCAAACAATTTTTGCATTTGTGGTCCGCCATATTGGATCCGCCATCTTGAATTTCTAAATTTTAGGTGCAGATTTGTAATCAGCGACCCCGAAAACCCCCGGGTACCATATTTTGCTTTCATCAAACAATTTTAGCATTTGTTGTTCGCCATATTGGATCCGCCATCTTGAATTTCTAAACTTTGAGCGCAGATTTGTAATCAGCGACCCCGAAAACCCTCGAGTACCATATTTTACATCAGCAAACAATTTTTGCATTTCTTGTCCGCCATATTGGATTCGCTATCTTGAATTTCTAAATTTTGTGTGCAGATTTGTAATCAGCGATCCCGAAAACCCCCGAGTACAAAGTTTTGAGCTAGTTGCACGTAAGGAAAAATGTGTGTTTCAAAGGGTCAAATTGATATTTTTTTTTGCGTGAATTATTCCGACCTTACCATCTGTCAACGCGGATCTACGAGAAGTCCGCAAAAAACACGCTGTTTACGCGTCTCGCGTCAAAACTACCGTCAAACTTTCCGTGGTATGGGTACAAAGGAAAGGACCAATGGGAACTCGCTACTTTTGTCGCCGAAGACCGGCTTCGGTGGAAACGGGTTTTGATGGGCATCAAAACGCCTTTGATTGTGTCGTCTGCGCGCATATACAAACACACCAAATCCTTCAATGTGTTAGAATTTTTGCATAATCTTTACCCTGTGCAAAGTTTTTTCTCAGCAAATACGGCATCAATCGTGCTGAATTAAGGCTTAATCGAAAGATTTTTTTATAATTAGTCTCCAGTTCAATTTTCAAATCATCATCTGTCTCCTAAGCTTCGTAATTCGAGAAAATGACTTTCAGTTTTTACCCCCACTACCGAATTTTACTTTATTCAGAGATAATATACTCTGGCGAGCCTCGGGCCAGCAGACGACAGAGCTGTCAAATGTACTTGTCCCGAGACTCTACCGAGTCTCTTGATAGATCTACAAGTTTTTCTTTCCGAGAATTCTTCGAATACCACTCGCTACCCGGCCATAAAATATGACACGCGACACACACACTCCAGAGTTAGGACTAAATTTGTAACCGAAACACTTGTAACCGACGAATATAAATCAAACTAGCTTCCGCTATATTTCCGGACTACACTATGGACTATACGAAACATCCACTCATCTAATTAGGTCACTACGATCTTACTTCTAAGAAAACCTATAAACTCCTACTATTTTTCCGCATTTTAGCCCTATAAAAAGGCCATGTCTCTCCACAATCGCTGCATTCCGTTCGCACCTAGAGTCGCGTCTATACTGTTAGCAGTAGTTCGGTTTGTCATTCCGTTAGCCGTCTTACAATTAATCTCTGAACGAACTCCGGGTCTTCTGTAGAAGAGAGCGAGTCGAGTTCAGAAGTCAAAGCTAAAGTACCAAACTCAATACTTGGACTTAGAATCTTTTAACCTTTTCTACGACACAACAAATCACAAGTAAGCTACAACGAACCAAAGATTTACACGACACCTCTCCGGTAACGTAACCATTTATATTGTATCAAATTTGTATTTCATTATTATATTTACTAATACCTTATTTTCATTAAAGTACATAAAGAACATCTAAATCTTTTGACTCACTTAACACCCCGAATCCCTCTCCTAGTCGCAACCTAGACTAAGGCAAGACTTCTCGAGGTCTATCAGCGTAAGCCCACGATACTCTTAGGAGTATATATATAAAAACGCTCTGCGTATTAAAATGCAGGGAAAAGCTTATGGGACATAACGTTTACCGCTCGACGTTCAAACACCCGAACTTTTCCTTCACGCCTCTCCGGACGTGACAGTATTTTGCTGGGAAAATGTTAGGTGAAGGTTTGGGTAGTTCGAGCTAAGGCTTTTATGGCTTTTCAAGTGGTTGCCGGTTACGAACCGCTCGAGCAACACGTGGTCTATTGTCCTTTATGTGAAAAAGGCTGTCTTTGTCTGGGTCTATTCGTATTATTATATTGATGTTTTATGTATTAATAGTAGAGAGTATGTACTATTGCAAGAGTACATACTCGATTACTCATTTTATAATTAATTATATATTTTATTATCGACGAATGATGAAGCAGGTAAGCGAGTTTACCTGCTGATGATTGAAAGAAGGTTGAATGTAATAAAAAAATTATGGGGGCGTCTGGCTTAGGCTAGGACGTAACAAATTCATTAGGGATAAAAAAAACTCGCACAACTCCTTTACATCCTCAATCAAACGATCTAGTCGAATGTTTAAACCCAACAATTTTACAATACCTCTCAAAATTCATATCTGGAAGCCAAAGAGATTACGATAAGTGGATTCCACTTTTCCTCTTAGCTTACCGTTCTTCTAAACACGATACAACAGAATATTCTCCAGCAATGTCATTAATGGGTCGCGAACTTCGTTTACCGCTAGATCTTATTTGCGGAACTCCACAACGAAATACAACTTTACATGACTCATCATCACTTCCTGAATTCGTAGAAGAATATTAAAAAAAAAATTTAATAACATTCATAATAATGTCCTCCAGAATCGAAATATAAAAAGTAATAAGATGAAATCAGATTTTGATATGAAGTCCCATATGATTTCTTTCAAAAAAGGACAAAAAGTATGGTGCTATTCACCTTGCAGAATAAAAGGCAAATGCCCAAAATTTCAAAAAGATTGGATTGGTCCATGTATTATAAAAACTAAAATCAATGACGT
This sequence comes from Campoletis raptor, assembly GCA_948107755.1. Lineage (NCBI taxonomy): Eukaryota > Metazoa > Arthropoda > Insecta > Hymenoptera > Ichneumonidae > Campoletis > Campoletis raptor. Next base: position 9,358 of record OX403623.1, read on the forward strand.
TGTTTACAGAATTCAAAAATTTCCTCGAAATACATTTAAAATTGTACATATAGATCGTCTAACAAATTACACACAATAAAAAAAAATTAGAGGCAACAGATCAGGAAAATCAAGCTGGAAAGTATTAATGCTTCACTAGAACCTTGGACATTTGAAAAAAAAAAAAACATCTATCATGATGTGGAAAGACGTCCTGGAGGGTTTTGCAAGCGTTGATTGGGTAAGTCTTCGTCAAAATTTTATGAGGTTTGATGAAAATTTGAAATTAGATGAATTTAAATGAAAACCAACTGTGGACTTGAGTGTATATTAGGGAAACGTGTCAAAGTCCAGGGGTATTGATATATTTTTAAAAAATATTGAAACGTTGTAGGAGTTTCAATACTTGAATAAAGGTTCGGAGCACGAAAATAAGGATTAAAGAAGTGTAAATCTTGTGTTGGAATCTGTTACATAAATTATTTATTCAATTAAAACACGAATTTCCCTTTTTACAATGATATTTGGACAATCACTGATTTATCGATAATCGACGTTCGCAATTGATTCATAAAGTTTTGAAAACGCGCCTTTACTACTGTCGCTCATTGCGCTGTGTGTCTCTATCTCACCGTTCGATCGGTGGCGCCGCTGATCTATCGGGTTCGCTCGATGACAGTTTGCCAAGATGGCTGCCGCCTTGTTTATATCCTGTGTCATGGAGACTATAGGGAAGGAGTCAAAACTTGGCCTCCTGGCGTGGCCCCAAAAATGTCGGCGAAACGTAGTTCCTCCAAGCGGCGCTGCTGTTTTAAGGACGCTTCGGGCATGCGCATTACGTACACGGCTGATCACGCGCCAAAAGCTAACAGCTGATGAGAGTCGTTTACTGAACCGATATAAACAATCCGATAAATTTGATATAATTCGAAATTCAAGGATGTTTCTTGCCTAAAGAGATTCGAGATATCATTAATGAATTCAAGTTAGGCAGAAGGTTATAATTGATAATGAAAACAGGAAGACAAAAATCAGGGTTAAAAACAACTTAAATACAATTTGACTTCTTACGATATTATTATGACGTATGGTCTATGGAGTAAGACAGTAGTCTCGTAATGGGAGGACAAGGGTTCAATTCCGCAGGGACGAAGTTTTTTACCTCTCGAAAACTTTTTTTTTTACTTTTTTTTTAAGGTTCCACCGTCTGGTAATCGAGATATTCAGTGTTTAAAATCGCAACTTTAACATGAGGTCTTATAGGAAGTTACGAAAAAAGACGATTTTTTACAATGAATAACTCGATTTCTAGACGGTAAAACTTTCTCAAATTTCATCTACAGTTGTGTGTTATTGTTAAGAAGGTTCATACGAATTTTAAACAATTAAACTTGGAATCGAACGCATGAGAAACGATCGAACCTCCTTAAATTTCACTTCTACAAGATGATTTTTAATAAATTTCATTTTTCTCGCTAGCTTTTTTTTTCTTGGAATTGTACAGTTGAAATTTATGTATATATGATGAGCAATGTTAAAAAATTGATATCTACAAAATTTTAACAAATTCACGAAAATTACGGTAACTTTTTTTCCACTCGAAGCTGGGACCACAGTCACCGCTCACTCTCTTTGTGGAATTATCTTCAAATTTGTAATTCATGTTTTCCATTCATAGTCTTTTTTTAAAAACATGAAAAATTTTTAAATAAAAAAAATGATGAAAAATTGAATTTTGCACTTGGCCTTCCTGAATAAATGATTTATCGGAATGTAATACGGCCTATAACCTACTCTGATTACTTGCGTATTTATTTTTTTATATATACCTTCGCTGTAAAACATCATTTTTTATGAAATGATTTTATGAAATATATTTAATTGCCGCCATGACGGTCAGTTTCATCACGAAGCACCAATTGTATCACTATATATTATGCGTTCTTAACTACAATGCGACGCCTATCGGTCGTTCTTGACACCAGCGTTTCCCGACAGATTTGGGACGCATTTGATACTACCGCAGTATAGGAAGTTTGGACTCCTTCCCTATAGTCTCCATGTCCTGTGTACTCGCGTTACAAATTTCTCGTGATTTTACGTGTTTTTACAATGTTTAGGTGTTTTCGCAGACCTGCGTTTGTCGGTGTGGGTGATATTGACCAAGTGGTGTAATTTCAAGGTGTTTGGTGTCGAATTGTGTACGTCGCGAGGTTTTCTTCGTGAAATACGGTGCGGATTGCGTTTCCGGTTTCTTGCGTTTTTATTGTTTACGCGTACAGTTAAAATTTCGGTGTTTCTCAGTGTTTTCAGGTACCTACGTTTGTTCGTTCACCTGTTTCGAACCCGGCTGTGTAATTTGGCTGGGCTCTGTCAAAATTTATAGTCTTGACAGCTGATTGCGTTCGTGAAGCGGTCAGGTTGGGTATCGGGCTTGTATTTGTTTTTGTGTTCGTCTTTATTCTTGCTAATTTCTTTAATGATTCCTTTCCTAAAATTTTGAGGAGCGATCCTCGTTTTTTCCCTTCTTTTCTTTCCTAATTTCTAATGCTTTCCCACTATGTCTTGAATGGATCTGTGAGTGTTCTTTTTCCCTCTTTCCCTCTTGGTACTCCCGGTTCCAAAAATCTCCTCAACCTTGTTTCCCCTTGTGATCGCTTGGCTTGCTTTATTAATATAATTATGATATCCCCTAACAGGTTACCCCCGATGGAGCTCCTGAGCCTTCGAAGGATATCTCGACTCTTTTCAACGCTGAGGGAAACTAGGGACGGCGGTACTTCAGGTAAGTTTTTAATTCACCCTCACTAATACCTCCTTCTGTCCGCTAATTACCTCTCCTAATTCTTTCCTGAACTAAAGTCCTGACGCAGAGTCCCTAACCCCGGTCTATTCCCAATGATCAGTTTCTCCTTCGTCTCCGCACTAAGATCCTGTGGTGACACTTAATTTTAGTGCTAAGACGTTAGAAATTTCCTGTCATCCAGAAGTCTTGCCTTTATATTTCCTCATTCCATCCTTTCCTTATTCAAGAAAGATTTCCCTCTATCTCTTTGTTTATTAACTATTTGTATATTTATTATTATTAATTTTTTTATTATTTCTTTTTGTTTCAGCTTTCATTCTGGAGATGGCGTTTCCTGAGTCTCAGGTGGCACCCTGACCGTTGGGGCTTCGCCCCAGAGAGTGCTCCGTTACAATATATATATGTTAATCGATAGAACCGATTGATTCAGATTAAAACTGACTGCGAACTCGAACATATATTGAGGAAACGTATCTAGAGTTCCGGGAATAAATCTGCAACATGATAAACGGTGGGATCGATTGAGTAAAATGAGAATGATGAGACTCGGCTGCATACTCGAACAGGTGTTGAAAAACATCTCTAGAGTCACAGAGAGTATAACTGGGGCATTACACGCCAAATCGGACACCAGTCTGCTTTTGTATCTTCGATTTTTTTGATAATTTTTCATGTTATAGTACCCATTGAGAAAGATCTCCATGTTTTTTTTCAATTTTTTTCGTCCAGCCGTTTTCGAGATATCAATTTTGAAAAAAATAACAAATAAATCGTTTTTGTTTTTTCAAATACGCTTAAAAGATGCGTGATGAATTATAGTTTTTTCGTAAAAAATTTCAAGAAAATCGATCGGTACGTGTTTTTCGAAAATCAACATTTTATGTTTAAAATTTGAAAATTTAATAGAAATATGGTTTTGATTTTTTTTAAATTTTATATTCCAAAAGTGCTGTAAAAAATGAAAAATTCAAAAAAAAACGTCCTAATTGGCCCATTTTTCGCAAAGTTACGCGCATCTGAAAAAACAAAAACGATTTATTTGTTATTTTTTCAAAAATTGATATCTCGAAAACGGCTGAAGGAAAAAAATTGAAAAAAATCATGGAGACCTTTCTCAATGGGTACTATAACATGAAAAATTATCAAAAAAAATCGGAGATGCAAAAGCAGACTGGTGTCCGATTTGGCGTGTAATGCCCGAACTGAATTATAAGAGAATGAAAATGATGAAAATCTTTCCAAGAAAAGCTTGATACGGATATTCCCGATCATTGAAAATTGTAATTGGTATCTGCTAGATGAATGAGAACTGTAGAACTAACCTCTGAATAGATAAATTCGATAAGATTTATTTATTTTTTGCCATGTTGGTCATTCTTATTTTCTTTTGTCATAGATAATCAGATTTAAAAAAAAAGGAAAAATCAGTTCGTTATTGGAAAAAGTCACCAATGTATAAAAATAAAAATCGGTCAAAAGAACAGAGTCCAGAAAAAAAATCAAGATAAAACAAAACGTGGAGAAAAAAATTTCAAACGAAAAAAATTAGATTGAAAAATAATTTCGGCCCTAGTACTTGGCGAGTTCATACCATGAGAAATACACTATGTAATTCTACAAAAAACTCGCCAAGTACTACGGCCGAAATTATTTTTCAATCTAATTTTTTTCGTTTGAAATTTTTTTCGGGGGATTCAGGGTCGCCGAATACAAATCTGCACCCAAAATTTCGGAATTCAAAATGGCAGATTCAATATGGCAGATCATAAATTCCAAAATATTATGATGATAGTGAAAGGTGCAGAAAATAGAAGTGATATCCTGGCCAAAAATCCCCTGCCCGGGGAAAAAAAACCTTGGACAAGTATATTTGTTGACCTCCGTTTCCATTTGTTTTCACAGAAAAAAACTACCCAAAAAAGTACAAAATTTTAAAAAAATTGGCACGATCGAGAATAATTTACATTCAGCACTAAAATTTATAATATCAATAATAGGACAAGAATTTCATTGTCACTTCAGGATGGAGTGTTTAAAAAAAAGTAAAAATCAGTTAGTTATTGAAAAAAGTCACCAATGTACAAAAATAAAAATCGGTCAAAAGAACAGAGTCCAGAAAAAAAATAAAGATAAAACATAACGTAGGGAAAAAAATCTTAAACGAAAAAAATTAAATTGAAAAATAATTTCGGCCGAAGTACTTGGCGAGTTCGTACCATAAGAAATGCATTACGTGACCCTAGCTAAGCAATGAACCCGCCAAGTACTTCGGCCGAAATTATTTTTCAATTCAATTTTTTTTCGTTTGAAATTTTTTTCCCCACCTTTTGTTTTATCTTGATTTTTTTTCTGGACGCTGTTCTTTTGACCGATTTTCATTTTTGTACATTGGTGACTTTTTTCAATAATTAATAAAGTGAATAAGTAAACGCAAAATTGTGTAATTGTTATTTAAACGTAACAATATGTTGAAAGTAAGACTCAGCTGTCGCGCGTCGCTCGCTCGGTCTCCGTCCCTCTACCGCGTTCGCGCCTCGGCGAAAAATTTCAAGTGTCAATCCTCGATAAAAGAAAAAAAAAAATTAATTGAAAAAAATTAAACGGCACGTATGAATAATTTCTTTGTAATTTTTTTCAAGAACTACATCAAATAAATAAATAAAAATACAAAAAAATATGCTATTGGGGCTATTTTGCTATTTGGGCCTATGCTTTTTGGGCCAATAGCATATTTTTTTGGACTTTTTATTTATTTACTTGATGTAGTTATTGGAAAAAAATACAAAGAAATTATTCATACGTGCCTTTTACTTTGTTTCTCACTTAATTATTTTTTTTTATCGAGGATTGCCACTTAAAATTTTTTTCTTCCCGAATTTTTCAAACTCGGAGGCCTTTTATAAATCCTCAAAAATGTTCAGTATGATTTTTTCTAAAATGAGGGCACCTGAGAACTTTTCTTTTCTTTCAATCAATTAAAAAAAAATAGAACGTAAAGTCGGTCCACTCATCAGCGGGCGGCATTTCATTCGGAATGGATTAAAGTTTTTTTTCAGTGAAAAAAAAATATATATATTAAAAATGCCGAACATTGAGAAAAATAAGATTTTTCTCGAAAAAGTAAATTTTTTTACAGATTTTGATATCTGCAAATTTTCTGTATTTTTTTTTTTTCAAAAAGTTACTTTTGAAAACGAAAATTTCAAAAAAAAACATTCCGATAATTTCATTCTTGAGAAAGTTATAGCTCTTTGAAATAAAAAACAACTATTTTTTTTAAGAATTCATAACTCTTTCTGACTTGGGTGAGATTTTTTTTTATTTCCTGAAAAATCCTTTCAATGGGGTAGAAAAGGGAAAAAAATTCAGCAAAATCGATAGGGGTCGGGTTCAAAAGTGGTCGATTTGGCATGGAATGCCCCATATGTAAAAAAAATAGCTGAGCGTTGGATTGACGTGACGAAACTGCAGAACGCAAAAATACGGAATAAAAAAATAATAATGAGAAATGGAGAATTGGATCAACCTAGATCTCGCGATAATTTTAATCTGCAACACGGTTTTTTCGACTTGTCTTGCTTCTATCGACTTTGATTAGCCAGAGCCAACTCTGATAAATATTTAACATATTGCCTATCTTCGAAATCCCGCTGCGAGAAAGTACGCGTTGTTACATTTTGATACGTATGAATCAGGGATCTTGTGCGAACGTAAGGCCTATAAATAAGGCGCCATTCGTAGTCGAAACGTCACAGTCATAGTAGGATTTCGCTGTGTTGTTTTAATGCAAAAAACAGTGATGATTTTGTGTATTGGTATAATCATTCCGGCATTTGCAGTAGCCGCGACTGCTGAATTCCTAGCATATGATCTCCATAATACTCATGGTTTGCCCATACCACCGAAATTACTTCATCAACGTGCCATCAATGAAGACACGAGATCCATAGGTATTTTTTTTCCTCATTACACTCAGTTATTAATGTTGCCCACAGCTTGAAATCACAAATTATCAACAGCAGAGTAATCTTTTTAAAATAGAATGTTTTTTGTAAAAAACGACAAATTTTCAGCTGCGAAACGGTGTACTCAAAAATTTGAAAATAAATATGAACATCTCTTTGGAAAAAATAAATGTAATGTGTGTGAAATAAAAATTGCCTCGAATAAATTAATATAAATAAATGTAAGGAAAACCACTGAAAAAGACAGAAATTGTTGTATTGATCGGTGCAAGTTGCTCACAATACAAGTTTTACAAGCAGATAGTTGAAAAAAAATTATGACAGCAAATCTGGATTGATCGGACAAAATGCACGTAGCCTAAAATGTAAAATAAATAAATGGAGTATTCCATCAAAACTCAACCTGTCATGAAGTTTCACATTTTTTATTCCGGTCAAGGTTTACCTGGCCAAAAATTCCCTGCGTGGGGAAAGAACCTTGGACAAGTACATTTGTTGACACCTGTTTCCATTTGTTTTCACAGAAAAAAAACTGCCCGAGACAGTACAAAATTTTTAAAAATTTGGCAAGATCGAGCTAGGAAAAACAAGATTGTTTCTATAAAATAACTTCATTCCAAATAATAAACAAATATTAAAAACATTATATATGGGGCATTCCACGCCAAATCGGATACCACTCGGCTTTTGCATCTCCGATTTCTTTGATAAATTTTCATGTCATAGAACTCATTGAGAAAGGTCTCCATGATTTTTTTCCTGGCCGTTTTCGAGATATCGATTTTTTAGAAAATAAAAAAAATCGTTTTTGTTTTTTCAAATACCCGTAACTTTGCAAAAAATGGGCCAACTGGGACGTTTTTTTTTTTTAATTTTCATTTTTACAGCACTTTTGGAATATAAAATTGAGAGTCGCGGTAGCGGCTCGAGACAAGTACATTTACCTATCCTGTCTCCGTCAAAGACGAGTCGCTACAAGACTCAATAACTCCAAGGACCGCGTTTCCCAACTGTTTTCGAAAAAGTTCAAATCTGGTTTCCGTAAAATTTATTAAATTATAGCGCTTTGGAAAACTTTTTTTTTTATTTTCTTTTTCCTTTCGATTGTGTCTAACTAGTACTCTGTAGCTTGAATGGTACTGGAGATATGCATTTATTTTTAATTAGCTTAATTGTTAACAAATTCGTAACTCTACAATAAACAAATATTTAAAAAAACGGTTCTGGGATTTTGTAGCTTAGACTATGAGCTTTCAAAAGAATATAGTGTTTTTGTGTGAGTTGCGAAAAGTTGAATTATTTGAACACCTGAAAGTGGGGAATATTTTATGGATTCATGCATGTCATAAAATAAACGAAAAGGTAATTTTACGATACAGAAATGTTTTTTTATTATTCAAAATACAAAGAAATAATATATTAAAGATAATCATCTGAAAAAAACTGGAAAACTACGAAAACGAAAAATAAAACACCATCCACTTACCTTTGAAAATACTGATGTGGTGTGTACACTGACCCTTTCAGGGAACGGCAGCGACTTACACTCACTGACGTTTCTAGGTAAACCGCCGGAACCGGCGGTCGCTTAGGCATTTAGTCCCTATTACCACTTAGATTTTTTAGCGAGGGTAACCGGAGCCTGCCCTTTATCGGCAAGAAAGAATTTTGAGTTCGAAATTTCGACTGTTCCTTTAAAGTCCCAGTATACACACGCCGAGATAAAACAAAACGTGGGGAAAAAAATTTCAAACGAAAAAGAATTAAATTGAAAAATAATTTCGGCCGAAGTACTTGGCGGGTTCATTGCTTAGCTAGGGTCACGTAATGCATTTCTTATGGTACGAACTCGCTAAGTACTTCGGCCGAAATTATATTTCAATTTAATTTTTTTCGTTTGAAATTTTTTTCCCTACGCTATGTTTTATCTTTATTTTTTTTCTGGACTCTGTTCTTTTGACCGATTTTTATTTTGGTGACTTTTTTCGATAACCAACTGATTTTTACTTTTTTTTAAACAATCCATCCTGAAGCGACAATGAAATACTTGCCCTATTAATGATGTTATAAATTTTAGTGCTGAATGTAAATCATTCTCGATTTTGCCAATTTGTTAAGAATTTTTTACTTTTTTGGGTAGTTTTTTTCTGTGATTCAAATACTTTATAATTGAATACTTGCTCCGACGTAATTGGCTTTAAATGCTTTAGTATATTTATATTGATTTATTATATTTTTGAGAAACCCGAATTTTTCTTTTTACGAACATTGAGTTACCATTTTTTGAAGGGATTTAGTTCTTGTGGAGTTAAAAAAATTCAAAACCGTATTTCTATTAAATTTTCAAATTTTAATCATAAAATGTTGATTTCCGAAAAACACGTAGCGATCGATTTTCTTGAAATTTTTTACGAAAAAACTGTGACTCATCCCGCATCTTTTAAGCCTAGTTTTATAATGGGCAAATGACGAGATCCATTTTTTATCAAGTTTTTATAATTTTATGTTTCAGTTATTTGTACTAAAAGTTATCAATGATCGTTTTCTAGGTCTACCAGCAATAGTTCTTGCCATCTTTGAAATGTAATAGATATGTTTTAATAATATAATAGATTATGACTATATATTTTTCGTTAAATATATCTCAGCAAAAACTTAAAAAAAGTAAAACAATCGCACCTAAACTATAATGTGAACAGTCTGCATCCTTTTACTCACTTCGAAAAATGTTAGCCAAGTTTTTGTATGATCTCTGCGTCAAACTTGTGCGGTGGTACGTACGTCATATGTTTTTGCAGTTGATATACCTCAATTTATGTTAACAACTAAATCTCAAGAAAAATTGTTGGTGAATCACGAAATTTGAATCGAAATGAAGGCATTTGCTCTTGGCTATATGAATATAAATTGGTTTCAATTCTTTTTGAAAAGAGAAGGCAGAGGAATAGAAAACGGAAAGAATTTTCTTTTTTTTTGCGATCAAATTTTTTTCGAAGTGAGTAGAAGGATGCAGACCGATCACATTATAGTTTAGGTGCGATTTTTCAGTTCTTGGCGATTTTTTTACTTTTTTAAAGTTTTTGCTGAGATATATTTAACGAAAAATATTCAATCATAATCTATTATATTATTAAAACATATCTATTACATTTCATAGATAGCAAGAACTATTGCTGGTAGACCTAGAAAACGATCATTGATAACTTTCAGTACAAATAACTAAAACATAAAATTTTAAAAATTCGAAAAAAAATGGATCCCATCATTTGCCCATTATGAAACTAGGCTTAAAAGATGCGTGATGAATTATAGTTTTTTCGTAAAAAATTTCAAGAAAATCGATCGGTACGTGTTTTTCGAAAATCAACATTTTATGATTAAAATTTGAAAATTTAATAGAAATATGGTTTCGATTTTTTTTTAATCAAGAGACTCGGTAGAGTCTCGGGACAAGTACATTTGACAGTTCTGTCTGTCGTCTGCTTGCCCGAGGCTCACCCGAGTATATTATCTCTGAATAAAACGATTTCAAGGGTGGGGGGAAACTCTTTCTTGAATTACTAAGCCCAGGCGTCATCTTATGATTTGAAATTTGAACTGGAGACTAATTAAGTTATCCCCCCTCGATTGAGCCATAAATCAACACGATTGATGCCGTAATTGCTGAGAAAAAACTTTGCACGGGCAAAATTATGCGATGATCGAAGTATGCGTGCGTGTATGTATATGACACAGAGAAAGGGCTCGTGTGGCCATTGTGTTTCTGATTGGTCGCGACTGACGACATATCCCTGTGTTCCCATTCGACAAAAAGTTTTGGATACGAGTAACACGAATAACACTAATACGTCTTCATATGAATGTGTCCTTTGATTTCGCGGACATACAGCAACGTTCGAAAATCGGAAATCGGGAAAAGAGTTCAAGAGACTCGGCAGAGTCTCGGGTTCAAGTGTCGACGAAAGAAAAGTGCGAAGACGTTAAAAAAAAAAAGTCAACGTCAGTGGATGACGAAAAAGTGTTAGGTCAAGAGACTCGTCAAGAGTGTTGTAATAGTGTGTGTAGTGCGGGGTTAAGTGCGGTTCCTATCTATATCGCTAAAGTGTCAGCTGTCACAGCTGCAATATCTATATCTCTAATGTGTCAGCTGTCAAAGCTGCAAATTTATATTCGAGTGTTGACAAACCGAAAATGCGGAAGTACATACATGAAAAAAAGTTATTTCGATTCAGTGAACGATTAAAATAATACGTATAAGATCGTGATTTTGGGTGGTCCAATTAATAAGTGATAGAAATTTCGCGCATGTGTCAGTTGTACAAGTCGCAAGCTCATATTTCAGTGTCGACAAACAGAAGTGCGAAAACGTAAAAAAAAATATTTTAAAGTTCAGTCATTAACATAAAAGTGTTTCAATGAATTGATTTGTGAAAAAATATTAAATAATTTTAAAAAATCCGCGAATTCGTGTAGCTGGATTAAGTGCTATAAAATACATCGAAACATAACCTCAAAGATTCAGTGGCAAACGTTTTAAAAATGTGTGAACTCTCAAATCAATGGTGTTGATGTTTAGATCGTGGAACGCAACGAGATTTTTTTTTCAAGCATGTCCCTCATATTTTTGTCGCACATCAAGACATATTTTTCGTAAAAGGGAGTGTGTGCGTGATGAAACCTAGTGACCAAAATGTATCTTGTTCATTAATAAAAACTTGAAAAAACAAGGAGTGTTGATGAAATGTTTATTTTCAAAAATTTACATGTGACTATTCTTGTGGAGTCATGATTTTCAATACTTTTCAGTTGCGGTCTACGAATCAACCAAAAAACTCCCAATATTCTACACGCTAGGCTAACTTCCTTCGCTTTTCCTTTTAGGCATTCGACTACAGCTTTTCTTATCAACTGGAGTTTCGCTGATTATGTGAACGTTGTATTCACGGAACATCTTCGCCAACAAGTTTACACATCAAAATGTCAGCAATAATATGATGACATGACTCGGTCAGGCTTGTGCAAGATTCGAGTGAAACCTCAATTATGACAAAAAAATCAACATATTGAATATTTCTTCAATTCTGTAGTGTGCATTGTAGCAGAATTGCTATAAATGTTTCTATACAGTATTAACTTCATCCTCCCGGCAATGTTTCTTCTCATAGCATTAAAATTCTTATCGCTGAGATGCAATAAAAGTTTGTGTCAAAATTTTTCCCTACTCCGAAGACACCGCAGGCTGTAGTAAACTGAATTGCGGTTCTTCGCTTTGTCCATTAGGTTTGAATTAAACTACCAAAGCTGACGCAATGGACCATTTACTATTCTTAATGAATACATTAAAACTATTGTCTCTTTCGCATAAGAGATAATGGTTGTTAGTTGCAGCTCAACGGCAACACTGTTTTCTTTGCAAATAATAATTGATACGAATTTTCATTGTTTGGTAACGGTCAATTCTTTTTGTAAATTCTTTATTCAAGATTAAATTACTTTTGCCATAAAGTATTTCAATGTGAAAATGTATTCTGTGGACAATCTACTTTTCACTTTTCCTTGAAAAAAAAAAAAAAAAAAAAGAAACAAGGAAGCAGGCTCGTTCCACTCTTACCATAAATTAAATGAAGAACTGAGACAAAATTAGAATCGGATATGAGAATTATGTTTTTAAACAAAAAATATAAAATTATGAATGAAGTGAAAATAAGAATTCATACACATGGTACATCAGGTAGCATAATAGCATAAACCATCATTTTCATCAAACCATCTAATGAATACTTATATTAAAGTTTTGATAAACATGCTCCGTCGCTGTCTTACAGAATGGAATGTGCACTTTCATCCAGTCATCATTTATCCAAGCTGATGAGATACCTTCATGTTATTCGATATAAATGAACCCAGAGTGTTGTCAAAGGTAGCTTGCGTGGAAGCAGAAATTTTGATTTGCTTTAGCCGGTCGAGGCAATTTTATAATCAGTTTGTCTGAAAATGGTTTTACCGCTGTGCTGAATGTCTCTTTTTTTACGTGCAGTTTTATTTGCCATTGGTTATTCATATTCGCGAATCAAATTTGCATTTTCATTCTGAAAGTGAAATTCAGGGTCAAAATTTTCATACATAAAAGCAAAATTTAATTTTTTCCTTCAATTCTAGGAATTACAACTTTCAATATTTTTTGTTTCAATTAGAGAAATGGATATTTTTTTGCAAATTGATTCGCTAATTTCAATTCGAGTATTTTTGAATACTCGAATTGAAATTTGGATTTTTAATTATAGTTAAAGTATTAGTAAAATTTGGATTTTTAATTAGTTAGTAAAATTAGTAATATGTTAAATGAGTGATTAGTTTGGTACTCAATTGGAATTTGCGTTTTTTTATTCGGTACATAATTCAAATACTTGTGATTTCTATTCAGGAATTGAAATTTAGTTGATAATTCGGAATATCCCAAATTTATAAAAACAGAAATCTAAATAAGAAAAATAATTTCAGTACCCCAAATTTCTGTTGGTGAACTGGTATTTGGTATATAATTTGAATGACTTTAAATTCCAATTCGAGATCTGAAATTCAGTACATCATTTCAATCGCAAAATATATTTTGCAAATTTGGCCCATTTTTTTAACTATTTTAAATCTTGATTCAGGATCTGAAATTTAGTACATATCTTTATGTACCGTAAATTTTGATTCGGAAATGGGAATTTAGTGAACGATTTGAGGTACTTCAATTTGTACAACGGGAAATGGAATTTTGTACATACCTTCAATACCCTGAAATTTATTCGGGAATCAGAATCTGGTACATAATTGGAATAACTTGCAGTTCTATATCGATAATTCAAATTTAGTACATGATTTTAATACCCCAGATTGTTATTTGTGAGATAAGGTTTTGATATACGCCATTTTTTTCATTTTGCGTACAATTTTTCCGTCGATGGTCCCTTTTTCGCCAAATAACCAGCAGTAACGGAATTATTCATTTATTTTGCTTTAGCCAAGCTATAATACTTACAATAATCAAAATTAATTAGTAAAATAGTATTAAGTATGTTCCTTATCATTTTTTTCATTTTTTGAAGGCTTCCTAAAGTTGCCCAAATGATTCGCAAACGAATCCTTAATCTTTTGTAAAAATGGGTTCGAAAGGGTCAGCCATATAGCTAACTTTGATTAACAAACAATTACCAATCGAATAAAAAAATCAAGACTCGATAGAGTCTCGGGACAAGTACATTTGACAGCTCAGTCTGCCGTTTGCTGGTCCAAGGCTCATCCGAGTATAATATCTCTAAATAAAACGATTCGCGGTGGTGGGGGTAAAAACTGAAAGTCATTTTGTCGAATTACGAACTTCAGGAGACACGTGATAATTTCAAAAGTACACTGGAGACAACTAGTTAAGAAATTCCCGTTTGATTGAACCTAACTACAGCACGATTGATTGCGTATTTCCTGAGAAAAAACTATATGCACAGGGTCCAGATTATGCGAAAATTCCAAACCATTGAAGGATTTGGTGTGTCTGTATTTGCACGCAGCAGATGATACAATCGAAGGCGTTTTGATTTCCATCGAAACCCATTTTCACCAAAGCCGTTCCCGGCGATAATAGCATCAGCAGGTGGTGGGGGTAAAAACTGGAAGTAATTTTCTCGAATTACGAAGCTCAGGAGACAGACGACGACTTAAAAATTGAACTGGATACTAATTATGAAAAAAAATTTCGGTTGAGGCTTAAATCAGCACGATTGATGTCGTATTTTCTGCGAAAAAACTTTGCAAAGGGTCAAGATTATGCAGAAATTCCAACACGTTATGGGATTTTGTGTATTTGTATTTCCCCGCAGACGACACAATCAAAGGCGTTTAGATGTCCATTTATTCAAAACCCATTTCCACCAAAGCCGTTCGTCGGCGACAAAAGCATCGAGTTCCGATTGGTCACGATTGCCTCGTCTTCACTCTGTATCGATCCACTGGAAAGTTTGAACGTTGGACGGTTCTCAAGAGACTCGGCAGAGTCTCGGGACAAGTACATTTGACAGCTCTGTCGCCTGTTGACCCAAGGCTCGCCAGAGTTTATTATCTCTGAATAAAGCAATTTTCGGTGGTGGGGGTAAAAATTTGAAGTCATTTTCCCGAATTACGAAACTCAGGAGACATTCCATATCTCCTGAGTTTCGTAATTCCTGATCATTCCAAAATTCAGATCGAGACTTATTGAGAAATTCCTATTCGATTGAGCCTAATTACAGCACGATTGGTTGCGTATTTGCTGATAAAAAACTTTGCATATTGTCAAGATTATGCAAAAATTGTAACACATTGAAATATTTCGTGTGTCTGTATATGCGCGCAGACGACACAATCAAAGGCGTTTTGATGCCCATCAAAACGCATTTTCACTGAAGCCGGTCTTCGGCGACGAAAGTAACGAGTTCCTGTTGGCTCTTCCCTCTGTAGCGATCCAGCGGAAAGTTTGAGAGTTTGACGGTTATAACTATATTGCTAATGTGTCAGCTGTCAAAGCGACATAGTGCGAAGTGCAGGACGTGTCGTCACGGATTTTTTATAAATTCGGAAAAAAATCTTTATTTCGTTATTCGGTTGATAAATAATAAGTTCGAAGTGTCCGTGATTATTAGCTATATCTCTCCATTCGGGAAAAATGCTTTATTTCGGTACTCGGTTAATAAAAAAATACGAATGAAGTCGCGAGTTTGGGTGGTTCAATGAGTGATAAGAATTTTGCTGATGTGTCAGCTGCTACAAGTCGCAAGTTTATATTTAAGTGTCAACAAACGAAAAGTGCAAACACGAGTGCAAAAGAGTAAAAAAAAGGTATTTTGAAGTCGAATGAATAACGAAAACGTGTTTCATTCACTTATGATTTGTGATGAAATAAAATAACTCCAATGAAACCGTGAATTCGTCAAGTCGGAATCAGTGCTAAAAATACATCGCGACATAACCCCAAAAATTCAGTGACAGGCGTTCTAAAAATGTGTGAACTCTCAAATCAATGGTGTTGATGTTTAGATCGTGGAATGCGACGAGTTTTTTTTTTCAAGCATGTCCCTCATATTCGTGTCCCAAAACAAGAGACATTTTTTTCTCATAAGTGATAATGTGCGTGATGAGAGTAGTTACCAAAATGTATCTTGTTCATTAATAAAAACTTGTAAAAAGAAGGAGTGTTGATGAAATGTTTATTTTCAAAAATTTACATGTGACTATTCTTGTGGAATCATGATTTCCAATACTTTTCGCAGTTGCGGTCTACGAATCAACCAGCAAACTCCCAATATTCTACACGCTGGGCTACCTTCTCACGCTTTTCCTTTTAGGCATTCCAATGCAGCTTTTCTTATCAGCTGGAGTTTCGCTGGTTATGTGAACGTTGTATTCAAGAAACATCTTCGCCAACAAGTTTATACATCAAAATGTCAGCAATAATATGATGACATGACTCGGTCAGGCTTGCGCAAGATTCGAGTGAAACCTCAATTATGACAAAAAAAATCAAGATATTGAATATTCCTTCAATTCTGTAGTGTGCATTGTAGCAGAATTGCTATGAATGTTTTTATACAGTATAAACTTCATTCTCCCAGCGATGTTTCTTCTCATAGCATTAAAATTCTTATCGCTGAGATGCAATAAAAGTTTGTGTCAAAATTTTTCCCTTCTCCGAAGACACCGCAGGCTGTAGTAAACTGAATTGAGGTTCTTCGCTTTGTCCATTAGGTTTGAATGGAACTACCAAAGCTGACGCAATGGACCATTTACTATTCTTAATGAATACATTAAAACAATTGTGTCTTTCGCATAAGAGATAATGGTTGTTAGATGAAGCTCAACGGCAACACTGTTTTCTTTGCAAATAATTGATACGAATTTTCATTGTTTGGTAACAGTCAATTCTTTTTGTAAATTCTTTGTTCAAGATTAAATTACTTTTGCCATCAAGTATTTCAATGTGAAAATGTATTCTGTGGACAATCTACGTTTCACTGTTCCTTGAAAAAAAAAAAAAAAAAAAAAAAAGAAACAAGGAAGCAGGCTCGTTCCACTCTTACCATAAATTAAATAAAGAACTGAGACAAAATTAGAATCGGATATGAGAATTATGTTTTTAAACAAAAAATATAAAATTATGAATGAAGTGAAAATAAGAATTCATACACATGGTACATCACGTAGCATAATAGCATAAACCATCATTTTCATCAAACCATCTAATGAATACTTATATTAAAGTTTTGATAAACATGCTCCGTCGCTGTCTTACAGAATGGAATGTGCACTTTCATCCAGTCATCATTTATCCAAGCTGATGAGATACCTTCATGTTATTCGATATAAATGAACCCAGAGTGTTGTCAAAGGTAGCTTGCGTGGAAGCAGAAATTTTGATTTGCTTTAGCCGGTCGAGGCAATTTTATAATCAGTTTGTCTGAAAATGGTTTTACCGCTGTGCTGAATGTCTCTTTTTTTACGTGCAGTTTTATTTGCCATTGGTTATTCATATTCGCGAATCAAATTTGCATTTTCATTCTGAAAGTGAAATTCAGGGTCAAAATTTTCATACATAAAAGCAAAATTTAATTTTTTCCTTCAATTCTAGGAATTACAACTTTCAATATTTTTTGTTTCAATTAGAGAAATGGATATTTTTTTGCAAATTGATTCGCTAATTTCAATTCGAGTATTTTTGAATACTCGAATTTGGATTTTTAATTAGTTAAAGTATTAGTAAAATTTGGATTTTTAATTAGTTAGTAAAATTAGTAGTATTTAAAATGAGTGATTAGTTTGGTACTCAATTGGAATTTCCGATTTTTTATTCGGTACATAATTTAAATACTTGTGATTTCTATACGCCTCTTGGATATCGTGGCGAAGCTACGGCAACGCCATCGGTCGGTTAACCGCGGCAACTCGAGGTCGTTTTTCTCATAGACGTGAACATATGATTCGCATAAAAGTCAATGTACGTTTTGGATGTTTGTTTATTGTAACAGAAAAATCGATATTATGAGCCAAACTATTATTAAGTGTGGATTCCAGAATATTTACGCAGACTTTTTTCGCGGAAAATCTGTGTCGAAAGGTAAGTAATTACACGAACCATGAAATATTCTTTCAAATCGCTGTATATATCATTTTTACCACGTATTTATTTGATTATAAGATAGATTATCGTATCCCTAATAACGGGATGTTCAATTTATTAATAAAATATAGGGCATAAACTTTTCCAAAGCCATCATGTACAGGAGGTCATCGAAATCCGTGATGGTGGAAAAGGAATCATCCGTGGAAAAGTTATACCACAGACCAGAGTAAGTAATCGACCGTACGACGTGAAAGTGGAGGTATGTATTAATTATAAAATGAATTCATAGTTGAGTAATAATGTGAACAAATATATTTTCAGCAACTTTTCAACCATCCATGCAATTTAGAAATGGAAAATGAAAATATATTTCTTTATCAAAGAAATATATATATATTGAAGGAATAAGTATTGTTCGGAAATGTGGAACCGATAATAATTTCATTTATTGACTTGTTTATTATTTTATCGTTTTGCATCTACAATATATTATATATACTAAAACATTGTACATTTTCGAAACTTGAAACCGCCTAACATTTACAGTTACTTTTAAAATATTTTTTCAATTTTTGATCTTACCCATTTCAATGTCACTTGCGATATTTTCATTGTCTTGCGGTTTTGAAGCTGTGGATGTGCTCATTTTTCCTTTTCTTTTCAGAAGCCGCTCGTGTCTAGCTAAGGCCAGTTGTGATTTCGCTTTTTTTTTATACACAGAGGGGAAAATTGTCGGCACATACGCTGGGCTGTTTTCAATGTTGGACTGCTTGCCTCCAACAAAATGAGCACTGCAGATTCGAGTGTTCTTACTCGGTTGCCACGTCTTGTTATCGAATGTACTAAAAAACAAATATAACATACTAAACAGACGAACAGAAAATTTGGAGTTTGCATAATTTCGATACGTTCCTGCGGTATCAAATCGTCATAATTATCTTTACTTACATTCTTCTGACAGCTTTTATCCACTTATTTCTTTTTTCAACTTCCCAACTCCGTTTCGGAAACGAATAGAAAGTTAATTCGCGATTCCGAGATTGGGAATTTTTACACCCCACAACACAGCAGTACCTCGTACCACCCATTTTTTTCTTTTTTGAGAGCACTTTTTAACGCATTCAACTGGTTAAATAACGTAAACCGTACAGCTGATCGCACGCGAAACGCCCACGAGTTGCCTGAGTCTGCCACAACGCCGCGCCACTAGCGTTATCCAAGAGGCGTATTCAGAAATTGAAATTTAGTTGATAACTCGGAATACCCTAAATTAATAAAAACAGAATTCTAAATAAGAAAAATAATTTCAGTACCCCAAATTTCCGTTGGTGAATTGGTATTTGGTATATAATTTAAATGACTTCAAATTTCAATTCGAGATGTAAAATTCAGTACATAATTTCAATCGCAAAATGTATTTTGCAAATTTGGCCCATCATTTTAACTATCAAGAGACTCAGTAGAGTTTCAGGACAAGTACATTTGACAGCTCTGTCTGTCGTTTGTTTGCCCGAGGCTCGCCCGATCGAGAGACTCGGTAGAGTCTCAGGACAAGTACATTTGACAGCTCTGTCTGTCGTCTGTTTGCCCGAGGCTCGCCCGAGTATATTATCTCTGAATAAAACGATTCGCGGTGGTGGGGGTAAAAACTGAAAGTCATTTTCTCGAATTACGAAGCTCAGGAGACAGATGATGACTTGAAAATTGAACTGGAGACTAACTATGAAAAGATCTTTCGATTGAGCCTTAAATCAGCACGATTGATGTCGTATTTGCTGAGAAAAAACTTATCACAGGCTCAAAATTATGCTAAAAATACCAACACATCGGAAGTTTGACGTGTCTGTATACGACACAACGAAAGGCCTTTTGATGCTATCGAGTTTCTGATTGGTCGCGAGTGACGACATATTTTTGTCGCGGCTGACGATTTTCTATCTATATCGCTAATGTGTCAGCTGTCAAAGCTGCAAATTCATATTCGAGTGTTGACAAACCGAAAATGCGGAAGAAATTTGAACTAATTTGTATGTCAAAGTCGCAAATTCTATCAGAGTGTTGACAGATGGTAAGGCCGGAATAATTCACGCAAAAAAAATATTAATTTGACCTTTTGAAACCCACATTTTTCCTTAAGTGCCTTTAGCTCAAAACTTTGTACTCGGGGGTTTAATCGGTCGCTGATTACAAATCTGCACTCAAAATTTACAAATTCAAGATGGTGAATCCAATATGGCGAACAACAAATGCAAAAATTGTTTGATGAAAGCAAAATATGGTACTCGGGGGTTTTCGGGGTCGCTGATTACAAATCTGCACCCAAAATTTCAAAATTTAAGATGGCGGATACAATATGGCGGACAAGAACTGCGAAAATCGTTAAAGAAAAGCAAAAGTTGGCACGCGGGGGTTTTTAGGTTCACCGATATGAATAATATTGTTCGATATTTGAAGGAATATTAAACTCATGAGTCGATGATGATACATTGCAATTTTCAAGCATCTTGCTTTTATAGA
Organism: Campoletis raptor; assembly: GCA_948107755.1. Classification (NCBI taxonomy): domain Eukaryota; kingdom Metazoa; phylum Arthropoda; class Insecta; order Hymenoptera; family Ichneumonidae; genus Campoletis; species Campoletis raptor. The sequence continues at coordinate 29,759 of OX403623.1, forward strand.
AAATCGTAATTCTGGGGCTCCTCTCAATAACGAATCGTCTCAATAACGAAGATAATTATTCAAAATTGTATATCGGATCGATTCATAACTTGGGGAGAAACTCTTCATATCTATTCTGCTGCGATTTCTCGATATATTTTTTTTATTTTCATGGACAACTTGGAAGCCGTTAAAGAAGCATTAAATTTTTATGATTCACTTCCTAAACTCACTGTTCCTCAAATGTCCTTCTAATGTCGAAGTGAATTAACAACACTTTGCTTCCAAGTTGTAAATCATTATTCCCAGAATTTTTATGTATGTATTTAGCTATTAAAGTTTTTAAAAACACGGCAACGCTTCTATAGTAATAGCGAATCATATAAGAGTAAATTTATAGTATTTATAGTATATGATCAATCCAATTATCTAATCGGGTATGAGTGGAGTGGACAGTAGATATCAATTTGTCATTCAAATAAATTCATGATGTAATCATGCAAATACGAAAAAACTCTAGGCTTTAGAGGTGTTGAGAAAAAAAAGAGTGATATCAAGGGGTTTTAACGAGGGGGACATGTCCCCTCCCCGGGGAAAAAACCCTGGACAAGTACATTTGTTTGACTCCCGTTTCCATCTGTTGTCACAATAAGTTATCCCCCCCCTAACCCAAAAAATAATGAAACCCCCAAAAAAACATATCAAAAATGCCAGAATAGATTTGAGAATTTGAGAAAGAAAACTCCCTGGCCAAAAAGGAAAATCCCTGGCCCCCTCCCCCTTTAAAAAAATGAAACAATTTGAGGAAAAAAGCCTTTTGCCAAAAATACCCTAACAAAACCCTGCCAAAAAACGCCTAAAATAATTACAACCCCCAAATAAACATACAAAAAAATGCCAGAATAGATTTGAGGAAAAGAAGTCCCTGGCCAAAAAGGAAAAATAAAATTCGAAAAAAGGAATACTCCCTCTCAAAAAAACCTTAACAAAACCCTGTCAAAAAAACGCCTTTGATTACTACCCCCCAAAAAAATATGGAAAAAATGGCAGAATAGATTTGAAAAAAGAAGCCGCTTGCCAAAAAGAAAAAAAATAATGCTACGGAAAAAATCGAACGAATCACTATCCCAAAAAATACCGAAAAAATGCTACGAATCTTGCCAGCAAAAAAAAAAGAAATTCGAGAAAAAAAAACAACCCAGCCGAACTAGTTCCCTGAAACGTACCAAACACCCACCAGAAAAAAAACCCTAGAAAAAACTACTTCCTCCTCACCACCCAAAAAAGTGGAGCATCCGATGAAAAAAAAACAGACTCTTAAAGAAAAATAATTGCTGCATAAGAAAAATAACTACTCGACAACATGAAATACGAAGAAGCCAATGAGTTACGTTCAGGACTAAAATTTATAATATCAATAATGGGACAAGTATTTCATTGATGCTCGACAATAGATTCATGAGAAAATTTAAAAAAAAGCAGTTAGTGGTTGAAAAGAAAACCAGCCTAGCAAAAAGAAAAACCGGTCCAAATGAAAAAATAAAAATGGGGTGTATAACAAACAAATGATAAACCTAGTTTATAAAAAAATCGAGGAGACAATAATTTACGTTCAGTGCTGAAATTTTTAATATCAATAACAGGACAAGTATTTCATTGGAGCTTGATAATATAATAGACTTATAAGAAATATTTAAACAATCAATCGAAAAGAGTTACCAATCTACAAAAAGAAGAATCGGTCGAAAAAAACAGTACCCAAATGAAAATAAATGAAAGGGTTTTAACAAACAAAAGAACCTAATCTACAAAAAATTAAAGAGACAACGATTTATGTTCAGCGTTGAAATAATATGCTTGAGAATAGATCAACGAGAAAACAAAAATAACTTGGTTTTCAAAAGAGGTACCAAGTTACAAAAATAGTCATACATATAAAAACGAGTCTGGAAACAGGATCAAAGAGAAAAAAGAGTAATTGGTGGATAACAAAAAAAAATAGTGTACAAAAAATTAAAAATCGTAAAAGATGATGATTCACGTTCAGCACTTACATTTAGAATGATATTTATTGGTGTTTGAGAAAAGATTAACAACAAATAGTTTTCGAAAGTGCAATTCTTCCACATTGTTCGCTCGATGGGAATGGAAAAATCTTATTGGTAACAATTTGTTAAACGTTCACCACCGTACGTTCAGCGTATACGCACAGAGTACTTGTCCGGCCCATAACTTTTTATGCAAATTGCTCATTCAAGAAAAAATCGGGGACCACTCGCGAAAAAGCAAAGCGTTTTTTATTGCAGTAATATTTCCACATGAACTATAAGTTTTTTTCATAGCAGCAGATGATAAGTTATTATTTAGTTAAGTTAAGTTGTTTCCCGTCGTATTATAAGAACAATAACATTGCTGGTTATATGTGAGCAGGCAGCTTTAGAAAATGATGAACCAATTTAGCTGAACAGAGTCCTAATATGACAATTTTGTAATAATGCTGGTTGTATGTGAGCAGCAGCTTTAGAAAATGATGAACCAATTTCGCTGAACAGAGTCCTAATATGACAATTTTGTAATAATGACAACAAAGAGTATCGTATTCCATTTAAGTCGATATCAAATATCGCGAATGATGCGAGGTTATCCCGAGGGAAACAGCTAGATTATTTTTTATAAGTTTGTGTTTGTGCGAACAGTGCGCACATTTTATACCTCTGACTTGAAATATATACTGAACCATTGGAAATGTTTCGTGTGTGTTGTGAGAGAGCGCTCATTGGTCGACCGAGTTCGTAAAAGTTTCTTTCCACAATCTCAAATCTGCTGAGTCAATAAATACAAACTTTGGAGCAAAATTTTCATTGGACTAATGGATTCGATGAAAGCAAGGATTCGTGTGAAGCTTGTTTGAAGAGATTGGACTCCATGGGTTCTATGACTTCACCTCTAATTTGATTTTTTCTTGAATGAGCAATTTGCATAAAAAGTTATGGGCCGGACAAGTACTCTGTGCGTATACGCTGAACGTACGGTGGTGAACGTTTAACAAATTGTTACCAATAAGATTTTTCCATTCCCATCGAGCGAACAATGTGGAAGAATTGCACTTTCGAAAACTATTTGTTGTTAATCTTTTCTCAAACACCAATAAATATCATTCTAAATGTAAGTGCTGAACGTGAATCATCATCTTTTACGATTTTTAATTTTTTGTACACTATTTTTTTTTGTTATCCATCAATTACTCTTTTTTCTCTTTGATCCTGTTTCCAGACTCGTTTTTATATGTATGACTATTTTTGTAACTTGGTACCTCTTTTGAAAACCAAGTTATTTTTGTTTTCTCGTTGATCTATTCTCAAGCATATTATTTCAACGCTGAACATAAATCGTTGTCTCTTTAATTTTTTGTAGATTAGGTTCTTTTGTTTGTTAAAACCCTTTCATTTATTTTCATTTGGGTACTGTTTTTTTCGACCGATTCTTCTTTTTGTAGATTGGTAACTCTTTTCGATTGATTGTTTAAATATTTCTTATAAGTCTATTATATTATCAAGCTCCAATGAAATACTTGTCCTGTTATTGATATTAAAAATTTCAGCACTGAACGTAAATTATTGTCTCCTCGATTTTTTTATAAACTAGGTTTATCATTTGTTTGTTATACACCCCATTTTTATTTTTTCATTTGGACCGGTTTTTCTTTTTGCTAGGCTGGTTTTCTTTTCAACCACTAACTGCTTTTTTTTAAATTTTCTCATGAATCTATTGTCGAGCATCAATGAAATACTTGTCCCATTATTGATATTATAAATTTTAGTCCTGAACGTAACTCATTGGCTTCTTCGTATTTCATGTTGTCGAGTAGTTATTTTTCTTATGCAGCAATTATTTTTCTTTAAGAGTCTGTTTTTTTTTCATCGGATGCTCCACTTTTTTGGGTGGAGTTTTATATTCCAAAAGTGCTGTACAAAATGAAAATTTCAAAAAAAAAAAAAAAAACGTCCCAATTGGCCCATTTTCCGTAAAGTTACGGGTATTTGAAAAAACAAAAACGATTTATTTGTTATTTGTTCAAAAATCGATATCTCGAAAACAGCTGGACGAAAAAAATTGAAAAAAATTATGGAAACCGTTCTTAATGGATACTATAACATGAAAAATTATCGAAAAAATCAGAGATGCAAAAGCAGACTGGTGTTCGATTTGGCGTGTAATGCCCCATATATTATCGAGATCCCAAGAAAAAGGCAATAATGCCCATCGTGAGTGTCCGGTAAAAAATAGTCTACATGAAAATAGAGTAAATGATCAATTTGCGCATAAAAAAAAGGTTATTATTTACAAGTAGTCCTTTTCCGAAAGGCGGTCCCAAACTTTTTTACGAGGTGTGATATTAATCAAAAATAATTTTACGAATAATTTTAAGGAAGGTATAAAAAAATTGAAAAGAAAAAACAGACGAGATGCTCGGAGTTCTATGAGTTTGGAATAGTAAATACTGAAGGGAAGAAATACATTATGTGATCCAAGCCAACCATGAGAAATACATAATGTGATCCAAGCTAAGCAAACAAAATCGACAAGTACTCCGGCCGAAATTTTTTTTCAATTTAATATTTTTGGTTTGAAATTTTTTTTTTTTTTTTTTTCAAGTTTTGCCTAAATCCGATTTTTTTTTGGACTCTGTTCTTCTGACAGATTTTTATTTTTGTACATTTTGGTGACTTTTCAATGCCCAATTAATTTTCGCTTTTTTGTTTTATCAATACCCATCTAATTTTCGCCTTTTTATCAAGAGACGCGGTAGCGGCTCGACGCCGAGTGGCAGGGTATCAAGTCGACCCCGCGCAACGGTGCATTGTGTCATCTGCGCACATATCAAGAGACTCGGTAGAGTCTCGAGAGTATATTATCTCTGAATAAAGTAAAATTCGGTAGTGACGGTAAAAACTGAAAGTCATTTTCTCGAATTACGAAGCTTAGGAGACAGATGATGACTTGAAAATTGAACTAGAGACCAATTATGGAAAAATCTTTCGATTAAGCCTTAATTCAGCACGGTTAATGCCGTATTTGCTGAGAAAAAACTTTGCACAGGCTCAAGATTATACAAAAATTCTAACACATTGAAAGATTTGGTGTGTTTGTATATGCGCGCAGACGATACAATCAAAGGCGTTTTGATGCCCATCAAAACCCGTTTCCACCGAAGCCGGTCTTCAGCGACAAAAGTAACGAGTTCCTATTGATCCTTTCCTTTGTACCCATACCACGGAAAGTTTGACGGTAGTTTTCACACGAGACGCGTAAACAGCGTCTTTTGTGCGGACTTCTCGTAGATCCGTCGTGGGCAAAATTAGAACTAATTTGTACGTCAGAGTCGCAAATTCTGTCAGAGTGTCGACAGATGGTAAGGCCGGAATAATTCACGCAAAAAAAGATATCAATTTGACCCTTTGAAAGACAAATTTTTCCTTACGTGCAATTAGCTCAAAACTTTGTGTTCGGGGGTTTTCGGGGTCGCTAATTACAAATCTGCACCCAAAATTTCTAAATTCAAGATGGCGGATACAATATGGCGGACAATAACTGCGAAAATCGTTTAAGGTAACTACTGTACTGCATACTAGTCAAATAAGTGTTAAATTTTCAAAACACTTTTAGACCACGTTTAACTTATCAATTAAACGTTTTATTATGGATTTATATTACAACATGTCTTATTAAAGTGGAAAAATATTAAAAACAATAGTTTTGCAAAACCATCAACTGACAAATGCAAATTTCCATGATGACACATTTTCACTGGAATTTTTCAAAAAATAACTTGTATTTTTGAACCGATTTTAATGCACCTGGTCTCATTTTGTTCCTTTACTGATTCTCTACGAAACCACCACGTGAATTTTTTTTTTAATTCATTCGTTTAGACATTATTTATGAAAATTATTTATGAAAATGTTTTTTTGCTTAATAAACAATTGACTGCAACAGTGAAAAGATTAAGTTTTACACCAAATCTACGCGGTGGATTCGTAGAGGATCAGTTAAGGAACAAAATAAGACCAGGTGCATAAAAATCGGTTGAAAAATACAGTTTACTCTTTGAAAAATCCCAATGAAATTGTGTCATCATGGAAATTTGCATTTGTCAGTCGATGGCTTTGCAAAACTATCGTTTTTAATATTTTTCCACGTTAATAAGACGCGTTGTAATATAAATCCACTAACAATACGTTTAATTGATACGTCAAACTTGGTCTAAAAGCGTTCTGAAAATTTAGCACTCATTTGACTAGTATGCACTACAGTAGTTACCTTAAGAAAAGCGAAAGTTGACATGCAGGAGTTTATGGGTTCACCGATTAAAAATCTGCATGCAAAATTTCGAAATTCAAAATGGCGGATCCAACATGGCGAACCATAAATTCAAAAGTTTTTTGATGGAAGCGAAAGTTGCTACTCGGAGGTTTTCGGGGTCACTGATCACAAATCTACTATCAAAATTTGGAAATTCAAGATGGTGGATACTATATGGCGAGCGATAACTGCAAAAATCGTTTGATATGAAAGCGAAAGTTGGTACTCGGGGGATTCGGAGTCGCCGAATACAAATCTGCACCCAAAATTTCGGAATTCAAAATGGCGGGTTCAATATGACAGACCATAAATTCCAAAATTTTATGATGAAAGTGAAAGGTTCAGAAAAAAGAAGTGATATCCTGGCCAAAAGTCCCCTGCCCGGGGAAATAAACCTTGGACAAGTACATTTGTTGACCCCCGTTTCCATTTGTTTTCACAGAAAAAAACTACCCAAAAAAGTACAAAATTTTCAAAAAATTGGCAAGATCAAGAATGATTTATATTCAGCACTAAAATTTTTAATATCAATAATAGGACAAGTATTTCATTGTCGCTTCTAGGATGAAGTATTTTAAAAAAAGGAAAAATCAGACGATTATTGAAAAAAGACACCAATGTATAAAAATAAAAAACGGTCGAAAGAACGGTTCAGAAAAAAAATCAAGATAAAACTAAATGTGGGGAAAAAAACAAAAAAAATTTGATTGAAAAATAATTTCGACCGTAGTACTTGGCGAATCGGTACCGTGAGAAATGCATTATGCGATCCTAGCTGAGCAAAAAACTCGCCAAGTACTTCGGCCGAAATTATTTTACAATCTAATTTTATTCGTTGAATTTTTCTTTTTTTTTTGGTATGGGTACTCAGGATGTAGTCACACTCGTGACCAATCAGAACACATGAAAATAATCACACTTGTGACCAATGAGAACCTTGATAGGCAGACTGACGCCTTTTATTGTGACATATACAGACACATCAAATGCTTCGATAGGTTAGAATTTCAGCATAATCTTGAGCCTGTGCAAAGGTTTTCCTCAGCAATTACGGCACCAATCCTGCTGATTGAAGGCTTTAGGTGATGGATCAGACGACGAAAAGCTACGTTGTCCTCTCCCCTTCCTGGCGGCACTGCAGAACTCGCAAACGAGCTTCCGCAGACTACCGCCAGGTGTCACGGCACGCGTCTTCCATCGAAGAACGAGCGTTCCTCCGTCCAACGATTTTTGTCGTTGAGCAGTTCAACGTGAGTTGAATTCTCCAGAGATAAAAATCACTGGGTTCTCGCTTGAAAAAACGGTGAAAAAAAAAACAATTTATATTGTTTATATAAAAAAACGATTCCTTGTTTCGCAAGTCTCTAACGCTCCAAACTCTTCAGAATCGCGTGCTCATTCATGTCCGTCGGTGGCTCGTTGACCTTCGTTTTTAACCTAAAAAGATCAAACACACGACAATAGTCAGCTGATCGCAAGCTACACTACGATTCAGCTGCACTCAAGTTTATTACTCGACCCATCTTTTTGCACATAGTTTTTCCGGATTCTTGATTTCTCTGTGCTCCTCCTTGATTCTCTAAGGTCAATTCATTCGCAACTCCTATTCGCGAAGTCCACAGTGACGTTGTTCCCGAAAACTGTCCAACGATCATCTCCATAGCAAGCGATATCTTGGAAATCGATGTAAGCGCCGCGGGACGCAATTACGGTGAAGTAAAGTTTGACGACGTCAGTATCTCGTCGATAACTTTTTTCAAAAATTTTTCGAAACACGATTTCGTCCACAATTTTGCATCGATTTTCATGCAACAGGGCCCAAAATGTGTGTTTTGAAATCGCGCGTCATTTGACGGGCCGAAAATTAGGTCCGTTGATTATTTTTGGATTAATTGTATAATTACTCCGATGATAACGAGAAATTCAAAAAGAAAAATCGAATTTCACAAAACGGCTCCATCAAATGCTTCGTGCCATGATATTGCATACACAGTCCAATTTTTATTACAATCGGTCGCACGGTGTGGAAAAAATTGTGTTTCGAGATTCCGAAGTGAACTCATCCATCACCTTGAGCTTTTGAATCGATGGATCCAAGGGAAGATCACGATTGTGTCCAATCACGAATTTCCCTGCCAGGCATTGCTTATGATGGGCATCGAGAGGCCTTTGATTGTGTCGTCTGCGATCATGTTCAGACACGTCAAATCCTTCGGTGTGGTGGAATCAAGCACAATCCTAAGCGTTGCCCATGCAACGTTTTTTCCCAGCAATTATGCGACCAATCGTGCTGATTTGAGGCTCGATCGAAAGAGCATCACGTAATTAGTCTCCCGTTCAATTTTCAGATCGATAAACGTCTCTTAGGTTTTGCAATCAAGCAAAACGTTAATACCAATCACCCCCACCACCGAGAATCGCTTTATTACGAGACGATAAACCGACCCTCGAGCCAGCAGACGATAGAGCTGTCAAATGTATGTGTCGAGAGACTTTACCGAGTCTCTTGATATTGATAACTGGGATAAAATGGCATTGGGATATTATTGGACTGAGATATTATTGCAACGGGATATTTTCGATTGGGATATTTTGGCTGAGTTTTTTTGAGTGCGATGTCTCGGTAGAAGTTATTCAGGGTGACACCCTATAAATTGATCTTAAATTGCAGCCGAACAAGTTGAAGCGTGGACTCCTGAAAATGAAGGAAACGTGTGGGAATTGAGTGGCCTATTCGAAGGTGACATAATGTTCAATCCGGCAGATGCAGAAATGGTGAGAAACGGACTGTTGAATAAGAGTAAAAGATGGCCGAACGGAATCGTACCAATTTACATTGATGACGAGGATTTTAGTAAGTTTCGATATGATCTATCAACAGTGTTATCTATATTTATTTGCGGACTCCGAGTTTTGTAAAACATACACGTACAATAAAAAAATTTCCTGAGAGCTCAAAAAGATATCATCTATGAGATTTCGCAAGTGGAATAAAAAATCGTGTAATTTCAATATAAAGATTAGGGTGCTTAAAAAAATCGACTTTTTTCTTGATGGTGCAAGAAAATATATTAGTGCTCCGTGCAAAAGTAATTCTCCCAAATTTGGGTCTTCTAAAAAAAATTTTAGAGGTCGCTTATCGGTTGTTATGTCGCGCGTAGCAATCACAAACTAGGAATATGGTGATCCATACGATAAAGTAAGACCCAAAAAAGTACAAAATTCTTAAAAAATTGGCAAGATCGAGAATGATTTACATTCAGCACTGAAATTTATAATATTATTAATAGGACAAGTATTTCATTGCCGCTTGAGGATGGAGTATTTAAAAAAAAGCAAAAATCAGTTGGCTATTGAACAAAGTCATCAATGTACAAGAATAAAAATCGGTCAAAAGAACAGAGTCCACGAAAAAAATCAAGATAAAACAAAACGTGGGGAAAAAAAATTTCAAACGAAAAAAATTAGATTAAAAAATCATTTCGGCCGTAGTACTTGGCGAGTTTTTTGCTTAGCTAGAATCACGTAATGTATTTCTCATGGTACGAACTCGCCAAGTACTACGGCCGAAATGATTTTTCAATCTAATTTTTTTCGTTTGAAATTTTTTTCCCCACGTTTTGTTTTATCTTTTTTTTCTGGACTCTGTTCTTTTGACCGATTTTTATTTTTGTACATTGGTGACTTTTTTCAATAGCCAACTGATTTTTGCTTTTTTTTTAAACACTCCATCCTCAAGCGACAATGAAATACGTGTCCTATTGATGATATTATAAACTTTAGTGCTGAATGTAAATCATTCTCAATCTTGCCAATTTTTTAAGAATTTTGTACTTTTTTGGGTAGTTTTTTCCTGTGATTCAAATACTTTATAATTGAATACTCGATCCGACGTAAGTGGCTTTATATGCTTTAGTATATTTATATTGCTTTGTTATATTTTTGGAAAGCCCGAATTTTTCTTTTTACGAACATTGAGTTACCATTTTTTGGAGGGATTTGGTTTTTTTGGATACTTCCACAGAAGCGGCTATTGGTGCGAGTAAATGTACTTGTCTCAGCTTTTTTTACAGCATTTATGCTGTTTTTTGCCCGTGATTTCTTTTATTTTTTCCCAGCAATTGTTGTGTGACTTAGTTTTCCATCACACTACTATTTTCCCAACATAATTTGAATGAAAAGTTTAAACCGCATTGGAGTAAAACTTCTATTTTTCATTTTCATACATTTTCTATTTAAATGATCTTGAGACTGATATCTGTAATAGAAATGAAAACCGAGAATATTCCTTGATTGTGTCCTCAATAACATTTTTATCATTTATTCATGCGATCAAGTTTTCGTCCAAATCATCTAGAGCGGTAAAGATTTTATTGATTGAAATGCTTAAGCTACCGCATGGAAAATTGTATGTATCCATGAAAAATTAAAAAATACAATTTTCCATCCAAATCATCCCAACCGGTAAAGTTTTCATTGATTGAAATGACACTTAAGCTACTGCATGGAAAAATGTGTGTATCAATGAAAAATTAAGTATTATGACGCTCTAAAGACCAAAGTATCCAACTCAGCACTTGTTATAAATTTTTCCATGCGGTGTCATTCCAAAAACGTTATTTGGATTTAAACTTTATCCAGCTTTCGACAGTTTTTATTCAGAATGTTCAAATAAAACTATTTGAATGAATATAGTGTCTAAAACTGGGAATGAAAAGATTACTTGAATGCGACTCAAGTAATATTTGTCGTTTTTATCTCAACCATATTTTTTAAAGCGCTAAAGTTTTCATTAAAATATTTTTTATCTTTCTACTGCATGAAAATAATCTCAAATTTTCACAGCAGTTTGATGCTAAATATTTGTCATTTTTATCTCAACGAATTTTTTCAAGCATTTAGGTTTCCATTAAAATATTTTTCATATTTCTACCGCATGAAAATTGTTTCAAATTTCCACAGCGGTCTTATATTATCATACTCAAAAATAATATATAATATATAAAAACGATGAATAAATCCTTACTTTTGGAATTATTATTTCATCTTCTAGTTTGTTGACATCCATTTTCTTGATTTTCTTATATTATTAATTTAAACACGGTCTGTCCTAACATTAACATTCATTTTGTCGATTCGTTCGAGAACTGATTGTGTGAAATTTCAGCGATTTTTCTAACCAACCAATTAATATGACACTCCCGCGATCTTTATAACCAACGAACTACGGGATAGTCATAGCTGGGGTGCATTACGTTTCGGCGCGGCCGTTTCGGCGCGACTGTTTCGGCGCGACTCATTTGGCGCGGAGACGTTTCGATGCGAGACGTTTCGGCGCGGAGACGTTTCAGCGCGAGTAGTTGCGGCGCCGGAGACGTTTCGGCGCGAGGGCGTTTCGGCGTGGATGCGTTTTGACGCTAAGACGTTTCGAAGCGACATCGTAAAAAAAATTCTAAATAAAATTAATACTATTTTGAACACTCAAACATGGAAAAAAAGGAGCAAAATATAAAACATACAAAAATAGCCATAAGCGAAAGCCGATAGAAAATTAAAGAGAAGCAGGGTAATGGAAAAGGAAGTAAATGATGCATAAAAAGCATGGTAAAGCACAATATATTTTTATACTTACAATATGACGTGTGTTTTATTAGGAAAACTTTTTATCGAAGATTTAAGGCAATAGAAAGTTTTGCGCGATCCCCAGCAAATATTCTTTGAGCTTCCACATATTTCCTCCTCTTGTAAGGGGGTGGGACTCCTGTCAAAAATGCCGCATAGTGAGCATCCCTGGTTTTTTGAGTTTTTCTCAAACCATCGATAAACTTCCATATCGATGGATGATGAACATCAAGTTCTGCTTGCAAAACTCGATGTGCCGCTTCTGCATAATTATTCGTTCGATTTTGGCCCGACAAGACCCGATCGTAAACGGACCATATGTCTGGTGAAAACAGCGGTTCTGAACGACTTTTGTTTAGGTTAAGTTGACCGATATAATTGTCCTACAGAACATTAAAACAAGCATGGATGCAAGCGAGTATTCGAGTGGTGCACAAAAGGCAATCGCGAAAATGACAAGCCATAGTACATGAATTATTCACAGTTATCTACGAAAACAAAATACGTCGACGCATTTTTAAATGGCATCGAGTTGAAGTTCAAACGTAACGGAAAAAGGCCGAATCTCGAGTATAGATACGCGGCGCGACTTGCATTGGCCGTTCAAACACTTTCTTTTTATACTTGGCGTTAAGACGCTGCCGCGTCTCTAGATACAACTAGTAATTACAACTGAACCATTGACTCCCAGAAAATCAGTAAATTACAAAAATTGAACAGCCTCTAGCAGAACAAAACAAGTAACAATCAAAAAAGCATGTAACAACCATTAATAAACAACCGAAGAGTGATAAGAAAATAAAAGCCAAAGAAAGCATGTGTAAATTAATTTAAGAACAACATACATGGAATAGATTATGCAGGAATGGATACTTCAATCGTTTATTATTTGATGATTTCATTCCAAGTGTTTATAAGGGAATTTTCGCTATATTTTGAACCGGAAATATAACGGAAATAGAAAATCGCTTAATAGTACCTCAAACCATTCCATGCTAAAGCCACGATCATTCGTGCTTGCAAAGCTAAATTGGCGTACGAATTGTACTCCGCCAATAAGTGCTCTTTCCCCAGTTTCTTTTTAATATTCTGAGCCAGATGGAACAGACAGCCGTAGATTCTTGTTGTCGGAAACGTTTCAGCTACAGCAATGATTATCGCTATTTCGTAATCAGTGGCTATGCTATCCAGCTCGAAATCTGGCCAAACTGTTCTTATCAAACGAAAGAGCCGACAATAAGTCTCTTGTCGTTTGTTTGGTAAAAGGACGTAGAGTACCGGAAAAACAAAACCTCCACGCTCGACGAGAATCACGAATACTTGTTTGAATAAAGGTGGAGCTATTTTGAACGTGCCATCCATGTAAATCGTTTTCATCAAGTCGCTCCACGATTGAGTATCTTCTCGCTCAAACAATAAGATACGCTGATCTCCACTTCCGGTATCTCCCAAAAGAAATAATATTGTTTCGTCTTCTGATATTTTGTACGACTTGAACATTTCCGGAATCTCAAGTGGATGCAGGTCGGCTGGTGATGGTAGCACAGCATGAACGACTTTACGTTTCCTTTGAATAATTTTGCGAAGAACAGTTTTCGATGGCAATTGACCCTGAACCGCGGTTGACGTACTGGCTAACGCACTTGACATGAGTTGGGCTGGTGTTTCCGTCGTCTCAACAGCTCGCCGTTTCAGAATATTTTTAATTTTTTTCTGATTCTATTTGAGCTACGTTAGAACCATGTGTATGCTCATGGAGAGTTAATATTACCTTTAATGACAGACGGAAATTGGCAAGAAATTAGATACACGGATAATCAGTACGACTAAAAGATAAAATTAAGTCGAAGAAACAAGCAAACAAACAAACAAACCCAAACCCAAACAAACTAAACAAGTCAAACGTTAACCAATAGTATAAAAGAAGAACAGACTCACACACTCCATGCAAACCAACACCCATACAGAAAACGAACCCAAACAAGTCGAACAAACGAATTAAACAAACAAACAAACAAACCAAACAAGTCAAACCCAAACCAATAGTATAATAGAAGAACAGAGACACAACCCCCATTTCCCAAGAATTCTTATTCGAAGAATTCGATGAATTTTCCGTAAACGAAAGTTTGTGGATTATACAAAAGGTTTACTTTCAGTTTTCGATTCGGAATGAATCAAAATATTCTAAGCAGAGAAACTATTAATGGCTAAATATCTACAGATCAACTTCATGATATCTTTCAATAAAAATTTTCTCAAAAAATGATAGCGTGTGGAAGAATTTGTAGTAATAACGCAGGCGAAACTTCGAGCATATCTATCACCGTGTGGATAAAAACTCACCTTGCCGGTCAATGCGCTTGTGTGCAGACGAGCTTTACATCCATCCGACTTGTAGCAACACCTTCAAATTTTTTTTTCTTTACAGCTACTGAGCTTATCGAAAACAAAGGAGTAACCCTCATGAATATATTCAACACGTTCGCGTTTTGATAATAAATCAAGTTCCATGGTGAAAGAACACGAATCTTTGAAGAGAAACAGCTCTTCACGCAACGAGAATCAACGAAAAACTGGCAATTCGAAACTAACAATGTTAGCATTGAGTATAAAGACGTAGTGTTTGAACGTAAGATTCTTGGATCGTACGAAGGTTATTTCACATAGACACATATTCGCGCAGTGTTTTCAAAACACTGTACACGTTTAGGAGTAGGCTTTGCCTACTCTAGAAAAACTTCGCAAAATACTTTCCAGGCCACATCAACCACTTTCAAATAAAAATTTTACGTTTGAACAATTTTTGCAGTCGATTAAAAGTTTCATGTATGCTAATCTTTTTTGTCGATGCATTCACGAAAAATGAAGTGCTATAAAAATTTGATGATTTGTCCCAGTTGCAGAGTAATATAAGTTGATATTATAATTACTGTATAGAATATTACTTTACTTTTTCCTGTTACTTGAAAATCGCGTTGCATCTCAAGCGAAGTATCTTTCAACGTCTGGTATTAGAAAATAATCAAAAAATAAAATAAAAATGAATAAAATGATAATAATAATAATAATAATGCATGAAAGAAAAAAAAAGAAATCAGAAAATAAACATCTCGCACCGAAACGTCTCGCGCCTAAACGTCTCGCGCCAAAGCCTCTGGTGGTGAAATGTCCTCGCGGCGAAGCGTCCTCGCGCCGAAACGTCTCGCGCCAAAAACTCTCGCGGCGAAAAGTCCTCGCGCCGAAACGTCTTCGCGCCGAAGCGTCTTCGTGCCGAAACGTCTCGCGCCGAAACGTCTCCGCGCTAAAACGTCTCGCGCCGGAACAGTAGCGCCGAAATGGTCGCGGCGAAACGGTCGCGTCGAAACGTCCTGCTCCGTCATAGCTGACATTTCCGCGATCTTTATAACCAAACGCGATATGGTCAGCTGTCACATTCATCGATCGAATATCACCACTATTTTTACCAATATTACTAGTGTCACTAGAACGGTGATTGCGAAACAACACGCGAGCGTCGAAAATGTGTGCGAAAATTTTCACAAATTTTTAGTGCACGCTAATTCAAAATAAATTCATATCTCCAGTACCATTGAAGCTACAGAATTCTAGTTAGACACAATCGAAAGGAAAAAAAAATCAAAAATACGTCAACTTACAATGTTTTCCATAGCGCTATAATGAAGAGATTCGGTAGAGTCTCGGGACAAGTACGTTTGACAGCTCTGTCGTCTGCTGGCCCGAGGCTCGCCAGAGTATATTATCGCTGAATAAAGTAAAATTCGGTAGTAGGGTAAAAACTGAAAGTCATTTTCTCGAATTACGAAGCTTAGGAGACAGATGATGACTTGAAAATTGAACTAAAGACAGTTATGAAAAAATCTTTCGATTAAGTCTTAATTTAGCACGGTTGATGCCGTATTTGCTGAGAAAAAACTTTGCACAGGGTCAAGATTATGCAAAAATTCTAACACATTGAAGGATTTGGTGTGTTTGTATATGCGCGCAGACGACACAATCAAAGGCGTTTTGATGCCCATCAAAGGCGTTTTAATGCCCATCAAAACCCGTTGCCACCGAAGCCGGTCTTCGGCGACGAAAGTAACGAGTTCCCATTGGTCCTTTCCTTTGTACCCATACCACGGAAAGTTTGACGATAGTTTTGACGCGACACGCGTAAACAGCGTGTTTTTTGCGGACTTCCCGTAGATCCGTCGTGAGCAAAATTTGAACTAATTTGTACGTCACAGTCGCAAATTCTATCACAGCGTTGACAGATGGTAAGGACGGAATAATTCACGCAAAAAAAAATATCAATTTTACCCTTTGGAACACACATTTTTCCTTACGTGCAATTAGCTCAAAACTTTGTACTCGGGGGTTTTCGGGGTCGCTGATTACAAATCTGCAAAATTTCGAAATTCAAAATGGCGGATCCAACATGGCCGACCATAAATTCAAACGTTTTATTGGAGTCGTGGTTGTTTTTCAAGTTTTCTTTATTTTCGTACTTTCTCACATTACTTTATTTCTTAGATTCTACTTTACATAGGTGCTTAATTCTGCTTATCCCGCGCTCGCTCGGAGCGTACTGTTTGTCTCGTGAGACAAGTCGCACGTCGCGCTGCGTCCGAGGGGAGGGGTTTACCGGTCCCCTTTTTCCAGTCAATGCTGGTTAAGCGGCTATCACTCAACACGCCTCTTAGCTTTAATATATAATATAATAGCCGTTTAATTGCTTTGATTTTGTTGCCTTACGTTAGCTTTAGTCTCTAGCGGTTTTCTAGGAAGCTGGTTTTGTCCAGCGCTTTCGTGAATATGTCTGCTATATTATTTATTGACTCCACCTTCACTACGTCAATAATCCTGTTTTGGTAATGCTTATTGACGTAGAGAAACTGAATTTCAATATGTTTGGAGTTTTTTGTAAAGTTTCCGAATTTCGCGATAGCGACTGCCCCGCTGTTGTCCTCATGGATTTGTATCGGTGAATTTACTTTTAGGTCAAAGATTTCGTTACATATGTTTCTTACTAGTAAGGTTTCATTGACTGCTTCGGACAGTGCTATATACTCGATAAATGTGGAGCATTTCGTAACCACGTTTTGTTTTTTTTTGACTTCCAAAAAATTAGGTCGCCGTTTAGTCTAATTGCGTATCCGCTCGTTGACTTTCTGTCGATGTTGTCGCCCGCGTAATCAGAGCCTACGAAGCAGTCGATTTTGTCGCTTTTTTCGTTTTTTTTTGTATCTTAGCTTGAGGTCTTTGGTTTTTAATAAGTATTTTAGAATTCGCATGGCGTATTTGTAGCGGGTTTTGTCGTACGAGTTTTGGAAGCGGCTTAAGTAATTAAAGCTGTACGCGATATCTGGCCTTGTGCCTGCGCTAATGTATAGCAGTTGCCCGATCAAGTTTCTGTATTTTATTGATTCGTCCGTTTCGCTCGCTTGATCGTCTTTGAGGTTCGTCTCCATTGGGGTTTCGTATAGTTTGGAGTTTTCTAACTGATGCTTAGTGGCTAAGGATTCGACATATTTAGCCTGGCTCAGATTCATCTTGTTTTCATTTTTATTGTATTCGATCTCAATGCCTATGTAGCTCTTCGCTTTACCTAGGTCTTTCATCGTGAATTTTTTTGATAAACTTTCCTTAATCAGGTTGATCTTCGATTTGTCTTTAGCGCAAATCAACAGATCGTCGACGAATACCGTGAATATATCGATTCCTTCTTTTGGCGTTTTACATAGAGGCAATTGTCGTATTCGCTTCTTTCAATGTCTAGGTTTTTTACATATTTGTCAAATGTTTCGTACCACGCGAGTGGACTTTCGCGTAGACCGTAGAGAGCTTTCTCTAGTTTGCACACTTTGTTTGTGTCCTTTTGGTATCCTTTCGGTTGGTGGACGCAAATTTCGCTTTTTACTGGTCCATTGAGAAATGCAGTCTCAACGTCCATCTGTTCGATGAAGAGATTGTTTGTTGTGCAGTGGCTTAAAAGGATTTTTAAAGTTAGCATTTTTCCCACGGGGGAATATGCGTTTTCTACGTGTTCTCTTTGTTGGAAACCCCGTACAACTAAACGCGCTTTATATGAGTCTTCACTCTTTCTTTTGTACACCCATTTTACGTCGATTATTTTGTTATCAGTAGGCTTTTCGACTGGGCGGCACGTTTTGTTTATTTCTAAACACTTTATTTCTGTGTCCATCGCCGCTCGCTAGTGGTCGGAGTCTTTTGAGTTCATCGCTTCCTCGTATGTACTTGGCGCGTTTGCATTTATATAGTTTACATATATGTAATGGGTTAAAGGGTTTCCGTAGCGCTCGACCCCCTTTCTTTTTCGTGTGGATACTCGCTTAATTTTACCTTCGACCGATTCGCTTGTTTCTTCGTTTTCGACACCTACCTCGTCGTCACCTACTTCGACACCTACTTCGTCTTCGCGCTCGTCGTTGCTTTCGCTCCTTTCGCTATCCGAGCAGTGCTCGTTTGGATCAATGTTTACACGATTTTGAGATTCGTTACTTTCGTATTGGTTGTTTTGATTTTCTAGGCATATTAGTTTTGTACCTGTCTCGATCACTTGTACGTGTCTTGCCTCGATCACTTTGTTTTTTACTAAAACTCGTTACCCGAAATGGGTATAACCTACGAGTATTCCTATTTGTGATTTGTCGTCCCATTTTTTCTGCAAATCTCTGGTGTTCGTACGAAGACTTTAGAGCCATAAATCTTAAGATGCATTATCTGTGGCTTTACTCTGAAAAATATTTCGTACGGCGTTTTATTTTCGCTTGTATTCGCGATAGTTCTATTTTTTAGATAGCCGACGGTGTTTATTGCTTCAGGCCAATAAATTTTACTTATACGCGCCTCTTTAATTAAGCTTCTTGCGATGTCCATCGCCGATCTATTGTATCGTTCAGCGACTCCGTTGAGTTCGTGAACGTCTGTCGGGAACGGTAGGATTTCGATTCCCTTTTGGCTTGCAAATTTATATATTTCTTTGTTTACGTACTCGATCCCTTCATCGCATTGTAATCTTTTTATTGGTTTCCCGAATTGATTCTCGACAAAATTGATGTGGTGTTTGAAACATTCTGCGGTTTCTGATTTGTTTTTTATGCAGTAAATTCGTGCACATTTGCTATAGTTGTCTATGAAGGTCAAAAAATATTTTTCCCTCTTATAGCCGATAATGTTGTGCGGGCCGTTTTGGTCGGTGTGTATAATTTCGTTTACCGTTGTTGTTTTTATGCGGTTATTCTCAAAAGACGGGTTTGACATTTTACTTTCAATACACGTCGCGCATTTCATTTCTTGTTTGTCAAGGTGATCGGGTAGACCGTCAAGTAACTTGTCTTTTACGATTTTGTCTAAATATTTAAAGTTTACGTGGCTTAACGCGCGGTGCCACTTTTCCTTATTTGTTAATCTTGTTGCGTTAGCGAAAGTTTCGTTTGTGTAATTTTTGTTTGTTTGGATTTCGCTTGCATTGCTAGGGTTTTTTACAAAGCTGTTCATGTAGTATTAATCGTTTATTTTGTTCACTACTGCTAGGAGATACCTGGATTGTTTGTTGTAGATTTTTGCGATTGAATCTCGTGCTATTGTGCAATTTTGTGCTATTTTTGAAAAACTTAGCAGATTTTTTTTTAGGCCTTCTACAAAATAGACGTTTTTTAGCTCGACTTGCTGGACATTTTTATAATTTTTAAAACAAATTACGATCTTTCCCACTTTTGTTGCCCGCAGTTTTTTCCGTCGGGGAGATTTACGTCGATTGGTTTTTTGAGCATGACACAGCTTGAGTAGAACTTGTCGCTTTTGATTAAGTGATCTGTGCACCGACTATCGAGTAGCCACTTAATTTCGCTTTTGCTAGTTTCGTCGCTGTTTACACTTAGCTGGTGATGGTTGACTTGGGTAGCCCACGACGACAGGTTTTGCTGTTGCTTGTTCCCCGAATGCCGATGGTTTCGTTGTTGGCCTCTTCCTCGGCTGCCGCCTCGTTGGTGCCTTGGGTTTCTGCCTCTGCCTCGCTGTTGTCCAAATTTTTCGTAATTACTTTTGTTATGCTGCTGTTGTGAGGTGCTTGTGCTGGGCCCATATCCCTGCTGTTCGTTGCTGGCTTGATTTGAGTACCAACACTTTTGCTGCCTGTGTCCGGGTTTATTACATACGTGACACACGCCTCTTGTCCTTGTTTTGGTGTGAACGTGCTGACACTTGCCTTGTGTTGATTTTCGTTCTGTGTTAGGCTTTTTTCCTTGATTTTCCACTTGACATAGTCCAACCTTCCGAAATCTCCCGATTTCGGAAAGTTGACCTTTCCTCGCAGGTGCGATGAAAAATCGTATACGCTCCACGGGAGTAAATTAGACTACCTCAAACCGCGGGCAGAATTGTCAGCCGAACCGAAGGCGAGGTTGACACACCAATCTGTCGATGTGTTGATTTTTTTAGCACAATCTTGAGCCTCCTCTCAGCAAATACGGCATCAATCGTGTTGATTTAACGCTCAATTAAAAGATTTTTTTAAATTAGTCTCCAGTTCAATTTAAAAATCATCGTCTATCGCCTTAGCTTCGTTATTTAAGAAAATGACTTTCAGTTCTTACCGCCTTCACCGTGAATCGTTTCAGTCAGAGATAATACACTCGAGCCAGCCTCGGGCCAGCCTACGACAGACAAAGTTGTCAAATGTACTTTCCCCAAGACTCTGCCGAGTCTTTCGATAACGTTAGGTTGAAACTCAGCAATATTAGGACATTCCGGTTAATGAATAATTCACCGTCAATTTGATGCCCTATTTTGAAATCAACTTGACTAACGTATGTTGCTTGGGAAGATAAGCTTGATATTTTCGTTTAACACTTTTACGTCTTTTTGCATTAAAGACGAAGAAGAAATCAAGCAGATCAAAGAAGCCATCAAAGAGTACCATCAACGTACTTGTTTGAAATTTCGACCGTATCAAGAATCTGACGATGATTACATAACCATTAAGGGTGCGACAACAGGCTGTTGGTCTTCAGTAGGACGTCAAGGCAAAGGACAGATTTTGAATCTTCAAAAAAAGGGTTGCATGAAACATGGAACGATTGTCCACGAGCTTCTCCACGCGCTCGGTTTTTATCATCAACAAAGCGCAGCTGATCGCGACGAATACGTCAGGATTCATTGGGACAATATCAAACGTGGTAAAATTTACGACTAGATGTGTGAATTTGTTGTAGGATTCATCATAGTTTTATCTAAGCCCTCAAAATCATCAAAATCATACCACACGATGAAAGATAGCGTCTGGTTATTTCTTGAACAAATTTTAAAAAATCAATTTGTTTATAATTTTTTGATGGTTTCATAGTAGCTCTATAAGAGGAAATAGACACCTACGAACTGAAGAATGGTCATTTTTATGATTTTTTCAGAGGAAAACTATTCAAAGTTTTGGATTGTCTGTTATTCTATCTTAAAATACACACTTTTGTAAATATTTTTAATTTTCTATATTTGAAAAATAAAATAAAAGAATGACGCGGTTGTTACTTAAGGTATTCTTTTCACGAACTCGAAAACATCACAAACATTCGATTTTTTGCCGCGGTGGAGTAGAAATACATGCCATTCCACTGGGAAAATATCAAGGTATGATACCGAAGTTTTAACAAAGGAATATAACCTTGAAAATCGTGTAATTCAGAAGGAACTCAATGGAGACGAACTGCCAGCACATTTATATTTGAAAATTCATTTACAAAATAATTCTAGATGTTTGATATTAACTGTCCTATGCAAAGAAAAAACGATAGATTCCGTAGTAACAAGGAAAACCGAGAGTCACCAAACGTTTAACAAAAAATTTTAGGATAAAATTTGGGAAAATGTGACTGGCAGACTATTTTTTGTCACCGGGATGGTCAAAAGGTCATATTTTCTTTGAAAATTGTGACAACATTTTTAGCGCAAGTCTTCTTTTTCCCAGTCACAAGTCACTCCACATTTTCGCCAAAGTTACTCTGCACTTTATGGGTATTTGCACTTACGTTTCACCGTTTTGTTATATTTTTAAACAATGATTGCAGTTTCTCCCTCTAGCAGTTTGTAACAGTGCAGTTGTCAACTTTGTAGCTCAACGAAAAATATTTAAAAACTGTAGAACTCAGCCTATGCCACAATTTTCGGTAATTATTTATTGTAGGGGCCATTCATTGGGTTTGTCATTATTTTTTTTTTCCAAATCCAGTCTAATTTATGACCGACTGTAGCGCGCCCTGCTTATACATCCCTCCGCGAAAGGAATACCTTAATCTTTGAAGTACCATACAAAATTCTGAGTGAACGGTACACTATGGCGTTTCTTCAAAAATCGTCTGAAGCAAGAAACCAAAAAATTATTAAATTGGATACGATAATCTAGAACTTTTTGTAGCCGATTTTTTAGATATCGATTTATATCAAAAAGGTGGATACTTAAAAATAACATAGCAATTTTTCGACTAAAAATTAATTATTATTTTGGATTAAAACAAAAATTAAGCAACGAAAAAAAAATCCTGACACGTACTACATGATGATGTATAGAACAACCATAAAAATTCAAGGTAATCGATTGATTCGTTTTCGAGAAATTTTGGATACTGATTTAAAAAACGTGGTTTCGAGAAAAGTGCCGTTTTCACAGACAAGGACAGACGAAAACCGGCGGGCCGTTCAATTTTTCGGCTCTAACTTTCTATTTATCGGAATATTGATTTGCAGTTTCCACCAGATATTCTTATGACCTGAAACTTCAAGAAAATGCAAGAATAGATCCTTTTTTTCTACCTTGCTAAGCGTACATCTCCCCTTGATTTTCGTAACCACCTGAAGCACATAGGTATTCCCACGTGGTCAACAAACCGTCGAGTACCATAATTTGTATGAAATGTTATCAGTTGCATGAGATCATCGGGAGGTCTCGGGTTCGATTCCCAGTGTCGTAGTCTTTTTAGGAAAAGTAAAATATGGGCATGACTACCTTCTGACGTATATATGAGGCATACACAATTACATTTACAGGTGTACGTCACATGCGTATACCTATAGCTCATGTTTACATTCACTTAACGTGACGCAGCTCCGACCGGGACCGGCTGTAGTGGCTCAGGTTTTCCGCAGTTTCCCTCGTTCCATAGAATCAAGTGCCATGGCAATTGCGCTGCAAAGGGAAAAACATGCGGCTGCATGGGTATCCGGTTACTGATCCAGGCCAAACACCTAGGGGGGCCTGGCTACTAACCCGGGCCGATCCTGTAATAGGCGCATAGCCTCAACTCAGGGGGAAATAAATAGAAAAAAAATATATTAGTGGCATAAGTACATGTCTAACTCATCCTTGAGTGCATCTAGCCGTAGTTCTTATTATTTCACTATCATATCATTAACGCATATTTCTTTTTTGTGGTACCTGCCGTGAAAGTTTGATTTTCGTTTGGTGTACATCGTCCAGAAAGTGATTCAATTCTCATCAATTCGATTTCGTTAAAATTTAAAGGACGATTACAGTTGAAGTAAAACAAGACAATGTTGTCTTTAGCGCACAAACTTGTGAATAACTCATTTCATAGCATATTTTACTTCACTGGTTGACTAGTTGAATGGGACTACGATTGAGTTTCGCATATTAAATCATACTTCAAGATATATATCACAACAGTAATTTATGCCTCAAGTGCGGAAACTATTGAACGCTATCGCTCGTATGCCACATTCACCTCGACCTATGATGCATATTCACTGTAACGTTGTAAATTCTCCCATACTTACCTTTTTGAGCGTGGTGGAGTCAACCACAATATTCGTCCGTCATATAGCATTTTTAGTTAATAAGTAAGATTCTGTATCGCGCCTCCGTCATGAAATTTTTTATCAAGAGACTCGGTAGAGTCTCGGGACAAGTACATTTGACAGCTCTGTCGTCTGCTGGCCCGAGGCTCGCCGGAGTATATTATCTCTGAATAAAGCAATTTTCGGTGGTGGGGGTTAAAACTAAAAGTCTTTTTCTTTAATTACGATTCCCAGGAGAAATGCTATGATTTGAAAATTGAACTAGAGGATATTTGAGAAAAAAGCTTTCGATTAAGCCTTCAATCAGCAGGATTGATGCCGTAATTGCTGAGAAAAAACTTTGCACAGGCTCAAGATTATGTAAAAATTCTAACACGTCGAAGAATTTGACGTGGCTGTATATGTCACAATGAAAGGCCTCAGTCTACCCTCTATTTCGATTTTTTTTCGACTTTTTTTTCTATTTTAAGATAGAAGGGGGTTAAAAAAAAATTGAAAAAAGAATCAGAAAAAATTTGAACGAGTTATAATCTCAAAAATAAGAAAATTTCTCCTCTTGATATTTTGCGCCACACCCTATCATTTCCGAATTAAGACACTTTTCTTGATGGGATTTCGAGTAAAAATGATTAAAAAAAAAATCTCGAATAAAAATTCTGGAAAAATTTCAGTGCACAAAGGATGCTTGCCGGCAACTTTTCATCCTCTTGACGATTTCACAGAAACTTCATGTTTTAGTAGTTACGAAGCTTTTTTGAAAAAGAGTCATTTTTGTGAAAAAAATAACAATTTTGCAAAAAAAAAATCGTACGCAACTTTTCAAAAAACGAAATTGAAGCTACTGCCATCCCCTTTACATTTTCCATAGAGATAACGATTGGAAAAAATTCTCGCGGACCATGCGCGCTACTTGAAACATTTAAAAAGATGTCGAAAAACGCCCAACTCCAAAAATATTGGACCCAAAAAAATCGGAAAAAATGTTTCAAAACGGTAAAATGAAGCTTAATGTGTCTCCTATAAGGCACTCTTTGCAAAATTTCAATATCTCTTTTTTCGACTGAGTAATCTAATTTTTAGTGCGTCAAAAAATTCCGTCAGGTGTTTCCAAACTTTTGGATGGTAGTGTATTTAAAGAAAAAACAGAAACTAGTTGGGCATTGAAGAAAGTCACTAAAATGTATAAAAATAAAAATCGGTCAGAAGATCAGAGTCCAGAAAAAAAATTGGAATGAGAATGAACTTGAAAAAAAAAAAATTCGAACGAAAAATAATAGATTTAATAAAGATTTCGGCCGAAGTATTTGGCGAGTTTTTTTGCTTAGCTTGGATCACATGATATATCTCTCATGGTTACGAACTCGCCAAGTACTTCGAACGAAATTTGTTTTTCTATTTATTCTTGTTTCGCTTGGATTTTTTTTTTTTCAAGTTTATTCTAATTCCGATGTTTTTTCTGGACACTGTTGAACTTTTTCACTACATAAACAGAATACTGCACTACTGTGAACAACAAAAATGAAAGATAAGTTTGGTGAATCATAGCTTTCATCATCTGATGTCACATGAGTGGAGTGGAGAGTAGATACTAAAATCATTGAAATAAATTCACAATATTAAGATGCAAATACGTAAAAACTCCAGGGTTTGAAGGTGTTCAGAAAAAAGGAGTGATATCCTGGCCAAAATCCCCTCCCCGGGGAAAAAACCATGGACAAGTACATTTGTGAAAAATCTTATAACAAAAAACAAAAAATGAAAAAGTAAAGGAAAGAGTAAAGGAACATAAAAAAAACACTGCAGAATGACAACCCTCAAAAAATCAAAAACCCTAAAAAAAAGGGTTAGAGAAAAACCACAGGAAAATTTTTTTCAAAAAAAATTCTAGCAAATTGAAGAAAATACAAGAAAATGTAAATTACCTAAAAAAAAACTCTCCAGAACGACTCCCGTCGAAAAACTTGGAAAACCTCAAAAAATTAGAGAATAGAGAAAAACCCCAGAAAATATCCTCTTGAAAAAAATTCGAAAAGACTGTAGAAAATACAAGAAAACGTAGAAATGGTACAAAAATGATAACAATAATAATAAAAGTCCATGATATTCGTTCAGCACTAAAAAATTTTATATCAATGAAAGGACAAGTATCCTATTGATGTCTGAAAATCAATTAACGAGAAAAAAGAAAATCCTTTCAAAAAGACAAGTCTCAAAAAATAATAATAAAAGTCCATGATTTTCGGTCAGCACTAAAATGTCTCATATCAATAAAAGGACAAGTATTCCATCGATGTTTGAAAATTGAGTAACGAGAAAGAAGAAGAAATCAGTTGTTGCTGGAAAAGAGTTGCTAAGTTACAAAAATAGATTTAAAACGAAAAAAGTCAACATTTAATTTACGTACAGGATTAAAATTTACAATATAAATACTGAGCCGACACCAATTTTAAGACTAAAATAAATTAAAAAAGAATAAAAATAAAACCGCGCGACAACTATCGATTTGGCGCCCGGCCGCCATTTTGAAAAACTGTCAAGCGGACAGTGACGCGCAAAATACCAATATGACCGCCTCACGGACATCCCGCAACGCGAAGTGAGCATCGAATACGTAATCGATATTTAATAATTATTAAAAACAAGTGATTTTATTGCATAATAATATTGAAACAAATAAAATAAGATTAAATAACATGAAGATATTATAAAATAATGTAAAAAACATGAGAAACAAGCAAAATAAGAATAGAACGACACCGCGCAGGCGCGTTTCCATGCCAACGACGCACAACAAAGCAAACGCGCATGCGTGGGCGGCCGCAGTTCGGCGGCAAGTCGGGTATAAAAGTCGGTGCGCGGAGCATTCGACAGACATTCTCCTCTCTTGAACTGAAGCTTGAAAGAGCTAGCAGAAAAGAACCTCTCCCCTCCCTGGCGGGTTTTAGTGGATGCTTGGGATATTGGAGTAGTTCGGTGACGTTCGACTCCCGTAGCCTGAGGTCTGTTTTCTCTATTATCATAAATTATCCCACTGATGCTCGGGATATTGGGGTAGTTCGGTGACGTTCGACTCCCGTAGCCCGAGGTCACTATTATTATTATTCAAACATTTTCCCGCAGATATCCAGGATATTGGAGTAGTTCGGCGACGTTCGACTCCCGTAGTCTGGGATCTCATTCCTTCCACACCCTTGGATGCTCGGGATATTGGAAGGGTTCGGCGACGTTCAATTCCCGTAGTCCGAGATCTATTTTTCTTATTTTTTCAATTTAATAAATCAAAATAAAGGTATTGCTAAAAAAATCAATTATTTAACCACGCCAGGAACGGGAGACGTCATGAATTTTATTGTTCATTATTATTATTATTATTATTAAAACTATTATTGAATTGGCTCTCGTGTCTTCATAATCATCATATTATGTTATATTAAATGAAATAAAATGAATTAAAAATAAAAAGAGACATCGTAATTGTTTAAAAACGAAATCAAGCATTAAAAATTATCAAAAAGCAAAGGAAAATTAGAAAAATAAGCCACAAACAAAACAAACCATTATAATAATAATTAATTAGCAAACAACACATTGTTAAAAATAAAATAGGCAAGGATAAATACAAAATGAACATAAAAAAGCATATTAGAGGTCAAAATCCTTTATTTATTATAAAATAACAGCGAAAATTAGCTCAATAACATCCAAAATAAGCATTGTAAAATCAAAATCATATAGAAATTTGTTCTTTTTCAATAAAAATTAATTTTAATATTGATTTCATTTTGAAATTCGTGTTGTCTCATTCTTTTTTCATACCTGCTCCTTTTTCAATTAAGGAAGCGCGGACCTGCGCGTAGCGAGTATACGCATAGCCAAGAGCGTTCCGTTATAATACTCGGACAAGTATTTCAATGGTATTTATTAAAATTTACAACATTAAACTTATATATTTAATTAGTTATCCATGCCTCTCGAATTTCCAGACACGCGATTCTCCCACTTTGTTCCTCCGATTGAAATATAGAAGTTTTAGCCCATTTTTTCAATTTTTCAGCGTGGGCGAAGACTTTTATGATTCCAGTCAGACAAACGCTCGACTTACAACCTATCAATAGGTCATCTAGCTCTCTTGGATTTTCAGAAGTGAAATTTTTCAACACTGTTCCACTATCGGAATTGAAAAACTTTAGCCAACGCGAAGAAATTGCAAAAATGGGGTACAGGTTATATAACTTGAGGCCACCAATATTGTTTGATTGGTAACAATTTGTTAAACGTTCACCACCGTACGTTGAGCGTATGCGCCCAGAGTACTTGTCCGGTCCATAACTTTTTTTGCAAATGCAAAATGCTTTTTATGCAAAATTTTTTAGTGCTGAACGAATATCATGGACTTTTATTATTATTATTATCATTTTTGTACCATTTCTACGTTTTCTTGTATTTTCTACAGTCTTTTCAAATTTTTTTCAAGAGGATATCTTCTGGGGTTTTCTCTATTCTCCAATTTTTTGAGGTTTTCCAAGTTTTTCAACGGGAGTCGTTCTGGAGAGTTTTTTTTTTCAGGTGATTTACATTTTCTTGTATTTTCTTCAATTTGCTAGAATTTTTTTTTTTTTTTTTTTTTTAATTTTTCCTGTGGTTTTTCTCTAACCCTTTTTTTTAGGGTTTTTGATTTTTTGAGGGTAGTCATTCTGCAGTGTTTTCTTTATGTTCCTTTACTCTTTCCTTTACTTTTTCATTTTTTGTTTTTCGTTATAAGATTTTTCTAGGGGCTTGAATTTTTCGTGGAGGGTAGATTTTTTTGTGAAAATAGATGGAAACGGGGGTCACCCACAAATGTACTTGTCCATGGTTTTTTCACTGGTTTGTTATTCTCCTCGTCAACGGTCCAATAAATTATTTGTAAAAATCCCTCCTGCGTCTCCAAGCAAC
Source organism: Campoletis raptor (assembly GCA_948107755.1). Lineage (NCBI taxonomy): Eukaryota > Metazoa > Arthropoda > Insecta > Hymenoptera > Ichneumonidae > Campoletis > Campoletis raptor. Next base: position 58,490 of record OX403623.1, read on the forward strand.
TTCTACGCCAGCGAAGGAAAAACTACACCGGAGATCCTTCGCCGACAAGATCCTAAGGATCTCTAGCCGCAGTGACGGCACCTGGAAAATATTGAGGAAGAATAAGAACGAGAACACGACAACAAGATCATCCAACCCCAATCACAAGAAAGACCAATAACTAAAAACTCCAGTATACCATTTTTCTCCTATCCTTCCCAAAAACAACAAACTCCCTTCAGCGACACTCTATCCTTTCCACAACTTTTTCCTTCCCAAAATTCCTAATAAATGAGTCGAGCCCCATGAAAACGAAAGGAATACAAGAAAAAGAAACAACTCACCGGTGGTAAAGGAAAATCGTCCCTTACCCAACAAAAATCCATCGAAGTCCCCGATGACAGCTGAAGTGTCGGGTCGACGGGCCTAACCTCCAAATAACATCGCTACTTCGAGGCCGGAGGGTACATCCAGCGGCCCGGAGAAAATCACTAAGTCCCGCGGCGTCACGACACTTCAACGAAGAAATAATCCACTCAGCACTGTCCATTCCTTTTTCGAAACCAAAAATCAAGGAAATCACGATTTTTGTCCACGACGCGATCACAACACAACACCACCGTGACGTGATGACGTCACCTTTTGAGACGAACTCTCCTTGTGATTTCAAAAGTCGCGCGTCGTATTCACGAACTTCGAGACCACTCATCGCTCGTTCGAGAGCGACAGGTGGCGGCACAAGCGCCCCCTCCGTTCCCGGGCAGTCGAAGACAAAGCTCGACTCGCAAGCCCCTCTTTTCCCCTCTACATCCCCTCACCGCGGAACGAGACACATTTCGAAATAACGAAACTTGTGATTCCCCTCTTTGTAATTTTTCCTCTCTTTTTACAATATTTTTGAGCCCCTGTGCCTACTATTGAGTTATTATTTCAACTAAAATAATTGTGTTAATTAAGAATTGAGACGCGACGAATATTGTGGTGATAGCTTTAAGGTTTTTTTTTTTTAGAATTACGAAAATGACCGTTTTGCCCCAATCTCCCTTTTCAATCTATTGTTCGATTGAAGGTCGTTCAAACAATTTTCCCATCATTTTTACCATCTTTTTGGCCTCTCGCAATACTTTTTCATCGCCGTTTAACATTGCTCAATATTGCGAGAGAGAATAAGGCGAATTAATCAATAATTTAAGACATTTTTCATTTCTGTATTTTTCGTATTGTAATATTTTTCGGACTTCGAGCATCTCGAGTCCAAGTTTCTTCCCTCACCACCCATTTTTCGTTCACGAGTATAATAAGACACCCGAGTTGTCAAGAACCCTCTGCAACTGAGATATTATTTTTCTTTTATATTTTGTGATAATTGCGTGCTCAAAGCTAGCCCAATTTTTGTTTTTTGTAGTATTATTTAATATTTTTGTTAAAATATCAAGGAGATCGAAAATTTCTTTATTTTCGAGCGTTAATTCATTGTAATTAACTGGCGCCCCTCAACTCAATAGTAGCCAGAGGGGCTCAAAAATATTGCAGAAAGGGAGGAAAAATTACAAAGAGGGGAACATAGATCGTGCGTACAAAAATGGCGTGGTCGAAACGACGCCTCGCGAAGTCGCGACTACAAAAATTACGAAAAATAACTTACTGTTAGACTGCAGGTTCGAGGAAAGTACCTTCTCGTTTCTCTACCGTCCAAAAGTCTTCGGGGAGGAATTTCCAAAGTGAATAAACAATAATTAATTAATTTAACCCATGAACGCCGAGGTGATCAGAATTTTTACTAACTTTTCATCGTGTTTATTTATTATGTTATCGGACCAAAAAAAAAATGCAATACCTCTATTCCTACGCGGAATTCGATGCTCTTTCAGAATCTGAGCTCAAAATTTAGATTAGACACCGAGAAAAAAAAATATGGCCGATTTAAACGTGAAAAACGTGAAAATTTTTGAAAAAAAAATTTTTTCGGATTTTTTTTCACAATGATACCGCAAAGATATCAACTTTTTACAATGATCAGAGGTGATCATGGCACTCGAACATTAAGAGGAATTTTTTTCAGAAAAATTCATCGACGCGTTTTTTCAAAATGGCGGCGAGAATGAAAAAGTTTTATAAAAATCTTAATCTATCGGTTTCTTCAAAACTATGAACTTTAGAAAAAAATTTCTAGGAACAAAAATGGCTTAAAATTAGTCGAAGAACACTCTTAATTTTTTTCAGAATTTTTGAAAAAAAATTTTTAATTTTCGAAAATTTCAAAAAATCCAATTTTTCAAAAATACCTGAAAAATTTTTGGAAAAATTTGAGAGTGTTCCTTGACTAATTTAAAGACTTTTTGTTGTTAGAAAATTCTTTCGCAAAGTCTATAGGTTAAGAGAAAAAAAAATTTCTTGAATATGTACCATTCAAGAAATTTTTTTTTCTCTTAATGTCACGGTAGCACCCTATATATTTCATTCCTTGTCCAAATCCTTTCCCACATTCGCACCCGATACCTCACATCCGCTCTCACAGTCAAAACTCCTAACACAGCATCCTTATCTTATCACCGCATTCCTCAGCACTTACTTTGTCCCACGAGCCTCAACTTCTCCTCCGCTTCATCTCCCCACTACCACTTCACCAAATCATTCTCCTTTATTCTACTCCTCAGTTCATCACCATCATTCGAACCAATTACTTCGTGCACTCCCTTATTACTCAGTCTTAATATATTATATCTTTTACATCATTCTTCCGTCTCAACTATTATTATTAACATTTCATTCACCCTTTCGACCCCGACCATTACATTAACCTATAGACTTTGCGAAAGAATTTTCTAACAACAAAAAGTCTTTAAATTAGTCAAGGAACACTCTCAAATTTTTCCAAAAATTTTTCAGGTATTTTTGAAAAATTGGATTTTTTGAAATTTTCGAAAATTAAAAATTTTTTTTCAAAAATTCTGAAAAAAATTAAGAGTGTTCTTCGACTAATTTTAAGCCATTTTTGTTCCCAGAAATTTTTTTCTAAAGTTCATAGTTTTGAAGAAACCGATAGATTAAGATTTTTATAAAACTTTTTCATTCTCGCCGCCATTTTGAAAAAACGCGTCGATGAATTTTTCTGAAAAAAATTCCTCTTAATGTTCGAGTGCCATGATCACCTCTGATCATTGTAAAAAGTTGATATCTTTGCGGTATCATTGTGAAAAAAAATCCGAAAAAATTTTTTTTTCAAAAATTTTCACGTTTTTCACGTTTAAATCGGCCATATTTTTTTTCTCGGTGTCTAATCTAAATTTTAAGCTCAGATTCTGAAAGAGCATCGAATTCCGCGTAGGAATAGAGGTATTGCATTTTTTTTTTGGTCCGATAACATAATAAATAAACACGATGAAAAGTTAGTAAAAATTCTGATCACCTCGGCGTTAATGGGTTAAGATTAATTAACACGGAGAAAGGGGCAGGGACAACGGTACAGCACGTCGAGTCGTGGAGAAGTGAAGAAGTGACGCTCTGCAACGAAGCCCTCGCACGCGTGGACTTATTACCTCGCTGTTCATTGGCCGCTTCTTGCGGCCCGGCAACAACCAACCAATCACAAGTTTCGTTATTTCGAAATGTGTCTCGTTCCGCGGTGAGGGGATGTAGAGGGGAAAAGAGGGGCTTGCGAGTCGAGCTTTGTCTTCGACTGCCCGGGAACGAAGGGGGCGCTTGTGCCGCCACCTGTCGCTCTCAAACGAGCGCTAAGTGATCTCGAAGTTCGTGAATACGACGCGCGACTTTTGAAATCACAAGGGGAGTTCGTCTCAAAAGGTGACGTCATCACGTCACGGTGGTGTTGTGTTGTGATCGCGTCGTGGACAAAAATCGTGATTTCCTCGATTTTTGGTTTCGAAAAAGGAATGGACAGTGCTGAGTGGATTATTTCTTCGTTGAAGTGTCTTGACGCCGCGGGACTTAGTGATTTTCTCCGGGCCGCTCGATGTAACCTCCGGCCTCGAAGTAGCGATGTTATTTGGAGGTTAGGCCCGGCGACTCGACACTTCAGCTGTCATCAGGGACTTCGATGGATTTTTCTTGGGTAAGGGACGATTTTCTCTTACCACCGGTGAGTTGTTTCTTTTTCTTGTATTCCTTTCGTTTTCATGGGGCTCGACTCGTTTATTAGGAATTTTGGGAAGGAAAAAGTTGTGGGAAGGACAGAGTGTCGCTGAAGGGAGTTTGTTGTTTTTGGGAAGGATAGGAGAAAAATGTTATTACTGGAGTTTTTAGTTATTGGTCTTTCTTGTGATTGGGGTTGGATGATCTTGTTGTCGTGTTCTCGTTCTTATTCTTCCTCAATATTTTCCAGGTACCGTCACTGCGGCTAGAGATCCTTAGGATCTTGTCGGCGAAGGATCTTCGGTATAGTTTTTCCTTCGCTGGCGTAGAAGTTGTTTGGAGACGCAGGAGGGATTTTTACAAATAATTTATTGGACCGTCGCCAAGGAGAATAACAAATAAAAATTTTCATGACGGAGGCGCGATACAGAATTTTACTTATTAACTAAAAATACTATATGATGGACGAATATTGTGGTTGACTTCACCACGCTCAAAAAGATAAGTATGGGAGAATTTAAAACGTTACATCACCCAAGTATGAAGTGTGATTCGCAGCACACACATGCTTTGGCACATGCAGCCACTATGCAGCCATTTTTCGCACTTGTTACATGAAATACTATCATTTAATTTTGACCAAACTGGAAGTCCAACGTGGAAAAATTCAATTTTATTGTTTCAATAGCAGTCAGCATTGGTCACATGCGACTTAAAGCAAACGGAAAATCTTACATTGTTTCAGGTAGAGAACACAATTTCAACAAATATGACAGGAAGGTGGTAACGGATTACGGGATTGGCTATGATTATGGAAGCGTTATGCATTACAGTGGCCATGCGTTTTCTAAAAATGGGAAACCAACGATAACGACTTTGGTAAAAATATACACTCATCTGCCAAAACTGACGCATGAAGGATAATGAGAGTCGAATGTTCAAAAACACAAATCGTTTTTCAACGACGGATTCAGAGGAAGATTAGTTCTTCCAAGCGGTGCTGCTGTTTTAATGACGCTTCGGCCATGCATACTACGTACACGGCTGATCACGTGCCAAAAGCTAACTGCTGATGAGAGTCGGTTACTGAACCTATATAAACAATCCGATAAATTTGATATACTTCGAAATTCAAGCATGTTTCTTGCCTGAAGAGATTCGAGATATCATTAATGAAATCAAGTTAGGCAGAAAGTTATAATTGATAATGAAAACAGAAAGACAAAAACCAGAGTTAAAGAACTTAAATACAATTTGACTTATAACGATTTTATCATGACGTATGGTCTATGGAGTAAGACAGTGGTCTCGTAATGGGAGGACCAGGGTTCAATTCCGCAGGAAAGAAGTTTTTTACCTCTCGAAAACTGGTTTTGTTTTTTAACGAGGTTCTATCGCCATAATCATAATAGTATATACAAAGTAACGGCAAAATGATCAAATACAATTTTTCTAAGATATTTTTTTGAAATTTTGCGTGAATCTTCTTGAGCGTCGTACTATAATGTGTAAAAAATTCGAGAAGGTTCCACCGTCTGGTAATCGAGATATTCAGTGTTTAAAATCGCAACTTTAACATGAGGTCTTATGGGAAGTTACGAGAAAAGACGATATTTTACAAGTGATAACTCGATTTCTAAACGGTCAAACTTCCTCAAATTTTACCCACACTCTAATATGATTGTTAAGAAGATTCAGACGAATTTCAAACAATTGAACTTGGAATCGAACGCATGAGAAACGATTGACCGTGGGGTTTTAATACTTTGACAGGCGCGAAAACCCTTTAATCGCCGCCATGACGGTCAGTTTCATCACGAAGCACCAATTGTATCACTATATATTATGCGTTCTTAACTACAATGCGACGCCTATCGGTCGTTCTTGACACCAGCGTTTCCCGACAGATTTGGGACAATTTGATGCAAGCGCAGTGTAGGAAGTTTGGACTCCTTCCCTATAGTCTCCATGTACGGAACAATGGCTGTAAAATGAGTGTAAAAAGTTTAAAACCTCCACGGTACTCGTCTCCAGCTTGTGCTGCGAATCACATTTGTACTCGTGCAACCAAGTACCATAAGCCTGTGGCTCATGCGAAAACTCCACGCGTTAAATACTATTGGGGCATTCCACTCCAAATCAGACACCATTCTGCTTTTGCGTTTCCGATTTTTTAAATAATTTTTTATATTATAGCACTCATTGAGAAAGGCCTCCATGATTTGGTTCAATTTTTTTGGCCTGCCGTTTTCAAGATATCGATTATTGAAAAAAATCGATCTTTTTTTTCAAATACCCGTAACTCTGGGAGAAATTGGCCGATTGGGAAGTTTTTTTTTTGTTTTAATTTTTCTTCTTTACAATATTTCTGGAATATAAAATTGAAAAAAAATTTCAAACCGTATTTCTATGAAATTTTCAAATTTTAATCATGAAATGTTGATTTCCGAAAGACACGTAGCGATCGATTTTCTTAAATTTTTTTACTAAAAAACTGTGACTCATCCGGCATCTTTTAAGCCTAGTTTCATAATGAGTAAATGGTCGCATCTTTTTTTTTTCAAATTTTTGAAATTTCATGTTCACTGCGAGCGATGTTCTTTTAAAAGTTTTTGTTCGTGGACACACTTTTAGAAAAAAAGCGATATTTTCTGAATCTATTTTCCGTGATATTGTGACGAGGCACGGTCCGGCAATGATGAGCGAATAAAAAGGTGATTCGAGTGGGACTCGATCCCGAGACCCGCGGAGTCAGAGTCCGGAGCGCTAACCACTGCGCTAGGGCCACCTATATTCTAACTCATATTGCTAGACCGTGACAATATTTTCGAGCTATGAACATCAAATCTTGATTTTTGAAAAACAAGTAGCAACCGATTTTCTTCTCATATTTCTTTAAAATACTGTCACGCATCTTGCAACGTAAGGATTTATGTTTTTTCGAATAAAAAAACTTTCTGTTCCATTTATATGAAAAAAAAAAAAAAAATACATTTGAAAAAAAAGAACGATTTTTTTCAAATATCAATATCTTGAAAACAGATGGACGAAAAAAATTGAAAAAAATCGTGAAGGTTTTTCTCAATGGGTACTATTATAAAAAGTTATGAAAAAAATTGGTAATGCAATAGCAGAATGGTGTCCGATTTGGCGTGGAATGTCCCCATTGATCCTGACTTTTAATGGAGTTACATAAGTACACAGTAATCATCTCGAAGTTGTATTACGTCCCAGAAATAAGATTTAGTTAAAATCGCACGGTCACCGCCTTGGAGCACGATTTTTGAAATGTACGTTAGTCACTAGTGAGTCTGTTTGTACACTGCGCGATTCCCAAGCACACATCAGTAATATTCTAAATTTGGAATTGGAAATGTGTAGAAGTGAGGCAATGCTAGAGGCCAGGGGTTGGGGAAATTTTGCCGCATTTTCTGATGATATCTAGGGTGTTAGGGATTGGTACGTTTGTAAATATAAACACCACGTTGGAGCTCACCAGGATGTCGGTTGGTTTAGTTTTGATCGACGTAATTTTCTTCACAAAGTCTAGAGAATTCTTGATGTGGGATTCGTTGGGACCGGTTAGTACCTGGAACCGCCTGTAGCAGTTCTGTTAGTAAACGGGCTAAATCGTACGTGGGGCGATCGATGTTACTAAGGATAGCTGTCAGCGGGACCGAGTCTTCATGAGTTTTAGGGAGTCCGTAGAGTCTAGGAGCGGGAGATTCCTTAGGAGCAAGGATTTTAGCTACGTCTTGTGGTAGATTCGAGTCCCTCAGGAAAATGGCTGTTTTTTTCGATGCTGGAAGTGGGATTGCACGACGGTGATTTATATATGATTCCGTCAGCATTTCTTGCAATATTCCCCTTTGTCCATTACGACAGTAGCATTACCTTCCTCTGCTGGCAAATATTCTTATTCTGGCAAATATTCTGGCAAAGAATATTCTTATTCTGCCTAATAGTCTGGCCCTCTTGTGGACATCGTTGGTCCTATTACGGATGTAATTGATTGCCTGTTTGGATTGCCTGGAAAGGGTTTGGCTCCTCCGATTTTTCAACGTGTGGGTGACAGGGTTGCGAAATTTGTCATGAAAAAGAAGTGCGTTATTCATTACTTTTTTAGCGGATAATGTTTGAGAAATGTCGTGTATTAATGCCGGGATGTAGGGATAGCGACAATGGTGGAAACACGAAATAACGGACAAGTGGACGACGTTGATGAACTTTAAAAAACACTTATTTTCTTCACTTAAATTACAATAATAATGAGTCGATGAGTTCACTAATAACGCTTATAATAGATGAGCTGATTATGAGAATAGCGTTTGAGCAGACTGATTCGTGTGGCAATTATATTAATATACCGCGCGAGTGCTCGAGTTGCCCCGTGAAAACCGTTACACGTGGTGTTGGCACGACCACGAGTTGAGATGAGAAGTTCACAATGTTGATGCACCTTTTTTCGTACTTATGCAAATCGTCCCCGCGTGGATCGATCGCTAAATGAGTGATGAGTGATATTGAGAATCAATATCACATGAGACAATCAATGAGTGAGACGTAAAATCAGAGAAAAACCGAGATAATGAGGAGCGCGATGTAGACCGTGCAAAGTGTACAAGACTAAAGATGGCCGCTCTCGCTGGTCAGCCGGCACGAGGCGTTCGTCTTCTTTGTCAAGCACAAGGCCCGGCGATCAGCGAGAGTGCCCACGAGGTGCTGCCGCGAGTGGTCAGCTTGAAAGCTCGCCTCGCCGATAGGCGAGCAACGAGTTCTCAAACAGATAATGAAAAAAAAAAAAATCATTACTGTTTACATGACATATTGTAATGCAACAAATTTCTATTGCTCATTACATTACCTTTTGTAACGTAAGCAAATTCCATTACTCATGACATTGTATTTTATCGTGTGAAAAAATTTCATTACTCATTGAATTACAACGTAACGAAAGAAATTTTATTTCAAAATGCAATGTACTGGGTAATGATTTTTTTTTTTCATTATAAGATGCAATGTAATGATTAATATAAAAAAAATTCAATACAACATTCAGTTATAATGGGTAATGAAATTTTTTTTCACTACAAAATCCAATATAATGTGTAATGAAAAGTTTTCACGTTATAACATGTAATGTAATGAGTAATCGAATCTTTTCACCGAATCTTTTGTAATGTGAACAATTCCATCACTTATTACAACTTAATGAGGATTATCGTTCGTTTTTCATTAAGGGCAGTAGATTTCACACTGGGTCAACCGACCCAACAGCAACAACCCCGCCTTCCTTGGTCTGCAGAGGCAGTAGTGGTTTTGACCTGGGTCAAACTGACCCAATGATAGCCAAGTGTTACTAGGTTACCAGTAGGAGTATAGCAGGGTTTTCCCCGGGTCCAACTGATCCAACAGTGGCAACCACGCGTCTCTTGGTCACCAGAGGCAGTAGTGGTTTCAATCTGGGTCAATTTCACCTAATGATATTAATCAAGTGCCAAAGGGATCCTTTATGTTCGAATTTCTAGTAAAAACAATAAAAAGTAAATAAAGGACGCCAAACACAGAAAGTCATACCTCAGTTGTAATGTGATCAGTTTGTCATTTTTTCACGTACAAGACAACCTGAAGCGCTCTCATTCTTTGAATAATACTTACTCCTTTTTTCTTTTACTTTTTTATATTTTGATATTTCATGTTACCCGATTTACGTGTGGACGAACGGGTTTCGGACGTAGCGAGTTGTAATGAAAACACATCGCCTCTTAACAAAAACAATAACAGTTAGATTTATTCATTGAAATTGATTATAAATTTTGCGTTTACATTGGACACATAATTATGGATATCCCGACTATCTTGGTTCTGGACGCTGTTGAGCTTTAGCGTTCGAATTTTGATTCCAGAGCCTCGGCCGTAGTGGTCGGGCTCCTGTGCAAAACTACACTTTGAACTGTAATTGCGGAGTGTTGTCTCCCGTACTATTATATAATTACGGAGTCCTCGACCATCGTGGTCGTGCTCCAGAATAGTACTAACTATTCTCTGCCGACATAAGTAGTATAGCACACTTTTAAATTATACTCCACGCACGAAGTTCGCAGTAAGCCAGACTTCTCGCTTTCGAAATGTGTACGGTGTCGTCTCGGTTACCGTGGGATCTTCAACGTCAGCAAATTTGAAAATGTTTAGTGTGAGATCTTCGCGGTTGAGACGCTCTCACATTGATAAAGTGACATTCAAAAAATTGTGAAAAGTGAACCTCCAGTACGTAACACTATTGAGTCGGTTTGGCACATGGTTACCATCATCGGCTGAAATTGACTCGGATAAAAACCGCTACTGCTTCAGGAGACCATGAAACGCGTGATTACTACTATTGGATCAGCTTGACCCGGGGAAAACACCGTCAACCGTCTTGATAACTCAATAGTCTATTTGACCCGGGTCAAAACCACAACTGCCTCTGGAGACAAAGAAACGTGAGGTTACAACCATCGAATCAATTTGACCCAGGGTCGGCTGCCCTGAATGGGTAATAATAAACCTCATTGGATTGTAATAAGTAATGAAATTTCTTACGTTACATTACACTTTGTAATGTACAAAATTTGCATTACTCGTTACATTGGATTTTATTATGAAAAACATTTGCATTACTCGTTACATTGGATTTTGTAATGAAAAAAAATTTCATTACCCATTACATTTCATTTTGTAATGGAAAAAAATTTCACAACTCACCACATTGCATTTTGAAATGAAAATTATTTTCATTGCTCGTTACATTGCATTTAATAATGAAAAAAGTGTTCATTAGAGAATGTAATCATTAATGAAATTTTTCTCCACTACAAAATTCAATGTGATGAATGATGAAAATTTTCTACATTACAAAATGGAATGTAATGAGTAATGGAAATTTTATACATCACCGAATGTAACCGTAATGAGTAATGGAACCGTCAATGCATTACAAAAAGTAATCCATTATTGACAACCCCGGTCGGTGACGATTGGTAAATTGTTTTGGGGGTTAGGTTTTCAAATCACTTTTTCTGCTTATTCGTTCTAAGTTCCGCGCACTGGGCTGCTTGTTCGTGTGTGACCCTGACAACGATCTCTCATAAGTGCAGTTCTAATCACTAGGCATTGTTGTTCCACAGATTCTTATTAGGGACTTCTGGATGAATGCGTGTAGTTTATTGGCGTAATGCCAAACGAAAAAAACCCGGGAAATGAAGCTATACGAAAAACAACTCTTCAGCGTATCTTCACGGCATAACAGACAGCCTCAGCAGAGTACTCAGAAAATACAACGTCAAGGTCATTTTTAAACCACCTAAGAAGACAGCGCAAGTACTTCCCAACCCGTAAGATCAAGACCTATTAATACTCCAGGCGTATACAAAATAGTATGCTCTTGTGGTAGAGTGTACGTAAGAATAATCTAGAGGAAGATCAGTACACGGAGCAAAGAACACCAGCGGTATGTCAACAATCTCCAAATGCTTTAGTCAGCGCTGACAGAACATAAGATGGAAAATGGACATTACATCTTGTTCGAATAAATCCAAAGGCTGGTAAGTCCTCCGAGTTACTTCTCTAGAAAACACAGAGACGGTCTGGAAAATCGAAATATGAGAATAACCTTAACAGAGATGGAGGTTATCGAGTCCACCCTATCTGGATCACCGTCCTCCCGATTTTATAATTCATCAGCTAATCAACCAAAAACTCTATTTGACTAATAAAGTCCCCCGGAACGATGACCATGCGTATATCAGGGTTACCTAAGACCAGGGAGCTTCAGTATCGGAGCTCCTAGCCCTGATGATGGAAACTGTAACCTTTGCGAAACTTCGGCAAAACGCTGACAAACTACATAGCATCCATCTGAAAGCCTCTAATAACAATATGTGCAACAACAATGGCTCTGAAAACCTCAAATCTTAGGGCATTATTAACTAAATAATGTTTCACGGTATTCTGTACATGATCAAGAGACTCGGTAGAGTCTCGGAACAAGTACATTTGACAGCTCTGTCGTCTGCTGGCCCGAGGCTCGCCGGAGTATATTATCTCTGAATAAAGTAAAATTCGGTGGTGGGGGTAAAAACTGAAAGTCATTTTTTCGAATTACGAAGCTTAGGAAACAGATGATGACTTGAAAATGGAAATCGAGACAAATTATGAAATTGCCCTTCGATTAAGCCTTAATTGAGCACGATTGATGGCGTATTTGCTGAGAAAAAACTTTGCACAGGGTCAAGATTATGCAAAAATTCTAACACATTGAAGGAATTGGTGTGTCTGTACATGCGCGCAGACGATACAATCAAAGGCGTTTTGATGCCCATCAAAACCCATTTCCATTGAAGCCGGTCTTCGGCGACAAAAGTAACGAGTTCCCATTGGTCCTTTCCTTTGTACCCATACCACGGAAAGTTTGACGGTAGTTTTGACGCGAGACGCGTAAACAGCGTGTTTTTTGCGAACTTTTCGTAGATCCGTGTTGACAGATGGTAAGGTCGGAATAATTCACGCAAAAAAAAATATCAATTTGACCCTTTGAAACACACATTTTTCCTTACGTGCAACTAGCTCAAAACTTTGTACTCGGGGGTTTTCGGGATCGCTGATTATAAATCTGCACACAAAATTTAGAAATTCAAGATGGCGAATCCAATATGGCGGACAAGAAATGCAAAAATTGTTTGCTGATGCAAAATATGGTACTCGAGGGTTTTCGGGGTCGCTGATTACAAATCTGCGCTCAAAATTTAGAAATTCAAGATGGCGAATCCAATATGGCGAACAACAAATGCAAAAATTGTTTGATGAAAGCAAAATATGGTACCCGGGGGTTTTCGGGGTCGCTGATTACAAATCTGCGCCTAAAATTTAGAAATTCAAGATGGCGGATCCAATATGGCGAACAACAAATGCACAAATTGTTTGATGAAAGCAAAATATGGTACTCGGGGGTTTTCGGGGTCGCTGATTACAAATCTGCACCTAAAATTTAGAAATTCGAGATGGCGGATCCAATATGGCGGACCACAAATGCAAAAATTGTTTGATGAAAGCAAAACATGGTACTCGGGGGTTTTCGGGGTCGCTGATTACAAATCTGCACCCAAAATTTCGAAATCCAAGATGACGGATACAGTATGGCGGACAATAACTGCGAAAATCGTTTAAGAAAAGCGAAAGTTGGCACGCGGGGGTTTTTGGGTTCACCGATTAACAATCTGCACGCAAAATTTCGAAATTCAAAATGGCGGATTCAATATGGCGGACCATAAATTCCAAAATTTTATGATGAAAGTGAAAGGTTCAGAAAAAAGAAGTGATATCCTGGCCAAAAATCCCCTGCCCGGGGAAAAAAAACCTTGGACAAGTACATTTGTTGACCCCCGTTTCCATTTGTTTTCACAGAAAAAAACTACCCAAAAAAGTACAAAATTTTCAAAAAATTGGCAAGATCAAGAATGATTTACATTCAGCACTAAAATTTATAATATCAATAATAGGACAAGTATTTCATTGTCTCTTGAGGATGGAGTATTTAAAAAAAAGCAAAAATAAGTTCGTTATTGAAAAAAGTCACCAATGTATAAAAATAAAAATCGGTCCAAAAGAACAGAGTCCAGAAAAAAAATCAAGATAAAACAAAACGTGGAGAAAAAAATTTCAAACGAAAAAAATTAGATTGAAAAATAATTTCGGCCGTAGTACTTGGCGAGTTTTTTGCTTAGGTAGAATCACGTAATGTATTTTTCATGGTACGAACTCGCCAAGTACTACGGCCGAAATTATTTTTCAATCTAATTTTTTTCGTTTGAAATTTTTTTCTCCACGTTTTGTTTTATCTTGATTTTTTTTCTGGACTCTGTTCTTTTGGACCGATTTTTATTTTTATACATTGGTGACTTTTTTCAATAACGAACTTGTTTTTGCTTTTTTTTAAATACTCCATCCTCAAGAGACAATGAAATACTTGTCCTATTATTGATATTATAAATTTTAGTGCTGAATGTAAATCATTCTTGATCTTGCCAATTTTTTGAAAATTTTGTACTTTTTTGGGTAGTTTTTTTCTGTGAAAACAAATGGAAACGGGGGTCAACAAATGTACTTGTCTAAGGTTTTTTCTCCTCATTTGTTTCTTCCAAGATAATTTCGCAATTTTCGAACGATCCAAAGCGTGCCAGGGAAAGGCTGTACCAGAAATTTCTATCCAACTTTTGAATCGTTTACCATTGAAGGGTTTAACTACTGCAATTAATTTTTTTTGCGCAAACATTATTATTGGGTACCAAGCGACGATCTCTGCAAAAAACTGCGAATAATAAAAATTTATCGGTGTACACTGTGACGTAAATTCCCACATGCTAAACGCCACAAAAGTCTCGCTCTCTTTTCCGTCGATTTTTAAACAAAATTAAGGATGGAAAAATTATTGTTGGGCGCCAGTCGCAAAGCGACTCGACGGCGAAGAGAGAGAGACATAAGTTGACCAGCTTGCGTCAGCGGGAAGGGCAGGGTGACCACGAAAATAATTTGACAACACGAAATTCCGTTTTGAATAACAGTAACAATTAAATTTAATAATAAATTAGAAAAATATAGGCAACGGGAAATTACAATGAAAGTACGCACGCTCGTGATAATTTTCATACTTGATAATCGATTTACATAAGTTAATTATAAAAAAAGGAAAATGTACGGAATTTAATATAATAAGAACAAGAGAATTTAATCGGGATGACGAAATATATAATCGCGTGTCTCTAATGAACCACGGGCGAAGAATCGCGAACTCACTTACAAAATATTTCTCACACACACAAAAATTGGTCGGGATCCTGCATTCTGACAATTTAACGTGAGCTCGAATTTATTCTCTCCGTGGCTGTACTCACGGTCGAGAAAATAAATTTTAAAGATGGTAAAATACGACTATTCGAAGATGTTTTATTCGAAACACCGAACCCCCGATATTCGGTTACTCGGCCGAGTTATCGAACGTTACGCGATGATCATCCCGACCCACTCACACACACACAGGCAATTCCATAATGTTTCGCGACTCTTCAGCCCGGGAAACAACTTACGGCAACCGGAACAATTATCTTCAACACAAAACCGAAATTGGAGATCTCGCGTACGGCCACGATTGCTCTTCGACATAATTAAACTACTTTAAACGGGAAAACAAAATCGAAAGAGCCGACTAAGGAACGCGTGACAGAGCCATCACCGCAACCTAATTTCTCGATTGGTAACGCAAGAGGTAAACGTTACGTAATTTAATTCGACGCCAAAACACAATATTAAAAACTATCCGAGAGAGGTGTACGAAGGCCCACCGACCCAACCAGAAAGTGAAAAGGAAGGAACTCACCGTGTTTCTTCCCCATTTTCGCGACACGTCCTCTCTGCTCGATACTTCACGAGAATCTCCTCGAGATCATACGCGTTACGCGTAACGAGGAATTTGTCTCCCACCCCTCTCCTAATTTTGAATATCCCCGAAAATCATGGACAGGTCCGTCGCAATTAAAATAGGTCCCGACCGTTAGACAGGGCCCCAAGAAGATCAACAATCGGGAAATTGCAACCGCAACTCTTGTTGCGTTTCACCCCTAGCTCGACCGTTGCAATTTACGCGAGAAAACGGACCCTGTAATTTGTTAATGAATCCGGGACAACCGAGAGGAAGATGCGATGATCGCCATTCGATGATTGACGGCGGGAGAATCCAACAGGCTCTACGGCCCTAACGTGACGATGGAACAACGAAGTCCTTGATGCCAAACGAATATTTTCCAATTCTCGAATATTCTCGATTTCCGTGAGATTTCTATTGCCTCGTCCTTGAGCGAGGCGAGAATGGTGTTGACAACAAGCTCGAAATACCCTCAATCTCTTATTCCCGAAATCGCTCGCACATGAAAATAATATCCCGAAACGTAAATTAATAAAATGTTAACAAAATTATCGCCTTAGGCAAGCCCTGTGAGATAATCGCGTGGCCGAAGTACCGAGCAGGAGTACTGGGAAGTTCTTCTCCTTTTGAAACTTGTGTTTTTGTGACGGACCCAAAAAAAAACCGTCAACACATGCATGCTTGATGCAGTTATTCACAGTTCTGTTTTTTTTTGTCTTTTCACCATGACCACGTTGCATCGGTGTGAATAGAATTGAGAGTGTTAAAAATTGTGAAAATTCCAAATCAATTAATGTTTCAAATACAGAGTTTGAGTTTTTTTCTTTTTGACTGATATTTTTTCCAACTAATCTAAAAGAATTTATTTCAGGATGAAGATGCGAAAATAGGTCAACGTATGGAACTCAGTGAAAAAGACGTAGCAAAGCTTGGAGAAATGTACAAAGAAGAGTGTGGGAATCGGAAACGCGACGGGAGTGGGAACGATGAAAATTTATGGATCGATCATCTGGCTTAGTTCCTCCACCGAATAAATCATCGGAACAGTCAGACGCTTCCTTGTCGTCCACTGAATATTGCAAAATCTTATCACGATCCTGCGTGGAGTACCTTCACGGACTCAAAGGATATTATATGTAGATATTCGTAAAGAATATACTAGTGGGGCTAACTAATCTCTGCCCAGGAAATCATCTTATGTAGCGGAAAAAAAAAACAAAAAAGCACAAATATAATTATTCACCCGCAAACCTTGAAAACCATTGTTTTTCATTTTCCTGTGAGGGAAGCTGTAATCTTGTACTCGTCTGCGCTGAACTACGCTAATACTTTACATACCGCGCCTTCAAGTATGCCTATACGTACGTACCAGTGCCTCCATTTAATGCCTGGACATGCTTATACTACCTCTGTTCAGGTTGTCGTCATGTATCGACGTTCGAACAAATTTCAGACTCATGCGTCACGAGTCTTTCTAGCTCGCGAAGTGATGTAAATTGGTGGAAAAATGATAGCGCTAGAGCAATGAATTCAGACGTAAGATAGAAGCACAATTCTTACAGCCCCTTTGAGAACAAACTTTATGCAACCTGAATTGCCGCTTAGCTGCGTGGCGGTCGCTCTGCGGTGCGGGCGGGGAGGAAAACGGCAACTATCTCGCTCTTACCCATTGTAGAACGAATAGAAGCTTGATCTGATCACGTTGAGGTCGAGTGATCAACACCTACCAGTAACATTTTTTTAAATGAATTAATTAAGTTTATGAATAATGTCCAAACCGTTTTTGTTACTAAAATTCTAAATAATAATAATATAATGATAATCATTTGTGAAATATCAAGAGACCCTGATAAGCCAGTACCATTTTTTGCCAATGATTATCAAAGCTTAACGGTAGCCGATGGGATTAGTTTTATGCTCACGATTTCTCGGTCGCGGGTTCAGTTCCCCTGCGTTACATTTTTTTTTTAAGTTTACATTGTAACGTTATGAATACAATAACGACTGACTCACACTGCCTTATCTTTTGAAAAATGATGGAACGTCAAATCATTCACCGGCATTTTAATTAATACTGTTTAAAAAAATTCTCTGGGCCTAACCGAACATAAAAAAGACGTTTTTGGAAACGCAGAGGATTCAACAGAGCCAATAAGCAAGGAAACGATTGTTACGTCCCGAGCGGAAGACTTAGATGAGATCACGCAGTCGCCTATTTAGAGCGCGTCATTTGAGTTTTGATATTGTCGCAAGTGAGTCCTTCTTGGTTCTTGCGTGATTCCCGAACACAAATTATTTATATTTGGGATTTATATGAACCAAAAAAACATTCAAAAAACTGCCAGAATACATTTGAGGAAAAGAAGTCCCTGGCCAAAAAGGGAAAATAAAATTCGAAAAAAGGAATACTCCCTCTCCCCTCAAAAAAAACCTTAACAAAACCTTGTCAAAAAAACGCCTTTCATTACTACCCCCCAAAAAAACATGGAAAAAATGGCAGAATAGATTTGAAAAAAAAAGCCCCTTGCCAAAAAGAAAAAAAATCATGCTACGGAATAAATCGAACGAATCGCTGTCACAAAAAATACCGAAAAAATGCTACAACTCTCACCAGCAAAAAAAAAGAAATTCGAGAAAAAAAAAACAACCCAGCCGAACTAGTTCCCTGAAACTTACCAAACACCCACCAGAAAAAAACCCTAGAAAAAACTACTTCCTCCTCTCCGCCCAAAAAAGTGGAACATCCGATGAAAAAAAAAAAACAGACTTTTAAAGAAAAATAATTGCTGCATAAGAAAAATAACTACTCGACAACATGAAATATGAAGAAGCCAATGAGTTACGTTCAGGACTAAAATTTATAATATCAATAATGGGACAAGTATTTCATTGATGCTCGACAATAGATTCATGAGAAAATTTAAAAAAAGCAGTTAGTGGTTGAAAAGAAAACCAGCCTAGCAAAAAGAAAAACCGGTCCAAATGAAAAAATTAAAATGGGGTGTATAACAAACAAATGATAAACCTAGTTTATTAAAAAAATCGAGGAGACAATGATTAACGTTCAGTGCTGAAATTTTTAATATCAATAACAGGACAAGTTTTCATTGGTGCTTGATTATAGAACAAAAAAAACCGGTCGAAAAAAAACAGTCAAAATGAAAGAAATCAAAAGGGATGCATAACAAACACAAAAACCTCTAGTCTGCAAAAAAGTTGAAAGGACAACGATTTACGTTCAGCGCTGAAATCTTTAATATCAACAGGACAAGTATTTCATTGGAGCTTGATAATATAATAGACTTATAAGAAATATTTAAACAATCAATCGAAAAGAGTTACCAATCTACAAAAAGAAAAATCGGTCGAAAAAAACAGTACCCAAATGAAAAGAAATGAAAGGGTTTTAACAAACAAAAGAACCTAGTCTACAAAAAATTAAAGAGACAACGATTTATGTTCAGCGTTGAAATAATATGCTTGAGAATAGATCAACGAGAAAACGAAAAAAACTTGGTTTTCAAAAGAGGTACCAAGTTACAAAAATAGTCATACATATAAAAACGAGTCTGGAAACAGGATCAAAGAGAAAAAAGAGTAATTGGTGGATAACAAAAAAAAATAGTGTAAAAAAAATTAAAAATCGAAAAAGATGATGATTCACGTTCAGCACTTACATTTAGAATGATATTTATTGGTGTTTGAGAAAAGATTAACAACAAATAGTTTTCGAAAGTGCAATTCTTCCACATTGTTCGCTCGATGGGAATGGAAAAATCCTCTTGGTAACAATTTGTTAAACGTTCACCACTGTCCGTTCAGCGTATACGCACAGAGTACTTGTCCGGCCCATAACTTTTTATGCAAATTGCTCATTCAAGAAAAAATCAAATTAGAGGTGAAGTCATAGAACCCATGGAGTCCAATCTCTTCAAACAAGCTTCACACGAATCCTTGCTTTCATCGAATCCATTAGTCCAATAAAAATTTTGCTCCAAAGTTTGTATTTATTGACTCAGCAGATTTAAGATTGTGGAAAGAAAATTTTACGAACTCGGTCGACCAATGAGCGCTCTCTCACAACACACACGAAACATTTCCAATGGTTCAGTATATATTTCAAGTCAGAGGTATAAAATGTGCGCACTGTTCGCACAAATACAAACTTATAAAAAATAATCTAGCTGTTTCCCTCGGGATAACCTCGCATCATTCGCGATATTTGATATCAACTTAAATGGAATACGATACTTTTTATTGTCATTATTACAAAATTGTCATATTGGGACTATGTTCAGCTAAATTGGTTCATCATTTTCTAAAGCTGCTGCTCACATACAACCAGCATTATTACAAAATTGTCATATTAGGACTCTGTTCAGCTAAATTGGTTCATCATTTTCTAAAGCTGCCTGCTCACATACAACCAGCAATGTTATTGTTCTTATAATACGACGGGAAACAACTTAACTTAACTTAATAATAACTTATCATCTGCTGCTATGAAAAAAACTTATAGTTCATATGGAAATATTACTGCAATAAAAAATGCTTTGCTTTTTCGCGAGTGGTCCCCGATTTTTTCTTGAATGAGCAATTTGCATAAAAAGTTATGGGCCGGACAAGTACTCTGTGCGTATACGCTGAACGTACGGTGGTGAACGTTTAACAAATTGTTACCAATAAGATTTTTCCATTCCCATCGAGCGAACAATGTGGAAGAATTGCACTTTCGAAAACTATTTGTTGTTAATCTTTTCTCAAACACCAATAAATATCATTCTAAATGTAAGTGCTGAACGTGAATCATCATCTATTTCGATTTTTAATTTTTTGTACACTATTTTTTTTTGTTATCCACCAATTACTCTTTTTTCTCTTTGATCCTGTTTCCAGACTCGTTTTTATATGTATGACTATTTTTGTAACTTGGTACCTCTTTTGAAAACCAAGTTATTTTTGATTTCTCGTTGATCTATTCTCAAGTATATTATTTCAACGCTGAACATAAATCGTTGTCTCTTTAATTTTTTGTAGATTAGGTTCTTTTGTTCAATGAAATACTTGTCCTGTTGTTGATATTAAAGATTTCAGTGCTGAACGTAAATCGTTGTCCTTTCAACTTTTTTGCAGACTAGAGGTTTTTGTGTTTGTTATACACCCCTTTTAATTTTTTTCATGTTGACTGTTTTTTTTTCGACCGGTTTTTTTTGTTCTATAATCAAGCACCAATGAAAACTTGTCCTGTTATTGATATTAAAAATTTCAGCACTGAACGTAAATTATTGTCTCCTCGATTTTTTTATAAACTAGGTTTATCATTTGTTTGTTATACACCCCATTTTTATTTTTTCATTTGGACCGGTTTTTCTTTTTGCTAGGCTGGTTTTCTTTTCAACCACTAACTGCTTTTTTTTTAATTTTCTCATGAATCTATTGTCGAGCATCAATGAAATACTTGTCCCATTATTGATATTATAAATTTTAGTCCTGAACGTAACTCATTGGCTTCTTCATATTTCATGTTGTCGAGTAGTTATGTTTCTTATGCAGCAATTATTTTTCTTTAAGAGTCTGTTTTTTTTTTCATCGGATGCTCCACTTTTTTGGGTGGAGAGGAGGAAGTAGTTTTTTCTAGGGTTTTTTTTCTGGTAGGTGTTTGGTACGTTTCAGGGAACTAGTTCGGCTGGGTTGTTTTTTTTTTCTCGAATTTCTTTTTTTTTTTTGCTGGCGAGAGTTGTAGCATTTTTTCGGTATTTTTTGTGACAGCGATTCGTTCGATTTTTTCCGTAGCATTATTCTTTTTCTTTTTGGCAAGGGGCTTCTTTTTTCAAATCTATTCTGCCATTTTTTCCATATTTTTTTGGGGGGTAGTAATCAAAGGCGTTTTTTTGACAGGGTTTTGTTAAGGTTTTTTTTGAAAGGAGAGGGAGTATTCCTTTTTTCGAATTTTATTTTTCCTTTTTGGCCAGGGACTTCTTTTCCTCAAATCTATTCTGGCATTTTTTTGTATGTTTATTTGGGGGTTGTAATTATTTTAGGCGTTTTTTGGCAGGGTTTTGTTAGGGTATTTTTGGCAAAAGGCTTTTTTCCTCAAATTGTTTCATTTTTTTAAAGTAAATTTTAGTCCTGAACGTAACTCATTGGCTTCTTCATATTTCATGTTGTCGAGTAGTTATTTTTCTTATCGAGCAATTATTTTTCTTTAAGAGTCTGTTCTTTTTCATCGGATGCTCCACTTTTTTGGGTGGAGAGGAGGAAGTAGTTTTTTTTAGGGTTTTTTTTTCTGGTGGGTGTTTGGTAAGTTTCAGGGAACTAGCTTGGCTGGGTTGTTTTTTTCTCGAATTTCTTTTTTTAAATCTATTCTCACTTTTTTTCCATGTTTTTTTGGGGGGTAGTAATCAAAGGCGTTTTTTTGACAGGGTTTTGTTAAGGTTTTTTTTGAGGCAAGAGGGAGTATTCCTTATTTCGAATCAGGGACTTCTTTTCCTCAAATCTATTCTGGCATTTTTTTGTATGTTTTTTTGGGGGTTGTAATTATTTTAGGCGTTTTTTGGCAGGGTTTTGTTAGGGTATTTTTGGCAAAAGGCTTTTTTCCTCAAATTGTTTCATTTTTTAAAGGGGGGAGGGGGCCAGGGATTTTCCTCTTTGGCCAGGGAGTTTTTTTTCTCAAATTCTGAAATCTATTCTGGCATTTTTTCTATGTTGAACATATTGTTACAATACTCATATATGATCTAGGAGAATCTATGCCTAAAAGATATACGCGAGATTCTTCGATCCATGTTATATAGTTTAGCAACAATCCTCGTTTTCCGTATTCCCATTCTCAAGGAAATCCCACAGCGTAAAAAAAACGAGATAGTTCTTATCAACATAAAAATTCATAATTCAACAAAAAAAAAACAAATTTGGCACAAAAAACCATAGTTTTTAAGGGTATACAATTTTGGCGTATAAACAAATAGACATAACGCATCAAATTACGAAACTAGTTAAAAATATTCTTCGATATTTTTGTATATATAATTTTTGTACGTTAAAAATGGGTATTGTTTTCGCTCGCTCTCACTCGCACTCAATCCGTGCCGTCGACAGAGGTCATACGAGAAAGGCGCAAGGACATCGCTGCGCGTGGAAGTAAGACGATCGACATGTTTTCTCTCTCGTGCCAAGCAGTGCTCTTGAGTAGGGGGTTGGACGGCTTTTGTGTCTCAGACCTAAATCTCTTGCGCTCTCTCTCCCTCTACCATATCTCACGCCTCGCGTTGTCCTTCTTCCTCCAACGTTTTTCATACTTCGCATGGTTTCTCTCCCTCGACCATTATTCAGGCCACACACCGATAGATGTATACATTTTTAATGGATTCAATTAAGCAATCTACTGCTCTCTTTATACTGTTTATCTCGCCTTGTGCTGTCTCTGTTTTTCTACAATTTTTCAGGCCACTCATTAGCATATACTTTTCATCAATTATAACGAGGCGATTACTATAATTCTCTCCCGCTCTCAACCGTTTTTCTCTCATCATGCTCTCTCCCTCTCTCTCCCTCTGCCATTTTTCGCGCCTCGCGCGTGGTCTATTCATCTTTCTCTAACGCGTTTCGTGTTTCGTGCACGATCTCACGATCTTTCTCCCTCAATCGCTTTTTAGACCACACGCCCATAAATGTTTATATTTCTTATTAAGCACAATTAAGTGATGGATTCTTATAATATTGTTGTCTTCCGAAATAATACAAAATCAATGGCCAAATGCTGATCAATCAAAAAATAAGTACTCGATGAATGAAAAATATATTTTTCTATTTTTTTGCGTCAGTATCGTATTATGACATTAATTTGTGAAACAAGAAAATATGGCAATATATTAACCCAAAACGGTCACACCTCGTGAAAATCCCGTGGTGGTCACATGGGGTGTGTCATACCCCAAGCGCTGTAGCAACTCGTAAAATGGTTTTGAGGGCTCAAGAAAATTTGGGAACATATTTCAAACGTTTCTCTATTATCCTATCCAAGAATGGAACGAAAATTTTAGTTGAAAGTTTGTTTAAAAAATTATTGAAAAAAAAATTCGCGAAAAAGCCCTTTTTTTACAAAAAATGTTGTATTTTTTTTGTTTTTCGACATATCGACAAAATTCAAGCAGGGTCTGATTTGTGAAAGCATTCTCTTCCTGGTGAGGATAATAGCTTTTGTAGGATTTTCAAAAAGTATATTTATTTTATACTACGAACATGCGGGTTGCAGCGGCAAAATGATGTACAAGATGTCGATGATTTTTCATGTTTTCTTTATTGAAAAATAAAAAATTTATGTAAAAATAGTAAAAAATGATACAACGAAACAATGTTCAAGATAATTTCATTCAATCCCCAGTGCACATTCAGTGCACAAGTACGCCCGATGCTCGTCGCACATGGGGCGCTCACAAGAAGGACACCCCCAATGGGTTTTTCTATCTTTTTTCCGGTCGCATAAGCCACATCGTGCGGGTTTATCGAGTTTTTTTCTATTTCTGTCAACCGGCGGGGTCTCGAGACTCAGAATGCTGCCGATTCCTTTCCTGAGGTCGTGGCGCAGCGTCGGATTGGTATATCTCTCGATTAGATGTTCTCGTACCAGATGGAAATAAAGAGCTTTCAAACAGATTGTTCAGATACATGATCTTCGATATCTGAACCATTTCCACCAACGGGATCGTTGATTTCAACATCCTCAACCAACTGCTGTTGGAACGATCTTAGGCGTAGATTGTAGGGCATCTAATAATCGCAATGAAATTTATTTTAAAAAATCTAGATGACTGAAATGAACATTTATACTTACATTGTTGCAGAATCCGTCGAAAACCGCAAAAAAAAATTCACTTTCGGCACAATTTTCTTACACACTGGTCACACGGGGTATGGCGTACCCCAAAATTTCCAATTGTCCGCTTCGGGCGACTACAGGCGCTAGACTAACGCGCCAGAATTAGTCACTACTACCTGAGCCTACAAAGGAAGGTTCGATCTAACTGTAGGGAGGGGTAATAGTGCCGGATTTGGGGATTTTCGACGTGAAATTCGAGCTCGTAAATGGCCTGGGGTATGTCATACCCCATGTGACCGTCTTGGGTTAATAGCTTATGCTTGTAATTCAAATTATGAGGGCTGCAGATATGGATTTTTATCCTTCACATAAACGGCAAGGATTGGAACGTTCCTTCCGTTCTTTTGTTTCCCGAACGAGAGTTTACTTTTTTCAAATTTTCCGGGCGACGCGAGTTCCTCTCCTCTTCCCTCTCCACTATAGGTGATAAACAAATGAATCCCGTGCAACATTCGTAGCTACGACAGTGACGAGCGCGTACCCCGGTTGAGTCGAGTTTTCGTGAATTACGTTCTTTCAATTATTCGCTTCTTTATTCTTTGTTATCGCTTTCTTTTAAACTAACATTATTCTTGTTCTTAGTTTTATTGTTATTAGTAATTTTCATTAATAACGTATCTATTGTTTCCTCATTTATTACTTTGTAGCGTTTCATCATTTTTTTCATTACTATCAAAGTTCTGTACATATTTTTCTGTATATATTCTCCTTTGTAGTTTTGTACAGTTGTGAATACATTCGGCATATATTTTTTATTTTACGTGCAAGTGTCGTACTATTTTTCTGATTCTTTTGTGGCTATCATTCGTCATATTATTTTTTTCGCGAGTGTTTCTCTTGTGTTCGGGAAATCTTCGAACTGGCCAAAAATCCCCTGCCCGGGGAAAAAAAACCTTGGACAAGTACATTTGTTGACCCCCGTTTCCATTTGTTTTCACAGAAAAAAACTACCCAAAAAAGTACAAAATTTTCAAAAAATTGGCAAGATCAAGAATGATTTACATTCAGCACTAAAATTTATAATATCAATAATAGGACAAGTATTTCATTGTCTCTTGAGGATGGAGTATTTTAAAAAAAGCAAAAATAAGTTCGTTATTGAAAAAAGTCACCAATGTATAAAAATAAAAATCGGTCCAAAAGAACAGAGTCCAGAAAAAAAATCAAGATAAAACAAAACGTGGAGAAAAAAATTTCAAACGAAAAAAATCAGATTGAAAAATAATTTCGGCCGTAGTACTTGGCGAGTTTCTTGCTTAGATAGAATCACGTAATGTATTTTTCATGGTACGAACTCGCCAAGTACTACGGCCGAAATTATTTTTCAATCTAATTTTTTTCGTTTGAAATTTTTTTCTCCACGTTTTGTTTTATCTTGATTTTTTTTCTGGACTCTGTTCTTTTGGACCGATTTTTATTTTTATACATTGGTGACTTTTTTCAATAACGAACTTATTTTTGCTTTTTTTAAAATACTCCATCCTCAAGAGACAATGAAATACTTGTCCTATTATTGATATTATAAATTTTAGTGCTGAATGTAAATCATTCTTGATCTTGCCAATTTTTTGAAAATTTTGTACTTTTTTGGGTAGTTTTTTTCTGTGAAAACAAATGGAAACGGGGGTCAACAAATGTACTTGTCCAAGGTTTTTTTTCCCCGGGCAGGGGATTTTTGGCCAGGATATCACTTCTTTTTTCTGAACCTTTCACTTTCATCATAAAATTTTGGAATTTATGGTCCGCCATATTGAATCCGCCATTTTGAATTTCGAAATTTTGCATGCAGATTGTTAATTGGTGAACCCAAAAACCCCCGCGTTTTTCCAACTTTCGCTTTTCTTAAACGATTTTCGCAGTTATTGTCCGCCATATTGTATCCGTCATTTTGAATTTCGAAATTTTGGGTGCAGATTTGTAATCAGCGACCCCGAAAACTCCCGAGTACCATGTTTTGCTTTCATCAAACAATTTTTGCATTTGTCGTCCGTCATATTGGATCCGCCATCTTGAATTTCTAGATTTTAGGTGCAGATTTGTAATCAGCGACCCCGAAAACCCCCGGGTACCATATTTTGCTTTCATCAAACAATTTTTGCATTTGTTGTTCGCCATATTGGATCCGCCATCTTGAATTTCTAAATTTTAGGTTCAGATTTGTAATCAGCGACCCCGAAAACCCCCGGGTACCATATTTTGCTTTCATCAAACAATTTTTGCATTTATTGTTCGCCATATTGGATTCGCCATCTTGAATTTCTAAATTTTGAGCGCAGATTTGTAATCAGCGACTCCGAAAACCCTCGAGTACCATATTTTGCATCAGCAAACAATTTTTGCATTTCTTGTCCACCATATTGGATTCGCCATCTTGAATTTCTAAATTTTGTGTGCAGATTTGTAATCAGCGATCCCGAAAACCCCCGAGTACAAAATTTTGAGCTAGTTGCACGTAAGGAAGAATGTGTGTTTCAAAGGGTCAAATTGATTTTTTTTTTGCGTGAATTATTCCGACCTTACCATCTGTCAACACGGATCTACGAGAAGTCCGCAAAAAACACGCTGTTTACGCGTCTCGCGTCAAAACTACCGTCAAACTTTCCGTGGTATGGGTACAAAGGAAAGGACCAATGGGAACTCGTTACTTTCGTCGCCGAAGACCGGCTTCGGTGGAAACGGGTTTTGATGAGCATCAAAACGCCTTTGATTGTGTCGTCTGCGCGCATATACAAACACACCAAATCCTTCAATGTGTTAGAATTTTTGCATAATCTTTACCCTGTGCAAAGTTTTTTCTCAGCAAATACGGCATCAATCGTGCTGAATTAAGGCTTAATCGAAAGATTTTTTCATAATTAGTCTCCAGTTCAATTTTCAAATCATCATCTGTCTCCTAAGCTTCGTAATTCGAGAAAATGACTTTCAGTTTTTACCCCCACTACCGAATTTTACTTTATTCAGAGATAATATACTCTGGCGAGCCTCGGGCCAGCAGACGACAGACAGAGCTGTCAAATGTACTTGTCCCGAGACTCTACCGAGTCTCTTGATATGCCTCGAGCACGCGGACCACAGAGACGTATCCCTCAAACTGAAAAACTGAAAGACGGGAGAATATATAAAAAAAAGTGGGGAATCGCGTGATAGGACAACTGTGTAAGTTGAAAGAAAATATTTTATTATTAATAACGAATTGATTCTTTAAAAATTTACAATGTATTGGATGTTCAACCATACACGATTTACGAGTTTTTACGAAAAGTAATGAAATTCGCTATCGGCAGCCATCTTGTACCGATGTCCTTGGTTTTTCTTCTGAGTCTTGTGTACGGGTTGGCTTCGTAGTTTTGTTTTGTTTCAATATTTTTATACCAAAAATGAGATTCCTACAAACGTTCCAAAATTGCACGAGAGATCTCCTCCCCTCGAAACTCGATAAAACGTGTCAAAACATGACGAAGACGTCGCACTCTCTCACTTGTGCATAATTACAATGGATTCGAACGAACTTCGTATTCACAACATCTCGTAGTTCATAAATGCTTGATGAAAACGTCCTGAATTATCTCAGTTTAGTTAATGTATTTTTTGACGCTGGGATTGAAAAGTTCATTCAAGTTTTTCTCAACTACACAGGAATTCACGGGGGAAAAAAAGAAAAAAAACCCTCGTGAACACAGCGTTGCGATGATAATATTTTTTTAGCTTCTCATAAATGGCTTGACTTCTTTGCGATCATGTAAAATTCACTATCGGTTCAGTTGCGGCCCCGGCTATATACAGAGTTACTTCTTTGCGAGGGGCGGGGGGGGGGGGGGGGGAGTCGTGGTGCGTCAATTCGCTATGAACAAAGCATATTTTCGATTTTTTTTTGACTATCCAACCCATATATGTTTTTTCATATAATTAGCATAAAATAAAAGGACATTTGAAGATTATTCTGTTCAATTTTCATTAATAGTAGTAGTAGTAGTAGTAGTTTATTTGCATTAAGGTTTTCACCTATTACAAAGGAGATCGTTGGTACATTGTGTATTACTTTTGTCATTTTTTAAAAAAAAATTTTTTTTTTTTATATTTATTACATATCTAAATTTTTAAAATAGACGCTCTTAATTTACACATTTCCATTATAAAATACGCCAACTTTCGTGTCCGTCCTTCGTCGAGATCTTCCAAAGCGATTAGAGGATATGATATAGGTAGATAATGCATTCTGATCGGTTCGTAAACAGGGCATTCATTTAATAGATGTCTCAGGGATTCTGGTTGTAGACTGTTGCATATTGAACAAATGAGGTTTTCGTTTATTTTGTAATATAGTTTTTTAAACCTTATCGTTAATATGCCTCGTCCTGCAAGGCGCACTTGTGCCGCTAACCTTATATGCGGTAACGGGATAGATAATTTAAGGTAGTCCTCGCATTTCAGTATGTTTAATTGTTTGATGTTTTTAAACAATGGACTGTATGTAGACAATAATGATCTTATCACATCCGATCTAAATTGCTTTTCTTTTATATATAATAATAATGGTTCTAGTTGGGTCGATATATTGTTTGGTGATATGTCATTTAAAATATCTGTCGTTCCTATTTTACTTAGTACTTCTTTTAGATTAGAGTACCAATTATATTTGCCTACATTGATGTCGAGGGTGTCCAGAGCTATCAATTGATCTAGTGCAATTCTCGGACAGCGAGTTGGTGCCATTTCTAAGAGTTTTTTAGTCTACATCATTGTTCTTTTAATTACTTGACTTGCAATCACGGACGTGCCTGTTTCTAATCTAATCATATATCCCGGTGTACATTCAGGTACTGCTAGCAGACTTTTGAAGAACTGGAGTTGTATTTTGTCTAATTCTGTTAGATGACGTATTCCCCAAATGTTAGATGCATATAATAATGTTGAATTAACCACTGTATCTAGAAGTTTAATTCTTGCATCCCAATTATTTACTTTGGCTATGATCATCGGGCCCCATATTGTGCCCAGAGCTACTTTTGCTTTAAACATGAAGTGTTTGCAGGCTACATTGTATAAACCCGATTTAACAAACGGAACTCCGAGGTACGTATATTTTTTGACTACCTCGAGTGGGACTCCCTGATATTTTACTGGTTTGACTTTTTTAGTTCTACCTGACTTTTGAAAAACCATGACTTTTGTTTTCTGTGTATTAACCTCTAATTGATTTTCGTTACAGTATTGCTCCAGTGTGATCATTTTATTTTGTAACTCAATCACGTCGTCCGCCATAAGGATAAGATCGTCCGCGAATAGTAAAATTTCCATTTTCTCCATGATGCGAGTATGACCGCGGTTAATAAAATACTGACTTATATCAGCCAGTAGAAGAGAAAATAAAATGGGACTTGCTGGATCTCCTTGTAGAACACCCTGTGTGATGTCTATTTCGTTCGTTTTATGGTATTGGTCGACTCTTACTTTGAACGAAGCCTTTCTATATAAATTTTGGAGCACGTTAATGACTTTTGTACTGATCCCTGATAATTTTAGTTTGTCCCATAATATCCCGTGATTGACTGAATCAAATGCTCTTCGGAAGTCGATGAATGCTGCAAACAATTTACCTTTTGGTTGTGATATAGCTAGACAGATTTTCGTGTTCAACGTGAAAACATTATCTTCACAAGATCTTCTTTGTCTAAAACCTGCTTGCACTTCTGGTAGAATGTTATGTATTTCGCTCCAATTCTGTATCCTTTTTGCAATAAGCATCGTGAACAATTTAGTCATTGTGTTGGCTAGGGCAATACCTCTATAATTGAGCAGATCTTCGGCATCCCCCTTTTTATAAAAAAGAATAACTTCTGATTTGCTCCATTCAGACGGTATCTGTCCCGTGGTGAAAACTCTGTTAAAAAGCATCGTTACGCTGTTTAGCCATCCTTGAGGGAGAGCCCGTAGGAACTCGGATGGCACACCGTCAGGGCCTGGGGATTTATTTATTTTCATTTTTCTGAGTATTCCCCTAACTTCGTCTATCGATATCTCATTATCTAATCTAGGGTCCACGTGATTAGGATAGAATCTGGGAACTGGATCTCTAGGAGGCAATAATTGTTTATAAAAATTTTGCCACGTTTCTACTGGTATTACACATTGTCTGAATTTTTTTGTTTTTAATTTTTTGTACGTTGTCCAAAAGGTTTTGGAATCTTTTGCATGGGAAAGGTCATTTTGTACTTGTAAAATATGATTTTTCTTTTTTAATTTGATTATCCTGATGTATACCTTTCTTGCTATTGCATAGTCAGTTCTTCCTCAGCTGGTGAGTTTGATTGACGTATATTCTCTGTGCTCCAATTTCCTTCTTCTTTTTGCGGTGATTCTGCTTGGATTTTTGCCCGCGGGCGTTTTTGTTACAGGCACAAAGCACGCACCTATTTGCTTTCCATCTTTCTATCACTTCGTATCTGTAATTATCACCAGGATTACTGATTTTTGAGATGGAAAGTTTGACAGATTTTATAACCTCGGTCACGATCTGATCACTGTAACGAATTTCCAACCGTCATCGCACCTACACACCCATAGTGTTGTTTTGATTGGCTCTATAAACGGTATCAGCTCACTGTCAAGGACATCTCCATCGTCGGCGCAACAGTATATTTACGGACTATTCTGTGGTTTTCGATCACTTTGATCACTCTCTATCACATATTCACACACACCGACTCACATCGTCTCAACTGGACATCACATCTATTCCTCGATCACCGAACCTAGTGATTACTACGTATCAGAAAGTAACACACTATATTTAATACACACTGATAATCGCTGAGTGCTCCCACTGTGGGACGTACTATATATTGCTCCTTTTCGCTACAGTTCGGCTGGGCTCACCACTGCTCGTACTATAGATTATCCTATTTTGCTATAGTGTGTGCACCGTGCCTCAAAATTACATTCTTCTCTGAATATTCGTCCACAATACTGGTGGTTGATTCGTTTTAAATTCAATTTTCATTATTACTCGGTTTACTCTATTGTATACTGTTCTTAATCCATTGTTGTAGTGACAATTATAAACGTCTTTATTATCATTGGATTATTGTATTAGTAATATCATAATTGGATTGTTCGCATAGTTGTCTTTTTATGACAGCATAGTCCGTTGATTTTATTGTATGATTCTTTTTCATATTTCTCGAATTTCACTGTCTGAACATGTCAAGCCGTTGCAGCGTTTGTAAAAAAGTGGGCAAAAGAGGCGATAAATTATTCAAGTGTTCAGGTGACTGTGGTGATCGCTTTCACTCAGACTGCGCAGTGACGACTTTTAACCTTGGTGTAGTGACCCTCGATGATGATTCCAATTTTCTATGTAACTCTTGCACTGTGCATCAGTGTAAGTTGTGCAATTGCTCTTTGAAACCTAGCGACAATTCACTGGTATGTACGGGAGACTGTGGTGACTACTTTCACTTGGCATGTGCAGCAAATAAATTTGGACTGAATTTGAATGACGTAAATTTTAAACTAGACTTTCGCTGTGACTTATGCCTCATGCAAAGATCGACTGTCACTCCCCGTACTCCACTTGGTTCTCCTCGTAGTCGACCCAGTGTATTTAACACAAATAGTGATACTACTCATAATAATGTAAGGTTCGATGAACTCATGGCACAAATGAGAGTGATGAGTGAGCTTATGAGTGCACAATTCTCCACTATAAATGAGCGCCTAGATCAAGCAAACGTGAAGAGTGAGCTTATGAGTTCTCAGTTTCTAGCTGTTAATGCGTCCCTCGGCGATATGGGGAAAAATATTGACAACTTAGGGCGGCGTTTAGACAACTTTGAAAACAAAATCCAGAATGAAATTGTAGCCGTTTCTATCAAAGTTGATGATATCGCAAATCGTGTCACTAATATAGAGACAGCTAATAGTTTGGAGAAACTCTCTTTGGATAGTCGGATTGCTCAGATTGAAAATTCTAACATCGGTGATAAACTTTCGATATCAGGCATGCCTTCAGACGTTGGGGATAGCCCTAATACTGTGGTCAAGAAGGTCTTAACCGCACTTGACATCCCTGAACTGATAAGCGATGTTCTTTTGACCGAGTCTATTCCTCGTAAGGTGCAAAAGCCAGTAGCTATTGGCAGTTCTGACCACAACTCGCCTGTAACTACAAGCTCTGGGACTATACTTGTCACCATGAAATCGCAGACTTTGCGTGACCATTTCATAAATAAAAAGCGTGCGAAAAAACAACTATTCATTAAAGACCTATGGTCTCAGACCCATCCGAACCACCCGGGTCAAATATTTGTAAATGAAGAATTGCCGCAATTGACTTACAATCTTTATCGGTCAGCCAAGGTCAAAGCTAAAACAACGCATAGCCAGGTTTGGATCCGTGGAGGTCGTATCTACGCGCGAAAATCTCATGGAGCACCAGCATTACTAATCTCTTCTGAGGCCGATCTAAAGAAGCTTGATTGACTATCTGTAAACCTAACCTTCGATAGCACTCACTGCGGTTGTGCCAACCCTGCTTCAGTGTCCCTGTCCGAATTAAAGATTGCACACTTCAACGCTAACTCGTTATTGGGCCATTTCGAGCTCCTCCAGGCGCACTTCGAGCCCGTCTCCTTTCACGTAATAGCTGTTACTGAAACTTGGCTTCATGCGCATGTCACCGATGATCTTGTCAACCTTGAGGACTATGTGCTCGTACGCCATGATCGTACTTTGAAGCGTGGAGGTGGCATAGCTGTCTATGTGCATGTGTCGTTGAAGGTTAAGGTGTTAGAACTTTCGCCTAATACTGTTTTGAACGATCCCGAATATGTTATCATTGAATTATTGTGTAGTGGTCATCACCGTGTGCTTTTTTCTGTAATTTATCGTCGACCAAAAGGCTTACTATTTAAAGAATTCTTAAACTCTTTCTCGCGCCACTCTATTGCTTATTCAAATATCATCATAACTGGTGACTTAAATTGTAATCTCTTAAAGACTAATGCAGAGTCTCAGCATCTTAGAGAGTTAGTGTCATCGCAGTCACTGTACCTTGCTGAGTCTGAGGCTACCCATCATTCCTGCTCATCCGATTCCTGGTTGGATGTTTTTATTATAGACAGTATAGATAAAATCACGCGTTATTATAAATCTGACGCTCCTTTCATTGCCGGACATGATCTCATCGAACTTTTTTATAAACTTGACAGTCCCTCACAAATTGACCGTACTTTGACAAAACGTTGTTTTACTCACTTCGTATCTTCGGCATTTTTAGATACTTTTGCATATTCTTATAATTCTGTGATCAATGACAGCTGTTATCATGACTCTCCGATAGACTTCATAGACCACCAACTTGACGGACTCTGCGGTAGTTTGATTGCTGCCCTCGACTCACATGCGCCGCTGCGAACTTTTAATACATCCAAACCTAATGCTCCTTGGCTGACTAATGACCTCCGCAAGCAAATCAAAATAAAAAACATATTATATAAACAGGCTAGACGGTCGGGTGATATTCTTAAGCTGGCTATTTTCAGAAATTTTCGTAATAACCTTTCTCGTAATTTGAAACTTGCAAAAAGCAACTTCCAGTTAGCTAAGCTTTCGAATATTTCCGATTCAACTCGCTTGTGGCGTGAACTTGGCCGTTTGGGACTTGTTAAATCGAACTCAGCATCTTGCCTAAATTTTTTCTCTCCCAATGAGCTAAACCGATTTTTTGCTAGCGTCTCTAGTTCTGCGTTACCCTGCCAATTTGTTGAGTTCACAAATTGTCTATGTGATACTCAATCTCTCAATGAGACCTTTAACTTTACGCCTGTTACTGCTGACGAAGTTGCCACCCTCATTAAATCATCCACATCACCTTCTCACAGCATCGACCCTGACGGCATCTCCGCCTTCATGATTCATACTGCACTTCCCTTAATATCCGAGGCAATTGCTGAAGTATTTAATCTATCGTTCGAGTGTGGTTACTTTCCTTTGGCATGGAAACGCGCATTCATTCGACCGCTATTAAAGTGTAACCCGCCACTTACTCCTTCGGACTGTAGACCGATTGCAAATTTATGCGTGCTTTCAAAAATCATTGAGAGAATTGCTCTTAAACAAATTATTAATTTCTGCTCATCGCGTAACATACTGGATTCACGGCAATCTGGCTATAGGAAGTACTTTAGTACTCAAACTGCTCTTCTACGTATCTGTCAGGATGTTAGACGGGCGGTTGATGAGAGGAAGGTTACTGTACTTGTTCTTTTCGATTTCAGTAAGGCTTTCGATACTGTTCCTCACCTTAGTCTATTAACTAAGCTACGCAACATTGGCTTCTCCAATAATGCCCTTCTGTGGTTCTTCTCGTACTTAACGGGGAGATCACAATCGGTCATCGATAATAGACGTTCTTGCTCTGAGTGGCTAAGCACCACTATGGGAGTGCCTTAGGGTTCAGTTTTGGGCCCACTACTTTTTTCGATCTATATTAATGACATAGCTTCTGTATTAAAACACACTGACCACACGCTTTTTGCCGACGATCTTCAAATACTGTCCAGTTGCTTTCCAGCCAGCCTTGCTCTCACTATAGCTAATATAAATTCAGATGTCGACCGTATAGCGAAATATGCCAGTGAAAATGGACTTAATCTAAATTTAAAAAAATCAAAAGTCATTATATTGGGTAGTAGTGCCTTCATAAGTCGAATTGACTTCAATGCATTGCCACCAATAACAGTCAACACAACTTCGCTTCCTTATGTACACGAAACAAAAAATCTGGGTGTGACCTTTGCTTCGAACCTCTCTTGGAGGCGACATGTGCTATCGTTGTCCAAAAGTGTTCATTTTTCATTGTTTAGGCTCAAATTCAATAAGGGAGCCCTGTCTCCAGTGCTTAGAGCCATGTTAGTTAAGTCACTTATTTTCCCGATTTTTGATTACTGTTGTTTGGTGTACAGTGACTTGATGGACGAATTAAATACTGTTCTCCAAAGATTGATGAATTATTGCATAAGGTTCATCTTTGATTTGCGATACGAGATTCACATCTCTCCCTATCGGCAACGGTTGGGTTGGTTGACGGTTGCATCCAGGAGACGTTATTTCATGGGTATCATGACCTACAATATCCGGAGGGGTGCAGCTCCGTCCTATCTGACAGAACTCTTTCCTTCTGCTCGTCCTGAAATTCGTCCCTCTCGTCAGGCCATACCCGAAACCTTCCTCATTCCTTCCTACCGTACTGCCTCTTACCGCAACTCCTTCGTCATATCAGCAATGTACTTCTGGCACTCTTTACCTGCTAATATAACTTCTAGCACTACTCTTGGAGTTTTTAAGAAGCACCTGTGGGCGCACCTATTAACGTTGGATAACGATTCGGCTTAGCTCAGCTATTACTCTATTGTGACTCTGTTTTTGTATGATTTAGCCAGATGAGTCTCGCTGATCTAGTTAACCGTGATAATCTATCAAAAATGATGCCCCCAACATGTTCATTTTATGCTTATTGTATGTGCGCCGTCATGACTTACATGTATTGCGTTGAGATGCATCACGTTGAACTTTCGTTATCTTGTTGCTATTATCTATATATATATAACTGTTGCGTGACTGACTGACTGACTGACTGACTGACAGACAACGCACAGCCTAAACCACTGAAAATAGGAACGTGAAATTTGACATGGTAACTCCTTTCCCGACGTAGATGCTCACTAAGAACGGATTTTGATCGTTCTCTATCCAAAATAGATTTATCATTCAAAAACATTTTTTACCAAACCGAATATCTGTGGCCACCGTTGCCATGGCAACCGTTTCCATGGCAACCGTACCATAACTACAACATACGATACCATACGATACCATACGATACCATAGCCATACCCATACCATACCATACGATACCATAACTGTACCAAACGTAGGCAAGACCTCTGTGGTACTATGTAGGGGAATGCATTTCCATTATTTTACACTACGAATCTGCCCTCAAAATGCACAACTTACATGGAACGAACATAAATGTTTACAGGAATTTTTTTACTCTTAGCCATGAATGCCATCTATGCGGCACAAAACGTACAATATTAAAATAATCATATATTTCGGTTTTCAATTTTTTTGATAGCTTAACATCACATTTCATTGACAGTTAAAAATATAACCAAGCGGAAGGATGTAAGTTGAATTTTTTAATATTTTGAACAAATAAATATGAAAAGAGTAACACGTTTACATGCCAAATAACATGTAGATGTATGATAAAAAATAAAATACATAAAAAAAATTATAACTTAAAAAAAATATTAACATTCATTCAAAGAGCAATGGAGAGAGAGAGAAGAACAAAACGAGAAAGGGAAGAGCAAGAAGTTAGATTTCGAGAAAGGCGTGTGAACCGAGAGCGGGAAAAAATGAATGAAAGCGGAAGAAAGTAAGTCCAATTTTTATTTCTATCATATACGTAGTATTGGATAAATTGGATAAATTGGATCTTCTTACAAAAAGTAGCACGTTTACATGCTAAATAACATATAGATGTATGATAAAAAATAATAAAATAGATAAAATGAAGTATAACTTAAAAAAAATATTAACATTCATTTAAAGAGCAATGGAGAGAGAGAAAAGAACAAAAAGAGAAAGGGAAGAACAAGAAGCTAGATGTCGAGAAAGGCGTGTAGACCGAGAGCGGGAAAGAATGAATGAAAGCGGAAGAAAGTAAGTTCAATTTTTATTTTTATCATATACGTAGTATTGGATAAATTGGATAAATTGGATAAATTGGATAAAAAAATTTATAACTTAAAAAAAATATTTACGTTCTTGAAAAGAGCAATGGAGGACAATCACGAGAGAGAGATGAGAAGAAGAAAGCGAGAGAGAAAAGATCAAGAAGTTGGACATCGAGAGAGGCGGGTGGACAGAGAGCGTGGGAAAATAAGGAATGAGAGAAATTGGAAAACGCAAGAAAGAAAGTAAGTAGAACTGGATAATTATTATATCTGAGGTACAATTAAATAAATAACTATATTTATATTTTTTTATATGAAATTATTTATATTAAAAGGGCCATGAAACACGAATACGATGGAGAGATAAGAAACCGGGGACAGAAAAAAAAGGAACGAGGACAGAACTATAGAGAAAGGAAAATGGAGAGAGAAACTGATGAACAAAAAGAGGAGGATCTTGAAAAGAAATTAGGAAGAGTTTTATTGAAGAAATTGATAGATGCGATAGAAAATAATTGTGGACATGACAAACGTTTAGACGAACAGAAAACCGAAAGACAAGGACAACGACAAGGGTGGAGTAACCGACAACGACAAGGAGTAAGAAACAAACTGGAACGAGGGTGGGGGTGGGCACATAGACAGAGACACGGACAAGGACAAGGAAAGTGGGAGTACAATTAAAGAAAAAATTATAAGCAAGGACAGATATACGGACGGTGGTGAAGAAATTATTAATTGTGGAATTTTTATGAAAAAATAAATAATAAATAAATAAATAAATTGATTCATGAATTAATTTATCATTCAATACTTTTGTATTATTATTTTCATAGCAATATAAACGGGCTGTGTGGCAATAAAGTAAGGTCGCAAAAAAAATATATATATCTTATAAACGTTTGAAATTGGAAAGCAACATAGGGCAGTTTTTATCCTGAAAAAAATACACGTCTCATGTGGGATAGATTTATAATTATCGGCGTATCTCAGTATTTCTTAAATATTCACACTTACTCAGATTTTTAAATTTTAATTTATCCAAGTTTTTCCATAGCAGACTCGATACTGATGTTTTTTTGTCATTAAAAGTGACAGCAGTTCATAATAAAATATCAAATAAACGTCAACGATATAAACGATAAAATTAAAGCGAAGAATACAGAAGAAATTAAAGGAAGTAAAATGGATTCGACATCTGCCTGTAAGTACCACGTTTAGTATTTATGTTTCTATATATTAGCTGCATTCGATTTGGACGCTTACATGCTTTCAGCGCTTACATTTATAACGAAAAAAAAATATAAGGTTCAACAGCGTTGTAAGCGCACAAAACGAATAGAGTTATTTTAGTGAAAATGTTAGGAGATCGGAAGACATCATTAAAATATGATCATTTAATTAATTAATTAATTAATTAATAATAATAATATTGAAAACATTTCTAGCTCAAGATGATTGGAATGTCATTTTGATAGAAGAATTAGAACGGGTGGAGCGCGCTATAAGGAGCGGCAACATTCCGTCGAATATTCAGTAAGTTATTAATACATATTTTTAATATGCTAATATGCAAATAATAATTTTGCTGGGCATACAATAGAGTCCCAATTAATACATATTTTTAATTATATATTTTGAAATAACTTTTTTTTATTAACCTGAAATTATTAACCTGAACCTGTAATTAAGTACATGAATGTTTTGTTATCTAATCTAATGAAGATATGTAATGATTTTTTAATTCGCTTTCAGAATAATTGGCGATAAAACATCGAAGAAAGTTAATACTGGGAGAAGCGAGGAACCGACGAAAAAAAAAAAAAAAAAAATTGAAATGTTTGAAATATAACTAAATAATATAAAGAAAAGCTAATGAATAAAAATATGAATCAATGAATATACGAATATGAAAATATTAATAAAATATGAAGTTTTTATTTTAAAAAATGCATGTGACGTTTGCGTTGATAATTCTATGTCGACTTAGTCGACTTGACGGATGATTTTTGGTTTTTATTTTTAGTTTTTATTGTTCAGGTCAACGACTCAATGTTTTTATGGTTCAGGTCGACGTAATGTGTTTCCTTGGCAATATTACCAGTTACGCGGATTTCAATGTCCACGTTGACGGTTCGGTTCTTTTTTACGTGGTCCGGATCGACGACGACATGGTTTTCGTTGATCAGGTCTACGTCGTAATGTTTTTCGATGGCAATATTACCAGTTACGCGGATTTCAATGTCCACGTTGATGGTTCGGTTCTTTTTTACGTGGTCCGGATCGGCGACGGCATGGTTTTCGGTGACCAGGTCGACGTGTTAATGTATTTCGATGGCAATATTACCAGTTACGCGGATTTCAATGTCCACGTTGACGGTTCGGTTCTTTTTTACGTGGTCCGGATCGACGACGGCATGGTTTTCGGTGACCAGGTCGACGTGTTAATGTGTTTCGATGGCAATATTACCAGTTACGCGGATTTCAATGTCCACGTTGACGGTTCGGTTCTTTTTTACGTGGTCCGGATCGACGACGGCATGATTTTTGGTGACCAGGTCGACGTGTTAATGTATTTCGATGGCAATATTACCATTTACGCGGATTTCAATGTCCACGTTGACGGTTCGGTTCTTTTTTACGTGGTCCGGATCGACGACGGCATGGTTTTCGGTGACCAGGTCGACGTGTTAATGTATTTCGATGGCAATATTACCAGTTACGCGGATTTTCATTGTTGAACGTACCGTTACGATCTTACCATTGATATTATACCATTTTATTAATTATTAATTTTATTATATCATACCATACCGTACCATACCATTACCATTCTATACTATGTGCTGTAGTATGGTATAGTATGTTATGGTATAGTATGGGTATGGTATGGTATGGTATGGGTATGGTATGGTATGGTATGGTATGGTATGGTATGGTATGGGCATGGTACCGTTACGATCTTACCATTGATATTATACCATTTTATCATTTTTATATCATACCATACCGTACCATACCATTACCATTCTATAATATGTGCTGTGGTATGGCATAGTATGTTATGGTATGGTATGGGTATGGTATGGTATGGTATGGGTATGGTATGGTATGGTAAGGGTATGGTATTGTATATTATGAGTATGGTATGAGTATATGTATGGTATGGTTTGGTATGCTATGGGTTTGGTATATTATGGGTATAGTATGCATATGGTTGGTATGGTATGGTATGGTTTCATATCCGCCGGTATAGGCGACAGTCACGTGCTTGGTTAAGACTTTTCTACTTAATCATGCACACCAAGTTTTCGAGTTGGCCGTGCAGTGCTTTTGACAACATTTTGTTGTACGGATGATGCTCGCACCCGTCAGATTCATGGCCTCTATAGAAATCGATGATTCCAATTTTTTTTCGGTTAGTTCGATTCTTGAACTTTACGCTTAATGATTTTTTTTGTATACTTATTGCAGTGGTTCTTTGTAGAGCGATTTTATTAGAAATTTTATCCTAAAAGTAAAAGTAAATACACTTTAAATTTAAATTTCGAATTGCTCTATCGAGATTTAGCTTCACGATTATCAAATATTCCATTATGAGGAAGTCAGAAATAAACCTATGGTAGCATTGTATTGAGTTAAAATATAGTATTGAACATCATACTAAATGTCGAGGTAACAATTTGAAAATTAAAATTCTCAGCGTATTTAGAGTAAAGATAGTTCATGTGCTGGAAAGCAACATAGGGCACTTTTTATCCTGAAAAAAGTATACGTCTCATGTGGGATAAGTCTATAATTTTCGACGTATCTCACCATTTCTTAAATATTCACACTTAATCGGTTTTTTGAATTTTAATGTATCAAGAGACTCGGTAGAGTCTCGGGACAAGTACATTTGACAGCTCTGTCGTCTGCTGGCCCGAGGCTCGCCGGAGTATATTATCTCTGAATAAAGTGAAATTCGGTGGTGGGGGTAAAAACTGAAAGTCATTTTTTCGAATTACGAAGCTTAGGAAACAGATGATGACTTGAAAATGGAAATCGAGACAAATTATGAAATTGCCCTTCGATTAAGCCTTAATTGAGCACGATTGATGGCGTATTTGCTGAGAAAAAACTTTGCACAGGGTAAAGATTATGCAAAAATTCTAACACATTGAAGGATTTGGTGTGTTTGTATATGCGCGCAGACGACACAATCAAAGGCGTTTTGATGCCCATCAAAACCCGTTTCCACCGAAGCCGGTCTTCGGCGACAAAAGTAACGAGTTCCCATTGGTCCTTTCCTTTGTACCCATACCACGGAAAGTTTGACGGTAGTTTTGACGCGAGACGCGTAAACAGCGTGTTTTTTGCGAACTTCTCGTAGATCCGTGTTGACAGATGGTAAGGTCGGAATAATTCACGCAAAAAAAAATATCAATTTGACCCTTTGAAACACACATTTTTCCTTACGTGCAACTAGCTCAAAACTTTGTACTCGGGGGTTTTCGGGATCGCTGATTACAAATCTGCACACAAAATTTAGAAATTCAAGATGGCGAATCCAATATGGCGGACAAGAAATGCAGAAATTGTTTGCTGATGCAAAATATGGTACTCGAGGGTTTTCGGGGTCGCTGATTACAAATCTGCGCTCAAAGTTTAGAAATTCAAGATGGCGAATCCAATATGGCGAACAACAAATGCAAAAATTGTTTGATGAAAACAAAATATTGTACCTGGGGGTTTTCGGGGTCGCTGATTACAAATCTGCACCTAAAATTTAGAAATTCAAGATGGCGGATCCAATATGGCGAACAACAAATGCAAAAATTGTTTGATGAAAGCAAAATATGGTACTCGGAGGTTTTCGGGGTCGCTGATTACAAATCTGCACCTAAAATTTAGAAATTCGAGATGGCGGATCCAATATGGCGGACCATAAATTCCAAAATTTTATGATGAAAGTGAAAGGTTCAGAAAAAAGAAGTGATATCCTGGCCAAAAATCCCCTGCCCAGGGAAAAAAAACCTTGGACAAGTACATTTGTTGACCCCCGTTTCCATTTGTTTTCACAGAAAAAAACTACCACAAAAAGTACAAAATTTTCAAAAAATTGGCCAGATCAAGAATGATTTACATTCAGCACTAAAATTTATAATATCAATAATAGGACAAGTATTTCATTGTCTCTCGAGGATGGAGTATTTAATAATCCAAAAAAACCAAATCCCTCCAAAAAATGGTAACTGCATCTTCGTAAAAAGAAATATTCGAGCTTCTCAAAAATATAATAAATCAATATAAATATACTAAAGCATATAAAGCCAATTACGTCGCAGCGAGTATTCAATTGTAAAGTATTTGAATCACAAAAAAAATTACCCAAAAAAGTACAAAATTCTTAAAAAATTGGCAAGATCGAGAATGATTTACATTCAGCACTAAAATTTATAATATCAATAATAGGACAAGTATTTCATTGTCTCTCGAGGATGGAGTATTTAATAAAAAGCAAAATCAGTTGGTTATTGAAAGAAGTCACCAATGTACAAAAATAAAAATCTGTCAAAAGAACAGAGTCCAGAAAAAAAATCAAGATAAAACAAAACGTGGAGAAAAAATTTCAAACGAAAAAAATTAGATTGAAAAATAATTTCGGCCGTAGTACTTGGCGAGTTCGTACCATAAGAAATGCATTACGTGATCCTAGATAAGCAAAAAACTCGCCAAGTACTTCGGCCGAAATTATTTTTCAATTTAATTTTTTTCGTTTGAAATTTTTTTCCCCACATTTTGTTTTATCTTGATTTTTATTCTGGACTCTGTTCTTTTGACCGATTTTTATTTTTGTACATTGATATTATAAATTTTAGTGCTAAATGTAAATCATTCTCGATCTTGCCAATTTTTTAAGAATTTTGTACTTTTTTGGGTAATTTTTTTTGTGATTCAAATACTTTACAATTGAATACTCGCTGCGACGTAATTGGCTTTATATGCTTTAGTATATTTATATTGATTTATTATATTTTTGAGAAGCTCGAATATTTCTTTTTACGAAGATGCAGTTACCATTTTTTGGAGGGATTTG
Source organism: Campoletis raptor (assembly GCA_948107755.1). NCBI lineage: Eukaryota > Metazoa > Arthropoda > Insecta > Hymenoptera > Ichneumonidae > Campoletis > Campoletis raptor. Next base: position 101,719 of record OX403623.1, read on the forward strand.
GTTTTTTTGGATTATTAAATACTCCATCCTCGAGAGACAATGAAATACTTGTCCTATTATTGATATTATAAATTTTAGTGCTGAATGTAAATCATTCTTGATCTGGCCAATTTTTTGAAAATTTTGTACTTTTTGTGGTAGTTTTTTTCTGTGAAAACAAATGGAAACGGGGGTCAACAAATGTACTTGTCCAAGGTTTTTTTTCCCTGGGCAGGGGATTGAAGTTTTTCCATAGCTGACTCGATACTGATCTTTTTTTGTCAATCGAAGTCTGTTGTTTTTTGTCATAGCAAATTTTGACAGATATGGTTATCAAACGTGTGAAATCGCATGAATACAAAGCAAGAGAACGTGTACGAAAATAAAAGAGACGAATAACCACTGGAATTTACTACACGAATTCATACAGATATTATTGAATTCGGAATATTCATAAATAGACAAATTTATTTATTCTCATCACAGGAACGACACAGGTATTTCTTCGTTTTCAGGACTTTATAACTATCAACGTTCCAAGACAAAGCGAAGACGTGTACAAACATAAAAGAGACGAATAACCCTCTGGAATTTACTACACAAATTTATACGGATAAAAATATCGTTGAATTCGGAATATTTAGACATTGACAAGTTGATTCACTCTCATCACGGAAACTATCAAGGTATTTTCTGATTTTTAAGCAAAAATTTTTTATTAGAGACCAAAGACTGTCCTGTGAACAGTTTTTGGCATTGACGTTAACTTCCACGTTGACGTTCGGTTTTTTTTTACGTGGTCAGGATCGATGACGGCATGGTCTTCTGTGACCAGGTCGACGTCGTAATGTTTTTCGATGGTAATACTACCAGCTCAGCGGATTGCAATATCCACGTCGATGGCTCGGTGTTTTTTTTCGTGATTCGGGTCGACGGTACTGTAGTTTTTGTTGAACGTACCGTCACCATTTTACCATCGCTATTATACCTTTGCATCATTTTTATATCATACCATGGGTATGGTATGATATGGTATGGTATGGTTTTGTATCTGCCGGTATAGACAATAGTCACGTGCTTGGTTAAGACTTTTCGAATTAACCATGCGGACGAGTTTTCGAGTTGACCTTGCAGTGCTTTTGACAACATTTTGTTGTTGTACGGATAATGCTCGCACCCGTCAGATTTTTTGCTTCTACAGAAATAAATGATTACAATTTTTTTCGGTTAGTTCGATTCTTGAACTTTACGCGTAAAGTTCAAGAATTCAGGTATTTCTTCATTTTCAGGACTTTATAACTATCAACGTTCCAAGACAAAGCGAAGACGTGTACAAACATAAAAGAGACGAATAACCCTCTGGAATTTACTACACTAATTTATACGGATAAAAATATCATTGAATTCGGAATATTTGGACATAGAAAAATCCCCGGGGAAAAAACCCTGGACAAGTACATTTGTTTGACTCCCGTTTCCATCTGTTGTCACAATAAGTTATCCCCCCCCCTAACCCAAAAAATAATGAAACCCCCAAAAAAACATATCAAAAATGCCAGAATAGATTTGAGAATTTGAGAAAGAAAACTCCCTGGCCAAAAAGGAAAATCCCTGGCCCCCTCCCCCTTTAAAAAAATGAAACAATTTCAGGAAAAAAGCCTTTTGCCAAAAATACCCTAACAAAACCCTGCCAAAAAACGCCTAAAATAATTACAACCCCCAAAAAAACATACAAGAAAATGCCAGAATAGATTTGAGGAAAAGAAGTCCCTGGCCAAAAAGGAAAAATAAAATTCGAAAAAAGGAATACTCCCTCTCCTCTCAAAAAAACCTTAACAAAACCCTGTCAAAAAAACGCCTTTGATTACTACCCCCCAAAAAAACATGGAAAAAATGGCAGAATAGATTTGAAAAAAGAAGCCCCTTGCCAAAAAGAAAAAAAATAATGATACGGAAAAAATCGAACGAATCGCTGTCACAAAAAATACCGAAAAAATGCTACAACTCTCGCCAGCAAAAAAAAAAGAAATTCGAGAAAAAAAACAACCCAGCCGAACTAGTTCCCTGAAACTTACCAAACACCCACCAGAAAAAAAACCCTAGTGTTACGTCCCCGTGAGCTTATCGGAGATTGGAGAGGACGCACACTGTGTTGACTTCTCTTTCGGGTCAAGACAATCAAGTCCTTTACCCAGGGACGGAAGTCTCGTCTTCGATATGGGAGATATTAGAGGGAGGATTGTCCGAAAAGGGTTTCTACCAGAAGAGATAATTTGGATATTTGTTTTGCAGTTACTCACGTTGATTATTTATTACAACGATTGATGGTCCCGATACAACGATGATTATAAATGTTGGTTGAGGGTTTACAATAACCCGTTACACACACACACACACACTACTAAGTGGACTCTAGTTTTAGTGACCGATTCAATGATTCACAATTTTGTTAACTTCGGTTGATAACCGATCGGATTATTTGAACTCGCGAGGGATGTTCCGAAATATTCCAAAGTCACAACTGTTCTTGATCGCGGGGTGGATTTCACCTTGCGCAGTGAAATCGGTTAAGTTCTTTTTCGGCGGAGTCGAATTTTGGCAGAGTCCTTTTTCTGATAAATCTTCTGGCGTTGGCTGTTGAATTGGTGACGAACCCCTTTGGTCCAGAGTCTCCGACTGATAGATTGATTTCGACGTGATAACTGACACTCTGCTTAGATTTTGCAGGGATTATAAGGTGACCATCCCTCTCCAGTTGTTTCTCTAACTCCTCCTACTTCTTACAGAAAGGGAAAATGTGTCATTGTTTCGCGGTTTCTTCTAATTTTTCGTGCGATCTACGCATCTTCTCCTTGATTCTTCTTAATTTTTCTGTATCGCGTCCCCACTCCTGATGTCCCCACTCTTGATCGGTTCCTCTGTTTAGTCCTTCTTAATTTTTCTGTAACGTGCCCCCACTTCTGATATCCCCACTTTTGATCGGTTCCTCTGGTTAATCCTTCTTGATTTTCCTCTAATGCCCCCACTTCTGATGTCCCCACTCTTGATCGGTTCTTCAGTTTAACCCTTGTGACTCATGAGGATTCTTGGTATCGAGGAGCAAAGTGTGAAGGCGCATCGGCAACGGTCAGTTTTATTAATTTGTCAATAGGGTATCCTCGTATGATTTGCTTTGGTAGGGTAGTGGGTTCCTAGGTGGAGATGCGCCGAATTCTTCGAGTCCTATGTCTTTTCGATTCGGTGCCCTTGGATAGGAGGGGCGGTTTGGACGGTACCACTCGGGGCTGACGCACGTCCTCTGACTCAGGCGTCGGACAATGGCGATGTGTAGGGGTGTTCGGTACCTTTAGATATCCCCTGAAATCTGGAAATCTTGCCTTGTTCCCCGTGTTGGACCCAGTCTTGTGGAAGTTACAGCATTTTTATAGCGGCTTGCACCCGGACTAGCGGCGCCTCGAGTATTGATTTTATTTTAGTTATAACAACGCTATTGTTAACTGCCTCACTGATGCCCTTAAGCATTGATTTGGGGTAATGTTAAACTACCGAAAGTTATATCTTATTTTATTATAAAATATCAATCAGCTTAGTCATGCCGCGAGTATTAAACCCTGATGACAGGAATCTATCGGAAGTTATAAGAATTTATTGTTAATTGGGGTTGAAGAATGAGACATCACAAGTATTGATTTTTGGTTTTGGGTGATGTCATTTCGAGAACATGAATGGCGTAAGTCCATTTGTTCGGTAGGATGTAACACTAGAAAAAACTACTTCCTCCTCTCCACCTAAAAAAGTGGAGCATCCGATGAAAAAAAAAACAGACTCTTAAAGAAAAATAATTGCTGCATAAGAAAAATAACTACTCGACAACATGAAATATGAAGAAGCCAATGAGTTACGTTCAGGACTAAAATTTATAATATCAATAATGGGACAAGTATTTCATTGATGCTCGACAATAGATTCATGAGAAAATTTTAAAAAAGCAGTTAGTGGTTGAAAAGAAAACCAGCCTAGCAAAAAGAAAAACCGGTCCAAATGAAAAAATAAAAATGGGGTGTATAACAAACAAATGATAAACCTAGTTTATAAAAAAATCGAGGAGACAATGATTTACGTTCAGTGCTGAAATTTTTAATATCAATAACAGGACAAGTTTTCATTGGTGCTTGATTATAGAACAAAAAAAAAACGGTCGAAAAAAAACAGTCAAAATGAAAAAAAATAAAAGGGGTATATAACAAACACAAAAACCTCTAGTCTGCAAAAAAGTTGAAAGGACAACGATTTACGTTCAGCGCTGAAATGTTTAATATCAACAACAGGACAAGTATTTCATTGGAGCTTGATAAGATAATACTTATAAGAAATATTTAAACAATCAATCGAAAAGTGTTACCAATCTACAAAAAGAAAAATCGGTCGAAAAAAACAGTACCCAAATGAAAAGAAATGAAAGGGTTTTAACTAACAAAAGAAACTAGTCTACAAAAAATTAAAGAGACAACGATTTATGTTCAGCGTTGAAATAATATGCTTGAGAATAGATCAACGAGAAAACGAAAAAAACTTGGTTTTCAAAAGAGGTACCAAGTTACAAAAATAGTCATACATATAAAAACGAGTCTGGAAACAGGATCAAAGAGAAAAAAGAGTAATTGGTGGATAACAAAAAAAAAATAGTGTACAAAAAATTAAAAATCGAAAAAGATGATGATTCACGTTCAGCACTTACATTTAGAATGATATTTATCGGTGTTTGAGAAAAGATTAACAACAAATAGTTTTCGAAAGTGCAATTCTTCCACATTGTTCGCTCGATGGGAATGGAAAAATCCTCTTGGTAACAATTTGTTAAACGTTCACCACCGTCCGTTCAGCGTATACGCACAGAGTACTTGTCCGGCCCATAACTTTTTATGCAAATTGCTCATTCAAGAAAAAATCAAATTAGAGGTGAAGTCATAGAACCCATGGAGTTCAATCTCTTCAAACAAGCTACACACGAATCCTTGCTTTCATCGAATCCGTTAGTCCAATAAAAATTTTGCTGCAAAGTTTGTATCTTTTGACTCAGCAGATTTGAGATTGTGGAAAGAAACTTTTACGAACTCCGTCGACCAATGAGCGCTCTCTCAAAACACACACGAAACATTTCCAATGGTTCAGTATATATTTCGAGTCAGAGGCATAAAATGTGAGCACTGCTCGCACAAACACAAACTTATAAAAAATAATCTAGCTGTTTCCCTCGGGATAACCTCGCATCATTCGCGATATTTGACATCAACTTAAATGGAATACGATACTCTTTATTGTCATTATTACAAAATTGTCATATTGGGACTATGTTCAGCTAAATTGGTTCATCATTTTCTAAAGCTGCTGCTCACATACAACCAGCATTATTACAAAATTGTCATATTAGGACTGTTCAGCTAAATTGGTTCATCATTTTCTAAAGCTGCTGCTCACATCAACCAGCAATGTTATTGTTCTTATAATACGACGGGAAACAACTTAACTTAACTTAATAATAACTTATCATCTGCTGCTATGAAAAAAACTTATAGTCCATATGGAAATATTACTGCAATAAAAAACGCTTTGCTTTTTCGCGAGTGGTCCCCGATTTTTTCTTGAAAATAAAAAGTTATGGGCCGGACAAGTACTCTGTGCGTATACGCTGAACGGACGGTGGTGAACGTTTAACAAATTGTTACCAAGAGGATTTTTCCATTCCCATCGAGCGAACAATGTGGAAGAATTGCACTTTCGAAAACTATTTGTTGTTAATCTTTTCTCAAACACCGATAAATATCATTCTAAATGTAAGTGCTGAACGTGAATCATCATCTTTTTCGATTTTTAATTTTTTGTACACTATTTTTTTTTGTTATCCACCAATTACTCTTTTTTCTCTTTGATCCTGTTTCCAGACTCGTTTTTATATGTATGACTATTTTTGTAACTTGGTACCTCTTTTGAAAACCAAGTTTTTTTCGTTTTCTCGTTGATCTATTCTCAAGCATATTATTTCAACGCTGAACATAAATCGTTGTCTCTTTAATTTTTTGTAGACTAGTTTCTTTTGTTAGTTAAAACCCTTTCGACTCTTGTGCTAGCCGTCGGAGAGATCGGACGTATACGCGCTAAGAAAATTTAATTGCTCTATTGTGAAATAGAAACATACGGTAAATATCAGTGAAGTGCTGCTGTGCTATTGAGATCTGGTAGCATGGCGGAAAAAAGTGGCGGCAATCATCCGGAGCAGGACACGGTCATGGAAGACCTGTCAAAAAAGGACGACACCTCTACTCGTAATCAACACCTGCACACGAGCCAACCACCCACAACGTCACACGCAAGAAGTCAGGAAAGAGACGACATAGGGCTGATACTCAGACGAACACCGAACCCCGCTGCCCCAAGTAAATCACCTCCTTGGCAAGTATTCCACGCAAAAAAATGCCCAAGAAGGGACTCCCGCGATAACGAGTCAGGAAGTGACACAGAAACACAACACATACGCACAAAAAATAGATTCTCGATCCTCTCCCAAGACACAACGGTAACAGACGAAGTAAACACACCGGACAATCAAACAGCAAACGACAACAATAGCGTACCGAAACCGCCTCCCATATTCATACCGGCAGTAGAATCAATAAATGCTCTAACCATAACACTAAGCGAAATAGTTTCAAAGGAAGACTATACGTACAAATCCATGAATAGCGATGGACGTCAACTGAAAATCCTGGCCAAGAGCACAGACGCCTATAGATCGATCATACACAAGCTTGACGAAATAGGAGCCTCTTTTCACACATACCAACTCAAACAACAACGAGCCTTCAGAGTCGTCATAAGATCATTGCATCCCACCACCTCTCCCGACGATATCAAAGAAGAAATCGAAAAGCAGGGCCACCAAGTGAGAAATGTAATTAACATCAGACAGAACCGAACTAAACTACCGCTCCCGCTATTTTTTCTAGACCTCGAACCAGCCAGTAACAACAAAGATATCTATAAACTAGATCTTCTTCTTAACGCGAAAGTGCAAATCGAAACCCCCAAAAAAAGACTAGAAATAGCGCAATGTACCAGGTGCCAAAGATACGGACACACAAAAACGTACTGTCGCATGCAATACAGATGCGTGAGATGCGGAGACGACCATAACACTAAAAATTGCAAAAAACCGAAAGACACCCCTGCCACGTGCGCACTGTGTGATCAAAATCACACAGCCAATTACAAAGGATGTACCGTATACCGCGAAATGATAGAAAAAAGAAATACAAACTCCCAGAAATCCCACTGGCACAGATCAATAGCCTATAACACCCGAGATCACGGAAATCAGTCCCCGCGCACCAGATCACCGGACAGAAACAATCGTATAAGCTACGCGGAGATAGTAAGACCAAGACCAAGCGCCGACACAAATAACAACAACACGATAAATACAGAAATATCATCGTTCCTCATAAAATCATTCGACGAATTCAAAGCGGCCTTCAAGCAGCAAAATGAACTACTAAATACAATGCTACAACTACTCACAACAGTATTATCGAAGTTCACCAACACAAAATGAATAACTTCTATAGTATAGTCACATGGAATGCAAATGGCTTGGTCCAACACCGCCAAGAATTAACAACATATCTACACACAAACAAAATAGATGTTATGTTAATCTCGGAAACCCATTTTACTGCTAGAAGCTACCTCAAAATTCGAGATTACAATATTTACGAAACACTGCATCCCGATGGTAGAGCACACGGTGGCACAGCTATTATTGTCAAAAAATCGATTAAACATTATGAATCGGCTAAAAGCGACAAAGATTACTTGCAAGCAACCTCCATAGTTATCGAAGACTGGAAACACGGCCCCATAACTGTAGCAGCCGTCTACTGCCCTCCAAAACACGCAATAAAAAAAGATATGTTCTCAGACTTTTTTGGAAGTCTGGGACCGCGGTTCATCGCAGGAGGCGACTATAACGCGAAGCACCGGTGCTGGGGCTCGAGGCTAGATACCACAAGAGGGAGGGAACTGTACAAAAGTGTGCACGAAAAAAACTACGATCAATTGTCACCGAGGGAACCCACGTACTGGCCCACAGACGTGAACAAAATACCAGATGTTCTTGATATTTTCGTAACGAAGGGAATAGTCAAGAGTCATACACTAATAAAAACCGATCTCGATCTCTCATCAGATCACACGCCCGTCACTTTGACCATTAGTACGAGAGTGCTCTTCCGGCAACGATTACCCTTTCTATATAATAAAAAAACGGACTGGGAAATGTTCCAAGATATAATACAAAGCAACATCGACCTGAAAATATCTCTAAAAAATAGCGACGATATTGATGCAGCCAACGACTACTTAACAAAAATAATACAGGACACAGCTCGGCTAACCACACCCCAAATGGAAACAGAAGCTCGCGAGAACTTTTACCCGAGAGAAATCAGAGATAAAATAGCCGAAAAAAGAAAGCTAAGAAAAAAATGGCAAGTAACAAAAAACCCCCTCGATAAAACAAACTACAACAGAGCTATTCGCGAGCTAAAAAAATCGATAAGTGAATTTCAAAATGAATCTATCCAATATAACCTCCTGAACCTGACAAATACGGCAAACACAGATTACTCACTATGGAAGGTGACAAAACGATTAAAGCAGCCACAGCAGCAAAGCCCACCCATAAAAAAACCTGACAACAGCTGGGCCAAAAGCGACGCAGAAAAAGCAGAGACATTCGCGAATCACCTAGCCAACGTTTTTAAACCGTACCCTCCAAACCAAAATATACCCGACATGCCGGAATTCCTCGAGACCCCACTTCCTATGAACCTACCGATACAACACACCTCGCCAAACGAAATCCAGCAAATTATAGCAAGAGAACTCAAAGCCAGAAAAGCGCCTGGTCATGACCTCGTCGACGGGAAAATTCTCAAAGAATTGCCCAAGAAAGCCATTGTCTACATAGCCACACTATTCAACGCCATAATCCGGCATTCACATATACCATCGAAATGGAAATCAGCACAAATAATTCTATTTCCAAAACCAGGCAAACCCCCGAACGAGGTCACATCATACAGACCAATTAGCCTGTTACCCACCCTGTCAAAATTGTTCGAAAAAATACTGCTGAAACGAATGAATACAACAATTGACAGAGACGAGCTTATCCCAAACCACCAGTTTGGATTCAGAAATAAACACTCGACTATAGAACAAGTGAACAGAGTCTACAACGCCATATCGAACTCGATCGAGGAAAAAAAGTACTGCTCGGCTGTTTTCCTCGACATAAAACAAGCATTCGACAAAGTCTGGCACGACGGACTCCTGTACAAAATAAAGAAAACCCTACCTCAATATTTCCTAATAATGAAATCATACCTGAACGCGAGGAAATTCCAAGTACGCCAAGGACAAGAGTTCTCACAACTATACGCAATAGAATCCGGAGTACCGCAAGAAAGCGTCCTAGGCCCCGTATTATACACCCTCTTCACGGCAGATCTACCGATCGAAGATAACGTGACGGTCGCAACATACGCTGACGATACAGCAATCCTAGCAGCCGACACAGACCCAGTTGCAGCATCAAATACACTACAAGTACAGCTAAACAAAATCCAGGAGTGGCTCGACAAATGGAGAATAAAAGCCAGTGAAACAAAATCCGTTCACATCACGTTTGCAACTAGGAAGGGGAACTGCCCACAGGTAAAACTATATGATCAGCCACTTCCAGCCGTAAATGAGGTCAAATACCTGGGAATACACCTCGACAGGAGACTCACGTGGGCCTATCACATAAAAACAAAAAGAAGACAGCTCGACTTAACCATCAGGAAAATGTACTGGCTCATAGGCAGAAAGTCCAAGCTATCACTGTACAACAAACTCACCATCTACAAAACAATCATAAAACCGATATGGACCTACGGTATACAGTTATGGGGAACAACCAGCAACTCCAACATCGAGATACTCCAGAGGTTCCAGTCAAAAACACTCAGGACAATCACCAACGCCCCGTGGTACATGACGAACAAACAAATCCACAAGGATCTCGACGTGAATCCGATAAAAAAGGAGATACAGCACTTCAGTGAAAAATACCAACAAAGGATCACCAACCACCCCAACCAACTGGCCTCCATCCTTCTAAACGAAGACACAATAACAAGACGGCTTAGAAGATACAAACCAAAAGACCTCCAAGCTCGATTTCCGGCCGAACCTGTACAGCGATAACAAAGGGAAGGGGAAATGCGTATATATATGTATATATATATGTATATGTGTATGTATATGTATATTTTTTTTTTCTTTTTTTCTTTTTTTCTTTTTACATGAATGCGTGCGCATGAATAAATGAGTGAGTGCGCATACGAAAGAATGTATACACGCATACAAAAACAGATACACACCAGGGAGGGGTATCATTGGGTGCCCCCCGTGAATCACGCCAGATTAATACACCGTCATCAAAACAGCTGAGTGTTAGAATGTTAACAGATTGCCGTTATATTTAAAAAAAAAAAAAAAAAAAACCCTTTCATTTCTTTTCATTTGGGTACTGTTTTTTTCGACCGATTTTTCTTTTTGTAGATTGGTAACACTTTTCGATTGATTGTTTAAATATTTCTTGTAAGTCTATTATATTATCAAGCTCCAATGAAATACTTGTCCTGTTGTTGATATTAAACATTTCAGCGCTGAACGTAAATCGTTGTCCTCTCAACTTTTTTGCAGACTAGAGGTTTTTGTGTTTGTTATACACCCCTTTTAATTTTTTTCATGTTGACTGTTTTTTTTTCGACCGGTTTTTTTTTGTTCTATAATCAAGCACCAATGAAAACTTGTCCTGTTATTGATATTAAAAATTTCAGCACTGAACGTAAATTATTGTCTCCTCGATTTTTTTATAAACTAGGTTTATCATTTGTTTGTTATACACCCCATTTTTATTTTTTCATTTGGACCGGTTTTTCTTTTTGCTAGGCTGGTTTTCTTTTCAACCACTAACTGCTTTTTTTTAAATTTTCTCATGAATCTATTGTCGAGCATCAATGAAATACTTGTCCCATTATTGATATTATAAATTTTAGTCCTGAACGTAACTCATTGGCTTCTTCATATTTCATGTTGTCGAGTAGTTATTTTTCTTATGCAGCAATTATTTTTCTTTAAGAGTCTGTTTTTTTTTCATCGGATGCTCCACTTTTTTGGGTGGAGAAGAGGAAGTAGTTTTTTTTAGGGTTTTTTTTCTGGTGGGTGTTTGGTACGTTTCAGGGAACTAGTTCGGCTGGGTTGTTTTTTTCTCGAATTTCATTTTTTTTTGCTGGCGAGAGTTGTAGCATTTTTTCGGTATTTTTTGTGACAGCGATTCGTTCGATTTTTTCCGTAGCATTATTTTTTTTCTTTTTGGCAAGGGGCTTCTTTTTTCAAATCTATTCTGCCATTTTTTCCATGTTTTTTTGGGGGGTAGTAATCAAAGGCGTTTTTTTGACAGGGTTTTGTTAAGGTTTTTTTTGAGAGAAGAGGGAGTATTCCTTTTTTCGAATTTCATTTTTCCTTTTTGGCCAGGGACTTCTTTTCCTCAAATCTATTCTGGCATTTTTTTGTATGTTTATTTGGGGGTTGTAATTATTTTAGGCGTTTTTTGGCAGGGTTTTGTTAGGGTATTTTTGGCAAAAGGCTTTTTTCCTCAAATTGTTTCATTTTTTTAAAGGGGGAGGGGGCCAGGGATTTTCCTTTTTGGCCAGGGAGTTTTCTTTCTCAAATTCTCAAATCTATTCTGGCATTTTTGATATGTTTTTTTTTGGGGGTTTCATTATTTTTTGGGTTAGGGGGGGGATAACTTATTGTGACAACAGATGGAAACGGGAGTCAAACAAATGTACTTGTCCAGGGTTTTTTCCCCGGGTACTAAAATTCGGAGGAATTTCATTAGCTTCAATTCTCGCACTTGCAACAATTGGCTGGAGATTTTCAATGTTTGGAAAGATATCATCCCTACTAAAATTGCTATCTTGTATTACTAAAAAGAACAAAAAAGAAACACAAAACGCGGATATAGAAATGCAAGCAATGCAACCTTACCGTCCCCAGGTACAAATAATTAACCCACCACGCGAAATAGCGCTGTCAACGGAAAATATCATAGAGCGAGAACGAAGTACACCAAGAGCAATTACGTATTATAGAGAAATTATACCATAAGATTTATGCTAACCAAATATTCTAATCACATACTAACAAAGGGAACTAACGGAATCCTCATTTCATACTTACTTTCGCTTAAGCCTCAAAACAACTACACTGCATGGAAAACACAGAACAAACGCAATTAAAATATATTTATCTTGCGCACTATCCCTAACAGATAACAAAAGAGAAAACACAGACAGACAGACGCACAAAAAAAAACAGAACATCAAAAAAAAAAAAAATGGAGTCGCAACTGCTCATGATGGTTCCATGTCCCATATGCGCAACGCTCATCCACAACAAACGACTCGTGAAGCACGTCAACCAATGTAAAAGAATAAAAATAAAGAACTTACTGAGGGACTTGACAGCGATCAGACAATGCTGTATTTGCAAGGGTGCGTTTCCAGCCACCCGTATGTTAGCGCACATGGACCACTGCGTGGAATATTGGTCAAGGAGAGGAATCTTCCCTTGGACTTTTTCCAACGAAGAATCCAATGATACACCAGAAGACGATTCAAGTCACGACACAAACAACGAGAACGACAACGTCGTAGAATCAGATTCAACAAGCGACGAAGATAGACCAGTAATCCGATAAGCGATATAGAAGGAAAAATCACTCAATTTTTGGTAGCCCTCAGACCACAAACACCTCCAGCAACAGATTTAAGTACGCCAGGCCCGAGCAGGGTACATAGAACAAGCGATGCAAGAAACATCATAAATGCAAAAACGAAGCGAAAAATGGAGACCAGAAAACGACCAGGGCACGATTCGACAGATGAGGACGAACCTCCACTCAAAACCGCGACACTCACAACCCGGAAACATCGGACAAAACAAGAACTCACTGAAGGAGTCTCATCAGAAATGGAGACAATCGGAGAGTGGATAGACTCTCTGAGCGTACACGACCTACCAATAGCCCATGCACAAATGAATAAAATGTTCCAACAAAAAATGGCCAAATTCGCAAAAAGACAACGTCTGTGAACTCTAAACAAAACTATCACACACATACGCACACTCTCAAAAAAAAAACCATCATTACTATTGCTGCTACTGTATATTCACTTTATAATAACCATTATAACGACCATATAATCATAATCACTATACGCGATAATCAATATGTAATAACTATTATATTATAAAGGCATATAACACATCGTATCAATCATACACATACTATAATAATTATTAACAATTCTAAAGAACAAACTCACTACTCTACCCTTATGGACTCGAGAAACACAATAAACTTGAATATTAACATTTTTACTCTCAATAGCACTTGTCTTAAATAATTCACCTGAATCACTTAAACCAGATCCATTCCCATCACTAATAACATGTCATAACCACTAACCACCAGCGAACTAATCAAATTTAGACTGTTTCAGAATCTTTGGATATTTAGGTACAATACCCGATGGAAAATATGAATGAATAATTGGAAAACCAAAATTTAAAAGGAAGACTCATCCGAAATTGGAATGAAGACAGAGCAATAACAACACATAAAACCAGTAAAAAGGAAACTAATAAAGAGGAGATGACCAATAAAAAACGAAAAACCAACCATACGTAACAACCAACCGATAATGACAAATAACACCAACCATACCTATCCGAAATAACACCCCACCCCTACTAACACGAACAATTAATCAATTTACTTAGTTACAGATTTGCAGAACAGAAAAGATGAGCAGTTATAAAAAAAAAAAACGGATTTTAAGGAAGACCAGAGTTACCAAAATCGACCAATAAAGAACCAGCAATATCACGATGAACCGGATTACCTACAACCCCAAAAACAATGAATTTAACGAAACCCTTATACACTTCCACACAACCCTTCTCACGAACAACACAAAATTTTATCATTATATAGAGTCACAAAAATAACAAATTTGTAACCTACGATGCGGAGCATCGTTTTGTAAGAGGGGGAGTGTCACTGTAGCACCCGTTATATTCTAAATCCTTTCCCACATTCGCACCCGATACCTCACATCCGTTCTCACAGCCAAACTCCTGACACAGCATCCTTATCTTATCACCGCATTCCTCAGTACTTACTTTGTCCCACGAGCCTCAACTTCTCCTCCGCTTCATCTCCCCACTACCACTTCACCAAATCATTCTCCTTTATTCTAATCCATGACTCCTCAGTTCATAACCATCCTTCGAACCATAATCACCTCGTGCACTCCCTCATTACCATCAAAATCTCAATATACGTTACTTCCACCTGAGTCTTTTGTACTCTTAATTATTATTATCGTTTATCCGTGCCTCGTCACTAAATGCAACTGTAATTCGCGAATATAAATAACCAATAGAAAATAAAACTGCACGTAAAAAATAAGAGACATTCAGCACAGCGGTAAACCATTTTCAGACAAACTGATTATAAAATTGCCTCGACCGGCTAAAGCAATTTAAAATTTCTACTTCCACGCAAGCTACCTTTTGCAACACTTTGGGTTCATCTATATCGAATAACATAAAGGTATCTTATCAGCTTGGATAAATGATGACTGGATGAAAGTGCACATTCCATTCTGTAAGACAGCGACGGAGCATGTTTATCAAAACTTTAATATAAGTATTCATTAGATGGTTTGATGAAAATGATGGTTTATGCTATTATGCTACCTGATGTACCATGTGTATGAATTCTTATTTTCACTCCATTCATAATTTTATATTTTTTGTTTAAAAACATAATTCTCATATCCGATTCTAATTTTGTCTCAGTTCTTTATTTAATTTATGGTGAGCGTGAAACGAGCCTGCTTCCTTGTTTTTTTTTTTTTTTTTTTAAGGAAAAGTGAAAAGTAGATTGTCCACAGAATACATTTTCACATTGAAATACTTTATGGCAAAAGTAATTTAATCTTGAATAAAGAATTTACAAAAAGAATTGACCGTTACCAAACAATGAAAATTCGTATCAATTATTTGCAAAGAAAACAGTGTTGCCGTTGAGCTTCATCTAACAACCATTATCTCTTATGCAAAAGAGACAATGGTTTTAATGTATTCATTAAGAATAGTAAATGGTCCATTGCGTCAGCTTTGGTAGTTCCATTCAAACCTAATGGACAAAGCGAAGAACCTCAATTCAGTTTACTACAGCCTGCGGTGTCTTCGGAGTAAGGAAAAATTTTGACACAAACTTTTATTGCATCTCAGCGATAAGAATTTTAATGCTATGAGAAGAAACATTGCTGGGAGAATGAAGTTTATACTGTATAAAAACATTCATAGCAATTCTGCTACAATGCACACTACAGAATTGAAGGAATATTCAATATCTTGATTTTTTTGTCATAATTGAGGTTTCACTCGAATCTTGCGCAAGCCTGACCGAGTCATGTCATCATATTATTGCTGACATTTTGATGTATAAACTTGTTGGCGAAGATGTTTCTTGAATACAACGTTCACATAACCAGCGAAACTCCAGATGATAAGAAAAGCTGCATTGGAATGCCTAAAAGGAAAAGCGTAAGAAGGTAGCCCAGCGTGTAGAATATTGGGAGTTTGCTGGTTGATTCGTAGACCGCAACTGCGAAAAGTATTGGAAATCATGATTCCACAAGAATAGTCACATGTAAATTTTTGAAAATAAACATTTCATCAACACTCCTTCTTTTTACAAGTTTTTATTAATGAACAAGATACATTTTGGTCACTAGGTTTCATCACGCACACACTCCCTTTTACGAAAAATATGTCTTGATGTGGGACAAAAATATGAGGGACATGCTTGAAAAAAAAATCTCGTTGCGTTCCACGATCTAAACATCAACACCATTGATTTGAGAGTTCACACATTTTTAAAACGTTTGCCACTGAATCTTTGAGGTTATGTCGCGATGTATTTTTAGCACTTATTCCGACTCGACGAATTCACGGTTTCATTGGAGTTATTTTATTTCATCACAAATCATAAGTGAATAAAACACGTTTTCGTTATTCATTCGACTTCAAAATACCTTTGTTTACGCTTTTGCACTCGTGTTTGCACTTTTCGTTTGTTGACACTTAAATATAAACTTGAGACTTGTAGCAGCTGACACATCAGCAAAATTCCTATCACTCATTGAACCACCCAAACTCGCGACTTCATTCGTATTTTTTTATTAACCGAGTACCGAAATAAAGGCACCCATCAAGAGACTCGGTAGAGTCTCGGGACAAGTACATTTGACAGCTCTGTCTGTCGTCTGCTTGCCCGAGGCTCACCCGAGTATATTATCTCTGAATAAAACGATTTCAAGGGTGGGGGGAAACTCTTTCTTGAATTACTAAGCCCAGGCGTCATCTTATGATTTGAAATTTGAACTGGAGACTAATTAAGTTATCCCCCTTCGATTGAGCTATAAATCAACCCGATTGATGCCGTAATTGCTGAGAAAAAACTTTGCACGGGCAAAATTATGCGATGATCGAAGTATGCGTGCGTGTATGTATATGACACAGAGGAAGGGCTCGTGTGGCCATTGTGTTTCTGATTGGTCGCGACTGACGACATATCCCTGTGTTTCCATTCGACAAAAAGTTTTGGATACGAGTAACACGAATAACACTAACACGTCTTCATATGAATGTGTCCTTTCATTTCGCGGACATACAGAAACGTTCGAAAATCGGAAATCGGGAAAAGAGTTCAAGAGACTCGGCAGAGTCTCGGGTTCAAGTGTCGACGAAAGAAAAGTGCGAAGACGTTAAAAAAAAAAAGTCAACGTCAGTGTATGACGAAAAAGTGTTAGGTCAAGAGACTCGTCAAGAATGTTGTAATAGTGTGTGTAGTGCGGGGTTAAGTGCGGTTCCTATCTATATCGCTAAAGTGTCAGCTGTCACAGCTGCAATATCTATATCTCTAATGTGTCAGCTGTCAAAGCTGCAAATTTATATTCGAATGTTGACAAACCGAAAATGCGGAAGTACGTACATGAAAAAAAGTTATTTCGATTCAGTGAACGATTAAAATAATACGTATAAGATCGTGATTTTGGGTGGTCCAATTAATAAGTGATAGAAATTTCGCTCATGTGTCAGTTGTACAAGTCGCAAGCTCATATTCCAGTGTCGACAAACAGAAGTGCGAAAACGTAAAAAAAAATATTTTAAAGTTCAGTGATTAACATAAAAGTGTTTCAATGAATTGATTTGTGAAAAAATATTAAATAATTTTAAAAAATCCGCGAATTCGTGTAGCTGGATTAAGTGCTATAAAATACATCGAAACATAACCTCAAAGATTCAGTGGCAAACGTTTTAAAAATGTGTGAACTCTCAAATCAATGGTGTTGATGTTTAGATCGTGGAACGCAACGAGATTTTTTTTTCAAGCATGTCCCTCATATTTTTGTCCCACATCAAGACATATTTTTCGTAAAAGGGAGTGTGTGCGTGATGAAACCGAGTGACCAAAATGTATCTTGTTCATTAATAAAAACTTGTAAAAAGAAGGAGTGTTGATGAAATGTTTATTTTCAAAAATTTACATGTGACTATTCTTGTGGAATCATGATTTCCAATACTTTTCGCAGTTGCGGTCTACGAATCAACCAGCAAACTCCCAATATTCTACACGCTGGGCTACCTTCTTACGCTTTTCCTTTTAGGCATTCCAATGCAGCTTTTCTTATCAGCTGGAGTTTCGCTGGTTATGTGAACGTTGTATTCAAGAAACATCTTCGCCAACAAGTTTATACATCAAAATGTCAGCAATAATATGATGACATGACTCGGTCAGGCTTGCGCAAGATTCGAGTGAAACCTCAATTATGACAAAAAAATCAAGATATTGAATATTCCTTCAATTCTGTAGTGTGCATTGTAGCAGAATTGCTATGAATGTTTTTATACAGTATCAACTTCATTCTCCCAGCAATGTTTCTTCGCATAGCATTAAAATTCTTATCGCTGAGATGCAATAAAAGCTTGTGTCAAAATTTTTCCCTACTCCGAAGACACCGCAGGCTGTAGTAAACTGAATTGAGGTTCTTCGCTTTGTCCATTAGGTTTGAATGGAACTACCAAAGCTGACGCAATGGACCATTTACTATTCTTAATGAATACATTAAAACTATTGTCTCTTTCGCATAAGAGATAATGGTTGTTAGATGAAGCTCAACGGCAACACTGTTTTCTTTGCAAATAATTGATACGAATTTTCATTGTTTGGTAACGGTCAATTCTTTTTGTAAATTCTTTGTTCAAGATTAAATTACTTTTGCCATCAAGTATTTCAATGTGAAAATGTATTCTGTGGACAATCTACTTTTCACTTTTTCTTGAAAAAAAAAAAAAAAAAAAAAAAAAACAAGGAAGCAGGCTCGTTTCACTCTTACCATAAATTAAATAAAAAACTGAGACAAAATTAGAATCGGATATGAGAATTATGTTTTTAAACAAAAAATACAAAATTATGAATAAAGTGAAAATAAGAATTCATACTGTCACGTCCGGAGAGGCGTGAAGGAAAAGTTCGGGTGTTTGAACGTCGAGCGGTAAACGTTATGTCCCATAAGCTTTTCCCTGCATTTTAATACGCAGAGCGTTTTTATAAATATACTCCTAAGAGTATCGTGGGCTTACGCTGATAGACCTCGAGAAGTCTTGCCTTAGTCTAGGTTGCGACTAGGAGAGGGATTCGGGGTGTTAAGTGAGTCAAAAGATTTAGATATTCTTTATGTACTTTAATGAAAACAAGTTATTAGTAAATATAATGATGAAATACAAACTTGATACAAAATATAAATGGTTACGTTACCGGAGAGGTGTCGTGTAAATCTTTGGTTCGTTGTAGCTTACTTGTGATTTGTTGTGTCGTAGAAAAGGTTAAAAGATTCTAAGTCCAAATATTGAGTTTGGTACTTTAACTTTGATTTCTGAACTCGACTCGCTCTCTTCTACAGAAGACCCGGAGTTCGGTCAGAGATTAATTATAAGACGGCTAACCGAATGACAAACCGAACTACTGCTAACAGTATAGACGCGACTCTAGGTGCGAACGGAATGCGACGATTGTGGAGAGACATGGCCTTTTTATAGGGCTAAAATGCGGAAAAATAGTAGGAGTTTATAGGTTTTCTTAGAAGTAAGATCGTAGTGACCTAATTAGATGAGTGGATGTTTCGTATAGTCCATAGTGTAGTCCGGAAGTATAGCGGAAGCTAGTTTGATTTATATTCGTCGGTTACAAGTGTTTCGGTTACAAATTTAGTCCTAACTCTGGAGTGTGTGTGTCGCGTGTCATATTTTATGGCCGGGTAGCGAGTGTTATTCGAAGAATTCTCGGAAAGGAAAACTTGTAGATATATTTTTAAAAAGAAAAATTTAACGTCGGTTGTGACACCTCCCCACTTAAAATTAGGCACCGTCCTCGGTGGCTACCAATTTATGCATATTGAATATTTTTAAATAGAATATATGCTTAAATGGTGAAAATTGAATTGATTAAATTTTTGCTTCTCGTTGCCTGATGTGGATTTCGTATCTTAGGAAGAGGAGGGAAAAAAAAAAATTTTAATAAAATTATAGGAATAGGTGTAGAAATTATTTTTGGTAATACAGGATTGTGGAAAATTTGGGACCGTATAATAAGATTGACTATTCCTCTTTCATTGGCTTTAGACGGCAAAATTAGCGATGATATAGATGTCTTTTATGGAGATGGCTTGACAAAACAAGAGGTTTGTCGATTGCCCTTTTTTTTTGTTTATGTCACGATGTTGATCGACTTGATCTGTTTGGGTTATTATTCTTGTGATAATAATATGTTTATCGATTGCAATTCAATTGCATTCGGGAAGCCTGTGCCATTTGAAATATGAGGTGTATTCACGAAGTGTAATACGGTCAAGGTGTCTTGGAAAGAGAGTGAGGGATAAGTATTGATACCGTATCCTTTCATTCACGAGAAAATAAAAAAAGAAAAAGTTGATTTGGAGAATTCGATATGCATAAATTTCTTAACCTAGTGTTAGTAAAGAGTGCATATTAGAGTATGTATGTGTGTATGTGTTGTGTTCAGTGTTCTGTTTTATGGTGTTGATGACTTGGGTTCGGCTTGAGTTGAAACGTCGTGGTAAAATACTGGCCGTGGAGTGGCGATAGGGACGTCGTAAATTTTCTCGGGTCTTGGTGTTGGTTGAGGTTGTTCTTCTCCTACGTAGCTGGGATGGTCCTCGTCTTCGTCAGTCGATGTGGTAGTGCGACACATGTTGAGAAGGAAATAAGCGGTGAAAACTAAGTATCCACGGAGCATGTATGTGAGTAGTACGATGGCTATGATGATTTCCCCGTATATAGTTGTTGTGGTGTAAGTGGTTTGTTCCTGTTGATCCTCCTCTTGGATTGCGGCAAGTAGGAGTTTTTCTTCTATTTCTTTTAGCGAGGTATCGAACTGCAGGGTCCCCTTTGTTGTTTGTGTCACAACGGAGGAGGCGAAACCGTGATTTCTGGGATCTACCAGAGGTTTGTAATTTGTGATGTTGGGTACGAGTTGATTTACGTCCAGATGGGTTTCGGCAATGTATATTTCCTCGATGGTGTCTTTAAGTGTTTGTGTTCCGGTTAACGTGGCGTAGTACGTTTTTGCAATGCAGCCGGGTCTAAGGTTCAATATACCTGTGCCATTTACTTCCGTTGCGATGGCCGTTTCATGGTCACATAGTATTTGCACTCTTTCTGGCTGAGGTACTGAGAATAGCCATCCTGATGTGGAATCCAATTGTTTCCAGTAGGGTGTTTGTTTCTTCATAATTTTTATTTCGCAGTCTCGGTATGATTCGTGTCCTCCGTCCGTTAATAGTACTAATTCACAGTTCAGGTGTGCAGTGGTTTCGAAGATGGGATAATTAGGCGCACAGATTTGGTATCTTTCCAGATGTTGACATTGAGGAAAGTCGTTCTCTTGCACTAGTGCATATTTATCCATGTCCCTTGAGATGATGATATGAGATGCCCTTGGCTGAACGTATGCTGCTCCTTGGGTGTTGTTTCCGATTATTTGTGGGATTGGGAGAGGATGGAGTTTATATATGATGAATTTGGTTGGTTCCAAAAGAGGGATGTGCATGACAATAATTATTTTCTTGTCATGGTAGGCGGTGGCTAGACGGGATATTTTTGATAAGGCTCCGGAGTGTATTTCGTCCAGTGAAATGGGGAAAAGGTATTGCTGGTGATATTCGATGAAGCTTTTCACTATGAGTTCCATTGTTGTGGGGTTGAGCAGTTCCGGATGAAGAAGACCCATTTTAATAAAATGGATGGCGTCAACTATTGCGCGTAAGCTTGAAAGATATGTGTCTGCGATGTTGTCCATGCTGTTTTTCCAATCTACTAAGGACTGGATGTACATAATTTGGCTTGTTGCGTTGCCCACAGTTTTTGCTACACTTTTCCAATTTTCTTTATGTCTTTTTTCCATTTCGTCCAGTCGTTTTGTCAAGTCATGTAATTCTGATCGTACGATATGAGTTTGTTCTCTTACAAGAACAGCCATTTTCTTATCACTCTGATGGAGTTGATTGATATGGTGATTAAAGTAAGCTGCGTCGTCGGTATTGAGAGTTCCAAAAAGGGTTTTGCTGATAGTGCCAATGAAGCCAAATGGAGCGCTTCTTTTGACAGTATGTTCGATACCCTTTTGTTTTCGGATATATGTGAGATATTTTTTTATAAGGGTATGTTTGGATTGCAAACTTTCCTTGTCGATAAATAATTTACAACGGTCCAACAGGTATGGTCTACAACCGTTTTCCATCACGTCGATTTCGGAAAAGGTAGGTTCTTGTTCTTCAAACCGTCTCAGGTCTATGTAAGTCGTTAGACGCCATTCGGTCCGTGTAAAATGAACTTCGTGTAATGGTTCGTAGTATAATCCGGCGTGATTGGTGATTGGTTGAATGTTATGTGTGGGGGATGTCCAGACTGATCCACAGGTAAGTGCGAAAATAAATATAGTGACCCTAGAGGTACACATTATAAGTCTAAAAACATAATAAAGAAATGTGTATAAGTACAAATTTAGGATAATGATATTACTATTATTTTGTTATTATTGTTATTATTATTTTTTTTTTTTTTTTTTTTTTTGTGAATTGTTTAGTATGGAAAAGTTTATTTTATGTTATAGGTGAAGAGTGCCACTCATGTGTATATGTATTTATAAGTATGTATACAACAAGTGCAGCTTGCACCACTCCATTTTTCTTTTTCCCTTTTTTTTTTTTTTTTTTTTTTATTTTTATGTCTTTCAGATGTGCGGAGTCTGTTACGGGTATGAGGTCAGGATTTTTAGTGGGGATAATTTTTGAGTGGTGGGAAAATATGTTTTCTGCCTTTTTCGGTCATTCCTCACTATTTCTTCGAGCGTCATCGAGCGCAGTTCGAGAGAAGAAGAAAAATTTAAAAATTTCGAAAATGGGAAAGAGGAAGCATTGTAATGCTTTTATGGTAAGTCTTATTATAAAATTTTCCTTTTCGTTTGTTTTGGTTGATTTAGTTTATAATTATTTTATTATTATTTATTTTTCAGTATGTTTGGGATGTCGTGTACATCTCGTTCATGAAGATACGGCGGGAGGACCGTAGGCTCCTACGTCGGGGGAATGACTGGATGGAACGATCGAGTGGATTCGATGCGTTCGGAATTCGGTGGCTGATGGAGGGTCGTTGGGGGCAGGATCACCCTGAGGATGATTGGGATCATCCAGCATGGTCGTCGCCCTTGGAAGTTTTAGCAGCCTACGACCCAGATTAAAGCCTTTGATTTTGAAAATATTTTTGTATGATAAAAAAAAAACAAAGGAATATATATATAAACATGTATGTAATGATCGAGTATGGGTGGCTCTTTTCCTTTGGGAAAGGGTAAATAAAGGAAGAAAAATGAAAAATTGAATTTTTGTGTGGTTATTTACGTTCCTTTTTGCATGTGTAATTATTATTATTAATAAAAAAAGAAAATATTTATTTTATTTGAGGGAAAAAAAAAAAAAATTTCTTTTTTGTTTTTGTTTTATAAAAAAGGGGATATTCATTCTTATTATTACTATTGAAACACATTTTAAAGAGAGTAAAGAAAAAAATATATATATATATTATTATTATTTGCTTTATATTAAAAATTTTATTAATTAAAAAAAAAATTATTTACTGTGTTGTTTTGCATGTACCATCTCTTTTCTTTTTCAAAAAAAAAAAAAAATTGTTGTTCTTTTCTTTGGGTCATCTGGTATAATTCTCTAAATCTAACGTTAAATGTAGTGAGCGGCAGTACGTGGGGGAAGTAGTATGTCTATGTGGTTGGGTGGAATGTCCGTGAGCAGTCTATCTGCTACGGATCCATCTACAGCCAAGCCTCGAGTTATTAGGATTCTTTTGATGTCTAGACTTGTAGGCTTGTCTTGCAACCTTATTCCCAGTGACATGGAGTCACCGTGTCCACGACAGCATATTCCCTTCATTTTTAGGGGTCGTCTAGCTAGAATATCGTTCAAGAAGTATGATTCACTATCGGGCCATGGCCCTTCGGTTTTGGGTTCGGTATTTTCTAAATGAACTTTTATGGCTAATCCTTGTCCCGTTTTTATTCGCGGAGGCAAAGGCCTTAGATCGTAATCGTTTACTACTAAAATACCTCCGAGGTCTACAAGATTGATTGTTGCAAATCCGTTTGTTTTTTGTAAAATGTTTGCTCTCAACCATGTTTCAGTTATCTTGATGGCACAGCATCCGATTTCCAATGGCTCTAGTAATCCCATTTCGAAAATAGGAAATTCCTTGAGGTATCGTTCGATGGTGTCGCTATATTTTTCTATTCGATTGATATATTTTTTCTTTATGACATAAAAATGAGATGGGGTATATACTGTTCCCGTGTACACCACGTAGCTTTTTCCCAGTCGGTGAAGTGGAGATTTTGTCGGAATTAGTGTGTTCATGTCGAGCTTGATTTGATCTGGAAAAGAATGGATAGTTTAAAAGTCCATTCCTCCATAGAGTTCTATTACTTGTTGTACCCAGAATGGATCTAATGGTTCTTTGGGTATGGGTGGTAGACCGAATAACGACCGGAGGTCAAAAATGTCTCCAGGTATCGCGTCGGGACCATATGGTGGCGCGCACAAACTACGGAAATCTTCTCTCCAAACTAATGTCACGTTATCTCGGAGCAGTTGCCTCGCTTGGCGTACTTTCTTGGCATGGTTTATAAAATGCGTTAAGTATTCCTCTCTTTTGGGCACGGTAAGTCTCGGCGTAATGAGGACCGAAATGTATGAGTCTTCGTTTATGCCCTCGAAAATGGCAGCCTTTCCGTTTCTGATAAATGGCATTCTAAAACGGAAACAGTTTTTAGTTACTACCTTGCCAAGTAATTGTTATGGCCTGTCCATTTTCGATCGAGACTCGATTTAACAACCAAGCTAGTATACAATCATTACATTTATAAGGGGATTTTACTTCAAATAACGCGGTACCACAAATACTACAATCAATGGCGTGACGTTGTTCCGGTATTAATTGATGTTTGTTAATGATTTGAGAGCCATTGCGATTTCGTTCATCCATAACTATTTCGACGTAACAGTCTTCGCAAAAATATCTTCTGAAATTACTCAGGTACCATGGCGGGTATGTCGAGACTACCTTGACACATCTAGCGTTAATAAGACTTTCATAAAATTCGCGATAATTACCAGCTACTCTTATGCCAGGAATTTCGTATAACCAATTGCAAGTTTCTTGTTCGTTTAAAAGATTAAGTTGGTGTTGAGATATTTTCATAATTATTATAACCGAAAAAGATTAAGGAAAAGGACGAGAAATAAGAAAAGAAAAAGGTTTAGAGGTCACTGAGCGGAGCTCGTTTATTGTGCCTCGGGTCGTTTATTGGTATTTCCTGGGGTTTTATTGGCGGCGGTTTTATGGTTAATGGAGTTAATTTGTATCTTACGGGTTTGTAAGGGGTATTGTGAGATTGCTGGTTTTCCAAGTTTAACGAGTCGTTGTTGAGTTGATTATTACAAGTATCGTGATTTGACGGTATTGTGTCCGAAGTGGAATTTGTTAATTGTGTTTCTGGATTAATTATTTTATCTGAAACTACTGATAATTGCTGGCTGTTGTTTGTTGAAGTTACTCGAGGATTGCAATAATTGAAATAGATCGAATTTTGATTTGAATATTGAGCATAAAGTTTTCGAAGTTGATATTTTCTTCCGGCACGGCGAGTTCGGCCCATAGAAGTTGGAGCACAACAAAGAGATCGAGGAAAAAAAAAATTTTTGGTGAGGTGTGGTAAATAGGATGCGAGCGTGCAAACCTTTCTGCAGCCTAGTCTCACAATAGAGGATGAGGATGCGAGCGTGCAAACCTTTCTGCAGCCTAGTCTCGCAATAGAGGGGTAAGGATACGAGCGTGCAAACCTTTCTGCAGCCTAGTCTCGTAATGGATTATTTTTGGATGGGGTTATTAGGAAAGATTGACTTTTGTTTTGCTCACAACTTTGGAGAGAAAAAAAAAAAAAAATTTGATCCGAAAAAAAAATTTTTACTTGGTTTTGTTTATAAAAGAATATTGATATCTTGGTCAGCAATTATCCGTAATTTGTATTGATTTATTAGTTGGGTGTAATAAGTTCATTAAGTTACCTGGTATTTGAGGATTTAGTCTTTAAAACTTAATGGTGTGGTAGTAATATTCCGGTGAAAAGAAAATCTTTTGAAAATTTGTTCTTGCACTGTTTTCTGACTTTGAAATTGTTTGACTATAGTCTCGCGGAAGATTGCGCTGGCTAAGATTATTTTCACTAAGAGACACGATGTAACGTTATGAAAAATTTTGTGTGACTGGATGCGTGATCGAATGTTCCTTGAGTTTATATAGTTTGAGATGTTACCTCCCTTAACCCTTTGGAGTCTCTAAACTAGAGCACGGGAAAAAAAAATTTTCTTTATTTAAAATTTTCCTTATAATTTCTTAGTTCCTGCGGGAGAAAAATTTCGATATCTATTTTCGTAGTAGTACGTATGCATCGTTCTGATTGTTGGTTGGTCCTTGGGTCGTAAAATCTCGGAGCATGACATGGGTCCTGCACCGATGAGCTCGTGTTTTATCTTCGTTCAACGTTATTTCTTTCTCTCTTCAAGTTATTAGATTTTCCTTCTCGTCTATTTTTTTCCTTGCCTTATATAGTTTCAACTTGTCTAAGTGTTTCAATATTCGCTTTCCGTTGGTTGTTTCTAATATAGCGTTGTGTTTGTCTAGTACCTCGGAAATTCTATAGGGACCTACGTAACAACTATCGAATTTACCTCTTTTTGGTTCTTTTATTGCATATACCAGGTCTCCTGGTCTAAAATTCTCAATGTGGACCTTTTTATCATAATATCGCTTAGATCGATGTTTTGAATTAATTAGGGATCTCGAAGCGAGTTGGCGCATCTCGTCGAGGCGAGATGTGAGATCGCATAAATAGTTGCCGTATGTCTCGGTTTTATCCGAGGGAGAAAAAGCGCTAGGCGTTCGAGCGGGTCTGCCGTATATCAATTCGAACGGTGTAAATTTTGTGGATTCATGAATGGCTGTGTTATATGAAAACATGGCAAAAGGGACGAGTTTATCCCAATCCTCATATTTATCGACGTAATGTTTAATAAATTCTGCCAAAACGATATGGCTTCTCTCTAATGATCCGTTAGTTTGGGGGTGGTAACTGGAAGTAGTTAGATGTTTTATTTTGAATATTTTTGCAAGGTTATTAAATACTTTCCCTACAAAGGATCTTCCTTGATCGCTCAATATAATTCTTGGACAACCAAATTGAATGATTACATTCCGAGCTAGTGCATCGGCTATCGTCTCAGCTTTTATATTTGGAACCGGAACGGCAATACAATATTTTGTCAAGTTATCTTGGACAGTTAAGATATGTCGGTTCCCATTCGGGGTTTCAGGTAAAGGTCCTACCGTATCGATGGATATTTTATCAAATGGTTCTGTTGGTGTGTCTGTGATTATCATTGGCTCACGAGTTTTTATACAGGTTAACTTTTGTAGTTGACATTCTTGGCAAGTTCTCACGTATTCAGTGACGTCATCTTTTAAGTTCGGCCAATAAAATCTTTCGCGAATGCGTTTATATGTTTTTGTTACACCTTTATGTCCACCTACTAAACTTTCATGATATTCTGATATTATTTCTTGTCGTATTGTTTCATCGGGAATTGTCACGTTTCCACGACAAATTGTGATTGAACAGGCGCATTCGTGTAAACATTCTTCGATTAAATCGGCAATAAAGGAGTGGCTAAAATTTTCTAACATGTCTCCGGGCTTTGATATCCTGAGAGTTTTAATTTGGTATTTATCAATGGTATCTTTAATAGTTTGAAGTACTTCCTTAAGTTCTTGGACTGAAAAAGTTTCGAAATGTTTGTCGGTTAGTACTGCACTTAATGTTTTATACTTTCCTTTATTTGTTATTAAAACTTGTTTTCGCTTTGGTTTCTTAAATTTTAAATCTTGTGGAAAAATTTTGTCGGTTTCGATCAATAATCGTGATATACTTGTGGTAAATTCGCAGTCGGCAGAAATGAAGTGTAAGTAATTATCTTTTCGATAAGTTAAATTTTCGTTTGTGGTGTTCACTTGAAGAAGATTATCATTGTTTTTCATCTGAGGGTAATAAAGTCCAGGGGGTATTGTCTGTGACATGTTTCTATTTGGGTCTCGAGGTACCACTTCTTCGACAACTTCGGAGTCGCTTTCCTCGGACTCATTTTCTGAGTTGTTAAAATCTAGTCGTAAATTATTCTCAAGTGTTCTACCGGGTTCTTCATCGCTACTTGTTTCTTTTTCGTTACACGTGACGGCAGGCGTCGATCTACATATAGGGTGTCGGAAAGTTATCATTGATTCTCGGGCTTTTCCAATTTCATTGTCCGTATTTTCTGACTCTGTGCAATCTTCTGTCTGTGTCCCGCAACTTTTATTCGCGTTATTATTACCTTGGGCACTGTCCCACCAGTATGGGTCTCTTCTAGGGCTCTCGTCGATTTCAATTATATTTGTATTGTTTGCTGGTCCTGGTAAATTTTCAGTGTCTGTTTGAGGAATGCTATCGTCTGATGTTTCGCTTATGTCAAATGCAAATTTTAACGCGTCCGTAAAGCGTTTTAAAGGTGGAGGTTTTGGAGGAGATTTGGATTTTTGGGGCGCAATTCTCTTTTCTGCAAGACTTGGAAAAGCGCTGTTCCGTGCACGCGCAACTGGGGGTCGTTGCTCTGTGTCGGATGAGTCAGAGCTGGCCCTTGTTATTTGAGCTTTAGTGTGAGTTCGTGGTAGTTTTACTGGTACTACAGGGGGAGGTCTACTAATAATCTTTCGATTTCTTACTCGTTCAGCAATTGTGTTCCCAGGTAGATTTGATACTTCGAACACTGTATCTAGAGGTTTGTTTTTACTGCCCAATGGTCGTCCGCGTTTTATTAATGGATTTGGAGCGGTAGCACTGCGAGGGGCTACAGCCGTAGCTGGTTTCCTTGCAGCAGAGGATATAGGTAATATTGTAACTTCTGGGAGAACAGGGTTTCTTGAAAGCGCGTCTGCGTTCGAATTGAGTCGACCTGGTTTATAAACGAAAGTGTATTCATATTCGCGTAATCGTATTCTCCAACGAATTAATCTTTGAACAGGCAATTTTACTGAATCTATCCATCTTAAGGGTTCGTGATCACTAACAAGTGTAAAATGTCGTCCGTATAAGTATGGTCTGAAATGCAATATCGCGTATACTATGGCAAGGCATTCTTTTTCTGTTGTGCTATAATTTTGTTCAGCTGAATTTAATAATCTTGATAGATAAGCTATTGGCTTATCTTCTCCTATTTTTCCTTGACTCAATACTGCACCGATAGCATAATTCGACGCGTCGGTAGTTAATATAAAAGGTTCTTCAAAATTTGGATATTGTAATATGGGAGAGGAACACAAAGCCTTTTTCAAATAATCAAATGCCTTTTGTTGTTCTGATCCCCATTTAAATTCGACATTTTTCCTTAATAGATCACTCAATGGTTTTGCTTTCTCAGAAAAATTTTCTATGAATCTTCTATAATAACCAGCTAAACCGAGGAATTGTCTAACGTTCGTTACTGTTTTGGGTATCGGGAATTTATCGACTGCCTCTGTCTTTTTAGGGTCAGGACGGACACCTCCGTCACTGATTATGTGACCGAGATAAATTACTTCGGTATTTAGGAATTCACATTTGTCTGGTTGAAGTGATAACTTAGCATTACTGAGTTTATTAAAAAGTCTTCTAACTTTTGTTCCATGTTCTTCTAAGGAAGTAGCAAAAAGTACAATATCGTCAAGATATACGAATAATTCACTATCTTGTAATCCAAGAAGAACTCTGTCCATTAATCGTTGAAAAGTGGCTGGGGCATTTTTAAGACCAAATGGCATTCTTGCATATTCGTAATGTCCGTTAGGAGTGCTAAAAGCAGTCTTTTGTCTGTCTTTGGGATCCATTTCGATCTGATGAAATCCACTAGCTAAATCAAAAGTTGAAAAATATTTTGCTCCACCGAGTCTATCTAAAATTTCAGTAATATTGGGTAATGGGTAAGCATCGCTTATAGTTTTTGAATTTAATTCCCGAAAGTCTATCACCATTCTCCATCGTTTATTTCCTTTCGAATCTGGTTTCTTAGGTACAATCCATAAAGGTGAATTATACGGAGAGGCTGAATTTACAATGACGTTATTTTCTAACAATTTGTT
This sequence comes from Campoletis raptor, assembly GCA_948107755.1. Lineage (NCBI taxonomy): Eukaryota > Metazoa > Arthropoda > Insecta > Hymenoptera > Ichneumonidae > Campoletis > Campoletis raptor. Next base: position 131,797 of record OX403623.1, read on the forward strand.
AACTTGTTTATTTATTTCATCTTTATGAGCGGGTGGAAAACGATATTGTCGTATAGTAACGGGTAGTTCGTCCGTCGTGGGTATAGAATGTTTTATTTCCGTCGTAGCGGGTAACTTGTCGCCAGGCAAGTGAAACAGATGGGGGTATTCTTTTATCAAATCGAGAACATGTTGTTTCTCTTCTGAATTTAAGTGATCTAAGCGAAGGCTTTCACGTATTCGTCGATCTCTATCTACTGGAGATTCACATGCACTGTTGTCGCTATCAGGTTCAAAGAAATCTTCTGAATCATCATAATATTCAAAGGGTTCTAGATGCTGCGGAGGTACGTCAATTTGGGCGTCCTCTTCGTAAGCGTTTATCGCATAAATGTAACAAGTTCCGTTATTATTTGTAACGACTGCATTTCCCATGAATATATTTTCTGGGGTTTGGATCCGTGGGAGAAATCCCGTCTTCAAGTTTGAGTTAGCTATTTTGATTGGGACTTTCATGCGAGTACGAGCCTTTAAAATAAAAGACGTACCTTCTTGTTCTTGCGCTATGTTGCAGGCGATTTTTGAGTTTTGATCTGTGTCTTCCAAAACATTTTCAAATGGGATCGGGTTTATTGGTTTTGACGTGGTCACTAAAGTGTTATGGTGGAAAGATATTTCTGCTTTTTCGTTTAGAAGAAATTCGATGCCTATTATTCCATCAGCGGGAATGGCGGTATTTTCGTTAAGCACTTGAAATTTTACTGGTTTATCAAACAGGGTTAATTCTGTGGAACCTAACGTATGAATTTTCTCTGGTGTTATACCTGATAAGTTTAGGAAATCATGTGTTGCTATTATGCATCTGCGTTTTAACGCTTGTAATTTTATTATATTTATGTCGGCTCCCGTGTCTATTAGGAAACGTCCGTAACCTTTTTCGAGTTCTGGGGCTCGTAAAGTGATTATTGGGGAACGACCTTGTCCGCTGGCCCATCTAACATATCTCCTGCTGTGAGGAACTTCACAGCTGTAGGACGCTGGTTTTGAGAGTCGCTCGTCAACGCGTCCGCTTGACGGGCGTTTTGGGAGTTTAAATGATCTGAAGTGTTATTAATAGGTCGGGGAGAGATTGGTCTCATATTTTGAAATGAATTTTCGCGTTTGTAATAAGGGTTTTGGTACATCGGGTACGTTCCCTGGTAAAATTGATTATACTCATTGTACGGAGGGTACATAGGTGGGCCGTAAGGCATAGGAGGATAAAATGGTGACTCGCGAAATTGATTCGGAGGATAATTGTAAAAATTTCTTCGTGGTTGATTTCTATTTGGAAATCGTTGTATTGAAAAATCTTCGCGTCTCCGTCGCTGATCGCGAGGAGGAGTTGTATCGCGATGAAATAATTTATTAAAATTTGAATTTTTATTATCAAAATTATTTTCTCGGGTTTGGAAAGATACTCGACGGGGTTCGTCATCTCTGAACCGAGGCTGATTATTTTGTTCGATATGAGTGTATCTCAATGAATTTGAATTCCGAGCATTTGCTCCTTGCATGTCTCTTTCAATGCGTTGGACGACTTTAAGTGCGTCTTCTAAAGTTTGAGGGTCTTGAACGCTAATGGCGTATAATAAATCATCAGATAAACCTCTTTTAAATGATTCTAGGGCTACTCCATCGAGCATGGGTAGCATTTGAGTTGCTTCTTCTTCTGTAAATTTGTCTTTTAAAGCGGCGATTGCGCTTGCTCTTAATCTTTTTATTCGTGTGTAATAATCTAAAACACTTTCATCTCGTCTTAATCTGACGGCTTGAATTTCGGCACAATAATAAGGATATGATTTCTTCGGTGAGAAATATTCTTTTAAAGCTTTCGATAAATCTTCGATTGAATTTATTCTTTTATCAGCAACCGCGTCGCGAGCTGTTTCTTTAAGTTTGGAGCAGACTCCTTTGAAAAATGAATTTTTAAGGCCCTCGGGCACAAATGTAAAACCGTTTTCTACGTCTTCAATAAATGATTTAAGGGGCATATTTTTGCCGTTAAAATTTGGTACATGAATTAATGCCTGTTGTAATGCCATACACTCACCCATGCTTGTGAGCATAGCATCCGTAATATTTTGGTGATGTGTAATGTTTGCAAGATCGGGATTCGCCATTTTTGTCGAATTGGTTAATTTGTTAAGGTAAAAATTGTGTTTAGGAAATATTATCTCTTAGTGGCAACCAAGGGGTAGGCACTCAGCGTATTAATATCTTCTAATAAGAATCAATTATATCCCACCGCTGTCACCAAATTTTTATATGTCACGTCCGGAGAGGCGTGAAGGAAAAGTTCGGGTGTTTGAACGTCGAGCGGTAAACGTTATGTCCCATAAGCTTTTCCCTGCATTTTAATACGCAGAGCGTTTTTATAAATATACTCCTAAGAGTATCGTGGGCTTACGCTGATAGACCTCGAGAAGTCTTGCCTTAGTCTAGGTTGCGACTAGGAGAGGGATTCGGGGTGTTAAGTGAGTCAAAAGATTTAGATATTCTTTATGTACTTTAATGAAAACAAGTTATTAGTAAATATAATGATGAAATACAAACTTGATACAAAATATAAATGGTTACGTTACCGGAGAGGTGTCGTGTAAATCTTTGGTTCGTTGTAGCTTACTTGTGATTTGTTGTGTCGTAGAAAAGGTTAAAAGATTCTAAGTCCAAATATTGAGTTTGGTACTTTAACTTTGATTTCTGAACTCGACTCGCTCTCTTCTACAGAAGACCCGGAGTTCGGTCAGAGATTAATTATAAGACGGCTAACCGAATGACAAACCGAACTACTGCTAACAGTATAGACGCGACTCTAGGTGCGAACGGAATGCGACGATTGTGGAGAGACATGGCCTTTTTATAGGGCTAAAATGCGGAAAAATAGTAGGAGTTTATAGGTTTTCTTAGAAGTAAGATCGTAGTGACCTAATTAGATGAGTGGATGTTTCGTATAGTCCATAGTGTAGTCCGGAAGTATAGCGGAAGCTAGTTTGATTTATATTCGTCGGTTACAAGTGTTTCGGTTACAAATTTAGTCCTAACTCTGGAGTGTGTGTGTCGCGTGTCATATTTTATGGCCGGGTAGCGAGTGTTATTCGAAGAATTCTCGGAAAGGAAAACTTGTAGATATATTTTTAAAAAGAAAAATTTAACGTCGGTTGTGACAATACACATGGTACATCAGGTAGCATAATAGCATAAACCATCATTTTCATCAGACCTATTAATGAATTCATATATTAAAGTTTTGATAAACATGGTCCGTCGCTGTCTTACAGAATGGAATGTGCACTTTCATCCAGTCATCATTTATCCAAGCTGATAAGATACCTTTATGTTATTCGATATAGATGAACCCAAAGTGTTGCAAAAGGTAGCTTGCGTGGAAGCAGAAATTTTAAATTGCTTTAGCCGGTCGAGGCAATTTTATAATCAGTTTGTCTGAAAATGGTTTACCGCTGTGCTGAATGTCTCTTATTTTTTACGTGCAGTTTTATTTTCTATTGGTTATTTATATTCGCGAATTAAAGTTGCATTTTCATTCTGAAAGTGAAATTCAGGGTAAAAAATTTTCATTCATGAAAGCAAAATTGAATTTTTTCCCTTCAATTCTAGGAATTACAATTTTCAATTTTTTTTGTTCCCATTAGGGGAATGGATATGTTTTTGCAAATTGATTCGCTAATTTCAATTCGAGTATTTGTGAATACTCGAATTTGGATTTTTAATTAGTTAAAGTATTAGTAAAATTTGGATTTTTAATTAGTTAGTAAAATTGGTAGTTTTTAAAATGAGTGATTAGTTTGGTACTCAATTGGAATTTCCGATTTTTTATTCGGTACATAATTTAAATACTTGTGATTTCTATTCAGAAATTGAAATTTAGTTGATAATTCGGAATACCCTAAATTAATAAAAACAGAATTCTAAATAAGAAAAATAATTTCAGTACCCCAAATTTCCGTTGGTGAATTGGTATTTGGTATATAATTTAAATGACTTCATATTCCAATTCGAGATGTAAAATTCAGTACATAATTTCAATCGCAAAATGTATTTTGCAAATTTGGCCCATCATTTTAACTATCAAGAGACTCAGTAGAGTTTCAGGACAAGTACATTTGACATCTCTGTCTGTCGTCTGTTTGCCCGAGGCTCGCCCGATCAAGAGACTCGGTAGAGTCTCAGGACAAGTACATTTGACAGCTCTGTCTGTCGTCTGTTTGCCCGAGGCTCGCCCGAGTATATTATCTCTGAATAAAACGATTCGCGGTGGTGGGGGTGAAAACTGAAAGTCATTTTCTCGAATTACGAAGCTCAGGAGACAGATGATGACTTGAAAATTGAACTGGAGACTAACTATGAAAAAATCTTTCGATTGAGCCTTAAATCAGCACGATTGATGTCGTATTTGCTGAGAAAAAACTTTGCACAGGCTCAAGATTATGCTAAAAATACCAACACATCGGAAGTTTGACGTGTCTGTATACGACACAACGAAAGGCCTTTTGATGCTATCGAGTTTCTGATTGGTCGCGAGTGACGACATACTTTTGTCGCGGCTGACGATTTTCTATCTATATCGCTAATGTGTCAGCTGTCAAAGCTGCAAATTCATATTCGAGTGTTGACAAACCGAAAATGCGGAAGAAATTTGAACTAATTTGTATGTCAAAGTCGCAAAATCTATCAGAGTGTTGACAGATGGTAAGGCCGGAATAATTCACGCAAAAAAAAATATCAATTTGACCTTTTGAAACCCACATTTTTCCTTAAGTGCAATTAGCTCAAAACTTTGTACTCGGGGGTTTCATCGGTCGCTGATTACAAATCTACACTCAAAATTTACAAATTCAAGATGGTGAATCCAATATGGCGAACAACAAATGCAAAAATTGTTTGATGAAAGCAAAATATGGTACTCGGGGGTTTTCGGGGTCGCTGATTACAAATCTGCACCCAAAATTTCAAAATTCAAGATGGCGGATACAATATGGCGGACAAGAACTGCGAAAATCGTTAAAGAAAAGCGAAAGTTGGCACGCGGGGGTTTTTGGGTTCACCGATATGAATAATATTGTTCGATATTTGAAGGAATATTAAACTCATGAGTCGATGATGATACATTGCAATTTTCAAGCATCTTGCTTTTATAGAAAATCGTAATTCTGGGGCTCCTCTCAATAACGAATCGTCTCAATAACGAAGATAATTATTCAAAATTGTATATCGGATCGATTTATAACTTGGGGAGCAACTCTTCATATCTATTCTGCTGCGATTTCTCGATATATTTTTTTTATTTTCATGGACAACTTGGAAGCCGTTAAAGAAGCATTAAATTTTTATGATTCACTTCCTAAACTCACTGTTCCTCAAAGGTTCTTCTAATGTCGAAGTGAATTAACAACACTTTGCTTCCAAGTTGTAAATCATTATTCCCAGAATTTTTATGTATGTATTTAGCTATTGAAGTTTTTAAAAACACGGCAACGCTTCTATAGTAATAGCGAATCATATAAGAGTAAATTTATAGTATTTATAGTATATGATCAATCCAATTATCTAATCGGGTATGAGTGGAGTGGACAGTAGATATCAATTTGTCATTCAAATAAATTCATGATGTAATCATGCAAATACGAAAAAACTCTAGGCTTTATAGGTGTTGAGAAAAAAAAGAGTGATATCAAGGAGTTTTAACAAGGGGGACATGTCCCCTCCCCGGGGAAAAAACCCTGGACAAGTACATTTGTTTGACTCCCGTTTCCATCTGTTGTCACAATAAGTTATCCCCCCCCTAACCCAAAAAATAATGAAACTCCCAAAAAAACATATCAAAAATGCCAGAATAGATTTGAGAATTTGAGAAAGAAAACTCCCTGGCCAAAAAGGAAAATCCCTGGCCCCCTCCCCCTTTAAAAAAATGAAACAATTTGAGGAAAAAAGCCTTTTGCCAAAAATACCCTAACAAAACCCTGCCAAAAAACGCCTAAAATAATTTTTTATTTATTTTTATTTTAAGGTGAGTTACCGGGCGCTCAGTCTCTTGGACCATTGTGCCCGAGCCCCATTTAAGGGGCAAACGTTTCAGGGGGTGTCGGATAGCAGACCGGCCTCTCTTGCGAAGCCCAGAAGCCTGCCTACTTCCTTCCACCCCATTTTAAAGTCGTTGAGTTGCCTGGCCTGAAAGATCCTGTATCTAGCTTCCTCCAGTCCTTTGCAGCTCAGTATTAGGTGCAGTGGGGTCTCCTCTGCTTCATCGCATCTTGTGCAGGTTGGGTCATTTGATAGTCCCAGCCTCACTGCATGCCTGCCTGTGAACCAGTGCCCTGTTACCAGGCCTGTTATCAGCCTTAGCTGTTTTCTGTCCAGCCCGGTGAGCACTGATCCAAGCTCCTCAGAGGGTCCAGTCAGCAATGCCCTTGTGTGTCTCATCCCCGGTCCCTCGTTCCATAGGTCCGCAAACTTCTCCACCACCCATTTGTTTGCCTCCCTTTTCACAAGGTCCGGGGTGATACCCACTTGAAGTGGGCTGCCCGGGATCCACCTCGTTGTTCCTCTTTTGGCTAACTCGTTGGCCTTTTCGTTGCCTGGGATACCACTGTGCCCCGGCACCCATAACAGCTTGACCCAGTTGTCTCTAGCGACCTGGGCCAGCAGTTCCGTGCAGTCCCTGACCAGCACCGATTTTATCGTCGTGGCGTTCAGCGCATTTAGCGCGGCCTGACTGTCGCTGCATATATATACATGTTTGTTTTTTGTCCCTCTCCTTAGGATGGAAAGGGCACAGGACTTAATCGCGAATAGTTCGGCTTGGAGGATGGTAGCGTACGGTCCCAGTGAGAAGCTTAGTTCCGTCCTGGGCCCGTCACTCCATACCCCGGCGCCAACTCCCGTCTCTGTTTTGGCCCCGTCTGCGTACCAGACTGGTCCCCCAGGGGACAGGAGGGCCCCGTGGTTCTCCTTCCATGCTTGCCTATCCGGTATGACTATTTGGTAGTCCTTTTGGAAGCGATAGACGCGAGTGCAGTTGTCCCCTTCAAGGTGGCCAATTCCGCCCAGTCGTGTCTCGTCCTTGAGGATGGACGCATGTCCCTCTCTAGCGGTTTTCCATTTACCGTTGTGCCGCAGCCGTATGGCCGCCTTTAAAGCCTCCGCCTCCGTCGTGATGTGGGGCGGTGGAAGATTGAGCAGTGCGCCCAGTGCCAGGGTCGGGGTTGTGCTCAAGGCTCCTGTTATCCCTAGCCCTGCCAACCTGTGCACTCTGTCCAATGTTCTCCTGTTGCCCGCTCTTTTCAGTGCGGGCCACCACACCACCGCCGCATACGTCAGCTGGGGGGCAATGATAGCGTTGTAGATCCATCTGACCATTTTTGGCCTGAGGCCCCAGGTTTGTCCGAACGTTCTTCGGCAGGCCCAGAAGGTTGCTGTTGCCTTCCTTGCCTGCTTATTAATGTGCGGCTTCCAGCTCAGTTTACTGTCCAGAGTCACTCCCAGGTATTTTACCTCCCGGGAGAGTGTCAGTGCCGAGCCGTAAATGGATGGTGGTTCGAAATCGAATCTCCTCTTCCTTGTGAATAGTACCATCTCTGTCTTCCCTGGGTTAACCCTTAGGGACTGAGTATTGCACCATATTTCGACGAGATCGAGTGCTCTCTGCATTCTGCTCGCCATGTAGTTAGGATGGTTTCCGCTTATCGCAATGCAAACATCGTCCGCAAAGCCTGTAACTTTCACCCCTAGCTTGCCGATCTCGGTCAGTAGCCCGTCTACGACCATGAGCCACAGCAAGGGGGAGGTGACCCCCCCCTGCGGGCACCCTCGACCCACACGGGCCCTGATTTCGACCCCGTCAAGTCTAGCGGTGACGGTTCTTGATTTCAGCATGCAGTGGATCCAGTCAATGATAGTTTCATCAATCCTGAATCTTCTTGCTGCCTCGCAGATGGCGGTGTAGGAGGTGTTGTCAAACGCCCCTTCAACGTCCAGGAAAACGCATAAGGTGGCCTCCTTTCTGGAGACAGCCCTCTCGATCTCACTTACGAGATCATGGAGTGCCGTCTCCACGGATTTGCCAGCTTGATACGCGTGTTGAGACAGTTGTACTGGCATGTGCACCAGTGCCCCGTCCCTTATGTATCGATCCACCAACCTTTCCATTGTTTTCAACAGAAATGATGTCAGGCTGATGGGCCTGAAGGATTTGGCCTGGTCGTAACTGGTCTTCCCCGGTTTGGGTATAAATACAATCACGACCTCCCTCCATGCCTTCGGTACGTATCTCAGTGCCAAGCAGGATCGGAACAGGTAGGTCAGATGTCTGACTAGGTCCTCCCCTCCCTCCCGCAGGAGGGCTGGGAAGATCCCGTCTGCCCCTGGGCTTTTGTAATTCTCGAAGGAACCCAAAGCCCATTTTACCCTGCCGGCCGTAATCACCTTTGCAGCCATCTCCCAGTCCCCGGGTCTGTTTCTACTGGGCACTTCCTCAGCCAGGGTGCCCTGTTCCACTTGCCTTGAGCCCGGGAAGTGGACTGCTATTAGGTGCGCTAGGACATCTTCCAGCTTTTCCGCTGTCCGTCCTTCTGGGAGCGTTAGTCCTCCCGGCTTTATTTGCGGTCCTGTCATGAAGACCCTGCGGAGTCTGGCCACCGTGGGGAGGGCCTCGATCTCCTTGCAGAATTTCCTCCAGGCTTCTGTTTTGGATTTCCTGAAGAGCTTTTTGTAGGCCTTTTGCAAAGCTCTGTAATTAGCCCAATCATCGTCCGTGTTTGACTTCAATGCCTTGTTTAGTAGCCGGTGGGAACTGGATCGGAGTTTTCCGAGTTCCTTATTCCACCAGGCCACTCTTTTACCCGCTCTCCTGCCTTTGGTTGGGCAGGCGGTTTCGTATGATTGGATTAGAGCTTCCCGTATGTATTCCACGGTCCCCTCAATCTCCCCCTCTGTCCTGGCCCACGTGACAGTCCCTCTAAGCCTTTCCGTTAGCAGCTCCTTGTATAGAGGCCAATTGGTAGTCCTCGGGTTCCTGTACCTGGACTCAGTTGGCTGCGTGTCACCTTCTCCCGCTATGTGGAAGGAGATGCGGCGGTGGTCCGATAGCGTATCATCGTCCTCCACCCGCCATCCCCTTACCCTTTGTGCGGTTTCAGGCGTAGCCATCGTGAGGTCAATGACCTCTTGTCTTCTCGCTATCACGAACGTGGGTTTGGAACCCCTGTTCATGATTTCGAGGTTCGTGGTCGCTAGGTACTCCAGTAGGGAGTTGCCCCTATCGTTTGTGTTTGTGCTGCCCCAGATGAAGTTGTGCGCATTGGCATCGCATCCTATCACCAGGTTCAGCCCTTCATTCATGCAGTGGTTTACTACAGTTTTGAGCTCCTCCGTTGGCGGTGGCTCGTTTGAGTCGTAGGGGAGGTATGCCGAGCAGACCACCAGGTCTCTCGGCACCCCCTCTAAGCTCAAGTTGACTAGGGCCACAGCAACGTCTCTGCTGCAGAACCTGTTGAGCCCCATAGCTTTGCATCCCTTTTTTATAAAGATGCATGCTCTGGGTCCCGGCTCCGCGCGGTCGTAAATCAGTGTCCCTAGACTTTGGTCTATCCCTCTAACAAGTCCCTTGTACACCCAAGGTTCTTGTATTAGAGATATGTCTGTGTGCTCCATTGCTAGGACTCGACTATGAATAGCCGAGGCCGCTATGCAGTGTTGCAAGTTGATCTGGGAGAATGTGATCCCCGCAGCACCCTTAGTGGTGACAGCGTTGGGCATTCTCCCGAACATGCGTGGAGGGGTAGGGGGTTGGGGGCGGGTTGTGGGATTGCGGTGGGGAAGTTGGGATGGGGGATGAGTGGAGGGGGCCGTGTCCCACATTATGAGCCATGGCCCTCCTCCGTTGGCGCCCCGGGTGCCACGTGCGTTTGCACGGGCCCCGTTGCCGGTGTGGTTTTAGCTGTCAGAGTCTCGTCGAGTGTCCTTTGGATTCCTCTTCGAGACTCTAGCAGACCATCGCGTGCCAGAGCCTGGGCCCTGGTCGGTCGGCCCTTGGCTCTGGCATCCGCACGCCTTACCTCTCTCTTTGAGGGAGCCCCAGACGCCACCGGCTTCGCGGTTTTGGCCTCGGGCTCCATGACCTTGGTCATGGATTCCGAGTCCTCGACCGCGGGTGGTGTAGCGCCCGGTTCTCCCTCTATTGTCACCGGGGCGGGGTGGGGATCGCCTTCTGGGTTTGCCCCTTCAGCACTGTTAGGCCGTCGGGGTTCCGCCTTCTGCTTTCCCTCCCCGCTCCTCCTGTTTGTTTCCGGCGAGCCGTCCCGCCGCGCTCCTGCCGTTCTGTGTTGGGCCTCGTAGAAACGAGCCCTACCCAGTCCGTAGTGCGGGGCGAGACCGCCCGCCTTCAACTTCTCCAGGGAGGCGACATCTACTCCTAGGACCACATGCGTGGCCCCTTTGACCTCCCTCCGGTCCCATACCCTCCAGTGGAGAGTCTGCAGACCCGGATTCTGCCGTTGTAATCTGGTGAGGACGCCCCGCGTTTCCCCGTTTGGGCCGGGGAAAACTGCGGTCATTCTCACCAGTCTGGGAAGGCACTCTTTCTCAAGAACCTTGAGCGCTGCGCCTTCCCATGGTTTCAGCGTCGGGACAGTCTCCCTCAGCCATTTTTTGGCCCCGTCGTCCGAGCAGGTCACCCATAGGACTCCCTGGTCGCATCGGGTCCCCTCGAAGCACGGGACCTCTCTCCCTAGTGGGATTCGGTCCAGCGCCTCGAGCAGCTCCCTCGCCACCAGCTCGTCCTGCCCCTGGCCCAGAAGAGAGTCGGGATAATCCTCCGGTGCGATGACCAGTTTCTTATCCGCGGCTGCTGCTTCTGCGTAGCCAGCGGGCTTAGGAAGAGGCCTGCTCCTCTTGGCTGCCGTGTAATTTTCAGGCGGAGTGCTGTCTGAGGGTCTGGGTCGTTTGACCGATTCCGTCACCTCAGCCGAGGTCCCCGCCTCTTTGTCGTTGCCTTTGGGGGTGAGCTCGGAAGATGGGCCCTGCAAGGCCAGTCTGGCCTTGCGGGCCCTCCTCTTCGCCGCCCCGCTACGGCAAGCCTTCTTTTTCTCCGTTGTCGTTGAGTTGGTGGGCCCGGCTTTCGCTGATCCCTCCTCCTCAACGCGGTTTGGAAGGTCTCCAACGGTCATCTCCTGAGCCCTCGCCGTAACGAGGTCTACTGTGTCCGAGCCGTTCTCGACCTCCATTGTGTCTGCTGCTGGTTCCTCTGATGAGGGCCCAGCGACAGCGTCTTCACTTGTTTTGTTTTTATTAATGGTTTTCATTGTTGATCCCACGAGTAGACAGGAAACATGCTGTCCGTCGCCACAGAGCCTGTTGTGACGATAAGGCTAGATACAATGGGGGGGCGCCTGGTACCCCAAGGGCATCGTTTGAGGTACGTAACCCTGTACCATTCAGCCCTCGGCACGATAGCTCCCACCTTGGCTTGGGGAGTGGTCCGCGGCGGGGCCTTCAGTTCCCTTGGCCAGGTTTTACGCCAGCCGGGTTCCTTATAGCACCCGCTAACCTGAGTGTTCCGCGTCCCCCCGGTCCCGGTCCCGGTCGTCATATGACGTCCCGTTCCCCAGCCGTTTTGGGTCGCTTCTCTCCCAGGCCGTCCTTCTATCCGCCACCTGAAGACGCGCCCGGTTGGTCTCACCCTTGTTCCCCGCACTTCTTTACGAAGGGCAGGGAACCCAGGCCTAAAATAATTACAACCCCCAAATAAACATACAAAAAAATGCCAGAATAGATTTGAGGAAAAGAAGTCCCTGGCCAAAAAGGAAAAATAAAATTCGAAAAAAGGAATACTCCCTCTCCTCTCAAAAAAAACCTTAACAAAACCCTGTCAAAAAAACGTATGATTACTACCCCCCAAAAAAACATTGAAAAAATGGCAGAATAGATTTGAAAAAAGAAGCCCCTTGCCAAAAAGAAAAAAAATAATGCTACGGAAAAAATCGAACGAATCGCTGTCACAAAAAATACCGAAAAAATGCTACAACTCTCGCCAGCAAAAAAAAAAGAAATTCGAGAAAAAAAACAACCCAGCCGAACTAGTTCCCTGAAACGTACCAAACACCTACCAGAAAAAAAAAACCTAGAAAAAACTACTTCCTCCTCTCCACCCAAAAAAGTGGAGCATCCGATGAAAAAAAAACAGACTCTTAAAGAAAAATAATTGCTGCATAAGAAACATAACTACTCGACAACATGAAATATGAAGAAGCCAATGAGTTACGTTCAGGACTAAACTTTATAATATCAATAATGGGACAAGTATTTCATTGATGCTCGACAATAGATTCATGAGAAAATTTTAAAAAAAGCAGTTAGTGGTTGAAAAGAAAACCAGCCTAGCAAAAAGAAAAACCGGTCCAAATGAAAAAATAAAAATGGGGTGTATAACAAACAAATGATAAACCTAGTTTATAAAAAAATCGAGGAGACAATAATTTACGTTCAGTGCTGAAATTTTTAATATCAATAACAGGACAAGTTTTCATTGGTGCTTGATTATAGAACAAAAAAAAACCGGTCGAAAAAAAAACAGTCAACATGAAAAAAATTAAAAGGGGTGTATAACAAACACAAAAACCTCTAGTCTGCAAAAAAGTTGAAAGGACAACGATTTACGTTCAGCGCTGAAATGTTTAATATCAACAACAGGACAAGTATTTCATTGGAGCTTGATAATATAATAGACTTATAAGAAATATTTAAACAATCAATCGAAAAGAGTTACCAATCTACAAAAAGAAGAATCGGTCGAAAAAAACAGTACCCAAATGAAAATAAATGAAAGGGTTTTAACAAACAAAAGAACCTAATCTACAAAAAATTAAAGAGACAACGATTTATGTTCAGCGTTGAAATAATATGCTTGAGAATAGATCAACGAGAAAACAAAAATAACTTGGTTTTCAAAAGAGGTACCAAGTTACAAAAATAGTCATACATATAAAAACGAGTCTGGAAACAGGATCAAAGAGAAAAAAGAGTAATTGGTGGATAACAAAAAAAAAATAGTGTACAAAAAATTAAAAATCGAAAAAGATGATGATTCACGTTCAGCACTTACATTTAGAATGATATTTATTGGTGTTTGAGAAAAGATTAACAACAAATAGTTTTCGAAAGTGCAATTCTTCCACATTGTTCGCTCGATGGGAATGGAAAAATCTTATTGGTAACAATTTGTTAAACGTTCACCACCGTACGTTCAGCGTATACGCACAGAGTACTTGTCCGGCCCATAACTTTTTATGCAAATTGCTCATTCAAGAAAAAATCAAATTAGAGGTGAAATCATAGAACCGATTGAGTCCAATCTCTTCAAACAAGCTACACACGAATCCTTGCTTTCATCGAATCCGTTAGTCCAATAAAAATTTTGCTCCAAAGTTTGTATTTATTGACTCAGCAGATTTGAGATTGTGGAAAGAAACTTTTACGAACTCGTGCGACCAATGAGCGCTCTCTCGCAACACACACGAAACATTCCCAATGGTTCAGTATATATTTCAAGTCAGAGGCATAAAATGTGAGCACTGCTCGCACAAACACAAACTTATAAAAAATAATCTAGCTGTTTCCCTCGGGATAACCTCCCATCATTCGCGATATTTGACATCAACTTAAATGGAATACGATACTCTTTATTGTCATTATTACAAAATTGTCATATTGGGACTATGTTCAGCTAAATTGGTTCATCATTTTCTAAAGCTGCTGCTCACATACAACCAGCATTATTACAAAATTGTCATATTAGGACTGTTCAGCTAAATTGGTTCATCATTTTCTAAAGCTGCTGCTCACATCAACCAGCAATGTTATTGTTCTTATAATACGACGGGAAACAACTTAACTTAACTTAATAATAACTTATCATCTGCTGCTATGAAAAAAACTTATAGTTCATATGGAAATATTACTGCAATAAAAAACGCTTTGCTTTTTCGCGAGTGGTCCCCGATTTTTTCTTGAATGAGCAATTTGCATAAAAAGTTATGGGCCGGACAAGTACTCTGTGCGTATACGCTGAACGTACGGTGGTGAACGTTTAACAAATTGTTACCAATAAGATTTTTCCATTCCCATCGAGCGAACAATGTGGAAGAATTGCACTTTCGAAAACTATTTGTTGTTAATCTTTTCTCAAACACCAATAAATATCATTCTAAATGTAAGTGCTGAACGTGAATCATCATCTTTTTCGATTTTTAATTTTTGTACACTATTTTTTTTTGTTATCCACCAATTACTCTTTTTTCTCTTCGATCCTGTTTCCAGACTCGTTTTTATATGTATGACTATTTTTGTAACTTGGTACCTCTTTTGAAAACCAAGTTATTTTTGTTTTCTCGTTGATCTATTCTCAAGCATATTATTTCAACGCTGAACATAAATCGTTGTCTCTTTAATTTTTTGTAGATTAGGTTCTTTTGTTTGTTAAAACCTTTTCATTCATTTTCATTTGGGTACTGTTTTTTTCGACCGATTCTTCTTTTTGTAGATTGGTAACTCTTTTCGATTGATTGTTTAAATATTTCTTATAAGTCTATTATATTATCAAGCTCCAATGAAATACTTGTCCTGTTGTTGATATTAAACATTTCAGCGCTGAACGTAAATCGTTGTCCTTTCAACTTTTTTGCAGACTAGAGGTTTTTGTGTTTGTTATACACCCCTTTTAATTTTTTTCATGTTGACTGTTTTTTTTTCGACCGGTTTTTTTTGTTCTATAATCAAGCACCAATGAAAACTTGTCCTGTTATTGATATTAAAAATTTCAGCACTGAACGTAAATTATTGTCTCCTCGATTTTTTTATAAACTAGGTTTATCATTTGTTTGTTATACACCCCATTTTTATTTTTTCATTTGGACCGGTTTTTCTTTTTGCTAGGCTGGTTTTCTTTTCAACCATTAACTGCTTTTTTTAAAATTTTCTCATGAATCTATTGTCGAGCATCAATGAAATACTTGTCCCATTATTGATATTATAAAGTTTAGTCCTGAACGTAACTCATTGGCTTCTTCATATTTCATGTTGTCGAGTAGTTATGTTTCTTATGCAGCAATTATTTTTCTTTAAGAGTCTGTTTTTTTTTCATCGGATGCTCCACTTTTTTGGGTGGAGATGAGGAAGTAGTTTTTTCTAGGTTTTTTTTTCTGGTAGGTGTTTGGTACGTTTCAGGGAACTAGTTCGGCTGGGTTGTTTTTTTTCTCGAATTTCTTTTTTTTTTGCTGGCGAGAGTTGTAGCATTTTTTCGGTATTTTTTGTGACAGCGATTCGTTCGATTTTTTCCGTAGCATTATTTTTTTTCTTTTTGGCAAGGGGCTTCTTTTTTCAAATCTATTCTGCCATTTTTTCCATGTTTTTTTGGGGGGTAGTAATCAAAGGCGTTTTTTTGACAGGGTTTTGTTAAGGTTTTTTTTGAGAGGAGAGGGAGTATTCCTTTTTTCGAATTTTATTTTTCCTTTTTGGCCAGGGACTTCTTTTCCTCAAATCTATTCTGGGATTTTTTTGTATGTTTATTTGGGGGTTGTAATTATTTTAGGCGTTTTTTGGCAGGGTTTTGTTAGGGTATTTTTGGCAAAAGGCTTTTTTCCTCAAATTGTTTCATTTTTTTAAAGGGGGAGGGGGCCAGGGATTTTCCTTTTTGGCCAGGGAGTTTTCTTTCTCAAATTCTCAAATCTATTCTGGCATTTTTGATATGTTTTTTGGGGGTTTCATTATTTTTTGGGTTAGGGGGGGGATAACTTATTGTGACAACAGATGGAAACGGGAGTCAAACAAATGTACTTGTCCAGGGTTTTTTCCCCGGGTACAAAACTACCACAAAAAAAGCCTACCTAAGGAAATGTCTACCATATAAACTGTACCCTAGAAATTCCTACCGCAGAAAAACACTACCAGCGCGAAAGCCTACCAAGATTTAAACACTACCATGGTTAAACTCTACCAGCGATGGACCCCTACCGTAATATATCTCTACCAAGTCATCTCTACCGCCACCCTACCGTACCGACGAGAACTTTACCAGGCAAATCTCTACCAGAGTAATTTTCTACCGCCAAGAAAACTCTACCAAGCGCAATGTCTACCATTCATGAAGATTAATCTTCGTTGTCGATCAAAAGTACTCGAACTTGTAAAACAAAAACTCCACAGATGGCAGCATTAGTAAATATATTAATCAATTATTCAGACTGGTTGTGATTTTTTTGTATCTTTATTTAGGTGTTTGAAAACGATGTAATAATTAATTGAGAATATCATGCATCAGGATATTAGATATTATTCAATTTTATGAATAATGGAAACCGATTTGACGGAAAAATACACGATGATAATTAAAAAAGCCTTCTTATTAGTAATAATTGTTAATTGCAAATCTGTATTTATTAATTCTTGTACAATCCATAAAAAATCATGTTTTAATCTAATCGTAACATGTGAGATATAATATTTTTATTACGCCATCGCCATCAACTCCGGTGCCATGTTGCAAAACACCACGACAGATGGCAGCATCATCCAGGAGAAAGTTCAAATTTATAATTTTTTTTCATCAACAGCCGGTATAAACGCCGAATTTGATTTTGAATAATCTCTTGATATTAAAATTTTTTTTGTAAATGTAATAACGTACTACAATTAAATATATGTTTTTTTCATACGTACACACCACAGATGGAGCTTTCCACACATTGCAATTAAAAAAAAAAAAAAAAACGATTGACCGACTGTGAATTGTTTACAACTGTCATTATATCCTTGCTCCCATTAATTTACGGTTTTCGAGATTGAAAGGGAAAAAAATTTGAATAAAAATGTATCCAAATGAAATTTACTGGGCCCATGACCTCCGTTCTTGTAAGTAAATAGAAAATAGGAAAAATTCAAGAAATTAAAATTAAAATATAAAAATTCAGTGAAAGTAATCAATTGTGTTTTATTTTTTCATGGACGATGCAAGAAGACCAGAAGCTAATCTCCTTCAGAGGCTTCGTCTACGACGTCGAATTTAACACGAGTTGGAAGGAGGCGAAAAATGTGGTGGATGCGGATCTCTGGAAGTAAGTTTCTTTTATTTATTTTAAATGATTGAAATTCCAAATTCGTATTGTTCTTTATCTTTTATTTTATTACAGGAAAATGGCGCCAGATCCTCTATTCGTGCGGAGGAATAAAACACCATTTGACTTATTTGAACGCTGGTGTGTTCTTGTCGATAAATTCGAGGTGAGTCGACTTGAAGAGAAAAAATAAATTATCGGCATTTTAGATAGTCAAAAATGATGAATACTTTTCAGGAAATGCAGAAGATGACCGCAGCGGATCGATGGGGCAAAAATTATTGGGGGCATTACTCCATTCTACAAAGAATTTGCAGAGAGTCCCGCGAAAACTAAAAAAATACCTATTATCAAAGAAAATAAAGATAACTTATTATTAAAGAAAATAAATAAATAAAATTAAAATACATTAATGAATAAAATTTATAAGGTAATAAAATAAAAACAAAAAAAATGAAAGATTAATCATTCAATCTGATTTGATACAGTGTACCGTGTTTTTGATTTCAAATAAAAGAAGAATAATAAATTTTCATTAAAAAAATGGTTTGTTCTCTACAGATATTCTTGTTTCGTAGTATGCACGACGTCACCTATTATCTATACCATACCATATTGACTATATACTCCATAAATCAAATGACAGTAGTTATGACAAACGGCTGACGAAATGGTAATTATGACAGTCGTGTCAATCTCCTCTATAGCACCAGTCGTGTCAACACAAACTGAAAAAAAACCTTATATATTTAATAAAACAAAATGATAGTGGTTCCGGGTCAACGGACGTCAAGTTTACGTTTCCTTCACGAAGGTAATATATATCATCGAGATGTTCGGTATGAAGAGGGAAGCAGCAGATATGTCTGCTCGCAAAGAACGACTCTCGCTCAGTGTCGAGCGGTCTGCGAAGTCACGATTGATGGAGTCGTAATAATAATTGGCGAACATTCACATGGGCCGCGCAATCTTGAGAACCAAGTTCGTATGGATGAGATGAAGAATTGTTTAAAGATGCAAGCACTTTCCACCCAGGACACACCAAATGATGTTTTCAACAGAGTTTGTCGGCAGTAAGTATTACTGCTACACCCCGTTTTCCACGTCATTTATACGCTTTTTTCCGTCAAATGGATTTTTCATTTCAAGAAACTTGATCAAATAAAAATTGTCATCAATTATTGAAAAAAAACTATCATAAATTATTAATTGATGTATAAAAAGTATCAAACGCTTAAAACTTCAAATTGTTATTATAGGTACATGGATGTAGCCCATCTCATTCATCCAGTTTTTGGACGAAAAATAGTGGACCGGGAACGACGGAAACATCGGCCGCCCTTACCTCAAACTGTTCCTCATCTTGGATTTATGCTCCAAGATTATCTGCCATCACAAGATATATACCTCAGGGACGTTCAGGGTATTGATGGGAGCTTGGCGTACGTCTTCGGTTCCAAGGATATCCTGAAAGGAATGGCAAATATTAATGAACTGTTCATGGATGCCACGTTTCGCGTAAATTTTTTAATACTTTTTAACAAGATATTTGAAAAACAGCAAGTTTTAAACACAATTATAACATATTCATCTTTATTTTAAGATATATTTAACATGCGAACATTAAAGAAATAATTTATTTCGTTTTTTGTAGGCTGTTCCAGACCGACCAAGATGTGACCAACTTTTTATAATTCATTTCAGAACAATGGACGTGGTAATGATTACTTTCGTATGACCGTTGCTTTTTTGTAAACAATATTTTAATTTTGATATTTCTAAATTTCAGGGCATTTCTCCTTTATTCGTTTTATGTGAAAGACGAACAACGGATATGTAGGTGGCGATTTTGGAATTTCTTTGCAAAAACATGCCTACTTTAAAAGAAAATATAAAACAAGTATCCGGAGATTTTGAAAGGTATTTGATAAAAGCGGCACGCACAGTCTTTCCTCGAGCACGATATGTTGGATGTTGGTTCCATTTCACTCGAGTAAGTACGATACACATACTTTGTCTTTCTTATGCACAGCGAAACTTTATAACTTCCATAAAGCCTCTAGAAATAGTTAATCCAAATATTTTATACTTTTTACTGTATAAAGTCTGCAATTGAGTTATTACGATTTTACACAATAATAATTTTTCATCTTTCCTCACTTAACTGATAGGCTGTAACGAGAAAATGGCGTAGACTCGGCCTGACTGCAGCACCACCAAATATTTTATATATGACCTGGTCGCTACCACTAGTTCCACCGGCGCTGTTCCCTGCAGCATTCGACCTCATAAATGAGCAGTCGCAACGATTTGGCAGACTTTACCCGCGAATTAAAAACTTTGTAGACTATGTCAGAGCAACATGGGCTTCTCATCCGGAGTACGTCTCCGTATACGGTTCTCCAGCAAGAACTAACAATTTTGCTGAGTCATGCAACCGACGGATCTTATCAAAATTGGGAGGGATCCATCCCAATTTATTTAAATTCATTGATAAGTCTGAAAATTAAACAAACATTTGTCATTACGATAGAAGCTCATCATTGAAATTCAATTCAGAAACATTTTTCTCTACAAATAACAATATAAACATAACAACAAATTTTTGTATTCATTTACTTCATCTTGTGACTCCTGTTGATATTTTTGCTCGAAGTATTTTTTCTTGCTTTTGATTATAGATGGAATGTCAAATGTGATTAAGGACGAATTAATTAAGTTCAACAGAATTCAAGAGGGATATAATCTAACAATTGATCGCAAAAAAACCCAATTTCTGATTGACTCACGAATACAATCATTCCAAAATCTACTTCTTGTTGGAAGGTATTTATTAATAACATCCACAAACTCGCGTCCACATTTAAACACGTATCAATAAACATTATTGAACTGATTTCGGTAACCTTTTTTTGCTTTTTACAGAATAAGCATGTTCGAGTTTTTAACGCAAATTGTTAAAAGGAAAGTTGACATCGCCATTCACCAGGCAAACATGCAATTGGAGGGTAAATATTTAATTTGATGAGTTGTGATATGTGAGTTTTATACAGGCATGGATTAAAAAAATTATTAAATTAATTGATTTTAGATGAAAACTACCAGAAGATCGATGAAATACCGGATGAAGAAGATTTGTATCCTGCGGAAGATCTGCGTCCTGGTGCTATGAGGAATCCTGCAGAAGATGTACATCCTGTTGCTGTGAGGAATAATCCGAGACAACGAGCACGTCCTCCCGTGCATCGAAATAATGTTCCGGGAGACCCACTTCCACAACGAAGGAACACTCGAGGCCGGCGAAGGAATCCTTTTGGCAGAATGGGGAATCTTCAACATCAGAATGTACAACTCCGATTAGAAGACATTGTGCCGGCAGATGAGCTTGTAGATGTTCCTGCGATTATTAATAATGCACAGAATATTAATCCCGACCATCCCACGGTAGCCGAAGTTATAGGATCCCACAATGGTAATTATTTTTATTGATGATAATAATAATAATAATAATACTAATAATATTGTACGCCACCTTCAGCGACCCACACACTTTTTCGTCGAATCGCCCGCTTTTTTTTAATTCACTACCCGTGACAAAACAAACATAAACTTTAATGTAAGACTTATTGAATAATAAATTGATCATTAATTATAAGTTTAGTATTATTTTTCACTTACCAATCTGCTTGTGCCTCCATCCAAAATCCCCTGCGTCACAGCAACATTATTGCTGGCTGAACCTACCGAAAAATAATAGGAAAAAACCACTAAATTTCACAAAGAAAGAGTTCTTAAATATAAAGTAATTAGTTAAGAAATAAAATGATTACAAATACTCATCTGATGTTACCCCCGGTCGCTGGATCTTTCCGGTCCGAACCCTGGATCATCTGTAAAGGGAAGAACAAAAAATAATTAATACTTATAGATTATTCCTGAAAAATTGTAGTACTCAATTATAAACAATAACCCATGCTTCTCCTTTTGTAAAAATCATTTAAGAAAGTTATAAATTCAACAGGTTGAAAACATAACTTCACTAGGGTTAGAGGCCATCTAATCAACGCGCGCCTATGTAAATAATTAGCATGCATTTTTAGTTAATAATTAAACGTGAAAAACTTACCTGTAGAATTGATCAATCCTAAAGTCTTTATAAAAATCACTTCGTGCACAACTAAAACAATCCGCACGTACTTTTCCGAATTGATACCCAAGGGTTCAAACGTCAAACTGAACATTCACCCCAGTAGCGAAAAACCCTCGGGGCCACGACCCGAAAAATTCAATCCACAATTACTGGGAGATTAGAGCCCTGGAAAATTGAATGGCGCTGGGCATCCGAGAAAACATGGCGCGTCCGTGGGGCACGGGGCGGCACTTTGCTCCCCATTCCACTATTCGAACTCGAGCGCGAAAATTCAAGCTCCCAAAAACTCCTCCCATCCACAAACAAAAATATCGGAGTTCTCTCCTCCCTCCGCCGGAGGCCCTCAAGAAGGAATACAGAACAAACCATCTTCCCTTTCAGCAACTCGAAAATCAGCTGATTAACGACAAAGACAAGGAGTTCGAGGCTCTCTATAGAGAAAGTGGAGCCTTTGATCCAGGGAGTTTACCCTAAACCTCGGGGCGCCACACCTCCCACGCCGGAAAAAGAACCCTCACGAAAAAGGAAAAGACTTGCCCCTCTCGATTCCTTACGAATCGGCGACGGGACATGCCATTCATTCAAAAAGTCATTAAAAAAACTGAAAAAAGCATCTTCCATTTATAACATATGTTTTCACCGTTCCGCTTAATTATTTTTCTATGTTTGTACGCTGCTATTAATTTTGATAAATAGGTTTTTGTTACTGTCATCAAATGAACTCTTTTTCAGTGTCAGCTACGTTTTTTCAGAAACAGACTAGAAACTAAATGAAACCTTGAGTTAAAAAAAAAAAGACATAATTATTCGGTTTCTCTAACCTTTATTTCATCTTTTTGTATCATTTTATTAATTTAATCTTCTTTCTTTATACTCACCTTTCATTTGTCAATTGTTCAAAGTCGTCCACCCCCTTGAGGGTGTTTTTTAACAACAACTTTAACAACAACAACAACTTTAACAACAACAACAACAACAACAACAACAACAACAACAACAACAACAACAACAACAACAACAACAACAACAACAACAACAACAACAACAACAACAACAACAACAACAACAACAACAACAACAACAACAACAACAACAACAACAACAACAACAACAACAACAACAAACATTTGTATAGATGGTGATCTGGAATTACAAGACGTCATGAACATTGAAGAGTTCCACCTTCATTCATGACAACGGGACCATGGTCGGCGTACTCAGGAAGCTGCTCAACGTGTCCAAATATTGAACCCACCAATACTACATGCACATCAGGAAAATGGCAATGGTAAACTTATAGTTTTATATCATGTTAGTTGAACACCGCGTTTCCCCGCTATTGAATTCTGTTTATTCAATCATCTTTTTTCAGATGATGACTTCATTCCACCGCACACCTTCCACGAAATCGAGCCACAACAACCAGCCATTTATGAACAGTTAGAAATTATCGATTTCCCTGAAGACGAAGTTGCTTCTGGAGCATCAGGATCCTGCATTTGTTGCTTAACAAACCGGCCAAAAATGTTATTTTTGCCGTGCGGGCATTTATGTCTATGTATGAAGTGTCATTTGGGGCAGGATTTTTTCGAAGATTCCAAAAAACAACGCAACCCTTCTCACATTTCATTATGTCCATTATGTACCGAGCCGTATCAAAGGAGCATGGAAATTTTCTACTCCTAAAAATGTGGGTAAAGTTCTGAGGATTTATGCTTTTACATTTTTATGAGAGTATCCAGCGTTTCAAAATCTTTGTTGATTATTCAATTTCCACAACCCGTAAATCGTTAATTTCGCCGTGAATTTCGCATTACGAATGTTATTATTTTCCCGTTAGAGTAAAATCATTATCTTTTTTATTCTGAAAAAACGATAAACTTTCTCAAAGAAAAGAGTCGCTCAAATGATTATTTTTTGTTATGCCTCAATCAAAGTTTCAGCAAATAACAAGATCTTTGTAATGTGAATTTTGGAGTAAATGAACTCACAACCCGTTTGGTGGATACATTTTTTCCCATTTATTCAGAAAACCGAAAAGTAACTTCCGTTAATTTTTGGGCAAAAGGTATACAAATATGGAAAAAAAATTAAATCAAAATCATTTATAAAATTGCTTTGAAGTTTAAATTTTGTCGATGATTTGTTGGAGTGTTGAATTAAAAAACAAGCATTTCCACCAATATTGTTGCAAAAATGAATTTTTCTTTTTACACAGCAAAGCAACGATGAAAGCACTGAACGCGGTAATGATTGGAGCATCGGTTCTCGATCTTTACTGGGAAGTTAAAGATAACGCTCTTCAATACCGACGTCACTTTATAAAATCGCATTTGGCCGGTCATATGGAACACTCGATGAGTCGTTTCCACAAACATTGATTCAATGGACTGTTATTGATTTTTACAATGGCACAATCTCAGTTAATATTCTAGCTATAAATGATTTTTCAAGACGATATCGTCTCTCGTTATGTGGTTTAGACAGTACCTATGTTTTGCTTGCTTTCTTGTTTGGGTTGAAAAAAAAAAGTTATAATTTTGAACGTTGTCCTGGATGATGCTGCCATCTGTCGTGGTGTTTTGCAACATGGCACTGGAGTTGATGGCGATGGCGTAATAAAAATATTATATCTCACATGTTACGATTAGATTAAAACATGATTTTTTATGGATTGTACAAGAATTAATAAATACAGATTTGCAATTAACAATTATTACTAATAAGAAGGCTTTTTTAATTATCATCGTGTATTTTTCCGTCAAATCGGTTTCCATTATTCATAAAATTGAATAATATCTAATATCCTGATGCATGATATTCTCAATTAATTATTACATCGTTTTCAAACACCTAAATAAAGATACAAAAAAATCACAACCAGTCTGAATAATTGATTAATATATTTACTAATGCTGCCATCTGTGGAGTTTTTGT
The DNA here is from genome assembly GCA_948107755.1 of Campoletis raptor. Lineage (NCBI taxonomy): Eukaryota > Metazoa > Arthropoda > Insecta > Hymenoptera > Ichneumonidae > Campoletis > Campoletis raptor. Next base: position 156,025 of record OX403623.1, read on the forward strand.
TTTACAAGTTCGAGTACTTTTTATCGACAACGAAGATTAATCTTCATGAATGGTAGACATTGCGCTTGGTAGAGTTTTCTTGGCGGTAGAAAATTACTCTGGTAGAGATTTGCCTGGTAAAGTTCTCGTCGGTACGGTAGGATGGCGGTAGAGATGACTTGGTAGAGATATATTACGGTAGGGGTCCATCGCTGGTAGAGTTTAACCATGGTAGTGTTTAAATCTTGGTAGGCTTTCGCGCTGGTAGTGTTTTTCTGTGGTAGGAATTTCTAGGGTACAGTTTATATGGTAGACATTTCCTTAGGTAGACTTTTTTTGTGGTAGTTTCGTATGGGTGCCGAAATAAAGCATTTTTCCCGAATGGAGAGATATAGCTAATAATCACGGACACTTCGAACTTATTATTTATTAACCGAATAACGAAATAAAGATTTTTTTCCGAATTTATAAAAAATCCGTGACGACACGTCGTGCACTTCGCACTATGTCGCTTTGACAGCTGACACATTAGCAATATAGTTATAACCGTCAAACTCTCAAACTTTCCGCTGGATCGCTACAGAGGGAAGAGCCAATAGGAACTCGTTACTTTCGTCGCAGAAGACCGGCTTCAGTGAAAATGCGTTTTGATGGGCATCAAAACGCCTTTGATTGTGTCGTCTGCGCGCATATACAGACACACGAAATATTTCAATGTGTTACAATTTTTGCATAATCTTGACAATGTGCAAAGTTTTTTATCAGCAGATACGCAACCAATCGTGCTGTAATTAGGCTCAATCGAATAGGAATTTCTCAATAAGTCTCGATCTGAATTTTGGAATGATCAGGAAATACGAAACTCAGGAGATATGGAATGTCTCCTGAGTTTCGTAATTCGGGAAAATGACTTCAAGTTTTTACCCCCACCACCGAAAATTGCTTTATTCAGAGATAATAAACTCTGGCGAGCCTTGGGTCAGCAGACGACAGAGCTGTCAAATGTACTTGTCCCGAGACTCTGCCGAGTCTCTTGATAACCGTCCAACGTTCAAACTTTCCAGTGGATCGGTACAGAGTGAAGACGAGGCAATCGTGACCAATCAGAACTCGATGCTTTTGTCGCCGACGAACGGCTTTGGTGGAAATGGGTTTTGAATAAATGGACATCTAAACGCCTTTGATTGTGTCGTCTGCGGGGAAATACAAATACACAAAATCCCTTAACGTGTTGGAATTTCTGCATCATCTTGACCCTTTGCAAAGTTTTTTCGCAGAAAATACGACATCAATTGTGCTGATTTAAGCCTCAATCGAAATTTTTTTTCATAACTAGTATCCAGTTCAATTTTTAAGTCATCGTCTGTCTCCTGAGCTTCGTAATTCGAGAAAATTACTTCCAGTTTTTACATCCACCACTTGCTGATGCTATTATCGCCGGGAACGGCTTTGGTGAAAATGGGTTTCGATGGAAATCAAAACGCCTTCGATTGTATCATCTGCTGCGTGCAAATACAGACACACCAAATCCTTCAATGGTTTGGAATTTTCGCATAATCTGGACCCTGTGCATATAGTTTTTTCTCAGGAAATACGCAATCAATCGTGCTGTAGTCAGGTTCAATCAAACGGGAATTTCTTAACTAGTTGTCTCCAGTTTACTTTTGAAATTATCACATGTCTCCTGAAGTTCGTAATTCGACAAAATGACTTTCAGTTTTTACCCCCACCACCGCGAATCGTTTTATTTAGAGATATTATACTCGGATGATTCTTGGACCAGCAAACGGCAGACTGAGCTGTCAAATGTACTTGTCCCGAGACTCTATCGAGTCTTGATTTTTTAATTCGATTGGTAATTGTTTGTTAATCAAAGTTAGCTATATGGCTGACCCTTTCGAACCCATTTTTACAAAAGATTAAGGATTCGTTTGCGAATCATTTGGGCAACTTTAGGAAGCCTTCAAAAAATGAAAAAAATGATTAGGAACATACTTAATACTATTTTACTAATTAATTTTGATTATTGTAAGTATTATAGCTTGGCTAAAACAAAATAAATGAATAATTCCGTTACTGCTGGTTATTTGGCGAAAAAGGGACCATCGACGGAAAAATTGTACGCAAAATGAAAAAAATGGCGTATATCAAAACCTTATCTCACAAATAACAATCTGGGGTATTGAAATCATGTACTAAATTTGAATTATCGATATAGAACTGCAAGTTATTCCAATTATGTACCAGATTCTGATTCCCGAATAAATTTCAGGGTATTGAAGGTATGTACAAAATCCGATTTCCCGTTGTACAAATTGAAGTACCTCAAATCGTTCACTAAATTCCCATTTCCGAATCAAAATTTACGGTACATAAAGATATGTACTAAATTTCAGATCCTGAATCAAGATTTAAAATAGTTAAAATAATGGGCCAAATTTGCAAAATATATTTTGCGATTGAAATGATGTACTGAATTTCAGATCTCGAATTGGAATTTAAAGTCATTCAAATTATATGCCAAATACGAGTTCACCAACAGAAATTTGGGGTACTGAAATTATTTTTCTTATTTAGACTTCTGTTTTTATAAATTTGGGGTATTCCGAATTATCAACTATATTTCAATTCCTGAATAGAAATCACAAGTATTTGAATTATGTACCGAATAAAAAAACGCAAATTCCAATTGAGTACTAAACTAATCACTCATTTAACATACTACTAATTTTACTAACTAATTAAAAATCCAAATTTTACAGAGTATTCAAAAATACTCGAATTGAAATTAGCGAATCAATTTGCAAAAAAATATCCATTTCTCTAATTGAAACAAAAAATATTGAAAATTGTAATTCCTAGAATTGAAGGAAAAAAATTAAATTTTGCTTTTATGTATGAAAATTTTGACCCTGAATTTCACTTTCAGAATGAAAATGCCAATTTGATTCGCGAATATGAATAACCAATGGCAAATAAAACTGCACGTAAAAAAAGAGACATTCAGCACAGCGGTAAAACCATTTTCAGACAAACTGATTATAAAATTGCCTCGACCGGCTAAAGCAAATCAAAATTTCTGCTTCCACGCAAGCTACCTTTGACAACACTCTGGGTTCATTTATATCGAATAACATGAAGGTATCTTATCAGCTTGGATAAATGATGACTGGATGAAAGTGCACATTCCATTCTGTAAGACAGCAACGGACCATGTTTATCAAAACTTTAATACCCGGGGAAAAAACCCTGGACAAGTACATTTGTTTGACTCCCGTTTCCATCTGTTGTCACAATAAGTTATCCTCCCCCCCTAACCCAAAAAATAATGAAACCCCAAAAAAACATAGCAAAAATGCCAGAATAGATTTGATAATTTGAGAAAGAAAACTCCCTGGCCAAAAAGGAAAATCCCTCGCCCCCTCCCCCCTTAAAAAAATGAAACAATTTGAGGAAAAAAGCCTTTTGCCAAAAATACCCTAACAAAACCCTGCCAAAAAACGCCTAAAATAATTACAACCCCCAAATAAACATACAAAAAAATGCCAGAATAGATTTGAGGAAAAGAAGTCCCTGGCCAAAAAGGAAAAATAAAATTCGAAAAAAGGAATACTCCCTCTCCTCTCAAAAAAAACCTTAACAAAACCCTGTCAAAAAAACGCCTTTGATTACTACCCCCCAAAAAAACATGGAAAAAATGGCAGAATAGATTTTTAAAAAGAAGCCCCTTGCCAAAAAGAAAAAAAATAATGCTACGGAAAAAATCGAACGAATCGCTGTCACAAAAAATACCGACAAAATGCTACAACTCTCGCCAGCAGAAAAAAAAGAAATTCGAGAAAAAAAACAACCCAGCCGAACTAGTTCCCTGAAACTTACCAAACACCCACCAGAAAAACAACCCTAGAAAAAACTACTTCCTCCTCCCCGCCCAAAAAAGTGGAGCATCCGATGAAAAAAAAACAGACTCTTAAAGAAAAATAATTGCTGCATAAGAAAAATAACTACTCGACAACATGAAATATGAAATATGAATATGAAATATGAAATATGAATATTCATATGAAGAAGCCAATGAGTTACGTTCAGGACTAAAATTTATAATATCAATAATGGGACAAGTATTTCATTGATGCTCGACAATAGATTCATGAGAAAATTAAAAAAAAAGCAGTTAGTGGTTGAAAAGAAAACCAGCCTAGCAAAAAGAAAAACCGGTCCAAATGAAAAAATAAAAATGGGGTGTATAACAAACAAATGATAAACCTAGTTTATAAAAAAATCGTGGAGACAATAATTTACGTTCAGTGCTGAAATTTTTAATATCAATAACAGGACAAGTTTTCATTGGTGCTTGATTATAGAACAAAAAAAAACCGGTCGAAAAAAAAACAGTCAACATGAAAAAAATTAAAAGGGGTGTATAACAAACACAAAAACCTCTAGTCTGCAAAAAAGTTGAAAGGACAACGATTTACGTTCAGCGCTGAAATGTTTAATATCAACAACAGGACAAGTATTTCATTGGAGCTTGATAATATAATAGACTTATAAGAAATATTTAAACAATCAATCGAAAAGAGTTACCAATCTACAAAAAGAAAAATCGGTCGAAAAAAACAGTACCCAAATGAAAAGAAATGAAAGGATTTAACAAATAAAAGAACCTAGTCTACAAAAAATTAAAGAGACAACGATTTATGTTCAGCGTTGAAATAATATGCTTGAGAATAGATCAACGAGAAAACAAAAATAGCTTGGTTTTCAAAAGAGGTACCAAGTTACAAAAATAGTCATACATATAAAAACGAGTCTGGAAACAGGATCAAAGAGAAAAAAGAGTAATTGGTGGATAACAAAAAAAAATATTGTACAAAAAATTAAAAATCGAAAAAGATGATGATTCACGTTCAGCACTTACATTTAGAATGATATTTATTGGTGTTTGAGAAAAGATTAACAACAAATAGTTTTCGAAAGTGCAATTCTTCCACATTGTTCGCTCGATGGGAATGGAAAAATCTTATTGGTAACAATTTGTTAAACGTTCACCACCGTACGTTCAGCGTATACGCACAGAGTACTTGTCCGGCCCATAACTTTTTATGCAAATTGCTCATTCAAGAAAAAATCAAATTAGAGGTGAAGTCATAGAACCCATGGAGTCCAATCTCTTCAAACAAGCTACACACGAATCCTTGCTTTCATCGAATCCATTAGTCCAATAAAAATTTTGCTCCAAAGTTTGTATTTATTGACTCAGCAGATTTGAGATTGTGGAAAGAAAATTTTACGAACTCGGTCGACCAATGAGCGCTCTCTCACAACACACACGAAACATTTCCAATGGTTCAGTATATATTTCAAGTCAGAGGTATAAAATGTGCGCACTGTTCGCACAAATACAAACTTATAAAAAATAATCTAGCTGTTTCCCTCGGGATAACCTCGCATCATTCGCGATATTTGATATCGACTTAAATGGAATACGATACTCTTTGTTGTCATTATTACAAAATGGTCATATTAGGACTCTGTTCAGCGAAATTGGTTCATCATTTTCTAAAGCTGCTGCTCACATACAACCAGCATTATTACAAAATTGTCATATTAGGACTCTGTTCAGCTAAATTGGTTCATCATTTTCTAAAGCTGCCTGCTCACATACAACCAGCAATGTTATTGTTCTTATAATACGACGGGAAACAACTTAACTTAACTTAATAATAACTCATCATCTGCTGCTATGAAAAAAACTTATAGTTCATATGGAAATATTACTGCAATAAAAAACGCTTTGCTTTTTCGCGAGTGGTCCCCGATTTTTTCTTGAATGAGCAATTTGCATAAAAAGTTATGGGCCGGACAAGTACTCTGTGCGTATACGCTGAACGTACGGTGGTGAACGTTTAACAAATTGTTACCAATAAGATTTTTCCATTCCCATCGAGCGAACAATGTGGAAGAATTGCACTTTCGAAAACTATTTGTTGTTAATCTTTTCTCAAACACCAATAAATATCATTCTAAATGTAAGTGCTGAACGTGAATCATCATCTTTTTCGATTTTTAATTTTTTGTACAATATTTTTTTTTGTTATCCACCAATTACTCTTTTTTCTCTTTGATCCTGTTTCCAGACTCGTTTTTATATGTATGACTATTTTTGTAACTTGGTACCTCTTTTGAAAACCAAGCTATTTTTGTTTTCTCGTTGATCTATTCTCAAGCATATTATTTCAACGCTGAACATAAATCGTTGTCTCTTTAATTTTTTGTAGACTAGGTTCTTTTATTTGTTAAATCCTTTCATTTCTTTTCATTTGGGTACTGTTTTTTTCGACCGATTTTTCTTTTTGTAGATTGGTAACTCTTTTCGATTGATTGTTTAAATATTTCTTATAAGTCTATTATATTATCAAGCTCCAATGAAATACTTGTCCTGTTGTTGATATTAAACATTTCAGCGCTGAACGTAAATCGTTGTCCTTTCAACTTTTTTGCAGACTAGAGGTTTTTGTGTTTGTTATACACCCCTTTTAATTTTTTTCATGTTGACTGTTTTTTTTTCGACCGGTTTTTTTTGTTCTATAATCAAGCACCAATGAAAACTTGTCCTGTTATTGATATTAAAAATTTCAGCACTGAACGTAAATTATTGTCTCCTCGATTGTTTTATAAACTAGGTTTATCATTTGTTTGTTATACACCCCATTTTTATTTTTTCATTTGGACCGGTTTTTCTTTTTGCTAGGCTGGTTTTCTTTTCAACCACTAACTGCTTTTTTTTTAATTTTCTCATGAATCTATTGTCGAGCATCAATGAAATACTTGTCCCATTATTGATATTATAAATTTTAGTCCGGAACGTAACTCATTGGCTTCTTCATATTTCATGTTGTCGAGTAGTTATTTTTCTTATGCAGCAATTATTTTTCTTTAAGAGTCTGTTTTTTTTTCATCGGATGCTCCACTTTTTTGGGTGGAGAGGAGGAAGTAGTTTTTTCTAGGGTTTTTTTTTCTGGTGGGTGTTTGGTAAGTTTCAGGGAACTAGTTCGGCTGGGTTGTTTTTTTTCTCGAATTTCTTTTTTTTTTGCTGGCGAGAGTTGTAGCATTTTTTCGGTATTTTTTGTGACAGCGATTCGTTCGATTTTTTCGTAGCATTATTTTTTTTCTTTTTGGCAAGGGGCTTCTTTTTTCAAATCTATTCTGCCATTTTTTCCATGTTTTTTTGGGGGGTAGTAATCAAAGGCGTTTTTTTGACAGGGTCTTGTTAAGGTTTTTTTTGAGAGGAGAGGGAGTATTCCTTTTTTTGAATTTTATTTTTCCTTTTTGGCCAGGGACTTCTTTTCCTCAAATCTATTCTGACATTTTTTTGTATGTTTATTTGGGGGTTGTAATTATTTTAGGCGTTTTTTGGCAGGGTTTTGTTAGGGTATTTTTGGCAAAAGGCTTTTTTCCTCAAATTGTTTCATTTTTTTAAGGGGGGAGGGGGCCAGTGATTTTCCTTTTTGGCCAGGGAGTTTTCTTTCTCAAATTCTCAAATCTATTCTGGCATTTTTGCTATGTTTTTTTGGGGGTTTCATTATTTTTTGGGTTAAGGGGGGGGGGGATAACTTATTGTGACAACAGATGGAAACGGGAGTCAAACAAATGTACTTGTCCAGGGTTTTTTCCCCGGGGAGGGGACATGTCCCCCTTGTTAAAACCCCTTGATATCACTCTTTTTTTTCTCAACACCTCTAAAGCCTAGAGTTTTTTCGTATTTGCATGATTACATCATGAATTTATTTGAATGACAAATTGATATCTACTGTCCACTCCACTCATACCCGATTAGATAATTGGATTGATCATATACTATAAATGCTATAAATTTACTCTTATATGATTCGCTATTACTATAGAAGCGTTGCCGTGTTTTTAAAAACTTCAATAGCTAAATACATACATAAAAATTCTGGGAATAATGATTTACAACTTGGAAGCAAAGTGTTGTTAATTCACTTCGACATTAGAAGAACCTTTGAGGAACAGTGAGTTTAGGAAGTGAATCATAAAAATTAAATGCTTCTTTAACGGCTTCCAAGTTGTCCATGAAAATAAAAAATATATACCGAGAAATCGCAGCAGAATAGATATGAAGAGTTTCTCCCCAAGTTATGAATCGATCCGATATACAATTTTGAATAATTATCTTCGTTATTGAGACGATTCGTTATTGAGAGGAGCCCCAGAATTACGATTTTCTATAAAAGCAAGATGCTTGAAAATTGCAATGTATCATCATCGACTCATGAGTTTAATTTTCCTTCAAATATCGAACAATAATATTCATATCGGTGAACCCAAAAACCCCCGCGTGCCAACTTTCGCTTTTCTTTAACGATTTTGGCAGTTCTTGTCCGCCATATTGTATCCGCCATCTTGAATTTTGAAATTTTGGGTGCAGATTTGTAATCAGCGACCCCGAAAACCCCCGAGTACCATGTTTTGCTTTCATCAAACAATTTTTGCATTTGTTGTTCGCCATATTGGATTCACCATCTTGAATTTGTAAATTTTGAGTGCAGATTTGTAATCAGCGACCGATTAAACCCCCGAGTACAAAGTTTTGAGCTAATTGCACTTGAGGAAAAATGTGGGTTTCAAAAGGTCAAATTGATATTTTTTTTTGCGTGAATTATTCCGGCCTTACCATCTGTCAACACTCTGATAGAATTTGCGACTTTAACATACAAATTAGTTCAAATTTCTTCCGCATTTTCGGTTTGTCAACACTCGAGTATGAATTTGCAGCTTTGACAGCTGACACATTAGCGATATAGATAGAAAATCGTCAGCCGCGACAAAAATATGTCGTCACTCGCGACCAATCAGAAACTCGATAGCATCAACAGGCCTTTCGTTGTGTCGTATACAGACACGTCAAACTTCCGATGTGTTGGTATTTTTAGCATAATCTTGAGCCTGTGCAAAGTTTTTTCTCAGCAAATACGACATCAATCGTGCTGATTTAAGGCTCAATCGAAAGATTTTTTCATAGTTAGTCTCCACTTCAATTTTCAAGTCATCATCTGTCTCCTGAGCTCCGTAATTCGAGAAAATGACTTTCAGTTTTTACCCCCACCACCGCGAATCGTTTTATTCAGAGATAATATACTCGGGCGAGCCCCGGGCAAACAGACGACAGACAGAGCTGTCAAATGTACTTGTCCTGAGACTCTACTGAGTCTCTTGATAGTTAAAATGATGGGCCAAATTTGCAAAATACATTTTGCGATTGAAATTATGTACTGAATTTTACATCTCGAATTGGAATTTGAAGTCATTTAAATTATATACCAAATACCAATTCACCAACGGAAATTTGGGGTACTGAAATTATTTTTCTTATTTAGAATTCTGTTTTTATTAATTTAGGGTATTCCGAATTATCAACTAAATTTCAATTTCTGAATAGAAATCACAAGTATTTAAATTATGTACCGAATAATAAATCGGAAATTCCAATTGAGTACCAAACTAATCACTCATTTTAAATACTACTAATTTTACTAACTAATTAAAAATCCAAATTTTACTAATACTTTAACTAATTAAAAATCCAAATTCGAGTATTCAAAAATACTCGAATTGAAATTAGCGAATCAATTTGCAAAAACATATCCATTCCCCTAATGGGAACAAAAAAAATTGAAAATTGTAATTTCTAGAATTGAAGGGAAAAAATTCAATTTTGCTTTCATGAATGAAAATTTTGACCCTGAATTTCACTATCAGAATGAAAATGCAACTTTAATTCGCGAATATAAATAACCAATAGAAAATAAAACTGCACGTAAAAAATAAGAGACATTCAGCACAGCGGTAAACCATTTTCAGACAAACTGATTATAAAATTGCCTCGACCGGCTAAAGCAATTTAAAATTTCTGCTTCCACGCAAGCTACCTTTTGCAACACTTTGGGTTCATCTATATCGAATAACATAAAGGTATCTTATCAGCTTGGATAAATGATGACTGGATGAAAGTGCACATTCCATTCTGTAAGACAGCGACGGACCATGTTTATCAAAACTTTAATATTTGAATTCATTAATAGGTCTGATGAAAATGATGGTTTATGCTATTATGCTACCTGATGTACCATGTGTATGAATTCTTATTTTCACTTTATTCATAATTTTATATTTTTTGTTTAAAAACATAATTCTCATATCCGATTCTAATTTTGTCTCAGTTCTTTATTTAATTTATGGTAGGAGTGAAACGAGCCTGCTTCCTTGTTTTTTTTTTTTTCAAGAAAAAGTGAAAAGTAGATTGTCCACAGAATACATTTTCACATTGAAATACTTGATGGCAAAAGTAATTTAATCTTGAACAAAGAATTTACAAAAAGAATTGACCGTTACCAAACAATGAAAATTCGTATCAATTATTTGCAAAGAAAACAGGGTTGCCGTTGAGCTTCATCTAACAACCATTATCTCTTATGCGAAAGAGACAATAGTTTTAATGTATTCATTAAGAATAGTAAATGGTCCATTGCGTCAGCTGTCGTAGTTCCATTCAAACCTAATGGACAAAGCGAAGAACCTCAATTCAGTTTACTACAGCCTGCGGTGTCTTCGGAGTAGGGAAAAATTTTGACACAAACTTTTATTGCATCTCAGCGATAAGAATTTTAATGCTATGAGAAGAAACATTGCCGGGAGGATGAAGTTGATACTGTATAGAAACATTCATAGCAATTCTGCTACAATGCACACTACAGAATTGAAGGAATATTCAATATCTTGATTTTTTTGTCATAATTGAGGTTTCACTCGAATCTTGCGCAAGCCTGACCGAGTCATGTCGTTATATTATTGCTGATATTTTGATGTATAAACTTGTTGGCGAAGATGTTCCTTGAATACAACGTTCACATAACCAGCGAAACTCCAGCTGATAAGAAAAGCTGCATTGGAATGCCTAAAAGGAAAAGCGTAAGAAGGTAGCCCAGCGTGTAGAATATTCGGAGTTTTTTGGTTGATTCGTAGACCGCAACTGAAAAGTATTGAAAATCATGATTCCACAAGAATAGTCACATGTAAATTTTTGAAAATAAACATTTCATCAACACTCCTTCTGTTTACAAGTTTTTATTAATGAACAAGATACATTTTGGTAACTACTCTCATCACGCACATGATCACTTATGAGAAAAAAATGTCTCTTGTTTTGGGACACGAATATGAGGGACATGCTTGAAAAAAAACTCGTCGCATTCTACGATCTAAACATCAGCACTGTTACGTCCTAGCCTAACGCTAGGCCCCCCATAAATTTTTTCAATTTACCCTTCTTAATCAAGTACCATCAGAAGGTACTCTTTCATACCTACATCATCATTCGTCGATAAATAACGTATAATTAATCACATAATCGTAAAATCGAGTATATACTCTTATAATAGTATATACTCTCTAACGTTAATATGTAGAATATAAAGAGACACACAGTCCTTCTCCATATACCGACTTCTCATATTATATTTCCTCCAAACACATGAACGCTACATGTCCTCTAAACACCACTCGACTTTCAGTCATTTCAATAACACAGCATCCCTTATTTTTTTCTACGAAAAGCCATAAACCCAAGTACACGTACTTTACAGACCCGACTTTTTGTCGCCAAACGTTAAAACTCGAAAACAGCTTTTCCTTCATCTGCTAATCTCAAATTTCACGAACACGGTTTCACCAGGAAATCATAAATCCATCAATGCTTCAAAATCATACCACTCCAAAAACGCCAAACGTTCCCATACGCCTTAAGTCGTAAAAACCCACTTTCCCAAATCTCAAGAACGCACGTGCAACCACTCGAAATTAGAGCAATCCTGCTATCTTCCAAGAAAAACATAACGACTTTTCCTCCAATCATCATCCGGAAAAGTCTCCCCCTTAACTCAACCAATAACAAAAAAAGCAACATCAAATTAATGACTCTTCAGCCAATCCTCTAATTTAACTATAACAAAATCAGTCCCTTCCACAGCATCCTACCCCCAGAAGTCCTACAAAGAACTCAATCTTAGGACCCAAAAAACAGAATTAGAATAATCAGTTAGCACTAAAACCTCGAAGACTGAACAACTCCAATAAAACAGTCTCTCTAAATCTCGACGAACTTATAAAGAGTTCGCGTTTAAATAGCAACGAATAAGATTGTTATCTAAAATCATTTGACTCAATCAAATAATATTCACAACGTCGAAATAGCTAACTCCGAACAATTGTAAACGTGAAGATTATATAAAAGTCAAAACCCGTTCTTGACATTTTCCGAAAACCTGTAAACATCGAACGTGTCAAACAATTTATAACTCAATTAAACTAAACGTGACCGAAACAAGTGTAACTCTTAACCAAGTGTAATTTATAAGTGAATAAACACCATATTTTATTGTGTAAATTCCGGCATCATTTGATTGTGATTTCAAGGATCCAAATTTCGGCAACAGCCTCAACAAATCCAATCAAATCCAAACAAATCCAATCAAATCCAACAAATCCAATCAAATCTAACAAATCCAATCAAACCCAAATACAAATCAATCCAAACATCATCCAAAAACCCAAATCAAAAATAATATAGTAAGCGCAAACATCATTCGGATATCAAAATTCGCGGTCAGTGATCAAGACCTCCGTGCGTTTAACGATCCCCTCTCCCGGGACGTAACAAAATACTATATTAAAAACTGGTGGCAGCGGAAACAACCGGATAAACTCAAACCATATAAACCTCACCATTTTTAATTTTATATTAAAACTGGTGGCAGCGGATACAACGAAAATCACCAAAATCTTTAAACCGCGAGTTACACCACTTTTAATCCTATATTAAAACTGGTGGCAGCGGATACAACGAAAATCACCAAAATCTTTAAACCGCGAGTTACACCACTTTTAATCCTATATTAAAACTGGTGGCAGCGGAAACAACGAAAATCACCTAAAGCCTTAAACCGCCAAACACACCATTTTTAATTTTATATTAAAACTGGTGGCAGCGGAAACTACGAAAAACCACGTACCATAAATCATCGAAATCTATTGAACTCAAATTTCCCTGGAAATTTGCTAAATCAATCTACACCATTTTCAATCGTATATTTAAACTGGTGGCAACGAAAAACACAGACATTCATAAAATCAAAACCCAGTTTTAAGTCTATATTAAAACTGATGGCAACGAAAAATCACACAAAATACGAACTCCACAAAATCTATAAGTTAATCAAATATTAAACAATATCTAATTGCGATACTGTCGAACATCTTCAAAAGTGAAATAAACCATTTTTAAGAATATACAAAACTGGTAATAGTGACAATCTGTGAAAGACATTATCGTGAAGAGTGACACTCAGTTCACACTCTCGTATAACAACACTTGAGACGACTACAAGGATCCAAGGCCATAAACCAGCTGTGCAGAGAAGAGCAGGTCAAAAACACCAGAAGCAACGAACCTCAAGAGGATCAACACGACAACCCAACAGCAGGTTCAACGGCACGTGTCAACGTTCTTCAAGATCTTCAACCCGTAAGTCATAAAATTTACAATACCCATGGACAACCAAGAAGCCATGGACATTTCCGGAATACACGGCATACAAAATCCAGCGGGTCAACTAAATCCACAAGTCAATATAGATATAGAAAGACAACAACAAATAATAAATCAACAAATAGCAGCTAACATTAATAGACAAAATGCACCTAATCTAAATCAAACCTTAGATAACCCCGTTTATTCAATGCATGCGAATTATAAAGACTTCACTAGATATGTACCAGAGTTCGACGGTACACCAAAAAATTGCTCACTTAACGCCTTTATCAGTTATTGTGAATCAGCGCGAGAATACGTCCCAATAATAGCTGAAAAACACATAGTAATACTATTAAAAAGTAAATGCAAAGGCATAGCTTGCGAATGTCTCGAAAGCTTCGACATTCAAACAATAAATGAATTAATCACTATCCTCAGAAACAGATTCATTGCGTCTAGACCATTATTCACGTGGATAACCGAATTACACACTCTCGAACAAAAAGAAAAAGAATCCCTATTAGCTTTCTACAGTCGCATGAACCTCCACTTAAATCAAATGAAACAAGCTATTGACCTCTCTAAAGTACAAGACCCAGTAGGAGCAAAAAATTGGGCCCGAGACATGGCAATTGACCAGTTTCGTAAAGGCGTAAACTCAGCATATCGTCCTCATATTCCTTGCACAGTATACCAGACTCTCGAAAACATTTACCAGTGTGTAATGGAAATTGAAAAAATGATTGGTCCAATAGAAACAAAAAACACCAATCAATCAACTTGCTTACCAATTCATCCATACAATAATAAAAATCAAAATCCCAGAAATTTCTCGAATCAACAGTCGAACAAAAAACCCGACAAATTCTGTAATTTTTGCAAGAAAACAAACCACGTGACGGACGACTGTTACGCACTCAAAAGACAAAATAATTCAAACACAACAGAAAACAAGAGTAAAGTCGTTTGTAATTACTGCAAAAAACCGGGACACGCAATAAACGAATGCCGTAGACGAGCATATAACAACAGTAGAAACGTAGAAGCGAACCCAAATAAACAGCAGGGAAACGAACAAGCGACCCCTCGACCAGGTGCGTCGACGGGACCAAACCAATAAACGCACCAAAACTCGAAAGACCCGAAGTAACAAAACAGACTATCCTTCGGGCTAATTGCAATCTCAGCGTAACGTCAGATAATTATAACGCGCCAACAATAATTATAGAGTCACGCGATTTAATCAACCAACAAACCCTTTTTCTCGCAGACTCGGGATCGCAATTAAATTTAATAAAAATTCAGAACATCGCTAATGAAAATCTAATAAATGATTCAATCATTTACGAATTGTATGGTATTTCAAATTTAGATAAACCAAAAACTCTCGGTCAAATTAACATCGCGATTTGTGGAAAGTCGGAAGTATTTCATCTCGTTAGGGACGATTTCCCTGTAGACTTCGACGCAATACTTGGTCATGAGACACTCGGTAATAATAGAGGAAAAATTGACTGGAATGAAAGGTGTGTGCAAATCAATGACGTGCAAATACCATTCACAAACACGGAATCATTTCTGCTCAAGGCCAGACAGAAAATGATCATGTTTGTACGAATACGTAACGCACTAGAGACAGGTTATGTACCTCGCATACCATTTCCAGAGGGCATTTACGCAGGCGAAGCCTTGGTAAAAAATACTAACGGCAAAGCTTACCTCTATGCCATCAATACCCTCGATAAAGATGTTAAAGTAGATGTTCCAATAATCTCACTCTATCCTTTTGATATGAGCACAGATGAGAACAATCAAAAGAATATAAATTCCGCAATCGGCAAACCAAAAAACACGAAATTCCTCGGACGCGAGAAAATCGTGCAGAAAGTGTGATAAACCTTTTGCGTCTTGACCATCTTAACGACGAAGAGCGTAACGCGGTATCAGCACTTGTTGCAGAAAATGCAGACCTCTTCCATATACCAGGTGAGCCTCTCAGATCAACTAGCGTGTGCAAGCACAGAATAATTACAGTGGATGACAAGCCTGTCAATACGAGACAATACCGACATCCACCTTTCCAAAGACCTGAGATTGAAAAACAGATTAACGACCTATTAAAATTAGATATCATAGGGTCGTCTAATTCACCGTACAATTCACCGGTGTGGATAGTTCCAAAAAAAGAAGACTCGAAAGGAAATAAAAGATGGAGACTAGTAATCGATTTCAGAAAATTGAACGACGTCACAATAGGCGATGCGTACCCTTTGCCATTAATTACCGATATCTTAGATCAACTCGGTGGAGCAAAATACTTTTCTATTTTCGATTTAGCATCCGGATTCCACCAAATAGAAATGGATCCAAACGATAAACATAAAACAGCATTTACGACCCCTCACGGTCACTATGAATTCAATAGAATGCCCTTCGGATTAAAAAATGCACCAGCTACTTTCCAACGCTTAATGGATCTTGTTCTTAAAGGATTACAAGGTAACGACCTGTTCGTATACCTTGACGACATAGTCATCTATGCTCGATCCATAGACGAACATGAGGCCAAATTCAAAAAACTCGCAGAACGTTTACGAAATGCTAATCTTACATTACAAACTGATAAATGCGAATTTCTGAGAACCGAAGTACGGTATCTAGGACACCTTATCTCAGCAGACGGGTTAAAACCCAATCCTAAAAACATTGAAGCCGTAAAAAAATTCCAAGTTCCAAAAACACCTAAGAATGTAAAAGAATTTTTAGGATTAGCAGGATATTACCGTCGCTTCATTAAAAATTTCTCAGCAATAGCAAAACCATTATCAGATCTCACGAGCAAAAATGTTAAATTCCATTGGAATTCCCAACACCAACTAGCATTCGAAACATTACGCGAGAAGCTGTGTTCTTCGCCAATCCTCCAATATCCAAATTTTTCCGAACCGTTTATCGTAACAACAGATGCATCTAATTACGCCGTTGGCGCAGTCCTCTCACAAGGCAAAATCGGAGAAGACCCAATGGTAGCAGCAGCCTCTAGAGTCCTAAATAAAGCTGAAAGGAATTATTCCACCACCGAAAAAGAAATGGTCGCAGTGGTCTTCGCGCTAAAAACTTTCAGGCCTTACCTTTATGGCAGGCAATTTACCCTTTTGACCGACCACCGACCACTTGTCTGGGTCAATTCTATGAATGACCCGACCTCTCGTGTACTGAGATGGAGAGAACGTTTAAAGGAATTCGATTTCAAAATCCAGTACAAACCGGGTAGAGTAAATACCAACGCTGACGCATTATCGCGTAACCCAATCACTCTCCCGATTAAATTCAAATGGCGAATTACTGAAAACCAAGCAGGTGGAAAAGAACTCAGTTTAAATCCAGGTATCGCCAGACCTCATCCGTCCACCTCTAATTCGGATGATAATAGAAAGAAACCACGTGTTTCTAATCCTATTCCAGAAGGAGATCCAGAAGTCTCCCTAACTTCATATAGCGATTCAGAATTGACTGAGTATAGCGACACGGCAATTCCGAGAGAAACGTGCGATAATCAGGTCAATAATGAATCAATCGAAATCTCTAACCCAAATCAGCAGCCTGATCAACTGTCTGATAAAAGCCTCAATATAGAGAGGACACTAAATCCTGAGCTCGAAGAAATAAATTCATCTAAATCATTTAATACAGAAACTCATATGAATTTACGAGAGCAACAAAAAGCAAATTTATCTAAATCGATTACTCCGGAGCATCATATAAATTTGCAAAATCTAAATCAAAAACAAACAAATTCGTCTAAATCCATTAATCCAGAGCACCATACGAATTTGTCTCCAAATCTTAAACAAAATCTAGTGCAACCAAAAACAAGTTCGTCTAAATCGATTGACTCAAAGCATCATACGAACTTATCACAAAATCTTGAACAAAATGTAGAAAATCTACAAGTAAATTTGTCTAAATCCATTAATCAAGAAACTCATACAAATTTGCAAAATCAACAACAAACGAGTTCACCCAAACTAACTAACCCAAATGAAATGAACTCATCAATAAATCAAAATCAAGAATTCCAAATAGAAAATTCAGAAAGTCAAACAACCTATTCAGCGTACGATAGACGCAAAAGAAAAACTCTAATGAAAAGAAGAGATCGCGTTAGACGACATTTACCATTTTATAACACTCCCAAAAATCAATCATCGTCTTCATCGGACGAACACGAGGACACTCCTGTCCACGTGGTTCCAATAAATACAAAAACGCAGAATCCTATCACATTACAAAATCAGGAACCAAGTTATGAAGTCTTAGGACGATATAGGTTCATTGGACCACTTGCTCCGAAAACCCCATCACCCGCCGAAAAAACGGTTGATGTCTTTATTTCCACACATTTGCCAAAAACACCCGAACCAAGGGTCAGCAAAAAATCAGACGTAAATCCCCATAACTCAACTCCTCTAACGGTTGAAACTCCTAAAAAACCCTCTTCAAACTCAGACATGGAATTGGATGACGAAGTCAACCAGTCATTTAGAATGTTAGTAGCAACCGAAAGTCCTGAAAAACAGCTGGCAATCACACCGACCCACTGTAAAAATATACCTCAACCAGGGCCTAGCAATAAACCCAGGGACAATCCCCAAGCAAGCCCAATGGTTATAAAGCGAAACATACAAGGAAAAAATAATTTCCACCGAAAACTCGCACATCAAATTCTCGACAAACGTTCACGAAATTCAGCATGTTTCACGCCGTCCCCCACGAGACGCGCAAGAAGAAAGCTGGAAAACATTACAAGCTCACTCGCGACTGAAAAAAATTCAGACCGTGAAGAATACTCGAACTCTCGTTCCATATTAAGACATGAAAATCCTTCAAACATATACCAGAAGCGACAGCCCGAACAGAAAAAATCACTTACTCTCTCCCAGGATAGAGAAGCCATACAACAAACACATGTCACCCCAGTAGAGGAACCCAAAGAAACAATTCCGCCAAGAGAAATCGAAATTATAAAAAATAAGGAAAATCCTAATCCCTCACGCACAGAATGTACTGTAGAAGAAATAATACCAGATGTAGCAGTAGAAAAAATTAGCAGCCAAACTGCCTGGAAAATCCCAAAACCTCTTAGGAAACCAAGGGTGAAAAAACCACCTTTACAGCCAACCCGTAAATCGACCAGAATACGAAAGCAAAGACAATGTATATACTGTACCGAAACAGGGGAACACACCCACGAAACGAAAAAACGAGTACGGTCAAAAAGAATCGTCGAAGACACGAACGACGAATTATCCACAATAAAAACTATAAACTCAACACCAACAACAGTACAAACCGAAATAAATCCGATAGAAAGTAACCCTCCTACGAACACAAACGATTCTCAAATACAGGTAATAAACGAAGATCCCATAACCTCAATAAATGAAAAATCCATGTCCCAAGAACCTGTTAATACCTCAATTCAAGGAAACGTAAGCCAAATAATTTCGGACAACGATATTAGCATACCATCAGAAAAGGAAGCTCAAGTACCATCGGAGTACGAAATTTTTCCTTACGAACAAGAAATAGCCAGGGATTCCCTTTCTGAAAATGAAACACAACAACCAAATTATCCTCTCACACCGATTGTAAGGATAGTCTCACCACCACAAAACGGAATCTCCCCTATTGCCGGAAAATCTCCGAATAATACAACAATCGACAACGAAAATATAGAAGCAAATACTGTCAATATCATAGAAACAAACGATAACCTCGAAATGATTAAAAACAACTACATTTGTTTCATCTCAGCCGATGGAACAGTGTCAAATGAAATCGGGAAAAGACTAATTGAATTAGGTTTCCTCAAATTATCTCCTTCCAACACATTAGAAGTAGGACAAGTTCTGATTTCAAAAGGTAAAAATAAAAAAACATTCGCGTTAGTAATCCAGGAAAATGATTCATCACCTCTTACACGAGAAAATTTTACTAAAGCCTTTAAAAACCTAAAAACAAAAATGGAAGAATTAAAAATCAAATCAGCAGCAGTTTCTGAAAAAAGAACTAATTTCGATCATTCAACTTGGGTTAATATTAAAAACATTATTCGCGAAGTTTTCGTACATACAGACATTCAAATTCAAATCTGCAAAGACGAGATTATTTCACCACCAATCGAGGATAGACCAGGTATAATAAAAGAATGCCACGAATCCCCGATTGCAGGTCATAAAGGCGTAACTAAAACATACAACAGAATCCGTCAAAAGTATTTTTGGGACAATCTCAAAAAGCAAGTCGAAGATTACATCAGACAATGCGAAAGTTGCCAAAGAAGAAAGCTGGTTAGAATAAAAACGAAACAACCTATGGTCCTCACCGACACGCCGATCAACGTATTCGATAAGATCGCTATGGACATAGTTGGACCGATAACACCGGTATCAGACCAAGGTCATCGTTTTATCCTTACCATACAAGATAATCTTTCAAAATTCTCCTTTGCGATTCCGCTCATGAGCGCGACCGCAAACGAAATCGCTTTTGCATTGGTAACAGAATTTATATGCTTATTCGGTTGCCCAAAAATCATATTGACCGACCAAGGCGCAGCCTTCATTGGCCGCGTAATGAAACAATTAACGAAAGTTTTGAAAATCAAACAAATTAAAACTACAGCCTTTCACCCGCAATCGAATAGATCACTCGAACGTAGCCATCAGGTACTCACAAATTACCTGAAGCACTACACCAATAAAAAAGACTGGCATAAATGGCTTAAACTAGCTACCTTCGCTTACAACACAAGCGTACATGAAGGCACAAAATTCACGCCTTACCAAATAGTCTTAGGTAGAGAAGCTCGTCTACCCTCTCAATTCGCATATATGAATGAAATACTCACATATGACGATCATGTGAAAAATCTCGCAATCCAACTCCAGGAAGTACGAAAATTGGCTCACAATAATTTAGAGAAAGCAAAACAGAAATCAAAAGTCCATTACGATAGGAAAATCAATCCCGTAAAATTCAAAGTAGGTGATAAAATCTATTTAGTAAAAAACCCCAAAACAGGAAAATTTGATGACAATTACAAAGGTCCATACGAAATAACACGAACATTCTCAGATCAAAACGACATTGAAATCGAGTTAGAAAACAAAAAGCGTAAAATTATACACTGTGACCGAGCAAAAATAGCACATTAATAAAGTCATAAAAACCCGCAAACACTCACAGTCTCGGAACCTTTTCAGGAGCATGGACAACGCTCGAAGGATGTTTTTGACCATCGCTCTCCTGACATACCTGTTTCAACCGGGCTATACACTGATCGCGTACGATTGTGGAGCACCGGCAATGAACATTACAACCTTGTCATTATTGGACATTCAAGGATGCGACATCCCTATCCATAAGCCGATCGTGACAGTAACAAAAATACAACTTTTACAATTGGTTAAACTCTCAGAAATTAAAGTAAGACAATGCAAAATAGAAGTACATAGAACAATCAGATATTGCGGTATGAATTCCTATAACTCAGAAGTTAAGAACGGTATCATAGAATACATTCAAGAAATCTCACCAGAAGAATGCCTTAAAATTCATTCAACCAAAGCTTACCAATCATATAATATTTTATTCGACAACCTAATTATGAACTCAACTAATCCAAGGCCGGTAGTTATCACAGGAACAGTAGACTATCAAGGAAACTGCCAGGGTGGATCATATTCAGACCCTTATGGAAATTGGAACAATGTATTGGTCACAGGCCAACTATTCATTAGCATATACGAATACGAAGCAGAAGTAAACCTAGACCTGAACGAAGTCATTTTACGATCAGGTACACGTTGTAAACACACCACAGGTACATGCCTCGATTGGGAAGGTGGTTTCACTCAATGGAACCCGATACCCACGGAACAGTGCGGATTTAAAAATTACGAAGTAGTATATGATGGTAGAGCAGAAAAAATTAAAGATACAAAGGATGCAATGAACGGAGAAGAAATATTTTCAATAACATCCTCGGATATAACTTTTGCGTTAGCAGCTAGAGGATTTACCTCTGTATGCGGTTATAAACTTGTAAAAACAGAACACTCAAAACTTTTCATATTAGAACAAGTTTATGGCGACATTTTCACCAAAAAACGAATATCAGTGGCAAACATGGACTTATTTGCATACATGAATGCAAAATTTGTCTATGTATCGAAACATTTCGGGAATCAATTAACAAACCTTTATAACAACGTCATCAAGCAAGAATGCGAAATAGAAAAACGAGTTCTTCGCAACACGTTAGGATTTGCTTCATTAGCACCGGCAGAGTTTGCATATCATTATATGAACGAACCGGGCTACATAGCGCACGTAGCAGGAGAAGTGATTCGGCTTGCGAAATGCGTCCCTGTCAATGTCATACTTAGAAAAACCGATGAATGTTATCAGGAACTTCCAATCACAAGAGGAAATGAATCAATGTTTATGATGCCCAGAACTCGGATTATTACCAAAACTGGACATCAAATTGAATGTAATTCTTTCCTCTCACCCATGTTTCATGTAAATAATAACTGGTACCAAAGCTTGCCGCAATTGGCACCTGCTGTGGCACCTGAGGTTATTACAGCCACAACCCAACCGTCATGGAAATTTATTACCCCCGCATTCCTCGCAGAAAGCGGAATATACTCATCACACGATCTCGAAAATCTTAGAACAAGCATTATGTTCCCTATTGAACGTACAGCTGTACTCAATACCATTGCCCGAGGAGCAACGGGACAAAAAGCAGTCGACCAGGGGATAACAATAACCCACTGGATAAACGACAAAGTTATACAGGAATCTGTGGAAAGAGTCTGGGGAAAAATGCATTCATTCTTTAATACTGTTGGCACATTTAGCGCAACATTACTCGGCATGTCGGTAATCCTGAAAGCAGTTAAATTCGTAATCGACACAGTAGTGCACGGTTACGCATTACACTCAATATTTGGGTGGAGCCTTTGGCTTATAGGCTCTATCTGGGATTCAGTGACGAATCTCCTTCTACATCTATATAGAAAACCTGAAAACGAAAATGGGATAGGAAAAAAGGAAGACATGCAATTAGAAACTGTTGACCCGATACCTACGGTTCACTCGACCGACGGTCAGGTACAACAGCTGTACCCATCCTGCCCCCAACAACCCACAGAAAAAACCATGAACCCGTTATGGCAGCCGACGAACTACCCCATCCCTACCCAAAAAAACGCAAGCGTATAAAAAATAAAATAAAAAATAAAAAGACAAAAAGAGAAAACTACTAAAATTAACTCAATAAACAATAAAAGGGAGCACTAACAGTGACATACCGTCACGAGCTCAACCCAAGTTCCTTTATAAATTAAAATAGAAAATTACAAAAAAAATAAAAAGACAAAAAGAGAAAACTACTAAAATTAACTCAATAAACAATAAAAAGGGAGCACCAACTGTGACATACCGTCACGAGCTCAACCATTTATTTTTTTATTTTTTTTATTTTTTTTCTTTTCCCCTTTTACTTTATTTTTTTTTTTTTTATATGGAAAATAACAAAAAAAAAACGAAAACAAAATTACTCAAAAAAAAAATAAAAATAAAAGAAATCTAAAATTGAAATATTTTCTTTTTTTTATAAAAATTAGAATAATAAAAAAACAAAAAGAATAAATTCAATAAATTAAATAAAAATATACAAACCAAACATGAAAACAGAAATCAAACCAACGACGAACGAATGATGAAAACAAAAACCAAAGACGAAAACGAAACCAACGACGAACAAACGATGAAAACAAAAACGAACGACGAGAACAAAAAATCAACGAGGATAAGACAAAACACAATTTGGTGGACGCAAACAAAACAGAGAAATAAACACAAAACACAATTTGGTGGACGCAAGCAAAACAGAGAAATAAACACAAAACACAAGAATTAAAGAAAATCGTTTTTACATTTATTCATCCCTTCTCCACTGGAGAAGGAATGCAAAATTTTTTTTTATACATTGAAATTAATAATCGGCGTCATACGCCGCAAATTCCCAATTTGGATAAGACCACGCCGGGTGGTCCCAATCGTCTTCAGGGTGGATGTCCCGCCCCAATCGGCCCTCAAACAGCCACCGAATGCTGAACACGTCGAAACCGACGAGAGTATCAAAACTCTCCATGTTCCTCCGGGCATCCTCCCGAAACAATCTCCGACGGTTAACCCGACGGAAAACCTCTTTCTGCAAACAGAAAAAAAAACAACAAATATAAGAAATTATGAAATATATATAAAAAAAATGTAAAATAAAATTAACACTTACGGTAAAAGCCTCCTCGTATTTCCTGACCAGAGACCGAATGTTCATAGAATCCATTTTCTTTATTAAATGAAACTTTTCTTATTCTCGAAGGAAACTGAATAAATTTGTTATTTCCTCGAAGAGATCGGAGAGTGTTGTGACAGACCCTCCAAAAATCCACAACGAGGTAAACTTTTCCCCACCTTCAACCCTAAGGAAAATTACCCCACTCGTCAAAAATCTAAAACTCTACAAAATCCAATTGGTCAAAATTTTTTTTTATAACAAACTACCCAACCAATAAAAACTCTGAACTCAAACTGACCGCCTACAGCGAGTAACGCAAGAAAAAACCCATTTTTTTTTGGTACCCCTCGAACTCTGGAGTAGGTACAAACTGTAAAACCCATGTACAGTACTATGCATTAATGCCTGGTCAGATCAAATTCATGGCGATTTTACCGACAGTGTATCGTCATTTGTTGAAGTTTGTCGAAGTTGGGACGAGTTTCAGACTGATGTGTCACGCGTAATTTTTAACCACGAAATTGATAACCTAGCGAATACATGACAGCGGTGAGGTGATGTGACTGCGGGGGGCCAACGCATTGACAGGTAGGTTATAAACATTGGAACGAGAGACCAACCATGATCGAAAAAGGTTAAGAGAATGTAGTGGTGATGTTGGCGTTCTTTTGGTGGTGATGCAATGATACAACAAAAATAACAATAAATTAAAAACAGGCGACGCATGATAATGAATAAAAATTCTGTGGCTGATATAAAAAATTCCAAGAACAATTCCCAAATGAGTAATAAGAGCGATAGATTCATCACTGAGAAGCAAACGAACTTTATCGTTTGCTTGCTTCGTCAGGGATAGAGATCGCATACCGCGATCCCTATCCCTGACGCATGAGAATTAAGAACAATGCTACCCCAGGTTTAAAAAAGTTCAAGACCAATTCCGAAATGAGTAAGAGCGATAGATTCATCACTGCAAAGCAAAGAAACTTTATCAAGCGGTGAGTGAAAAGCTCATGTCTCAGGGTTCTTTACTATATTGTTGTTTGTCTTGGATCTAGAACAGTCTCAATTTTTTCTAACCCAAGCTGAAATCCAATCTCATCTCTGTTTCTGCAATCCACCAACTACTGGATGCAATCTGGGCGAGGGTTAGACAACCGTCATGACGACGTCTTAGAATTTCCTGAAAAACCCTGTCAAAAGCTGCTAGTTGGATAGAACTCTTGTTGCAAAAACATTTCGGTGTCTAACCCATATTCAAAAGTGTCCCATTTGATTCTCCTGAGAGAAATCAACCGAAAGGTGTGCGCTGTAACACAGTCCACACGCCAGTGAAGGAAGCGCCGCTCGAAAAGTTCCAATAGTCTAGAACGAATTAATGTTTCGCATGCAGATAGGGTATTTCCCCACTCGGAGGGCTCAATTTTCTCTAACCCAAGCTGAAACCCAATCACATCTCTGTTTCTGCAATCCACCAACTACTGGATGCAATCTGGGCGAGGGTTAGACAACCGTCATGACGACGTCTTAGAATTTCCTGAAAAACCCTGTCAAAAGCTGCTAGTTGGATAGAACTCTTCTTGCAAAAACATTTCGGTGTCTAACCCATATTCAAAAGTGTCCCACTTGATTCTCCTGGGAGAAATCAACCGAAAGGTGTGCGCTGTAACACAGTCCACACGCCAGTGAAGGAAGCGCCGCTCGAAAAGTTCCAATAGTCTAGAACGATTTAATGTTTCGCATGCAGATAGGGTATTTCCCCACTCGGAGGGCTCAATTTTCTCTAACCCAAGCTGAAACCCAATCACATCTCTGTTTCTGCAATCCACCAACTACTGGATGCAATCTGGGCGAGGGTTAGACAACCGTCATGACGACGTCTTAGAATTTCTTGAAAAACCCTGTCAAAAGCTGCTAGTTGGATAGAACTCTTGTTGCAACAACATTTCGGTGTCTAACCCACATTCAAAAGTGTCCCACTTGATTCCCCTGAGAGAAATCAACCGAAAAGTGTGCGCTGTAACGCAGTCCACACACCAGTGAAGGAAGCGCCGCTCGAAAAGTTCCAATAGTCTAGAACGATTTAATGTTTCGCATGCAGATAGGATATTTCCCAACTCGGTGGGCTTAATTTTTTCTAACCCAAGCTGAAACCCAATCACATCTCTGTTTCTGCAATCCACCAACTACTGGATGCAATCTGGGCGAGGGTTAGACAACCGTCATGACGACGTCTTAGAATTTCTTGAAAAACCCTGTCAAAAGCTGCTAGTTGGATAGAACTCTTGTTGCAACAACATTTCGGTGTCTAACCCACATTCAAAAGTGTCCCACTTGATTCCCCTGAGAGAAATCAACCGAAAAGTGTGCGCTGTAACGCAGTCCACACACCAGTGAAGGAAGCGCCGCTCGAAAAGTTCCAATAGTCTAGAACGATTTAATGTTTCGCATGCAGATAGGATATTTCCCAACTCGGTGGGCTTAATTTTTTCTAACCCAAGCTGAAACCCAATCACATCTCTGTTTCTGCAATCCACCAACTACTGGATGCAATCTGGGCGAGGGTTAGACAACCGTCATGACGACGTCTTAGCATTTCCTGAAAAACCCTGTCAAAAGCTGCTAGTTGGATAGAACTCTTATTGCGACAACATTTCGGTGTCTAACCCACATTCAAAAGTGTCCCACTTGATTCTCCTGAGAGAAATCAACCGAAAGGTGTGAGCTGTAATGCAGTCCACACACCAGTGAAGGAAGCGCCGCTCGAAAGGTTCCAATAGTCTGGAACGATTTAATGTTTCGCATGCAGATAGGATATTTCCCCATTTGGAGGGCTCAATTTTTTCTAACCCAAGCTGAAACCCAATCACATCTCCGTTTCTGCAATCCACCAACTACTGGATGCAATCTGGGCGAGGGTTAGACAACCGTCATGACGACGTCTTAGAATTTCCTGAAAAACCCTGTCAAAAGCTGCTAGTTGGATAGAACTCTTGTTGCAACAACATTTCGGTGTCTAACCCACATTCAAAAGTGTCCCACTTGATTCTCCTGAGAGAAATCAACCGAAAGGTGTGCGCTGTAACGCAGTCCACACACCAGTGAAGGAAGCGCCGCTCGAAAGGTTCCAATAGTCTAGAACGATTTAATGTTTCGCATGCAGATAGGATATTTACCCACTCGGAGGGCTCAATTTTTTCTAACCCAAGCTGAAATCCAATCGCATCTCTGTTTCTGCAATCCACCAACTACTGGATGCAATCAGGGCGCGCGTTAGACAACCGTCATGACGATGTGATTTGAATGTGGGTTAGACACCGAAATGTTGTTGCAACAAGAGTTCTATCCAACTAGCAGCTTTTGACAGGGTTTTCCAGAAAATTCTAAGACATCGTCATGACGGTTGTCTAACCCTCGCCCAGATTGTATCCAGTAGTTGGTGGATTGCAGAAACAGAGATGCGATTGGGTCTCAGCTTGGGTTAGAAAAAATTGACCCCCCCCGAGTGGGGAAATATCCTATCCGCATGCGAAACATTAAATCGTTCTAGACTATTGGAAACTTTCGAGCGGCGCTCCCTTCACTGGTGTGTGGACTGCGTCACAGCGCACACCTTTCGGTTGATTTCTCTCAGGAGAATCAAGTGGGACACTTTTGAATGTGGGTTAGACACCGAAATGTTGTTGCAACAAGAGTTCTATCCAACTAGCAGCTTTTGACAGGGTTTTTCAGGAAATTCTAAGACGTCGTCATGACGGTTGTCTAACCCTCGCCCAGATTGCATCCAGTAGTTGGTGGATTGCAGAAACGGAGATGTGATTGGGTTTCAGCTTGGGTTAGAAAAAATTGAGCCCTCCAAATGGGGAAATATCCTATCTGCATGCGAAACATTAAATCGTTCCAGACTATTGGAACCTTTCGAGCGGCGCTTCCTTCACTGGTGTGTGGACTGCATTACAGCTCACACCTTTCGGTTGATTTCTCTCAGGAGAATCAAGTGGGACACTTTTGAATGTGGGTTAGACACCGAAATGTTGTCGCAATAAGAGTTCTATCCAACTAGCAGCTTTTGACAGGGTTTTTCAGGAAATGCTAAGACGTCGTCATGACGGTTGTCTAACCCTCGCCCAGATTGCATCCAGTAGTTGGTGGATTGCAGAAACAGAGATGTGTTTGGGTTTCAGCTTGGGTTAGAAAAAATTAAGCCCACCGAGTTGGGAAATATCCTATCTGCATGCGAAACATTAAATCGTTCTAGACTATTGGAACTTTTCGAGCGGCGCTTCCTTCACTGGTGTGTGGACTGCGTTACAGCGCGCACTTTTCGGTTGATTTCTCTCAGGGGAATCAAGTGGGACACTTTTGAATGTGGGTTAGACACCGAAATGTTGTTGCAACAAGAGTTCTATCCAACTAGCAGCTTTTGACAGGGTTTTTCAGGAAATTCTAAGACGTCGTCATGACGGTTGTCTAACCCTCGCCCAGATTGCATCCAGTAGTTGGTGGATTGCAGAAACAGAGATGTGATTGGGTTTCAGCTTGGGTTAGAAAAAATTGAGCCCTCCGAGTGGGGAAATACCCTATCTGCATGCGAAACATTAAATCGTTCTAGACTATTGGAACTTTTCGAGCGGCGCTTCCTTCACTGGCATGTGGACTGTGTTACAGCGCACACCTTTCGGTTGATTTCTCTCAGGAGAATCAAGTGGGACACTTTTGAATATGGTTTAGACACCGAAATGTTTTTGCAACAAGAGTTCTATCCAACTAGCAGCTTTTGACCGGGTTTTTCAGGAAATTCTAAGACGTCGTCATGACGGTTGTCTAACTCTCGCCCAGATTGCATCCAGTAGTTGGTGGATTGCAGAAACAGAGATGAGATTGGATTTCAGCTTGGGTTAGAAAAAATTGAGACTGTTCTAGATCCAAGACAAACAACAATATAGTAAAGAACCCTGAGACAAGAGCTTTTCAGTCACCGCTTGATAAAGTTTCTTTGCTTTGCAGTGATGAATCTATCGCTCTTACTCATTTCGGAATTGGTCTTGAACTTTTTTAAACTTGGGGTAGAATTGTTCTTAATTCTCATGCGTCAGGGATAGGGATCGCGGTATGCGATCTCTATCCCTGACGAAGCAAACAAACGATAAAGTTCGTTTGCTTCGCAGTGATGAATCTATCGCTCTTATTACTCATTTGGGAATTGTTCTTGGAATTTTTTATATCAGCCACAGAATTTTTATTCATTATCATGCGTCGCCTGTTTTTAATTTACTGTTATTTTTGTTGTATCATTGCATCACCACCAAAAGAACGACAACATCACCACTACATTCTCTTAACCTTTTTCGATCATGGTTGGTCTCTCGTTCCAATGTTTATAACCTACCTGTCAATGCGTTGGCCCCCCGCAGTCACATCACCTCACCGCTGTCATGTATTCGCTAGGTTATCAATTTCGTGGTTAAAAATTACGCGTGACACATCAGTCTGAAACTCGTCCCAACTTCGACAAACTTCAACAAATGACGATACACTGTCGGTAAAATCGCCATGATTTTGATCTGACCAGGCATTAATGCATAGTACTACAACCACGTATATACATACCTATATAGATACATACCCCGTTTCCTTTTAATGCTAGAACGAAATACACAATATTCAACTAAAAATACTACAAAAATAACATTAAGAACTTGACTCTAAGAAAAATGTTTAAACAAATGCAAATAAGCAATTGTAACCAGATGATACAAATATATTATGCAAAATCTTTACATATAATCAAATAATTAAAGAATAAATAATCTTTTGAATAAATGTAATACTTATCTTGATGTAAATCGACAAATGATGACACTGTATAACAACCAATATTCCGCGATAAAACTCGATTCAAATCTAATTGAGCGAGACGCTCAATCTGAAGGAGGGAGGTGTTACGTCCTAGCCTAACGCTAGGCCCCCCATAAATTTTTTCAATTTACCCTTCTTAATCAAGTACCATCAGAAGGTACTCTTTCATACCTACATCATCATTCGTCGATAAATAACGTATAATTAATCACATAATCGTAAAATCGAGTATATACTCTTATAATAGTATATACTCTCTAACGTTAATATGTAGAATATAAAGAGACACACAGTCCTTCTCCACATACCGACTTCTCATATTATATTTCCTCCAAACACATGAACGCTACATGTCCTCTAAACACCACTCGACTTTCAGTCATTTCAATAACACAGCATCCCTTATTTTTTTCTACGAAAAGCCATAAACCCAAGTACACGTACTTTACAGACCCGACTTTTTGTCGCCAAACGTTAAAACTCGAAAACAGCTTTTCCTTCATCTGCTAATCTCAAATTTCACGAACACGGTTTCACCAGGAAATCATAAATCCATCAATGCTTCAAAATCATACCACTCCAAAAACGCCAAACGTTCCCATACGCCTTAAGTCGTAAAAACCCACTTTCCCAAATCTCAAGAACGCACGTGCAACCACTCGAAATTAGAGCAATCCTGCTATCTTCCAAGAAAAACATAACGACTTTTCCTCCAATCATCATCCGGAAAAGTCTCCCCCTTAACTCAACCAATAACAAAAAAAGCAACATCAAATTAATGACTCTTCAGCCAATCCTCTAATTTAACTATAACAAAATCAGTCCCTTCCACAGCATCCTACCCCCAGAAGTCCTACAAAGAACTCAATCTTAGGACCCAAAAAACAGAATTAGAATAATCAGTTAGCACTAAAACCTCGAAGACTGAACAACTCCAATAAAACAGTCTCTCTAAATCTCGACGAACTTATAAAGAGTTCGCGTTTAAATAGCAACGAATAAGATTGTTATCTAAAATCATTTGACTCAATCAAATAATATTCACAACGTCGAAATAGCTAACTCCGAACAATTGTAAACGTGAAGATTATATAAAAGTCAAAACCCGTTCTTGACATTTTCCGAAAACCTGTAAACATCGAACGTGTCAAACAATTTATAACTCAATTAAACTAAACGTGACCGAAACAAGTGTAACTCTTAACCAAGTGTAATTTATAAGTGAATAAACACCATATTTTATTGTGTAAATTCCGGCATCATTTGATTGTGATTTCAAGGATCCAAATTTCGGCAACAGCCTCAACAAATCCAATCAAATCCAAACAAATCCAATCAAATCCAACAAATCCAATCAAATCTAACAAATCCAATCAAACCCAAATACAAATCAATCCAAACATCATCCAAAAACCCAAATCAAAAATAATATAGTAAGCGCAAACATCATTCGGATATCAAAATTCGCGGTCAGTGATCAAGACCTCCGTGCGTTTAACGATCCCCTCTCCCGGGACGTAACACACCATTGATTTGAGAGTTCACACATTTTTAGAACGCCTGTCACTGAATTTTTGAGGTTATGTCGCGATGTATTTTTAGCACTTATTCCGGCTTGACGAATTAACGGTTTCATTGGAGTTATTTTATTTCATCACAAATCATAAGTGAACAAAACACGTTTTCGTTATTCATTCGACTTCAAAATACCTTTTTTTTACGCTTTTGCACTCGTGTTTGCACTTTTCGTTTGTTGACACTTTAATATAAACTTGCGACTTGTAGCAGCTGACGTACATCAGCAAAATTCCTATCACTCATTGAACCACCCAAACTCGCGACTTCATTCGTATTTTTTTATTAACCGAGTACCGAAATAAAGCATTTTTCCCGAATGGAGAGATATAGCTAATAATCACGGACACTTCGAACTTATTATTTATTAACCGAATAACGAAATAAAGATTTTTTTCCGAATTTATAAAAGATCCGTGACGACACGTCCTGCACTTCGCACTATGTCGCTTTGACAGCTGACGCATTAGCAATATAGTTATAACCGTCAAACTCTCAAACTTTCCGCTGGATCGCTACAGAGGGAAGAACCAATAGGAACTCGTTACTTTCGTCGCCGAAGACCGGCTTCAGTGAAAATGCGTTTTGATGGGCATCAAAACGCCTTTGATTGTGTCGTCTGCGCGCATATACAGACACACGAAATATTTCAATGTGTTACAATTTTTGCATAATCTTGACAATGTGCAAAGTTTTTTATCAGCAAATACGCAACCAATCGTGCTGTAATTAGGCTCAATCGAATAGGAATTTCTCAATAAGTCTCGATCTGAATTTTGGAATGATCAGGAATTACGAAACTCAGGAGATATGGAATGTCTCCTGAGTTTCGTAATTCGGGAAAATGACTTCAAGTTTTTACCCCCACCACCGAAAATTGCTTTATTCAGAGATAATAAACTCTGGCGAGCCTTGGGTCAGCAGACGACAGAGCTGTCAAATGTACTTGTCCCGAGACTCTGCCGAGTCTCTTGATAACCGTCCAACGTTCAAACTTTCCAGTGGATCGGTACAGAGTGAAGACGAGGCAATCGTGACCAATCGGAACTCGATGCTTTTGTCGCCGACGAACGGCTTTGGTGGAAATGGGTTTTGAATAAATGGACATCTAAACGTCTTTGATTGTGTCGTCTGCGGGCCAATACAAATACACGAAATCCCTTAACGTGTTGGAATTTCTGCATAATCTTGACCCTTTGCGAAGTTTTTTCGCAGAAAATACAACATCAATCGTGCTGATTTAAGGCTCAATCGAAATTTCTTTTTCATAATTAGTATCCTGTTCAATTTTTAAGTCATCGTCTGTCTCCTGAGCTTCGTAATTCGAGAAAATTACTTCCAGTTTTTACCCCCACCACCTGCTGATGCTATTATCGCCGGGAACGGCTTTGGTGAAAATGGGTTTCGATGGAAATCAAAACGCTTTCGATTGTATCATCTGCTGCGTGCAAATACAGACACACCAAATCCTTCAATGGTTTGGAATTTTCGCATAATCTGGACCCTATGCATATAGTTCTTTCTCAGGAAATACGCAATCAATCGTGCTGTAGTTAGGTTCAATCAAACGGGAATTTCTCAACTAGTTGTCTCCAGTTTACTTTTGAAATTATCACGTGTCTCCTGAAGTTCGTAATTCGTCAAAATGACTTTCAGTTTTTACCCCTACCACCGCGAATCGTTTTATTTAGAGATATTATACGCGGATGAGCCTTGGATCAGCAAACGGCAGACTGAGCTGTCAAATGTACTTGTCCCGAGACTCTATCGAGTCTTGATTTTTTTATTTGATTGGTAATTGTTTGTTAATCAAAGTTAGCTATATGGCTGACCCTTTCGAACCCATTTTTACAAAAGATTAAGGATTCGTTTGCGAATCATTTGGGCAACTTTAGGAAGCCTTCAAAAATGAAAAAAATTACTAGGAACATACTTAATACTATTTTACTAATTAATTTCGATTATTGTAAGTATTATAGCTTGGCTAAAGCAAAATAAATGAATAATTCCGTCACTGCTGGTTATTTGGCGAAAAAGGGACCATCGACGGAAAAATTGTACGTAAAATGAAAAAAATAGCGTATATCAAAACCTTATCTCGCTAATAACAATCTGGGGTATTAAAATCATGTACTAAATTTGAATTATCGATATAGAACTGCAAGTTATTCCAATTATGTACCAGATTCTGATTCCCGAATAAATTTCAGGGTATTGAAGGTATGTACAAAATCCGATTTCCCGTTGTACAAATTGAAGTACCTCAAATCGTTCACTAAATTCCCATTTCCGAATCAAAATTTACGGTACATAAAGATATGTACTAAATTTCAGATCCTGAATCAAGATTTAAAATAGTTAAAATAATGGGCCAAATTTGCAAAATATATTTTGCGATTGAAATGATGTACTGAATTTCAGATCTCGAATTGGAATTTAAAGTCATTCAAATTATATGCCAAATACCAGTTCACCAACAGAAATTTGGGGTACTGAAATTATTTTTCTTATTTAGACTTCTGTTTTTATAAATTTGGGGTATTCCGAATTATCAACTATATTTCAATTCCTGAATAGAAATCACAAGTATTTGAATTATGTACCGAATAAAAAAACGCAAATTCCAATTGAGTACTAAACTAATCACTCATTTAACATACTACTAATTTTACTAACTAATTAAAAATCCAAATTTTACAGAGTATTCAAAAATACTCGAATTGAAATTAGCGAATCAATTTGCAAAAAAATATCCATTTCTCTAATTGAAACAAAAAATATTGAAAATTGTAATTCCTAGAATTGAAGGAAAAAAATTAAATTTTGCTTTTATGTATGAAAATTTTGACCCTGAATTTCACTTTCAGAATGAAAATGCCAATTTGATTCGCGAATATGAATAACCAATGGCAAATAAAACTGCACGTAAAAAAAGAGACATTCAGCACAGCGGTAAAACCATTTTCAGACAAACTGATTATAAAATTGCCTCGACCGGCTAAAGCAAATCAAAATTTCTGCTTCCACGCAAGCTACCTTTGACAACACTCTGGGTTCATTTATATCGAATAACATGAAGGTATCTTATCAGCTTGGATAAATGATGACTGGATGAAAGTGCACATTCCATTCTGTAAGACAGCGACGGCCCATGTTTATCAAAACTTTAATATATGAATTCATTAATAGGTCTGATGAAAATTATAGTTTATGCTATTATGCTACCTGATGTACCATGTGTATGAATTCTTATTTTCACTTTATTCATAATTTTATATTTTTTGTTTAAAAACATAATTCTCATATCCGATTCTAATTTTGTCTCAGTTCTTTATTTAATTTATGGTAGGAGTGAAACGAGCCTGCTTCCTTGTTTTTTTTTTTTTTCAAGGAAAAGTGAAAAGTAGATTGTCCACAGAATACATTTTCACATTGAAATACTTTATGGCAAAAGTAATTTAATCTTGAATAAAGAATTTACAAAAAGAATTGACCGTTACCAAACAATGAAAATTCGTATCAATTATTTGCAAAGAAAACAGTGTTGCCGCTGAGCTGCAACAACCATTATCTCTTATGCGAAAGAGACAATAGTTTTAATGTATTCATTAAGAAGAGTAAATGGTCCATTGCGTCAGCTTTGGTAGTTCCATTCAAACCTAATGGACAAAGCGAAGAACCTCAATTCAGTTTACTACAGCCTGCGGTGTCTTCGGAGTAGGGAAAAATTTTGACACAAACTTTTATTGCATCTCAGCGATAAGAATTTTAATGCTATGAGAAGAAACATTGCCGGGAGGATGAAGTTGATACTGTATAGAAACATTTATAGCAATTCTGCTACAACGCACACTACAGAATTGAAGAAATATTCAATATCTTGATTTTTTTGTCATAATTGAGGTTTCACTCGAATCTTGCACAAGCCTGACCGAGTCATGTCATCATATTATTGCTGACATTTTGATGTGTAAACTTGTTGGCGAAGATGTTCCGTGAATACAACGTTCACATAATCAGCGAAACTCCAGTTGATAAGAAAAGCTGCAGTCGAATGCCTAAAAGGAAAAGCGAAGGAAGTTAGCCTAGCGTGTAGAATATTGGGAGTTTTTTGGTTGATTCGTAGACCGCAACTGAAAAGTATTGAAAATCATGATTCCACAAGAATAGTCACATGTAAATTTTTGAAAATAA
Source organism: Campoletis raptor (assembly GCA_948107755.1). Classification (NCBI taxonomy): domain Eukaryota; kingdom Metazoa; phylum Arthropoda; class Insecta; order Hymenoptera; family Ichneumonidae; genus Campoletis; species Campoletis raptor. Next base: position 191,622 of record OX403623.1, read on the forward strand.
ACATTTCATCAACACTCCTTGTTTTTACAAGTTTTCATTAATGAACAAGATACATTTTGGTCACTAGGTTTCATCACGCACACACACCCTTTTACGAAAAATATGTCTTGATGTGGGACAAAAATATGAGGGACATGCTTGAAAAAAAAATCTCGTTGCGTTCCACGATCTAAACATCAACACCATTTGAGAGTTCACACATTTTTAAAACGTTTGCCACTGAATCTTTGAGGTTATGTTTCGATGTATTTTATAGCACTTAATCCAGCTACACGAATTCGCAGATTTTTTTAAATTATTTAATATTTTTTCACAAATCAATTCATTGAAACACTTTTATGTTAATCACTGAACTTTAAAATATTTTTTTTTACGTTTTCGCACTTCTGTTTGTCGACACTGGAATATGAGCTTGCGACTTGTACAACTGACACATGAGCGAAATTTCTATCACTTATTAATTGGACCACCCAAAATAACGATCTTATACGTATTATTTTAATCGTTCACTTAATCGAAATAACTTTTTTTCATGTGCGTACTTCCGCATTTTCGGTTTGTCAACACTCGAATATAAATTTGCAGCTTTGACAGCTGACACATTAGAGATATAGATATTGCAGCTGTGACAGCTGACACTTTAGCGATATAGATAGGAACCGCACTTAACCCCGCACTACACACACTATTACAACACTCTTGACGAGTCTCTTGACCTAACACTTTTTCGTCATCCACTGACGTTGACTTTTTTTTTTTAACGTCTTCGCACTTTTCTTTCGTCGACACTTGAACCCGAAACTCTGCCGAGTCTCTTGAACTCTTTTCCCGATTTCCGATTTTCGAACGTTTCTGTATGTCCGCGAAATGAAAGGACACATTCATATGAAGACGTATTAGTGTTATTCGTGTTACTCGTATCCAAAACTTTTTGTCGAATGGGAACACAGGGATATGTCGTCAGTCGCGACCAATCAGAAACACAATGGCCACACGAGCCCTTTCTCTGTGTCATATACATACACGCACGCATACTCCGATCATCGCATAATTTTGCCCGTGCAAAGTTTTTTCTCAGCAATTACGGCATCAATCGGGTTGATTTATGGCTCAATCGAGGGGGGATAACTTAATTAGTCTCCAGTTCAAATTTCAAATCATAAGATGACGCCTGGGCTTAGTAATTCAAGAATGAGTTTCCCCCCACCCTTGAAATCGTTTTATTCAGAGATAATATACTCGGGTGAGCCTCGGGCAAGCAGACGACAGACAGAGCTGTCAAATGTACTTGTCCCGAGACTCTACCGAGTCTCTTGATTGATTCAATTGTCGATAGTCTATCGTGAATGCGTTGTGTCTTAGCTATTTCTTGTGCTCTTACTATTACTGATTTTAATGCTACTTCATTTCTTGTTAAATCATTATGGACGGTGTCCAAATTGGACAGTTCAGATGGCAATTCGGTTTTTACTAGGATTTCTGTATGGTTTAGGGTGTGCATTGTGTCTACAGAGTTTTTGATCATTTTTGTTATGTTCAAAGCTAGTTTACGGGAGAAATTGACGTAGTGTACTATGTTTATTTCGCTTGAGGGGACGAGTTTCGTGGTTTGGGTTTTCGCTTGACATGATGGTTCTATTTCTAGTGTACCTGAGTCTATTATCATTTTTATGTCGGATTTATCATTATCACAATGGATATACAAGTTTTCGGATGTTGGTGCTGCGTACAGCCATGCGTTAGTGTCTTGAATTTTGATCCAACATGTTTGACTGAGAGTCTTTAGACGAATGTCGCAAAGTTCGAGATTTTCAAATTGTGGGTTTGTGAGTAACTGGACTTCACATTCTGCTTTGCCATTAACATGTTGTACAGGGTTTGTTCCGTCGCAAATGTATCGTGTTGACTAGGGTGGTTCAAAAAAACCGACTATTTTTATTTCTTCAAAGCCCGGGTTTCTATTGTTGCAGTAAGGTGAAAAAGAATTCCTGACAAAATTTGAGGCCTTAAAAAATTTTTTTAGAGGTCGCTCATCGCGATTTTCTATTTTTCATTTAAATAACACGGGGGAGACGTTACTAGCTGCTTTTGTATTTTATTCCTCGTTAACGGGTGAGGGTCTAACAACGCTCAAGGCGGTTTCTTGTAGGGATTTGAACGCTCTATAAAAAACGTGTCTTGTCATTTTACGATCAACTTACTGGTACGAAAGTTATTCGACGTCAAAATTGACTTTGAAGAAAATTTCGACATTTTTGCACTTTTTCGGCGAAACTATCGACCTTGTCATAAAACTCTGTGGAAAATTTTCCGAAAATCATATGATTTAGTATCATATCATCTTCCTGGATTATAAAAAAATTGAATAATTTAGAATACTACTACTATACGAGGTTACTTTTAGAGGAAAACTGCGATTTCCGTCGATTAATAGGTTATATTAACACAAAAAGTTAAGAAAAAAATTCCAAGTTTCATTAAGTCATTAGGTAATGCTCATTGTTAGAGAAAATTCCAAAATGGATCGGAGTTTTCCATCTTTCATTTATAATTTCATTTAGGGTGTTCATTTTTTTTTTTTTTTTGGAAATGAAATATAAATTCAAATTTAAAGTCATTTGAATTAAGTACACATTGAAACGTCTTATATAATTGAGTTGGAGGAATTGAGTGATAATGATGTTCGGAATAATGGATCATCGCTCTGCGGTAAGGGTAACATCCTGTGATACCGGCAGAACGGAAAAGGACGTTTTTTAGTTCTCTTCGCTCACACTTCAGTTTTCTTTACTCATTTCTTCTTGCTCACTCCAGTTCTACTGTTAATATGGGACGCTTCTCTTCGAACTGCCACTCATTTTTCGTTTTTTTCGAGTTCATTTTGAATATTTATTCATAATGGCGAATCTAATATATCTCATCGGTGATATGAACGAAAAATTAGTGGGGCGTAAACTGTCAACCGTTCGGGAGGTTATGTCGTTCTTTTTTTATCTCCAAGAAGTTGGCACCGCACTTTTGAGCTACGAAAATTTTAAAGGTTGTTCCAGGTTGTTCTAGGTTTGTTCTACATTGTTCCAAAACGCCAGAGGGCTGCGAATGAAACTTTCAGAGAAAATGAAAAAAAAACCGATTTTTGAGCTCGCACCGCACTTTTAAGGTATCGCAATTCTGGCGGTTGTTCTGGGTTGTTCTAGGTTTGTTCTATATTGTTCCAAAATATCGTGTTGAAAAAAAAATTATTTGTCACAAATTTCGCGAAAAATAATTTTTGAGCTTGCGACACATTTTCGAGCTATCGCGATTTTAATAGTTGTTCTGAGTTATTCTCAGTTTGTTCATCCGGGAAAAATCGTTTGACAGCAATTAAAAAGAAGAAAATGATAATTCAACCGACATCCGACTTCTAAATAATTTGCAGCTTCGCATGCGAAAGGGATAAACATTTTTCTCCCTCCCCAATCCATGATTAACTGTATTGAATCTTTTGATTCGAAGAAAGAATTTTTCTGTTAGCAGTGCATTGTACTAGGATGCTAGCACAACTCAGCACAACCTTTATTTTCGCAATAAAAAATTGTAGTCGCAAAGGAGAAGACAATAAACAATTTTTCCTGTACGCAATTCATGATGATCGAGTTTTCACATAGCAATTTATAGGAATAATTTTTTTTTATTAGCGTTACATTATAATAGAATGCTAGCACAACTCAGCACAGCCCTTATTTTAACGATTAAAAATTGCAGTCGCAAGTGAGAAGATAATAAACCATTTTTCCCGGACGATAATCATAATAATCGACTTTTTACATCGCAATTCAGAGGAATAGTTTTTTATATTGGCATTACATTATGCTAGAATGGTAGCACAACTCAGCACAACCCTTATTTTTACGATTAAAAATTGCAGTCGCAAGTGAGAAGATAATAAACAATTTTTCCCGGACGATAATCATAATAATCGACTTTTTACATCACAATTCAGAGGAATAACTTTTTCAATTGGCATTACATTATGCTAAAATGGTAGCACAACTCAGCACAACTTTTATTTTGGCGATAAAAAATTGCAGTTGCAAATGAGAAGACGATAAACAATATTTACCGTACGAAATTCATGATAATCCAATTTTAACATTGCAGTATGTAGGAATAATTTTTTTATTGGCGTTACATTATACTAGAATGCTAGCACAACTTAGCACCACCGTTATTTCGGCGATAAAAAATTGCAGTTGCCAATGAGAAGACAATAAACAATTTTTCCCGTACGATAATCTTGTTAATCGAATTTTAACATTGCAATTTATAGGAATAATTTTTTTTTTATTAGCGTTACATTATAATAGAATGCTAGCACAACTCAGCACAGCCCTTATTTTAACGATTAAAAATTGCAGTCGCAAGTGAGAAGATAATAAACAATTTTTCCCGGACGATAATCATAATAAACGACTTTTTACATCGCAATTCAGGGGAATAATTTTTTATATTGGCATTACATTATGCTAGAATGGTAGCACAACTCAGCACAACCTTTATTTTGGCGATAAAAAATTGCAATTGCAAATGAGAAGATGATAAACAATATTTCCCGTACGAAATTCATGATAATCGAATTTTAACATTGCAGTATGTAGGAATAATTTTTATTATTGGCGTTACATTATACTAGAATGCTAGCACAACTTAGCACAACCGTTATTTCGGCGATAAAAAATTGCAGTTGCAAATGAGAATATGATAAACAATTTTTGCCCTACAAAATTTATGATGATCGAATTTTCTCATAGCAATTAATAGGAATAATTTTTTTTTTTTGGATAACATTATGCTAAAATGGTAGCACAACTCAGCGCAACCTTTATTTTTGCGACAGAAAATTTTAATCGCAAACGAGAAGATCAACAACAATTTTTCCCGTTCGAAATTCATGATGATCGAATTTTCGCATGGCAATATATAAGAATAATTTTTTTTATTGGTGTTACATTATATTAGAATGGTAGCACAACTCAGCACAACGTTTATTTTGGCGATAAAAAATTGCAGTTGCCAATGAGAAGACAATGAGAAGCCAATGAGAAGAAGTTGAGACCATACTTCCATACCCAAAAGCGCTTTTCATCACGCCTGAGTATAGGGGAAAGTATGGAATCAAATTTTTTATGCGTTTTCCTATACTGGGTAAATAGTAAGGATTCACGTCTTCACCAATTGGAGTTGAATCGCTTGAAACTCTTTCGAGTGAACTGTTATAAATTGATGTTGCCCATTCGAATATGCTTACCCCACTTTCTTCACTCGCTTCGTCCGCTGCTGGACTAGTCTGGTTGGAGTGTTCCACCAATTCGGTTACTTTTTTCAAGAATGCGTCTCCTTTTATCAAATTGTGCAACCGACTGAATTCTTCGCCAGCCAAACTTGAACAACCATTTTCATCCATCCCGAAGGTCGGACTGTTAGAAATAATGATTAAACCCTCGAAAATGTCTCTGAGTTGGTGAAAATCGTCACATTTGGTCATCATCGCCATATTCATTACGTAGAATTTTCGTACGAGTGGATTTACCGTTTGTAATTCCTTCCACAGTGCGATCATTTTTACGTAATGTGAAATATCGAGACGAAGAAAGCATGAAGGAAGTAAATCAGACGAGTTCACCAGGTAATCAAAACATTTCGACAGATAATCTTGAAGATTTTGACACTCTGCAAACGCTCGCGCGCATGCACTAAGCAGAGCTTTATCAAAATCACAAGTAACCTGCTTCGGTAATGGAAAGTTGGCTTTATGTGATCGACCGATTCGGATAATCTCATAAAGCCAAAACTGAATGGTGTTTGTGTTTTGCGAGGCGCTCAGCATCTGAAAAACTGGAATTTTCGATTCAACAGTTTCTGTTAATATTTGATACAAATAAAGATGTGAACAAAGTTCCCCGTTGGGTTTCTTCAACTTTTTTCCCAATGAACCAGTGCCATCGATGCAAATACATTCGTGATGCAACACATAAACGGCTACTTGTTCAGGTGTCCAGTAATGCACGAAAAAAGGATCCAACCCAATAGCGTGAATCTCTCCAACGTGCCGTTCGTATTTCATTATTTGAATGTTAGCCACGGGATCTGTTCCTTTCATACCGAAGATAATATTCTTCCGTTCCTGCTTAGCTTTACGTAGGATCTCATTTTTAGGTAGACTTGCTGGTTCACGATCTCCAAATTTCATTTGTTTGTCTGCTTCGCGTCGCCGCCAGATCGACGGTAGTAAATTGCATTCGACCATTTCCGATGAAATTTCTGTCCTACGCTTGCCCTTCAACTGTCGCTTTTTAGAATGCTCAAACATTTCATCATAGTTTTCCAGCAAGCAGTCCATTAAAACATCCTCACGAGGCAACGGTTTATTTGCACCCAAACCGGAAAACTTACAACCGCATTCTTTGCATTCACCGGAAATTTTCAAATAAATACCGGACTCGGTTATGCTTTTGTTGCGGTTGTTATTGATTAAGCAAAAGTGTTTTAAAATCATTAACCGTTACCTTTACTCCACCGTCGTTCCATATAATAACTAATCACCCTACCTGGACAACTGGCTCCAATCCCCGATTTGCCTTTGCAAATCTAAAACCGGAGCAACATAAACTCTACGATCACGGTAAGTCCTAACACTGTCAGGCAAAATTATCGGGACGTAACATTTTTGGTGGCAGCGGTGGGATACGTTGTCAAGTGGCAGGTGAAGAAAAAAATAAATAAAAAGAAATAAATAAATGGAACGATCGGAAGGAAACGAGTGTAAAAACAATTCGCGAGTATGCGAGCAGTGTCTCAAATAAAGAACACGAAAACGGACAATTCCACAAAAGGAAAGTCTACATGCCAAGTGCAACGAAATAAACATGAAGTGATAGGAAACACAAAAGACGCCCCGCGAATATTGTCAAATATCGTGCGTGCGAAAATAAAATAAGTGGTTCGCGTTCCCTGAACAATTACGTCGAATAAAGCTCGTGTTAAAAAATAAAATTTCAACAATTGCAAAATCGAATTTAGGCGATGTGTCAAATAAAGAAATTTCGAACAATCACGTGAAATAAAATGCAACCGAAGTGGTAAATAACCAAATTTCGGAAAATCGCTCGAAATGAAATATAACCTCAGTGTTAATAAATAAAAATGTCGAGCAATCACGCGAAATAAAATTTAACCAGTGAGTTAAATAATAAAATTTCGAACAATTATGTGAAATAGAATCCAACCAAAGAGTTGAACAATAAAATTTCGAAAAATCGCGAAATAAAATTTAACCAAGTGTTAGATATTAAATATTCGAAAATTACGCGATACTGAATTTGTCAATAGTGTCAAATAATAATGTTTCGAAAAATCGCGAAACCAAATTTAACCATGAGTTGGACAATAAAATTCCAAACAATTACGTTAAATAAAAATACCGAACAATCACCCGAAATTCAATTTAACTAAAATGTTGAATAATGCAATTTCGAAGAACCACGTGAAATAAAATTTTACCAAAGTGTTAAATAATAAAATTTTGAATCGTTAAACGAAATAAAAAAAAGAAATAAAAAAAATATTCCGAACAATTCCGCGAACTATCGTGAAGTCCGCACTAAAGACATAAGAGAATCGTGATTTACAAAAAAACACGATTCAAATCAAAGTAAAATAAAATAAGTGGTTCGCGTTCTCCGAGCAAATGCGAACTAAAGAAAACTCGAACAAAGTGAGTGGAAGAAAAATAATTTTCGTACCACACCAAACATTATTCAACCAACGAGAATATTTCCACCCGTTCAATCGATACGGAACAAGTGAAATAAAATAATAAGTTGAGTTCAATCGACAAAAAATATTATAAGTCGAAAAATAATTTAAATAAAAATGCCATTGAGCTAAAGTGCTCCAGTGATAAGGTGCACGAATAAGTGAAAAAAAAAATGAATGAAAATTATCCAAAATTTTCATGAACTATAAAAATTCAAAAAAAAAAAGATTATAAAAATTACGAGAACTAATGACATTATCACCGAACGTGAATACAACACGTGGGTGATTAAAATATTTGCATATACCGAGTACCAGAGGAACTGTCATCCGAGACGCCCTGCAGCTGTGTCAAGACAGAAAACTACAGGGTGACGCAAAAATCCTTTGGACCATCTCATCATCGATCGCGCTGAATCCAAACGTACAAGTCCGAAGGAACCTCTGAGCCAACAATGGACAAGTCAACAGGACCTCTGAGATGTCAAACAAGGTCACGCGTCAAAACGGAAAGGAGCATCCAAAGATAAGAACGTTCCCGATACGGCATAGTTATAGCAAAATAAAATATTGCGAGAGAATAATTAAATTAGCGCTCGAATTAAAATAGGATAAATTTAATTTCGAAATAAGCACCATAGCGAATGCACGGAAGTAAATTTTTGACACATAGATCAAAATGAATAAATAAATAAATACATTTTTAGAAATGCAAAAATTGAAAGAAAAACCAAATAAAACGTCTATGGGCACAATTTCATACTGTGCACCGTAGCGAATACACGAAATTAAATTTTGACAAGGCGATCAAATTAATACAATTTTGAAAATTAAAAGAATCGTAAAATTTGCAAAAATCGTTATTCACAAAGAATATGGATACGCCGTAGCGAGGGCACGGACGTACGTTTCCAAAGATTGAAAAAGAAAAGAGGAATATTTTCTAAATGGAAATGACTCAAATGAAAGTAAAAATACCCTGCATAAAAATAATAAAAAACGAAAATAATAAAATAAAAACCCACGGGGTTAATCAGTCTCAAAGAAAAATTTGATACTAAGTAAATAAATTACTATTAAAATAAAACAGACCAAATGGTCGTATTTGAATAAAATAAGCAATTTTTTTTATTGTCTTGAAAAAATGTCTCGTGCAAGTACATCGAAACCTCTGACTCGATAAACGAACATGTACATTCGAACCTCTGACACGTAGACGAAAATCAAACGAAAATCATTGAAATAAAATCATTTAAAACAATTATTATTTTTATGCAAAGTAAAATAAATAAATAAACTTTCAAGACTTATCACGAGTAAAGTTTATAAAGGGTTGAGTGCTACGAGACTTACGGAATCTCTCGAGGCCACGGAAGACCACCTTAGAAGAGATCCGTAGAGGGAAGCTCAATACCGAATAACATTTGAAAAAATGTAGTACGACTACGCGATCCTGAAGGCCTCGCGAGCGTATAAAATAATAAAAGTAAAATCACGCGATAAAGCGACAACTCTTGCGCCGAGTACGAGTGTACACGTCCACGGAACCGTTGAGCCCTACAATGGACAAGTCACCTGGACCTCTGAGACACTGCGTAGCAGTAAGCAAGTAAAATTTGAAAAAAAAATGAAAAAAAATATTTTTAGTTTTGAAAAACCAAGCTACACTTACTTTAGCTTAGTATCGAATACAAATGTTCTGCGAACCACAGTATCGACAGATAAGAACATTAATATGACAGATTTAAGAAATAGTTCATAAAAATTCGAAAATAAAAATTGTCTTGCAATCTCAAAAAAAAAAAATAATAATAAAAAATCAGGATAAGTGAGTGGTTACGCCGTAGCGAAGGCACGGACGTACTAAAGAAAATTAATAAAAGGTCCTTATTTGATAAGAGAAATTTGAATCTTAAAAAAAAAAAAAAAAAAAAAAAAAAAAAAAAAAAAAAAAAAAAAAAAATCAGAATAAGTGAATGGTTACGCCGTAGCGAAGACACGGACGTATTTATTCAAAATTTAACGAAGGTAAAAGAATGCGTATTTTCCTAAATAAAATACATCTTCCGAATAAAAGTGAACATTGCTTGGGTATAAGAATTAAATACGTAGCCGACAAAAAGAAAATACAGAATTGATTGAGAAAGATAAATCAAGAAATCAAAATTAAATCAAAGTCAATCAGCAAAATACAAAATAAAAAATATTCAAAATATACGTCTTTGGCCAATTGCCCGTAAACAATTGAACACAGAAGATATGATAAATCATCAATGCAAAATTTATAAAAATAAAAGACTTATATCGATCCAACGATCCTTGAGACGGAGGACGAATAAGCATAATAAAAGAAAATTTTGAAATCAAATCATTCAAAATAATTTCTATTTCAATGAAAAATTTATAAAAATAAATAAAAATAAAAGACTTATATCGATCCAACGATCTTAGAGACGGAGGACGAATAAGCATAATAAAAGAAAGTTTTGAAATCAAATCGTTCAAAATAATTTCTATTTCAATGAAAAATTTATAAAAATAAATAAAAACAAAAGACTTATTACGATCCAACGATCCTATAGAGACGGAGGACGAATAAGCATAATACAAATAAAAATAAAAAGTGTAATCAAATAATTTACAAAAATTGAAAGACTTATTACGATCCTAGAGATAAAGGACGAATGAGCATATTAAAAATAAAAATTTTGAAATCAAAAATTTTTTCCAAAAAAAAATAAGAATTTCAAAGACTTATTACGATCTGACGATCCGAGCGACGGAGGACGAATAAGCAACATAAAGGGTTGAGTGATATCAAACCTACGGAATCTTTCAAGGCCACGGATTGTCCACCCCAAAAAGAAATCTGTAGAGGGAAGCTCAATGCCTAACAAAATAAGCCTTATTACGATCCAACGATTCTAGAGACGGAGGACGAATAAGCATGATAAAAAAATATATAATAAAATTTGTAATCAAATGATTTGCAAAAATTTCAAAGACTTATTACGATCTGACGATCCTAGCGACGGAGGACGAATAAGCAATGTAAAGGGTTGAGTGATATCAAACCTACAGAATCTCTCAAGGCCACGGATAGACCACCTTAGAAGAAGACATCTGTAGAGGAAAGCTCAATGCCCAACAAAATATTGAGGAATGCTGCGACTTGCGATAAGCGAAAGTGCGAAGCCGTCGTAGACAGTCCAAAATGCAATTATCAATGGAAAATAAATCCGAAAGCACTCCAATTATAAAACGAAAGTAGATTCAATATAAAATTCAAATAAGTAAAAAAATAAATAAAGTTAAAAATAAAGATTCAGAAGCATAAAAAAATAATTTTGAGATCAAATCATTCAAAATAACTATTACTCTTTCTTGCAAAAAGAAAAAATGCTCACATACAATGGAGGACCCATTTCCACAGTCGAACAAGTCGAAGTGACCTCTGAGCCTTCGAGAGGACAAGTCCAAAGAACCTCTGAGTTGACATGTGAGAGGGTACAATCAAACCTCTGATGCGAAGAAAAATTCAAAAAAAAATGAACGCTGACTTATTACGATCCAACGATCTTAGAGACGGAGGACGAATGAGCAACGCAAAATAAGGACAAAATAAAATTAGTCCTAGTCAAGGGCGAGTGATAAGAAACCTGTAGGATCCTGATAGGCCACGAAAAGTTCACCTTAAATAGGACCTATAGAGGCAAGCTCGATCCAAAAAAAAATACTGTAACAATATTCGAGCTATCATCGAAAAAAAATGTATTGTAAACAACGATGGCGAAGACAAAGATACTTGAGGCACGGGTACGCACAAGTAATCGAACATGTCAAACATCAAGATTAAAAAAAAAAACATAATTACAATCTCGAAAGATAACCTGTAGGTTCACTCATCGAGTATTTCTCAATTTTCTGGACACCAAGGCAAAATAATAATCATTTTTCGCCATGGTTGCCATGACCAAAATGTAAAGGGTAAATACCCCTGTCAAAAAAAAACAAAACAAATCAGAACGTTATTGTAATAAAACGTTCACTTAAAAATAATGCAAATTAAATTAACCAAAATACAATGTTATTGAAAAACAAATCAATATCGAATAATAATAAAAAAAATAATCAAAATTCAATTTTAAATTGAATCAACGAGAATTGAACAAACGAAATTGAAAGGACGCTCTTCCTGCCGAATGCTAAGCCTAAGCGTAGCATTCTTCTTAAAGGGGGAGGTGTTACGTCCTGGGATTTCGTCCAATCTCTATTTTTATATTTTTAAGCGATTAATAATTTTATCGCGATGAGAGCGTCTTAACCGTCGAGCTCCCACAGAGATCGTCCACTAAAATTGCTGACGACGGAGATCTCACGGTAGTGGACAAGACGCTCAACACCTCCCGAACGCGCGAAGTCCGGCTTATCGCGAACTTCGTGCGCGGAGTAATACAATATAAAAGTGCAGCGCACTAATTTCAAAAGCGAATAGTCAGTTCTATCCTGGAGCACGACCACGATGGTCGAGGACTCCCTAATCATAAAAGAGCACGGAAGACAAATCTCCGTGATCAAAAATATAAAAGTTTTCCAAAAGGGCCTCGACCCTCAAGGTCGAGGACCCCATTCAAACTTCGGTCCACCAACCGTCTAAATTGGTTACCCGAAAATGCATTCCGAGAACCTAGATAAAATCCGGAGAATCAAAAATATAATTCGGAAGTAACAAGCGCGAATGGCCCCAAGCGTCGTCGCTCGGTGGGCCATTGCGCAAATAAACTGCACATGTAATTCTCAATGTAATAACGACTACCATCAATTAGTGATTTCAATAAAAATCGTTATTTGTTATTGATTAAGCAAAAGTGTTTTAAAATCATTAACCGTTACCTTTACTCCACCGTCGTTCCATATAATAACTAATCACCCTACCTGGACAACTGGCTCCAATCCCCGATTTGCCTTTGCAAATCTAAAACCGGAGCAACATAAACTCTACGATCACGGTAAGTCCTAACACTGTCAGGCAAAATTATCGGGACGTAACAATATCAATAGTAGTATTAATAGGATAGTAAAATAGTAGTTGCGTATAAATTATTCTTCTGATGTATTCAAGAAAAATTGCTAATAGAAGTAGTCGAGTAACGCTAGGATAAACAGGAGAAACCGATATCCGATATTCGCTCGTAACGTGATGGGCGTCTACAGTGTCTAGCAGCTAGACTCGTCTAAACTCGTCTCACAGTGTGCGGCTAGATCGCGCGTCTGGCCTCGCTCATTGTAGCTCTCCCCACCACTTGCCGTACACGACAGACATGCGCGACTCTCTTGGACCCTGTACTCACATATATCGCGCGTTGAGAGTATCCCCTCCCTGCGGCACGTTCGCTACTATACAATATAAGTGGCTTGTGTCTAGATATTGATATATGTAAATAAATCAAATGCTTTTCATTGGTAATACCAAAATTCAAAAAAATTACCAGGAAAATTATAAAATTCAAAAAAAAAACTGTAAGTGCTTTTTTCTATGAACTTTTATATGAATTCGAGACTTAATATATACTTGTATACGCATTAAGGTGTGCCAAAAATAGTCGATCTTTTTATTTTCGAAATACTATTAATATATCGAAAACAAGACCCAGTTAAATATTTAACCGGAAATATCAATTTTAAAAGGTCACTCATGGTCATTTCTTATTTTCAATACGAATAACATGGGGAAAAATTAACACCAAATAATTACGTAATGTAATGAGAATTGAAAAAATACTTTCTCGGAATAAAAACGTTTAATTCAATCAATCATGAATTTAGTAGAGGGAAAAATGATTATCATTTTTGCATGCAAGACTGTCATTTTTTATCGCAGAAATAAAGGGTCTGCTAAGTTGTGCTAAGATTCTAGTATAATGTAACACCAATAAAAAAAATGTTTCCTATAAATTGCAGTGTTAAAATTTAATCATCATTGATGTCGTACGGGAAAAATGGTTTAATACCTTCTTATCTACGACTGCAATTTTTTATCGCAAAAATAAGAGTTGTGCTGAGTTCTGCTAGCATTCTAGTATACCTTAACACCAATAAAAAAAATTATTCCTATAAATTGCAATGTTGAAATTCGATTATCATGAATTGCGTACGGGAAAAATTGTTTATCGTCTTCTCATTTGCGACTACATTTTTTTATCGCCAAAATAAAGGTTGTGCTGAATTGTGCTGAGTTGTGCTAGCATACTAGTATAATGTAACGCCAATATAAAAAATTATTCCTCTAAATCGCAATGTAAAAATTCGATTAGCAAGATTATCGTACGGGAAAAATTGTTTATCGTCTTCTCATTGGCAACTGCAATTTTTTATCGCCGAAATAAAGGTTGTGCTGAGTTGTGCTAGCATTCTAGTATAGCTTAACACCAATAAAAAAAAATATTCCTACATACTGCAATGTTGAAATTCGATTATCATGAATTTCTTACGGGAAATATTGTTTATTATCTTCTCGTTTGCGACTAAAATTTTTTGTCGCAAAAATAAAAGTTGTGCTGAGTTGTGCTACCATTCTAGCATAATGTAATGCCAATTTAAAAAATTATTCCTCTGAATTGCGATGTAAAAAGTCGATTATTATGATTATCGTCCGGGAAAAATTGTTTATTATCTTCTCACTTGCGACTGCAATTTTTAATCGTAAAAATAAGGGTTGTGCTGAGTTGTGTACGAAATTTATGATGATCGAATTTTAACATTGCAATTTATAGGAATAATTTTTTTTATTGGTGTTAAGGTATACTAGAATGCTAGCACAACTCAGCACAACTCTTATTTTTGCGATAAAAAATTGCAGTCGTAGATAAGAAGGTATTAAACCATTTTTCCCGTACGACATCAATGATGATTAAATTTTAACACTGCAATTTATAGGAAACATTTTTTTTATTGGTGTTACATTATACTAGAATCTTAGCACAACTTAGCAGACCCTTTATTTCTGCGATAAAAAATGACAGTCTTGCATGCAAAAGTGATAATCATTTTTCCCTCTACTAAATTCATGATTGATTGAATTAAACGTTTTTATTCCGAGAAAGTATTTTTTCAATTCTCATTACATTACGTAATTATTTGGTGTTAATTTTTCCCCATGTTATTCGTATTGAAAATAAGAAATGACCATGAGTGACCTTTTAAAATTGATATTTCCGGTTAAATATTTAACTGGGTCTTGTTTTCGATATATTAATAGTATTTCGAAAATAAAAAGATCGACTATTTTTGGCACACCTTAATGCGTATACAAGTATATATTAAGTCTCGAATTCATATAAAAGTTCATAGAAAAAAGCACTTACAGTTTTTTTTTTGAATTTTATAATTTTCCTGGTAATTTTTTTGAATTTTGGTATTACCAATGAAAAGCATTTGATTTATTTACATATATCAATATCTAGACACAAGCCACTTATATTGTATAGTAGCGAACGTGCCGCAGGGAGGGGATACTCTCAACGCGCGATATATGTGAGTACAGGGTCCAAGAGAGTCGCGCATGTCTGTCGTGTACGGCAAGTGGTGGGGAGAGCTACAATGAGCGAGGCCAGACGCGCGATCTAGCCGCACACTGTGAGACGAGTTTAGACGAGTCTAGCTGCTAGACACTGTAGACGCCCATCACGTTACGAGCGAATATCGGATATCGGTTTCTCCTGTTTATCCTAGCGTTACTCGACTACTTCTATTAGCAATTTTTCTTGAATACATCAGAAGAATAATTTATACGCAACTACTATTTTACTATCCTATTAATACTACTATTGATATTGTTACGTCCCGATAATTTTGCCTGACAGTGTTAGGACTTACCGTGATCGTAGAGTTTATGTTGCTCCGGTTTTAGATTTGCAAAGGCAAATCGGGGATTGGAGCCAGTTGTCCAGGTAGGGTGATTAGTTATTATATGGAACGACGGTGGAGTAAAGGTAACGGTTAATGATTTTAAAACACTTTTGCTTAATCAATAACAAATAACGATTTTTATTGAAATCACTAATTGATGGTAGTCGTTATTACATTGAGAATTACATGTGCAGTTTATTTGCGCAATGGCCCACCGAGCGACGACGCTTGGGGCCATTCGCGCTTGTTACTTCCGAATTATATTTTTGATTCTCCGGATTTTATCTAGGTTCTCGGAATGCATTTTCGGGTAACCAATTTAGACGGTTGGTGGACCGAAGTTTGAATGGGGTCCTCGACCTTGAGGGTCGAGGCCCTTTTGGAAAACTTTTATATTTTTGATCACGGAGATTTGTCTTCCGTGCTCTTTTATGATTAGGGAGTCCTCGACCATCGTGGTCGTGCTCCAGGATAGAACTGACTATTCGCTTTTGAAATTAGTGCGCTGCACTTTTATATTGTATTACTCCGCGCACGAAGTTCGCGATAAGCCGGACTTCGCGCGTTCGGGAGGTGTTGAGCGTCTTGTCCACTACCGTGAGATCTCCGTCGTCAGCAATTTTAGTGGACGATCTCTGTGGGAGCTCGACGGTTAAGACGCTCTCATCGCGATAAAATTATTAATCGCTTAAAAATATAAAAATAGAGATTGGACGAAATCCCAGGACGTAACACCTCCCCCTTTAAGAAGAATGCTACGCTTAGGCTTAGCATTCGGCAGGAAGAGCGTCCTTTCAATTTCGTTTGTTCAATTCTCGTTGATTCAATTTAAAATTGAATTTTGATTATTTTTTTTATTATTATTCGATATTGATTTGTTTTTCAATAACATTGTATTTTGGTTAATTTAATTTGCATTATTTTTAAGTGAACGTTTTATTACAATAACGTTCTGATTTGTTTTGTTTTTTTTTGACAGGGGTATTTACCCTTTACATTTTGGTCATGGCAACCATGGCGAAAAATGATTATTATTTTGCCTTGGTGTCCAGAAAATTGAGAAATACTCGATGAGTGAACCTACAGGTTATCTTTCGAGATTGTAATTATGTTTTTTTTTTTAATCTTGATGTTTGACATGTTCGATTACTTGTGCGTACCCGTGCCTCAAGTATCTTTGTCTTCGCCATCGTTGTTTACAATACATTTTTTTTCGATGATAGCTCGAATATTGTTACAGTATTTTTTTTTGGATCGAGCTTGCCTCTATAGGTCCTATTTAAGGTGAACTTTTCGTGGCCTATCAGGATCCTACAGGTTTCTTATCACTCGCCCTTGACTAGGACTAATTTTATTTTGTCCTTATTTTGCGTTGCTCATTCGTCCTCCGTCTCTAAGATCGTTGGATCGTAATAAGTCAGCGTTCATTTTTTTTTGAATTTTTCTTCGCATCAGAGGTTTGATTGTACCCTCTCACATGTCAACTCAGAGGTTCTTTGGACTTGTCCTCTCGAAGGCTCAGAGGTCACTTCGACTTGTTCGACTGTGGAAATGGGTCCTCCATTGTATGTGAGCATTTTTTCTTTTTGCAAGAAAGAGTAATAGTTATTTTGAATGATTTGATCTCAAAATTATTTTTTTATGCTTCTGAATCTTTATTTTTAACTTTATTTATTTTTTTACTTATTTGAATTTTATATTGAATCTACTTTCGTTTTATAATTGGAGTGCTTTCGGATTTATTTTCCATTGATAATTGCATTTTGGACTGTCTACGACGGCTTCGCACTTTCGCTTATCGCAAGTCGCAGCATTCCTCAATATTTTGTTGGGCATTGAGCTTTCCTCTACAGATGTCTTCTTCTAAGGTGGTCTATCCGTGGCCTTGAGAGATTCTGTAGGTTTGATATCACTCAACCCTTTACATTGCTTATTCGTCCTCCGTCGCTAGGATCGTCAGATCGTAATAAGTCTTTGAAATTTTTGCAAATCATTTGATTACAAATTTTATTATATATTTTTTTATCATGCTTATTCGTCCTCCGTCTCTAGAATCGTTGGATCGTAATAAGGCTTATTTTGTTAGGCATTGAGCTTCCCTCTACAGATTTCTTTTTGGGGTGGACAATCCGTGGCCTTGAAAGATTCCGTAGGTTTGATATCACTCAACCCTTTATGTTGCTTATTCGTCCTCCGTCGCTCGGATCGTCAGATCGTAATAAGTCTTTGAAATTCTTATTTTTTTTTGGAAAAAATTTTTGATTTCAAAATTTTTATTTTTAATATGCTCATTCGTCCTTTATCTCTAGGATCGTAATAAGTCTTTCAATTTTTGTAAATTATTTGATTACACTTTTTATTTTTATTTGTATTATGCTTATTCGTCCTCCGTCTCTATAGGATCGTTGGATCGTAATAAGTCTTTTGTTTTTATTTATTTTTATAAATTTTTCATTGAAATAGAAATTATTTTGAACGATTTGATTTCAAAACTTTCTTTTATTATGCTTATTCGTCCTCCGTCTCTAAGATCGTTGGATCGATATAAGTCTTTTATTTTTATTTATTTTTATAAATTTTTCATTGAAATAGAAATTATTTTGAATGATTTGATTTCAAAATTTTCTTTTATTATGCTTATTCGTCCTCCGTCTCAAGGATCGTTGGATCGATATAAGTCTTTTATTTTTATAAATTTTGCATTGATGATTTATCATATCTTCTGTGTTCAATTGTTTACGGGCAATTGGCCAAAGACGTATATTTTGAATATTTTTTATTTTGTATTTTGCTGATTGACTTTGATTTAATTTTGATTTCTTGATTTATCTTTCTCAATCAATTCTGTATTTTCTTTTTGTCGGCTACGTATTTAATTCTTATACCCAAGCAATGTTCACTTTTATTCGGAAGATGTATTTTATTTAGGAAAATACGCATTCTTTTACCTTCGTTAAATTTTGAATAAATACGTCCGTGTCTTCGCTACGGCGTAACCATTCACTTATTCTGATTTTTTTTTTTTTTTTTTTTTTTTTTTTTTTTTTTTTTTTTTTTTTTAAGATTCAAATTTCTCTTATCAAATAAGGACCTTTTATTAATTTTCTTTAGTACGTCCGTGCCTTCGCTACGGCGTAACCACTCACTTATCCTGATTTTTTATTATTATTTTTTTTTTTTGAGATTGCAAGACAATTTTTATTTTCGAATTTTTATGAACTATTTCTTAAATCTGTCATATTAATGTTCTTATCTGTCGATACTGTGGTTCGCAGAACATTTGTATTCGATACTAAGCTAAAGTAAGTGTAGCTTGGTTTTTCAAAACTAAAAATATTTTTTTTCATTTTTTTTTCAAATTTTACTTGCTTACTGCTACGCAGTGTCTCAGAGGTCCAGGTGACTTGTCCATTGTAGGGCTCAACGGTTCCGTGGACGTGTACACTCGTACTCGGCGCAAGAGTTGTCGCTTTATCGCGTGATTTTACTTTTATTATTTTATACGCTCGCGAGGCCTTCAGGATCGCGTAGTCGTACTACATTTTTTCAAATGTTATTCGGTATTGAGCTTCCCTCTACGGATCTCTTCTAAGGTGGTCTTCCGTGGCCTCGAGAGATTCCGTAAGTCTCGTAGCACTCAACCCTTTATAAACTTTACTCGTGATAAGTCTTGAAAGTTTATTTATTTATTTTACTTTGCATAAAAATAATAATTGTTTTAAATGATTTTATTTCAATGATTTTCGTTTGATTTTCGTCTACGTGTCAGAGGTTCGAATGTACATGTTCGTTTATCGAGTCAGAGGTTTCGATGTACTTGCACGAGACATTTTTTCAAGACAATAAAAAAAATTGCTTATTTTATTCAAATACGACCATTTGGTCTGTTTTATTTTAATAGTAATTTATTTACTTAGTATCAAATTTTTCTTTGAGACTGATTAACCCCGTGGGTTTTTATTTTATTATTTTCGTTTTTTATTATTTTTATGCAGGGTATTTTTACTTTCATTTGAGTCATTTCCATTTAGAAAATATTCCTCTTTTCTTTTTCAATCTTTGGAAACGTACGTCCGTGCCCTCGCTACGGCGTATCCATATTCTTTGTGAATAACGATTTTTGCAAATTTTACGATTCTTTTAATTTTCAAAATTGTATTAATTTGATCGCCTTGTCAAAATTTAATTTCGTGTATTCGCTACGGTGCACAGTATGAAATTGTGCCCATAGACGTTTTATTTGGTTTTTCTTTCAATTTTTGCATTTCTAAAAATGTATTTATTTATTTATTCATTTTGATCTATGTGTCAAAAATTTACTTCCGTGCATTCGCTATGGTGCTTATTTCGAAATTAAATTTATCCTATTTTAATTCGAGCGCTAATTTAATTATTCTCTCGCAATATTTTATTTTGCTATAACTATGCCGTATCGGGAACGTTCTTATCTTTGGATGCTCCTTTCCGTTTTGACGCGTGACCTTGTTTGACATCTCAGAGGTCCTGTTGACTTGTCCATTGTTGGCTCAGAGGTTCCTTCGGACTTGTACGTTTGGATTCAGCGCGATCGATGATGAGATGGTCCAAAGGATTTTTGCGTCACCCTGTAGTTTTCTGTCTTGACACAGCTGCAGGGCGTCTCGGATGACAGTTCCTCTGGTACTCGGTATATGCAAATATTTTAATCACCCACGTGTTGTATTCACGTTCGGTGATAATGTCATTAGTTCTCGTAATTTTTATAATCTTTTTTTTTTTGAATTTTTATAGTTCATGAAAATTTTGGATAATTTTCATTCATTTTTTTTTTCACTTATTCGTGCACCTTATCACTGGAGCACTTTAGCTCAATGGCATTTTTATTTAAATTATTTTTCGACTTATAATATTTTTTGTCGATTGAACTCAACTTATTATTTTATTTCACTTGTTCCGTATCGATTGAACGGGTGGAAATATTCTCGTTGGTTGAATAATGTTTGGTGTGGTACGAAAATTATTTTTCTTCCACTCACTTTGTTCGAGTTTTCTTTAGTTCGCATTTGCTCGGAGAACGCGAACCACTTATTTTATTTTACTTTGATTTGAATCGTGTTTTTTTGTAAATCACGATTCTCTTATGTCTTTAGTGCGGACTTCACGATAGTTCGCGGAATTGTTCGGAATATTTTTTTTATTTCTTTTTTTTATTTCGTTTAACGATTCAAAATTTTATTATTTAACACTTTGGTAAAATTTTATTTCACGTGGTTCTTCGAAATTGCATTATTCAACATTTTAGTTAAATTGAATTTCGGGTGATTGTTCGGTATTTTTATTTAACGTAATTGTTTGGAATTTTATTGTCCAACTCATGGTTAAATTGGGTTTCGCGATTTTTCGAAACATTATTATTTGACACTATTGACAAATTCAGTATCGCGTAATTTTCGAATATTTAATATCTAACACTTGGTTAAATTTTATTTCGCGATTTTTCGAAATTTTATTGTTCAACTCTTTGGTTGGATTCTATTTCACATAATTGTTCGAAATTTTATTATTTAACTCACTGGTTAAATTTTATTTCGCGTGATTGCTCGACATTTTTATTTATTAACACTGAGGTTATATTTCATTTCGAGCGATTTTCCGAAATTTGGTTATTTACCACTTCGGTTGCATTTTATTTCACGTGATTGTTCGAAATTTCTTTATTTGACACATCGCCTAAATTCGATTTTGCAATTGTTGAAATTTTATTTTTTAACACGAGCTTTATTCGACGTAATTGTTCAGGGAACGCGAACCACTTATTTTATTTTCGCACGCACGATATTTGACAATATTCGCGGGGCGTCTTTTGTGTTTCCTATCACTTCATGTTTATTTCGTTGCACTTGGCATGTAGACTTTCCTTTTGTGGAATTGTCCGTTTTCGTGTTCTTTATTTGAGACACTGCTCGCATACTCGCGAATTGTTTTTACACTCGTTTCCTTCCGATCGTTCCATTTATTTATTTCTTTTTATTTATTTTTTTCTTCACCTGCCACTTGACAACGTATCCCACCGCTGCCACCAAAAATGTTACGTCCCGATAATTTTGCCTGACAGTGTTAGGACTTACCGTGATCGTAGAGTTTATGTTGCTCCGGTTTTAGATTTGCAAAGGCAAATCGGGGATTGGAGCCAGTTGTCCAGGTAGGGTGATTAGTTATTATATGGAACGACGGTGGAGTAAAGGTAACGGTTAATGATTTTAAAACACTTTTGCTTAATCAATAACAAATAACGATTTTTATTGAAATCACTAATTGATGGTAGTCGTTATTACATTGAGAATTACATGTGCAGTTTATTTGCGCAATGGCCCACCGAGCGACGACGCTTGGGGCCATTCGCGCTTGTTACTTCCGAATTATATTTTTGATTCTCCGGATTTTATCTAGGTTCTCGAAATGCATTTTCGGGTAACCAATTTAGACGGTTGGTGGACCGAAGTTTGAATGGGGTCCTCGACCTTGAGGGTCGAGGCCCTTTTGGAAAACTTTTATATTTTTGATCACGGAGATTTGTCTTCCGTGCTCTTTTATGATTAGGGAGTCCTCGACCATCGTGGTCGTGCTCCAGGATAGAACTGACTATTCGCTTTTGAAATTAGTGCGCTGCACTTTTATATTGTATTACTCCGCGCACGAAGTTCGCGATAAGCCGGACTTCGCGCGTTCGGGAGGTGTTGAGCGTCTTGTCCACTACCGTGAGATCTCCGTCGTCAGCAATTTTAGTGGACGATCTCTGTGGGAGCTCGACGGTTAAGACGCTCTCATCGCGATAAAATTATTAATCGCTTAAAAATATAAAAATAGAGATTGGACGAAATCCCAGGACGTAACAATATTATTAATTTAACTATATTATTATTATATTATCATTAATTAATATTATTAATATATTAATATACTATTAATTTTATTCCATTCAAGCAATAGAGTCATGAAAAATTGCGCATCAATATTACACAATGGCGCATTTGATCCCAATATTATCTCCAATCATTTTAGCCCCTAAATACAAAAATCTCATCGACCCTTCCGGAAAACCTGTTGTTCCCAGTTCTGAAGTTTATCAGGAAATAAGTACAGATTTCAATGCTGTCGCAGATTCGAAGATCAGTCCCAAGTATGTTTACACCATACTTCAGAGTAATCGTTACAAAATGTGGGACAAAGTACTCGAATTTCATGAATTTCAAATCTGTAACGAGTCTTTTTTAGGTGATTCGAAAAAAGATAACACCCTCAACAATTCGAGTAAGATGACCGAGTATCCGTTTACTTTAAAAATTCCTTACGAAACATGGGTCATCATGGAGCCAGAAAATGTCGACTACCACGACGAAAAATTAACTGAGAGGGGGTATAATGTATTGAAACGAAAAGTATGGACTGATGAACTGTACAAACAACTGTGGCTTCAGTTTAAAATACAATGCCGTTTATGTTTTAAAAAGAATAGCATAACCGAGTCCGGTATTTATTTGAAAATTTCCGGTGAATGCAAAGAATGCGGTTGTAAGTTTTCCGGTTTGGGTGCAAATAAACCGTTGCCTCGTGAGGATGTTTTAATGGACTGCTTGCTGGAAAACTATGATGAAATGTTTGAGCATTCTAAAAAGCGACAGTTGAAGGGCAAGCGTAGGACAGAAATTTCATCGGAAATGGTCGAATGCAATTTACTACCGTCGATCTGGCGGCGACGCGAAGCAGACAAACAAATGAAATTTGGAGATCGTGAACCAGCAAGTCTACCTAAAAATGAGATCCTACGTAAAGCTAAGCAGGAACGGAAGAATATTATCTTCGGTATGAAAGGAACAGATCCCGTGGCTAACATTCAAATAATGAAATACGAACGGCACGTTGGAGAGATTCACGCTATTGGGTTGGATCCTTTTTTCGTGCATTACTGGACACCTGAACAAGTAGCCGTTTATGTGTTGCATCACGAATGTATTTGCATCGATGGCACTGGTTCATTGGGAAAAAAGTTGAAGAAACCCAACGGGGAACTTTGTTCACATCTTTATTTGTATCAAATATTAACAGAAACTGTTGAATCGAAAATTCCAGTTTTTCAGATGCTGAGCGCCTCGCAAAACACAAACACCATTCAGTTTCGGCTTTATGAGATTATCCGAATCGGTCGATCACATAAAGCCAACTTTCCATTACCGAAGCAGGTTACTTGTGATTTTGATAAAGCTCTGCTTAGTGCATGCGCGCGAGCGTTTGCAGAGTGTCAAAATCTTCAAGATTATCTGTCGAAATGTTTTGATTACCTGGTGAACTCGTCTGATTTACTTCCTTCATGCTTTCTTCGTCTCGATATTTCACATTACGTAAAAATGATCGCACTGTGGAAGGAATTACAAACGGTAAATCCACTCGTACGAAAATTCTACGTAATGAATATGGCGATGATGACCAAATGTGACGATTTTCACCAACTCAGAGACATTTTCGAGGGTTTAATCATTATTTCTAACAGTCCGACCTTCGGGATGGATGAAAATGGTTGTTCAAGTTTGGCTGGCGAAGAATTCAGTCGGTTGCACAATTTGATAAAAGGAGACGCATTCTTGAAAAAAGTAACCGAATTGGTGGAACACTCCAACCAGACTAGTCCAGCAGCGGACGAAGCGAGTGAAGAAAGTGGGGTAAGCATATTCGAATGGGCAACATCAATTTATAACAGTTCACTCGAAAGAGTTTCAAGCGATTCAACTCCAATTGGTGAAGACGTGAATCCTTACTATTTACCCAGTATAGGAAAACGCATAAAAAATTTGATTCCATACTTTCCCCTATACTCAGGCGTGATGAAAAGCGCTTTTGGGTATGGAAGTATGGTCTCAACTTCTTCTCATTGGCTTCTCATTGTCTTCTCATTGGCAACTGCAATTTTTTATCGCCAAAATAAACGTTGTGCTGAGTTGTGCTACCATTCTAATATAATGTAACACCAATAAAAAAAATTATTCTTATATATTGCCATGCGAAAATTCGATCATCATGAATTTCGAACGGGAAAAATTGTTGTTGATCTTCTCGTTTGCGATTAAAATTTTCTGTCGCAAAAATAAAGGTTGCGCTGAGTTGTGCTACCATTTTAGCATAATGTTATCCAAAAAAAAAAAATTATTCCTATTAATTGCTATGAGAAAATTCGATCATCATAAATTTTGTAGGGCAAAAATTGTTTATCATATTCTCATTTGCAACTGCAATTTTTTATCGCCGAAATAACGGTTGTGCTAAGTTGTGCTAGCATTCTAGTATAATGTAACGCCAATAATAAAAATTATTCCTACATACTGCAATGTTAAAATTCGATTATCATGAATTTCGTACGGGAAATATTGTTTATCATCTTCTCATTTGCAATTGCAATTTTTTATCGCCAAAATAAAGGTTGTGCTGAGTTGTGCTACCATTCTAGCATAATGTAATGCCAATATAAAAAATTATTCCCCTGAATTGCGATGTAAAAAGTCGTTTATTATGATTATCGTCCGGGAAAAATTGTTTATTATCTTCTCACTTGCGACTGCAATTTTTAATCGTTAAAATAAGGGCTGTGCTGAGTTGTGCTAGCATTCTATTATAATGTAACGCTAATAAAAAAAAAATTATTCCTATAAATTGCAATGTTAAAATTCGATTAACAAGATTATCGTACGGGAAAAATTGTTTATTGTCTTCTCATTGGCAACTGCAATTTTTTATCGCCGAAATAACGGTTGTGCTAAGTTGTGCTAGCATTCTAGTATAATGTAACGCCAATAAAAAAATTATTCCTACATACTGCAATGTTAAAATTGGATTATCATGAATTTCGTACGGTAAATATTGTTTATCGTCTTCTCATTTGCAACTGCAATTTTTTATCGCCAAAATAAAAGTTGTGCTGAGTTGTGCTACCATTTTAGCATAATGTAATGCCAATTGAAAAAGTTATTCCTCTGAATTGTGATGTAAAAAGTCGATTATTATGATTATCGTCCGGGAAAAATTGTTTATTATCTTCTCACTTGCGACTGCAATTTTTAATCGTAAAAATAAGGGTTGTGCTGAGTTGTGCTACCATTCTAGCATAATGTAATGCCAATATAAAAAACTATTCCTCTGAATTGCGATGTAAAAAGTCGATTATTATGATTATCGTCCGGGAAAAATGGTTTATTATCTTCTCACTTGCGACTGCAATTTTTAATCGTTAAAATAAGGGCTGTGCTGAGTTGTGCTAGCATTCTATTATAATGTAACGCTAATAAAAAAAAATTATTCCTATAAATTGCTATGTGAAAACTCGATCATCATGAATTGCGTACAGGAAAAATTGTTTATTGTCTTCTCCTTTGCGACTACAATTTTTTATTGCGAAAATAAAGGTTGTGCTGAGTTGTGCTAGCATCCTAGTACAATGCACTGCTAACAGAAAAATTCTTTCTTCGAATCAAAAGATTCAATACAGTTAATCATGGATTGGGGAGGGAGAAAAATGTTTATCCCTTTCGCATGCGAAGCTGCAAATTATTTAGAAGTCGGATGTCGGTTGAATTATCATTTTCTTCTTTTTAATTGCTGTCAAACGATTTTTCCCGGATGAACAAACTGAGAATAACTCAGAACAACTATTAAAATCGCGATAGCTCGAAAATGTGTCGCAAGCTCAAAAATTATTTTTCGCGAAATTTGTGACAAATAATTTTTTTTTCAACACGATATTTTGGAACAATATAGAACAAACCTAGAACAACCCAGAACAACCGCCAGAATTGCGATACCTTAAAAGTGCGGTGCGAGCTCAAAAATCGGTTTTTTTTCATTTTCTCTGAAAGTTTCATTCGCAGCCCTCTGGCGTTTTGGAACAATGTAGAACAAACCTAGAACAACCTGGAACAACCTTTAAAATTTTCGTAGCTCAAAAGTGCGGTGCCAACTTCTTGGAGATCAAAAGCCCCCTTTTTTATCGTGGGTCAACGCCCGCATTAGCTCCACCGCTGCATCAAAAAATCCGGGCCGCAGATACTCCACAGCTGCGAGTTCCGGGAAAAAAGTTTTTATATTGGCCCAAACCGGATTTGGGTCATTGATCTCCGGTGGCACCTGACGATCAAGCTCCTTTTTTAAATCTTGCAGGGCCTTCAGCTCGGCAGGAATCACTACGACGACATTTTCGTCAGCCAACTGATGTTCGAGGAGGGACTGCTGCATTTCCTCAAATGCCTTCTCTCGTTCGTTGAGGATCCTCTCCCGTTCTCGTAAATCCTCTTCCAGATTTGCGAGAGCATTGATTGTGTCTGCCAGTTCCTCTTCCTCCTCTTCATCGCTTATTTCGATAACCGAAATCGCCGAGGGAGTTTTCGGTTTACGGTCAGCGCCCGAGTTGTTTTGCGACGACATAATGCAGGAGAGTACCTACCAAATGTGGGCCGAAGGGAATGAGTATTAGTTGGGAAAAAACCTAATCTTAGTGACGAATCTCGGAGGATACTCTTAGGTGAGGTGTGAGTAGGTAGGGATGTCGCACGTACATTCGCGAGAAAGTTAATAAATCGCTATTGGAGTTAAGGATAAAGGAAGTTCAATGATAAAGTATCAACGAGTTGTCACGAAACGAGATTGAAAGCGTAGTCTGGTTAATTGAGTAATGTACCGTATTATTTGCCCGAGGTATTCTCGTCAACAGTCGGTCGTCCGTTAATTGAAACCCGAGGTAGGGCGAGATGAGCGAGGAGGATGAAAATCCGAACGAAACTTCTGTGAAAAGAAAAATAGAAAAAATATATATATTATGAAGCAGATCGCGAGGTAAACATTGACATGCCAAGATTGAATGTACGAAATGAGAAGGAACAAAAAAAACATGGCAAAGTTCTGTGGTAATAATTTGTCTGTCATTATGGTCTATTTTCACAAGTCTCTCGTGCGTAGTGGTCAACCAAAAGTTGCTTGTGTTTGTTAATAAATACACGTGTCGTTTTATGCATGACAAAGTTAAGTTGGTCGATGAGAAATATCGATAATGGATAAGCGCCACAATCTGAAGTACTGAATTTCTGACACTCAACCGGAGTCACTTGAATCTGGAGCTCACAGGAATTCCGGGTTCCAGAAACCTGGTGGAGTTGAATACCGCGGATATCGATTTGTGACGAGAACACGCGTTCTTCCGTTTTTCCGTTTAGCTTTCCGATGAACCCAAATTTGCATAATACTGAAATTGATAATAAGGTGGAAAAAAAATGATGATTGAAAACAATTCTCCAATTTGTAATATAAATACGAAAAAAATTACTGACTTTTTTACACCGTGCGCACTCCGAAGCGCGTAAATTGCTTCTTCTTGCCATATTTCCCTCAATGTTTATTTTGTTACGATACAGTGGACTTGTTTTAATCTTTGGCGGTGGGCTATTCAATGCAGTGGAAATGAAACAGTATGTTTCGATACGAAAATCATTCAAGCAGAAAACATAATTACTCAGTTAACCAATAATTAAATGAAGAGAGCAACTAAAAAAATTATTTAATTAAATTATCTAATTAATACCGACTAATACAATTATTTGAAACATACACACAAACGTATTGTATTGTCCCCGAGCTTAAACTCAAAGTAAAAGTGCGTAAAGGCGCATCGAAACCTCAGAGTCGCTTGGTTTGGTAAAGGTTTCGGTTAGTAGCGATATTACGGAGAAAGAGTGCAACCTGCAGATAACAAAATGTAAATTTTTACTTACTTTTGAAAGCGTTCAGAATAATCTCGAAAGCTTCTAAAACTTTGTTATCTTCGTCGTCGAGGAATTGATCGGTAGGAAGGTTGATCTGAGGCAACCGTATATTTGCCATATTCATCATAAAGTGTTGATTAAACGGACATTAACGCGATCACCTAGCGATAATTTTAAGGTGTTCATTCAACGGCATCAAAAAATGATTGATTGATGCTGCAAGTTTTTTCGAACATATTCGCAGCACTTGCAACGGCTGAAGTAATAAAATTAAATAATGTATCTATAATAATTGTCATATTTGTATAAGGACAAAGATTCGGAGTCCAATGAGTATACTTAACATGATAAAGCATGGGCATAACACTTTCAGTGACGAATGGAAATGCTGCAAGATATGCACACCACTGGTGAATCTTCAAAACCATGAGGGGTTTGAACAGAGATTTGTAAAGTGTGCGAATGCCAGTTCGTCAACCACCGCAAATATTCTGTTCTTTTTCATTTTCATTCCATGCGAGCTTCGCTTGTGAGTTTTATTTGTAAATTTTAGTTGCTGGAAAAAGATGTTACAAATCGGAAAGATCCACGAGATTTCTTTGATCTCAATGTTCGAAAGGCGAAAAATTTGTGCGAGGTCAGTGAAGACTCGTTGAAAAACTATGTCAAGATTCATTTCTAATGGAATCAAACAATTTATACCAGCCACACCGCAATTAGATCGCGAAAATAAAAAAATAAAACACTACTGGAAGAAAATTCATCTATCAATTTTGTATGGTCAATTTTTAAATTGTAATTGTCGGGAAACAACAACTTAAAGTTGGTGAAGTATTGTTGGTGACGCTGAAAATGACAGAAATTCTTTTTGGAAAAATCCAATAATTCCGTTTCGCACCCTCCGATATGATAAATGTACGTAACAAGTTTCAGATTTTCCTTCACATCATTGTGCAAAGAAGAAAATTTCAAATAACAAGTTCGCAAATAACACGCATTTCGCATTTGTGACTTCAAGCCTTCGGTGGTCCTTGTTGGAATTTTTCCAGCCCCATCCAACTTGGCACAAACTTTTTTCTACACATGTTCATTAAGTGTTCAATCTGATTCTTTGTTCAAAGGAATCAGACGATAAACTAGCTGTACTATTTATTGCCACTCAGTAATGGGATCGACACCTAAAACACAGATCTCTCTTCGTATGTGTTAACTAAATTTGATGCCAACGCGCGCATACACTTGATAACATCGTAAAACATTACGCAGTTGTTCCTGAGAAAGTAATCTCTGGATTGAAAAAAAAACCGTTTTGGGCATTGATTTTCGATTGGGGTAAAACGATTCATAGGAAAAAGAAAATCAAAAGTATGAGCAATTCAACGATAGTCTCGTAAGGTACGAATGTTCGGTTGGGACATGTTAATTCATGAAAAAGTAGACAGATTAATGGGTAGTACTGTCGTTAGTTACCCCAAATTAACAAAGCGTTGCGTTAGTTGGATAATATTAATAATATCCGTTTGAGATAAGGTTATGGATTAAAAAATCGGGAAAACGATATTTCACCTTGAGAATGAATTTTCGAATTCCGAAGTAGGAAAATTTCCGACTTAATAACTGCAGAAACACTTTTAATTCGAACTATCTCCCAGGACAGTCGTTTTTCACAGGAAAGTTTCGACATGTAAAAGGTGAAATATCGCGATGTAGTGATTTTCAAACGAAACTCAACGGTATGAGCCATTAGCGATGATCCTGTGGGGTATCTATGCTTGATACATCGATTCTTCAAAATTTAAACAAAAAATGTTGGACATGTTCGACAATCTCTCGAGAAACTGTTCGCTTAATTCGAAAGGTACGAAATACTACCAAAGAATAGCTCGATGAATAAGTAGAAGTTGTCCGTGGTTTACACGAGGTCATAATATCCTAACGAGTCGCGATAATAAATTCAAAAAATCGGCAAAAGGGTATTATATGTTGACAACAAAATAAGGAAATCAGAGGTAATAACAACGTCCGAGGTAAGAGAATTTCTGACTAAAACTACAATGTAGCGTATCGAATAAATATAAGATTTTTTCAAATCTTATTCGTCGTTGAAAAAACATTGCAATATTCTAATTTACCTTTTCGACTCATCCACAGAGATATCAGTTGAGTTTGAAAAAATAAGTGAAAAATTGTTTTCACTTCGATTTAAATTTTATTTATTTGACACGGTTATTTTTTCGAAAGAGAAAGGAGATGAATTTATACTAAATAAAATTGTAAGCGTCGAAATTTGATTTTTTCATTAAAAAAAAAAAAATGTGTAGTTAATTCCGTCAGAATTGTTCAAAAAATTTAGTAATTCACAGAAAGGTTTGAAATATAAATAACGAAAAAGAATATTGAATATAATGACGACAAATATTTTTTTTTTTTTTGCGATAGTGAGATTCAAGATGGTAACGGTATCGATAACAGCTTGGAGACGAAAATTTAATTCCGAATTTTTTTCACTATATTTTAAATTCTATTTATTCGACACGTTTTTTTTTTTTTAAAGGAAGACGAAAAAAAGTATCAACGAAAATTTCAACAAAAAAAAATATACCAGAAATTAATAAACAATCTCTCAAGGTATTGCGTCCTGGTGAAAATGAGATAAATTATGAACAAATAGCCAGATAAATGGCTAGAAGCTGTCCGTGGTTAACCCGAGGTATAATATGATTCATCGACAAAAAGGTATTTCAAGTGGATAATATATTTATATAATCCGAGGTAATAACGACATCCAAGGTAATAATGACATCCGAGGTAATAACGACATCCGAGGTAATAACGACATCCGAGGTAATAACGGAATCCGAGGTAAAACAATTCGCGACGAAATGAGGAGAGAAAATTTTCCTATTCGACTATTTTCCGGGGCAGTATTCAGTTATTATATATATGATTATATATGCTGTATATATTTAGTACATATTATATTCATGATGTCAAGTTGGTATGTATTTATATATATACTCATGTATATCATCATTCGTATATATTATTCACAGGAGAGTTTTGACGTATTGCTTAATTCGTAAATTGTTATTGGTTGAAAAAACGACAATGTAGCGTATAGAATCAATATAAGATTTTTTTAAATCTTAATCGTCGTTGAAAAAACATTGCAATATTCTAATTTACATTTTCGACTTATCCACAGAGATTTCAGATGAGTTGGAAAAAATAAGTAAAAAATTGTTTTCACCTCGATTTAAATTTTATTTATTTGACACGGTTATTTTTTCGAAAAAGAAAGGAGATGAATTTATACTAAATAAAATTGTAAGCGTCGAAATTGGATTTTTTCATTAAAAAAAAAAAAAAAAAAAAAAATGTGTAGTTAATTCCGTCAGAATAATTCAAAAAATTTAGTAATTCACAGAAAGATCTGAAATATAAATAACGAAAAAGAATATTGAATATAATGACGACAAATATTTTCTTTTTTGCGATAGTGAGATTCAAGATGGTAACGGGAACGATAACAGCTTGGAGGCGAGAATTTAATTCCGAATTTTTTTCACTATATTTTAAATTCTATTTATTCGGAACGTTTTTTTTTTTCTTAAAGGGAGAAGAAAAAAAAAGTATCAACGAAAATTTCAACAACAAAAAAATATACCAGAAATTAATAAACAATCTCTCGAGGTATTGCGTCCTGGTGAAAATAAGATAAATTATGAACGAATAGCCAGATAAATGGCTAGAAGCTGTCCGTGGTTAATCCGAGGTACAACATGATTCATCGACAAAAAGGTATTTCACGTGGATAATATATTTATATAATCCGAGGTAATAACGACATCCGAGGTAATAACGGAATCCGAGGTAAAACAATTCGCGACAAAATGAGGAGAGAAAATTTTCCTATTCGACTATTTTCCGGGGCAGTATTCATTTATTATATATATGATTATATATGCTGTATATATTTAGTACATATTATATTCATCATGATAAGTTGGTATATATTTTGTGACGATTTTGCCACAAATTCACCAAAAATATTTAAAAGAAATAAATATTCTTGGCTAAAAATAACTGAAAATAAATAAAAATGTGAAATACGAAATGAAATAAATAACACCGGAAAATTAAAAGAAAGAGAATCGAAATTACAATTTATTTAATTGAAAACACAAAAAAATTAACAAATGTGGGCGCCAGTTAATTATGACAAATTAACAAATAAAAGAAATAGATAACTTTTCGATCTCCTTAGTATTTATCGCGAAAAGGATAACAATAATAAATAAATATTAATTATTAACGGAGAATACAAAAAAAATGGGGCTAGCGTTAAATTGCAAATACAAAAGACAATTTGGTCTCAGTTGCTGAGGGCTCCTGACAACTCGGGCGTCTTATTATACCCGTGAACAAAGAATGGGTGGTGGGGGAAGGACTTGGACTCGAAAGACTCGAAGTCCGAAAAATGAATAATATTTCTCAATTTATCGTCGTGTTTGACGATTCGAAATAACACAACATCCAAAAATTATTACGCCAAAATAATAACTAAACTTTTGTCTCGAAGTTAAAAATAAATTAAATGAAAAAGATCGTTTGTTCGTCTCGTCAACGAGATCGACAACGATGGGCAAAAGGATGACGCAATAGTATTAATAATGGGGAGATAACAAATAATAGGAAAATAATTAATAATTAATTCGCCTTATCCTCTCTCACAATATTATGCGATGTTAAACGGCGATGACAAAGTATTGCGAGAGGCCGAAGTCATATGAAAAGACAAAGGGGACTGTTCGAACGACGCTCGAACGAACAATAGACAAAAGAGGGGAATGGGGGGGGTAAGATGGGCAATTTTCGTAATTATAAAAAAAACTTAAAACTACCACCACAATATTCGTCGCGTCTTAATTCCTAATAAAAACAATTATTTTTATGAAACAATTACTCGATAATAGCCAGAGGGGCTCAAAAATAACGAAAAAAGGAGGAAAGTCGCAAAACGGGGAATAAAGACCGGGCGTACAAAAATGGCGTGTCGAAACGACGCCTCGCGAAGTCGCGACTACAAAAATACGAAAAACGACTTACAATTAAACTGCAGGTTCGAGGAAAGTATCTCCTCGTTCTCTCTACCATCCAAAAGTCGTCGGGGAGGAATTTCCAAATTAAATAAACAATAATTAATTAATTTAAGATTAATTAACACGGAGACAGGGGCAGGGACAACCGTACAGCACGTCGAGTCGTGGCGAAGTGAAGTAGAGACGCTCTCCAACAAAGCCCTCGGTCGCCGGGACTTGTTAACTTGTCGCTCATTGGTTGTTCTTGCCGGCCCGGCAACAACCATCCAATCACAATCGTCGTTATTTCGAAGTTGGTCTCGTTCCGTGGTAAAGGGTGTAGAGGGAAGGAAAGGGGCTTGCGAGTCGAGCTTTGTCTTGCACTGCCTGGAGACGAAGGGGGCGCTTGTGCCGCCACCTGTTGCTCTCGAACGAACGCTGAGTGGTCTCGGGGTTCGTAAATTCGACGCGCGACTTTCGAAATCGCTTGGGGAACTCGTGACAAAGAATGACGTCATCACGTCACAGTGGTGTTGTGTTGTGATCGCGTCGTGGACTCATCCAGAAATCGCGATCTCTTCGATTTTTGGTCTCGTAGAAGGAGTGGACAGTGCTAGGTGGTCTTTTTCTTCGATGGAGTGTCTTGACGCCGCGGGACTTGATGGTTTTTCTTCGGGCCGCTCGATGTAACCTCCGGCCTCGAAATCGCGATGTTATTTGAGGTTAGGCCCTCGACTCGACACTTCAGCTGTCAACAGGGACTTCGTTGGATCTTTGTTTGGTAAGGGAAGATTTTCCCTTACTCCCGGTGAGTTGTTCGAATTCTTCCTTATTTTCTTCTTTCGATTTGGTTGGGGCTCGACTCGTTTTTAGGGATTTTTGGAAAGGAAATAGTTGTGGGAAGGATACGGTGTCTTTGAGGGGAATTTGTTGTTTTTGTCAGGAATGGGAGGGAAATCATTATTGGGGATTATTGGTTCGTGGCCTTTCATTGTGATTGGGGTTGGATGATCTCGTTGTGTTCTTCTTTTCATTCTCCTTCGATATATTCCAGGTGCCGTCACTGCGGCTAGAGATCCTTAGGATCTTGTCGGCGAAGGATCTTTGCTGTCGTTGGTCCTTTGCTGGCGTAGAAGTTGTTTGGAGACGCAGGAGGGATTTTTACAATAATTTAATGGACCGGTGACGAGGAGAATAACGAATAAAAATTTTCATGACGGAGGCGCGATACCAAAATAGGACTTAATAACTAAAAATAATATTAGGACGGACGAACATTGTGGTGGACTCCACCACGCTCAAAAAAGGTAAGTATGGGAAATTGTACAACGTTACAATTTATATATATACTCATGTATATCATCATTCGTATATATTATTCACAGGAGAGTTTTGACGTATTGCTTAATTCGTAAATTGTTATTGCTTGAAAAAACGACAATGTGGCGTATAGAATCAATATAAGATTTTTGTAAATCTTAATCGTCGTTGAAAAAACATTATAATATTCTAATTCTTTCGGTACGACGTGAATATTGATTATCTCTCAATAATGATTAGGGACCAAGTAAAACGAAACAATAGAGCCGAAAAAATAACGATCTAAATTTTGGAAATAAACACTATATAAGTTTTCTACTTACATTCGCTGATCTTCTATCTCCTTCTCGTCTTTGTTGTTTTTTTTCTGCTTATTTCGTCAGTGCTCGACTCGTTCCAGCTCACTGCTACGTTGTTTCTTTCTTTCGCTTCCAGGAAGGCTCGTGCCTCGATGTAAACACCGTACCCCTAGAATCAAATGTAAACATTAATGGCTGCCGCGCGACAAGTGCTGTTTTCATGGCCAAAACGAAGTGTTTGAGGGGGTGGGGGGAGGGCGCTGTCGAAGACATGCCACTGGTCTTCGAAAACAAAATGGCGAGCATGATATTAACACTATGAAACAACGTTTTGTTGGAATAACCAGAAATTTATGAATACCTTTTATTTTTCTGATACGTTTTTTTTTTTTTTGCAAAAGAGAGAAGAGAAATAAATAGAGAGTTTCAAGCGATTTTTGTGCACAAGAAAAATGAAATTTCGAAAAATTAGTTAAAAAATATAAAAAGTACGATCGATGGTAAATTTTGTCGAAATTAAACCTATTTCTAAGATATTAATATTTACATAAAGCTCGTAACGGTAAAACCGGCAGAAGGCAATATGACGGGGCGTAAAAACCCTCACGCGCGTAATGTATATCACACGCGACGAAAGTCATGTCTATTTATTTGAAAAAATTAGTACTTACGTGTTCTATTATCCCGTCGATTCGTCAAATCGTTTTTTTTTCCTTGAAAGATCCAGCAGAATGATCCTCGTTGAGTCTTCTCGTCGCTCACTATTTTTGTTCTCCTCGTCTTGAAATATGAATGTACTTTTGTGAAATCGCTATGAACCTGTTACTACACTGTTATCGCGCTGCCGTACGAATAGCGAATAGACAGATTGCCGCGCAGCACCTCGACTCGCCGGTTAAAAGGGGGGAGCCGGCTCTCGCGCGACCGTGGCGCCACTGTTTTGCGTGAAAAGTCAGCTCAAATAGTACCGGGAACAATTCGAAAAATTCCTACAAAATGTGTTAAATTTTTTTTACTCATCTTTTCCAACTCTACTGATATCTCTGTAGATGAGTTGAAAAGTTAAAAAAAAAAAATTTCTCAGTAGATATTCGAGAAAGATAAGTAAGAAAGATTTAATACGTTTGTTAGGAATTTTTTGAGCTGACTTTTCA
Source organism: Campoletis raptor (assembly GCA_948107755.1). NCBI lineage: Eukaryota > Metazoa > Arthropoda > Insecta > Hymenoptera > Ichneumonidae > Campoletis > Campoletis raptor. The sequence continues at coordinate 227,957 of OX403623.1, forward strand.
CGCAAAACAGTGGCGCCACGGTCGCGCGAGAGCCACCTCCCCCCTTTTAACCGGCGAGTCGAGGTGCTGCGCGGCAATCTGTCTATTCGCTATTCGTACGGCAACGCGATAACAGTGTAGTAACAGGTTCATAGCGATTTCACAAAAGTACATTCATATTTCAAGACGAGGAGAACAAAAATAGTGAGCGACGAGAAGACTCAACGAGGATCATTCTGCTGGATCTTTCAAGGAAAAAAAAACGATTTGACGAATCGACGGGATAATAGAACACGTAAGTACTAATTTTTTCAGATAAATAGACACGACTTTCGTCGCGTGTGATATACATTACGCGCGTGAGGGTTTTTACGCCCCGTCATATTGCCTTCTGCCGGTTTTACCGTTACGAGCTTTATGTAAATATTAATATCTTAGAAATAGGTTTAATTTCGACAAAATTTACCATCGATCGTACTTTTTATATTTTTTAACTAATTTTTCGAAATTTCATTTTTCTTGTGCACAAAAATCGCTTGAAACTCTCTATTTATTTCTCTTCTCTCTTTTGCAAAAAAAAAAAACGTATCAGAAAAATAAAATGTATTCATAAATTTCTGGTTATTCCAACAAAACGTTGTTTCATAGTGTTAATATCATGCTCGCCATTTTGTTTTCGAAGACCGGTGGCATGTCTTCGACCGCGCCCTCCCCCCACCCCTTCAAACACTTCGTTTTGGCCATGAAAACAGCACTTGTCGCGCGGCAGCCATTAATGTTTAAATTTGATTCTAGGGGTACGGTGTTTACATCGAGGCACGAGCCTTCCTGGAAGCGAAAGTAAGAAACAACGTAGCAGTGAGCTGGAACGAGTCGAGCACTGACGAAATAAGCAGACAAAAAACAACAAAGACGAGAAGGAGATAGAAGATCAGCGAATGTAAGTAGAAAACTTATATAGTGTTTATTTCCAAAATTTAGATCGTTATTTTTTCGGCTCTATTGTTTCGTTTTACTTGGTCCCTAATCATTATTGAGAGATGATCAATATTCACGTCGTACCGAAAGAATTAGAATATTATAATGTTTTTTCAACGACGATTAAGATTTACAAAAATCTTATATTGATTCTATACGCTACATTGTCGTTTTTTCAAGCAATAACAATTTACGAATTAAGCAATACGTCAAAACTCTCCTGTGAATAATATATACGAATGATGATATACATGAGTATATATATAAATATATACCAACTTATCATGATGAATATAATATGTACTAAATATATACAGCATATATAATCATATATATAATAAATGAATACTGCCCCGGAAAATAGTCGAATAGGAAAATTTTCTCTCCTCATTTTGTCGCGAATTGTTTTACCTCGGATTCCGTTGTTACCTCGGATGTCGTTATTACCTCGGATTATATAAATATATTATCCACGTGAAATACCTTTTTGTCGATGAATCATGTTGTACCTCGGGTTAACCACGGACAGCTTCTAGCCATTTATCTGGCTATTCGTTCATAATTTATCTTATTTTCACCAGGACGCAATACCTCGAGAGATTGTTTATTAATTTCTGGTATATTTTTTTGTTGTTGAAATTTTCGTTGATACTTTTTTTTTCTTCTCCCTTTAAGAAAAAAAAAAGTTTCGAATAAATAGAATTTAAAATATAGTGAAAAAAATTCGGAATTAAATTCTCGCCTCCAAGCTGTTATCGTTCCCGTTACCATCTTGAATCTCACTATCGCAAAAAAGAAAATATTTGTCGTCATTATATTCAATATTCTTTTTCGTTATTTATATTTCAGATCTTTCTGTGAATTACTAAATTTTTTGAATAATTCTGACGGAATTAACTACACATTTTTTTTTTTTTTAATGAAAAAATCCAATTTCGACGCTTACAATTTTATTTAGTATAAATTCATCTCCTTTCTTTTTCGAAAAAATAACCGTGTCAAATAAATAAAATTTAAATCGAGGTGAAAACAATTTTTTACTTATTTTTTCCAACTCATCTGAAATCTCTGTGGATAAGTCGAAAATGTAAATTAGAATATTGCAATGTTTTTTCAACGACGATTAAGATTTAAAAAAATCTTATATTGATTCTATACGCTACATTGTCGTTTTTTCAACCAATAACAATTTACGAATTAAGCAATACGTCAAAACTCTCCTGTGAATAATATATACGAATGATGATATACATGAGTATATATATAAATATATACCAACTTATCATCATGAATATAATATGTACTAAATATATACAGCATATATAATCATATATATAATAAATGAATACTGCCCCGGAAAATAGTCGAATAGGAAAATTTTCTCTCCTCATTTTGTCGCGAATTGTTTTACCTCGAATTCCGTTATTACCTCGGATGTCGTTATTACCTCGGATGTCATTATTACCTCGGATGTCGTTATTACCTCGGATTATATAAATATATTATCCACTTGAAATACCTTTTTGTCGATGAATCATATTATACCTCGGGTTAACCACGGACAGCTTCTAGCCATTTATCTGGCTATTCGTTCATAATTTATCTCATTTTCACCAGGACGCAATACCTCGAGAGATTGTTTATTAATTTCTGGTATATTTTTTTTTTTTGAAATTTTCGTTGATACTTTTTTTCTTCTCCCTTTAAAAAAAAAAAAAACACGCGTCGAAGAAATAGAATTTAAAATATAGTGAAAAAATTCGGAATTAAATTTTCGTCTCCAAGCTGTTATCGTTCCCGTTACCATCTTGAATCTCACTATCGCAAAAAAAAAAAAAATATTTGTCGTCATTATATTCAATATTCTTTTTCGTTATTTATATTTCAGATCTTTCTGTGAATTACTAAATTTTTTGAACAATCCTGACGGAATTAACTACACATTTTTTTTTTTTTTTTTTTTTTTTTTTAATGAAAAAAATCAAATTTCGACGCTTACAATTTTATTTAGTATAAATTTATCTCCTTTCTTTTTCGAAAAAATAACCGTGTCAAATAAATAAAATTTAAATCGAAGTGAAAACAATTTTTTACTTATTTTTTCCAACTCATCTGATATCTCTGTAGATGAGTTGAAAAGGTAAAAAAAAAAATTTTCTCAGTAGATATTCGAGATAGATAAGTAAGAAAGATTTAATACGTTTGTTAGGAATTTTTTGAGCTGACTTTTCACGCAAAACAGTGGCGCCACGGTCGCGCGAGAGCCACCTCCCCCCTTTTAACCGGCGAGTCGAGGTGCTGCGCGGCAATCTGTCTATTCGCCATTCGTACGGCAACGCGATAACAGTGTAGTAACAGGTTCATAGCGATTTCACAAAAGTACATTTATATTTCAAGACGAGGAGAACATAAATAGTGAGCGACGAGAAGACTCAACGAGGATCATTCTGCTGGATCTTTCAAGGAAAAAAAAACGATTTGACGAATCGACGGGATAATAGAACACGTAAGTACTAATTTTTTCAGATAAATAGACACGACTTTCGTCACGTGTGATATACATTACGCGCGTGAGGGTTTTCTACGCCCCGTCATATTGCCTTCTGCCGGTTTTACCGTTACGAGCTTTATGTAAATATTAATATCTTAGAAATAGGTTTAATTTCGACAAAATTTACCATCGATCGTACTTTCTATATTTTTTAACTAATTTTTCGAAATTCCATTTTTCTTGTGCACAAAAATCGCTTGAAACTCTCTATTTATTTCTCTTCTCTCTTTTGCAAAAAAAAAAAAAACGTATCAGAAAAATAAAATGTATTCATAAATTTCTGGTTATTCCAACAAAACGTTGTTTCATAGTGTTAATATCATGCTCGCCATTTTGTTTTCGAAGACCGATGGCATGTCTTCGACCGCGCCCTCCCCCCACCCCTTCAAACACTTCGTTTTGGCCATGAAAACAGCACTTGTCGCGCGGCAGCCATTAATGTTTACATTTGATCCTAGGGGTACGGTGTTTACATCGAGACACGAGCCTTCCTGGAAGCGAAAGAAAGAAACAACGTAGCAGTGAGCTGGAACGAGTCGAGCACCGACGAAATAAGCAGAAAAAAAACAACAAAGACGAGAAGGAGATAGAAGATCAGCGAATGTAAGTAGAAAACTTATATAGAGTTTATTTCCAAAATTTAGATCGTTATTTTTTCGGCTCTATTGTTTCGTTTTACTTGGTCCCTAATCATTATTGAGAGATAATCAATATTCACGTCGTACCGAAAGAATTAGAATATTATAATGTTTTTTCAACGACGATTAAGATTTACAAAAATCTTACATTGATTCTATACGCCACATTGTCGTTTTTTCAAGCAATAACAATTTACGAATTAAGCAATACGTCAAAACTCTCCTGTGAATAATATATACGAATGATGATATACATGAGTATATATATAAATATATACCAACTTATCATGATGAATATAATATGTACTAAATATATACAGCATATATAATCATATATATAATAAATGAATACTGCCCCGGAAAATAGTCGAATAGGAAAACTTTCTCTCCTCATTTTGTCGCGAATTGTTTTACCTCGGATTCCGTTATTACCTCGGATGTCGTTATTACCTCGGATGTCGTTATTACCTCGGATTATATAAATATATTATCCACGTGAAATACCTCTTTGTCGATGAATCATGTTGTACCTCGGGTTAACCACGGACAGCTTCTAGCCATTTATCTGGCTATTCGTTCATAATTTATCTTATTTTCACCAGGACGCAATACCTCGAGAGATTGTTTATTAATTTCTGGTATATTTTTTTGTTGTTGAAATTTTCGTTGATACTTTTTTTTTCTTCTCCCTTAAAAAAAAAAAAAACGTTTCGAATAAATAGAATTTAAATATAGTGAAAAAAATTCGGAATTAAATTCTCGCCTCCAAGCTGTTATCGTTCCCGTTACCATCTTGAATCTCACAATCGCAAAAAAAAAAAATATTTGTCGTCATTATATTCAATATTCTTTTTCGTTATTTATATTTCAGATCTTTCTGTGAATTACTAAATTTTTTGAATAATTCTGACGGAATTAACTACACATTTTTTTTTTTTTTTTTTTTTAATGAAAAAATCGAATTTCGACGCTTACAATTTTATTTAGTATAAATTCATCTCCTTTCTTTTTCGAAAAAATAACCGTGTCAAATAAATAAAATTTAAATCGAAGTGAAAACAATTTTTTACTTATTTTTTCCAACTCATCTGATATCTCTGTGGATGAGTCGAAAATGTAAATTAGAATATTGCAATGTTTTTTCAACGACGATTAAGATTTAAAAAAATCTTATATTGATTCTATACGCTACATTGTCGTTTTTTCAACCAATAACAATTTACGAATTAAGCAATACGTCAAAACTCTCCTGTGAATAATATACAGGGTGATTCAGGAAGACTTCCCGTCCGGGTACCCCCGGGTTCGGAACGATTTTCGAAGCAATCCTACTTAACTGTTTTTTAAAATTCAAAGTAGTTTTTAAATGGCAAGCAATAGAATTTGCGTTTTTTAAGCCAATGAGAAGGTCACTCGCCGCCATGATAAGCGACGCCTCAGGCTCGTATAATCTGGGGGGCAAGACAGGGCTCGTGCTCGCATTCACTGCTAACATTTTTGTGTTTAATTTCGAAGCCAACTTCATACGATTGACTTTCGCGCGAGAAGCATGTATATCTGTCAGATGCCGTTCACGATGTATTGTGACAGGCGAGATGACGGAAAAACACATGAATGTCTCCCATATGTTTTTGACAGATTCAAAAGAGTTTGGAAATTCGAAAAACATTATAATAATTACTATTATAACGGCATGGAATTATTGACGGGGTCAAAGACAGAGGCGAAGACGAGGACGAGGACGACGACGACGATGACGAGGTCGACTAGGACGAGGACGACGACGACGATGACGAGGTCGACTAGGACGAGGACGAAGACGATGACGAAGGCGAGGACGAAGGCGAGGACGAAGACGAGGACGAAGGCGAGGACAAAGACGAGGACGAAGACGAGGACGAGGACGAGGACGAGGACGAAGACGAAGACGAAGACGAAGACGAAGACGAAGACTAAGACGACGATGAGGGCGAGAACAAAAATGAGGACGAGAACGAGACTAAGACTAAGCGAAGACGACGACTGAGACGATTACTAAGACTAAGACTGCGACGAATACTAAGACTGAGACTGAGACTGAGACGAAGACGAAGACGAGGCCGCGGACGAGGACGAGGTAGATGACGAAGACAGACGAAGACGAAGACGTAGACGAGGACTAAGACGAAGATGAAGACTAAGACGAAGACGAGGCCGCGGACGAGGACGAGGACAAGGACGAGGTAGAGGACAAGGACGAGGTAGAGAACAAGGACGAGGACGGTGATAAGGGCAAGGGAGAAGACGACGACAAAGACTAAGACGAAGACGAAGACTAAGACTAAGAATAAGACTAAGACGAAGACGATGTAAAGGACGAGGACGAGGTACAGGACGAAGACGAAGACGAGGACGAGGACGAAGGCGATGTAGAGGATGAGGACGAGGTACAGGACAAGGACGAAGTACAGGACGAGGTAGAGGACGAGGACGAGGTAGAGGAAGAGGAAGAGGAAGAGAAAGAGAAAGAGGAAGAAGAAGAGGACGAGTACGAGAACGAGAACGAGAACGAGTACGAGAACGAGAACGAGAACGAGTACGAGAACGAGAACGAGTACGAGAACGAGAACGAGTACGAGAACGAGAACGAGTACGAGAACGAGAACGAGTACGAGAACGAGAACGAGGACGAGAACGAGAACGAGTACGAGTACGAGTACGAGTACGAGTACGAGTACGAGTACGAGAACGAGAACGAGTACGAGTACGAGAACGAGAACGAGTACGAGTACGAGGACGAGGACGAGGACGAGGACGAGAACGAGGACGAGAACGAGTACGAGGACGAGGACGAGGACGAGGACGAGAACCAGGACGAGGACGAGGATGAGGAAGAGGAAGAGAAAGAGAAAGAGGAAGAGGAAGAAGAAGAGGAAGAGGACGAGGACGAGGACGAAGACGAAGACCTTTATACAGCTGTCTGAGATGGAACTTAAACAATAAATTAATATAATATAGACACATCTGATTTTTTATTTAAAAAACTTTATTACGAAAACGTACATCATAGGAGGTGTTCGAAATGACTACCACCCATTTCGATGCAACACCTGGCACGATGAAGAATAGTTTCATGGCATCTACGGAGCATTTGTGGAGTAATTGTCCTTATCGCGGTCTCGATCCGGACCTCCAAGTCTACCAAATTTTCAATCGATTGTCGATAGACTAACGATTTTAAATGGCCCCACAAGAAAAAGTCTAGTGGGTTTAAATCGGGGGAACGTGGAGGCCAATCGATAATGCCACCTCGTCCGATGACGCGATCACCAAACTTTTGGCAAAGGGTCCGTTGCGCAATTCGGCTGGTGTGGGCAGGTGCACCATCCTGTTGGAGGTAGGCCTCATTGAATTCTGCGCGAGTCATTCCGGAGCGTATGCAGAGTCGTCGGAGATGTCTCTGCAGGAAATCCGTATATTTTGCTGCAGATAAGGTACCCTCAATATGAAATGGACCAATCTAAAACAATATGAAAAAAAAGAACGAAAATGATTAAGGGAGGAGAGGATAGGAATGGAAAATAAGGCGAAGGATGCGAAATGTTGAAGGAAAGTTTCGTGAATTTCTTAAAGTTTGAAAACTTGTTGGGAGACTAATTTTTTTCAAAACGAAATTAGAGGATATCAGAGAAGGTATCGAATAAACAATGGCGAAGTAGAAAAACATTAGCTGGAATCTTAACTTGAAAAAAAGATATTCAATTTAGATAAACTGCTTAGATTTATAAAAAGTACTGTTTAGGAATTGATTCACTCACCAGTTTATCACCATAAATACCAGCCCATAAATTGAGTGGCGTAAATCGACGCTGGTGGTTCACTTCAATCGTTGCGTGAGGATTGTGATCTTTATCAGCCCAAACGTGAAAATTGTGAAAATTCCACATTCCATTTCGACCAAAAGATGATTCATCGGTAAAAATTATGTGGCTAACAAATCCCGGATCTTGTGCTTCGCGGTTTATCAAGAAGCGACAGAACTCAAGTCTGGCCGGATAATCTTCAATCGTCAGGGATTGGACACGGGTATAGTGGGACGCGTGCTTTTTTTCGGCCTTCATTGTTCGTTGCACTGTACCGTACGATGTTCCCAATGTTCGTGCAACGTAACGTATGCTTGAAGTAGGATCAGCTTCAAACATCGCTAAAATCCTTTCTTCGATTGCAGGAGTGCGTGCGATCCTGGGTCCAGCACATTCTTTTTTATTCGGCAATGCGTACGCAGTGTCAAAAAATCGGTGGAATGCATCGGCAATGGTCTTAGTAGTGGGCTGCCTTCCATTAAGAAATGCGGCCTGATACGTGCGCTGAGCTTCAGCAGCATTAAACCGTGCTTGCACATATTTAATAACCATATTGGCGTATTCGCGCGGTTCGTAGTGCGCCATTTCGAATTTATTGAAAAATTATAATTCAAAATACAAAGAAAAAAGTGCTAAATTAATATGAAAGTGCCAAATATGCCGAGGCGATTATTATGTCAAAAACGCGATAACATGCAATAACACGGAAACAGATAAAATGAACAGGAAAAAAAACACTTAAGCGTGAAAGAACTAATATGGAAGTGAATAAATAACACGAAAACAGATCAAATGAACACGAAAAACAAACACTTAAGCGTAGAAGAACTGATATGGAATTGATAAAAGCACACACAATAGGTTGAAACGAAACAAAAAAAACATCAAACAACAAACATTGGGATGGATATATGGTCTTCATTCTCGTCGTCGTCTTCGTCTTCGTCTTCGTCTTCGTCTTCGTCTTCGTCTTCGTCTTCGTCTTCGTCTTCGTCTTCGTCTTCGTCTTCGTCTTCGTCTTCGTCTTCGTCTTCGTCTTCGTCTTCGTCTTCGTCTTCGTCTTCGTCTTCGTCTTCGTCATCGTCATCGTCATCGTCATCGTCATCGTCATCGTCATCATCATCGTCATCGTCATCGTCATCGTCATCGTCATTGTCATCGTCATCGTCATCGTCCTCGTCCTCGTCATCGTCTTCGTCATCGTCATCGTCCTCGTCCTCATCTTCGTCATCGTCTTCGTCCCCATCTTCGTTTTCGTCTTCGTCCTCGTCTTCGACCTCGTCTTCGTCTTCGTTTCCGTCTCCGTCTTCATCATCGTCTTCGTCTTCGTCTTCGTGCTCGTCTTCGTCCTCGTCTTCGTCCTTGTCTTCGTTCTCGTCTTCGTCCCCCTGTTAGTTCTCCTCGTCGTTCTCGTTATCGTCGTCGTGTTCGAGTCTTCGTTATCGTCTTCGAGCCGTCTTCCTCGTCTTCGAGTCATCGAGTATAAAAATAATAAAAAATTGCTGAAAATAATCCAATGCAATGCAGCATTGCCTGTAGCAGTCCTAATAACCAAGCAATCACGTCAGCTACGATTCGAATTTCAAAACCCGTGGAATCTGTCAAACAAATTTGGAAGACATTCATATGTGTTTCTGTCATCGCACCTGTCACAATACATCGCGAAAGTCATCTGACAGATATAGATGCTTCTCGCGCGAAAGCCAATCGTATGAAGTTGACTTCGAAATAAAAGACAAAAGTGTTAGCTGTGAATGCGAGCACGTGCCCTGTCTTGGCCCCCAGATTATACGAGCCTGAGGCGTCGCTCATCATGGCAGCGAGTGACCTTCTTATTGGCTTAAAAAACGCAAATTCTATTGCTTGCCATTTGAAATCTATTTTGAATTAAATAAAAAGGTTAAGTAGGATTACTTCGAATATCGTTCCGAACCCGGGGGTACCCGGACGGGAAGTCTTCCTGAATCACCCTGTATACGAATGATGATATACATGAGTATATATATAAATACATACTAACTTATCATCATGAATATAATATGTACTAAATATATACAGCATATATAATCATATATATAATAAATGAATATTGCCCCGGAAAATAGTCGAATAGGAAAATTTTCTCTCCTCATTTCGTCGCGAATTGTTTTACCTCGGATTCCGTTATTACCTCGGATGTCGTTATTACCTGGGATGTCATTATTACCTCGGATGTCGTTATTACCTCGGATTATATAAATATATTATCCACTTGAAATACCTTTTTGTCGATGAATCATATTAACAGAAAAAAACTACCCAAAAAAGTACAAAATTTTCAAAAAATTGGCAAGATCAAGAATGATTTACATTCAGCACTAAAATTTATAATATTAATAATAGGACAAGTATTTCATTGTCTCTTGAGGATGGAGTATTTAAAAAAAAGCAAAAATAAGTTCGTTATTGAAAAAAGTCACCAATGTATAAAAATAAAAATCGGTCCAAAAGAACAGAGTCCAGAAAAAAAAATCAAGATAAAACAAAACGTGGAGAAAAAAATTTCAAACGAAAAAAATTAGATTGAAAAATAATTTCGGCCGTAGTACTTGGCGAGTTTTTTGCTTAGGTAGAATCACGTAATGTATTTTTCATGGTACGAACGCGCCAAGTACTACGGCCGAAATTATTTTTCAATCTAATTTTTTTCGTTTGAAATTTTTTTCTCCACGTTTTGTTTTATCTTGATTTTTTTTTCTGGACTCTGTTCTTTTGGACCGATTTTTATTTTTATACATTGGTGACTTTTTTCAATAACGAACTTATTTTTGCTTTTTTTTAAATACTCCATCCTCAAGAGACAATGAAATACTTGTCCTATTATTAATATTATAAATTTTAGTGCTGAATGTAAATCATTCTTGATCTTGCCAATTTTTTGAAAATTTTGTACTTTTTTGGGTAGTTTTTTTCTGTGAAAACAAATGGAAACGGGGGTCAACAAATGTACTTGTCCAAGGTTTTTTTTCCCCAGGCAGGGGATTTTTGGCCAGGATATCACTTTTTTTTTCTGAACCTTTCACTTTCATCATAAAATTTTGGAATTTATGGTCCGCCATATTGAATCCGCCATTTTGAATTCCGAAATTTTGCATGCAGATTGTTAATCGGTGAACCCAAAAATCCCCGCGTGCCAACTTTCGCTTTTTTTAAACGATTTTCGCAGTTATTGTCCACCATATTGTATCCGTCATCTTGAATTTCGAAATTTTGGGTGCAGATTTGTAATCAGCGACCCCGAAAACCCCCGAGTACCATGTTTTGCTTTCATCAAACAATTTTTGCATTTGTGGTCCGCCATATTGGATCCGCCATCTCGAATTTCTAAATTTTAGGTGCAGATTTGTAATCAGTGACCCCGAAAACCCCCGAGTACCATATTTTGCTTTCATCAAACAATTTTTGCATTTGTTGTTCGCCATATTGGATCCGCCATCTTGAATTTCTAAATTTTGAGCGCAGATTTGTAATCAGCGACCCCGAAAACCCTCGAGTACCATATTTTGCATCGGCAAACAATTTTTGCATTTCTTGTCCGCCATATTGGATTCGCCATCTTGAATTTCTAAATTTTGTGTGCAGATTTATAATCAGCGATCCCGAAAACCCCCGAGTACAAAGTTTTGAGCTAGTTGCACGTAAGGAAAAATGTGTGTTTCAAAGGGTCAAATTGATATTTTTTTTTTTGCGTGAATTATTCCGACCTTACCATCTGTCAACGCGGATCTACGAGAAGTTCGCAAAAAACACGCTGTTTACGCGTTACGCGTCTCGCGTCAAAACTACCGTCAAACTTTCCGTGGTATGGGTACAAAGGAAAGGACCAATGGGAACTCGTTACTTTTGCGCCGAAGACCGGCTTCGGTGGAAACGGGTTTTGATGGGCATCAAAACGCCTTTGATTGTGTCGTCTGCGCGCATATACAAACACACCAAATCCTTCAATGTGTTAGAATTTTTGCATAATATTTACCCTGTGCAAAGTTTTTTCTCAGCAAATACGGCATCAATCGTGCTGAATTAAGGCTTAATCGAAAGATTTTTTCATAATTAGTCTCCAGTTCAATTTTCAAATCATCATCTGTCTCCTAAGCTTCGTAATTCGACAAAATGACTTTCAGTTTTTACCCCCACTACCGAATTTTACTTTATTCAGAGATAATATACTCTGGCGAGCCTCGGGCCAGCAGACGACAGAGCTGTCAAATGTACTTGTCCCGAGACTCTACTGAGTCTCTTGATACCTCGGGTTAACCACGGACAGCTTCTAGCCATTTATCTGGCTATTCGTTCATAATTTATCTCATTTTCACCAGGACGCAATACCTCGAGAGATTGTTTATTAATTTCTGGTATATTTTTTTTTTTGTTGAAATTTTCGTTGACACTTTTTTCTTCTCCCTTAAAAAAAAAAAAAAAAAAACATGTGTCGAAGAAATAGAATTTAAAATATAGTGAAAAAAATTCGGAATTAAATTTTCGTCTCCAAGCTGTTATCGTTCCCGTTACCATCTTGAATCTCACTATCGCAAAAAAAAAAAATATTTGTCGTCATTATATTCAATATTCTTTTTCGTTATTTATATTTCAGATCTTTCTGTGAATTACTAAATTTTTTGAACAATTCTGACGGAATTAACTACACTTTTTTTATTTATTTTTTTTATGAAAAAATCAAATTTCGACGCTTACAATTTTACTTAGTATAAATTCATCTCCTTTCTTTTTCGAAAAAATAACCGTGTCAAATAAATAAAATTTAAATCGAAGTGAAAACAATTTTTTACTTATTTTTTCCAACTCATCTGATATCTCTGTGGATGAGTCGAAAAGGTAAATTAGAATATTGCAATGTTTTTTCAACGACGATTAAGATCTAAAAAAATCTTATATTGATTCTATACGCTACATTGTCGTTTTTTCAACCAATAACAATTTACGAATTAAGCAATACGTCAAAACTCTCCTGTGAATAATATATACGAATGATAATATACATGAGTATATATATAAATACATACCAACTTATCATCATGAATATCATATGTACTAAATATATACAGCATATATAATCATATATATAATAAATGAATACTGCCCCGGAAAATAGTCGAATAGGAAAATTTTCTCTCCTCATTTCGTCGCGAATTGTTTTACCTCGGATTCCGTTATTACCTCGGATGTCGTTATTACCTCGGATGTCGTTATTACCTCGGATGTCATTATTACCTCGGATGTCGTTATTACCTCGGATTATATAAATATATTATCCACTTGAAATACCTTTTTTGTCGATGAATCATATTATACCTCGGGTTAACCACGGACAGCTTCTAGCCATTTATCTGGCTATTCGTTCATAATTTATCTCATTTTCACCAGGACGCAATACCTCGAGAGATTGTTTATTAATTTCTGGTATATTTTTTTTTGTTGAAATTTTCGTTGATACTTTCTTCTTCTCCCTTAAAAAAAAAAAAAAAAAAACACGTGTCGAAGAAATAGAATTTAAAATATAGTGAAAAAAATTCGGAATTAAATTTTCGTCTCCAAGCTGTTATCGTTCCCGTTACCATCTTGAATCTCACTATCGCAAAAAAAAAAAAATATTTGTCGTCATTATATTCAATATTCTTTTTCGTTATTTATATTTCAGATCTTTCTGTGAATTACTAAATTTTTCAAACAATTCTGACGGAATTTACTACACATTTTTTTTTTTTTTTTTTTTTTTTTTAATGAAAAAATCAAATTTCGACGCTTACAATTTTATTTAGTATAAATTCATCTCCTTTCTTTTTCGAAAAAATAACCGTGTCAAATAAATAAAATTTAAATCGAAGTGAAAACAATTTTTTACTTATTTTTTCCAACTCATCTGATATCTCTGTGGATGAGTCGAAAATGTAAATTAGAATATTGCAATGTTTTTTCAACGACGATTAAGATTTAAAAAAATCTTATATTGATTCCATACGCTACATTGTCGTTTTTTCAAGCAATAACAATTTACGAATTAAGCAATTCGTCAAAACTGTCCTGTGAATAATATATACGAATGATGATATACGTGAGTATATATATAAATATATACCAACTTATAAACATGAATATAATATATACTGAATGTATACAGCATATATAATCATATATATAATAACTGAATACTGCCCCGGAAAATAGTCGAATAGGAAAATTTTCTCTCCTCATTTCGTCGCGGATTGTTTTACCTCGGATTCCGTTATTACCTCGGATGTCGTTATTACCTCGGATGTCATTATTACCTCGGATGTCGTTATTACCTCGGATTATATAAATATATTATCCACTTGAAATACCTTTTTGTCGATGAATCATATTATACCTCGGGTTAACCACGGACAGCTTCTAGCCATTTATCTGGCTATTTGTTCATAATTTATCTCATTTTCACCAGGACGCAATACCTTGAGAGATTGTTTATTAATTTCTGGTATATTTTTTTTTGTTGAAATTTTCGTTGATACTTTTTTTTCGTCTTCCTTTAAAAAAAAAAAAAAACGTGTCAAATAAATAGAATTTAAAATATAGTGAAAAAAATTCGGAATTAAATTTTCGTCTCCAAGCTGTTATCGATACCGTTACCATCTTGAATCTCACTATCGCAAAAAAAAAAAAATATTTGTCGTCATTATATTCAATATTCTTTTTCGTTATTTATATTTCAAATCTTTCTGTGAATTACTAAATTTTTTGAACAATTCTGACGGAATTAACTACACATTTTTTTTTTTTTTAATGAAAAAATCAAATTTCGACGCTTACAATTTTATTTAGTATAAATTCATCTCCTTTCTCTTTCGAAAAAATAACCGTGTCAAATAAATAAAATTTAAATCGAAGTGAAAACAATTTTTCACTTATTTTTTCAAACTCAACTGATATCTCTGTGGATGAGTCGAAAAGGTAAATTAGAATATTGCAATGTTTTTTCAACGACGAATAAGATTTGAAAAAATCTTATATTTATTCGATACGCTACATTGTAGTTTTAGTCAGAAATTCTCTTACCTCGGACGTTGTTATTACCTCTGATTTCCTTATTTTGTTGTCAACATATAATACCCTTTTGCCGATTTTTTGAATTTATTATCGCGACTCGTTAGGATATTATGACCTCGTGTAAACCACGGACAACTTCTACTTATTCATCGAGCTATTCTTTGGTAGTATTTCGTACCTTTCGAATTAAGCGAACAGTTTCTCGAGAGATTGTCGAACATGTCCAACATTTTTTGTTTAAATTTTGAAGAATCGATGTATCAAGCATAGATACCCCACAGGATCATCGCTAATGGCTCATACCGTTGAGTTTCGTTTGAAAATCACTACATCGCGATATTTCACCTTTTACATGTCGAAACATTCCTGTGAAAAACGACTGCCCTGGGAGATAGTTCGAATTAAAAATGTTTCTACAGTTATTTAGTCGGAAATTCTTTTACCTCGGACGTAGTTATTACCTCGGATTTCCTTAATTCGTCGTCAACCCTTTTGCCGATTTTTTGAATTTATTATCTCGACTCGTTAGGATATTATGACCTCGTGTAAACCACGGACAACTTCTACTTATTCATCGAGCTATTCTTTGGTAGTATTTCGTACCTTTCGAATTAAGCGAACAGTTTCTCGAGGGATTGTCGTACATGTCCAACATTTTTTGTTTAAATTTTGAAGAATCGATGTATCAAGCATAGATACCCCACAGGATCATCGCTAATGGCTCATACCGTTGAGTTTCGTTTGAAAATCATTACATCGCGATATTTCACCTTTTACATGTCGAAACTTTCCTGTGAAAAACGACTGTCCTGGGAGATAGTTCGAATTAAAAGTGTTTCTGCAGTTATTAAGTCGGAAATTTTCCTACTTCGGAATTCGAAAATTCATTCTCAAGGTGAAATATCGTTTTCCCGATTTTTTAATCCATAACCTTATCTCAAACGGATATTATTAATATTATCCAACTAACGCAACGCTTTGTTAATTTGGGGTAACTAACGACAGTACTACCCATTAATCTGTCTACTTTTTCATGAATTAACATGTCCCAACCGAACATTCGTACCTTACGAGACTATCGTTGAATTGCTCATACTTTTGATTTTCTTTTTCCTATGAATCGTTTTACCCCAATCGAAAATCAATGCCCAAAACGGTTTTTTTTTCAATCCAGAGATTACTTTCTCAGGAACAACTGCGTAATGTTTTACGATGTTATCAAGTGTATGCGCGCGTTGGCATCAAATTTAGTTAACACATACGAAGAGAGATCTGTGTTTTAGGTGTCGATCCCATTACTGAGTGGCAATAAATAGTACAGCTAGTTTATCGTCTGATTCCTTTGAACAAAGAATCAGATTGAACACTTAATGAACATGTGTAGAAAAAAGTTTGTGCCAAGTTGGATGGGGCTGGAAAAATTCCAACAAGGACCACCGAAGGCTTGAAGTCACAAATGCGAAATGCGTGTTATTTGCGAACTTGTTATTTGAAATTTTCTTCTTTGCACAATGATGTGAAGGAAAATCTGAAACTTGTTACGTACATTTATCATATCGGAGGGTGCGAAACGGAATTATTGGATTTTTCCAAAAAGAATTTCTGTCATTTTCAGCGTCACCAACAATACTTCACCAACTTTAAGTTGTTGTTTCCCGACAATTACAATTTAAAAATTGACCATACAAAATTGATAGATGAATTTTCTTCCAGTAGTGTTTTATTTTTTTATTTTCGCGATCTAATTGCGGTGTGGCTGGTATAAATTGTTTGATTCCATTAGAAATGAATCTTGACATAGTTTTTCAACGAGTCTTCACTGACCTCGCACAAATTTTTCGCCTTTCGAACATTGAGATCAAAGAAATCTCGTGGATCTTTCCGATTTGTAACATCTTTTTCCAGCAACTAAAATTTACAAATAAAACTCACAAGCGAAGCTCGCATGGAATGAAAATGAAAAAGAACAGAATATTTGCGGTGGTTGACGAACTGGCATTCGCACACTTTACAAATCTCTGTTCAAACCCCTCATGGTTTTGAAGATTCACCAGTGGTGTGCATATCTTGCAGCATTTCCATTCGTCACTGAAAGTGTTATGCCCATGCTTTATCATGTTAAGTATACTCATTGGACTCCGAATCTTTGTCCTTATACAAATATGACAATTATTATAGATACATTATTTAATTTTATTACTTCAGCCGTTGCAAGTGCTGCGAATATGTTCGAAAAAACTTGCAGCATCAATCAATCATTTTTTGATGCCGTTGAATGAACACCTTAAAATTATCGCTAGGTGATCGCGTTAATGTCCGTTTAATCAACACTTTATGATGAATATGGCAAATATACGGTTGCCTCAGATCAACCTTCCTACCGATCAATTCCTCGACGACGAAGATAACAAAGTTTTAGAAGCTTTCGAGATTATTCTGAACGCTTTCAAAAGTAAGTAAAAATTTACATTTTGTTATCTGCAGGTTGCACTCTTTCTCCGTAATATCGCTACTAACCGAAACCTTTACCAAACCAAGCGACTCTGAGGTTTCGATGCGCCTTTACGCACTTTTACTTTGAGTTTAAGCTCGGGGACAATACAATACGTTTGTGTGTATGTTTCAAATAATTGTATTAGTCGGTATTAATTAGATAATTTAATTAAATAATTTTTTTAGTTGCTCTCTTCATTTAATTATTGGTTAACTGAGTAATTATGTTTTCTGCTTGAATGATTTTCGTATCGAAACATACTGTTTCATTTCCACTGCATTGAATAGCCCACCGCCAAAGATTAAAACAAGTCCACTGTATCGTAACAAAATAAACATTGAGGGAAATATGGCAAGAAGAAGCAATTTACGCGCTTCGGAGTGCGCACGGTGTAAAAAAGTCAGTAATTTTTTTCGTATTTATATTACAAATTGGAGAATTGTTTTCAATCATCATTTTTTTTCCACCTTATTATCAATTTCAGTATTATGCAAATTTGGGTTCATCGGAAAGCTAAACGGAAAAACGGAAGAACGCGTGTTCTCGTCACAAATCGATATCCGCGGTATTCAACTCCACCAGGTTTCTGGAACCCGGAATTCCTGTGAGCTCCAGATTCAAGTGACTCCGGTTGAGCGTCAGAAATTCAGTACTTCAGATTGTGGCGCTTATCCATTATCGATATTTCTCATCGACCAACTTAACTTTGTCATGCATAAAACGACACGTGTATTTATTAACAAACACAAGCAACTTTTGGTTGACCACTACGCACGAGAGACTTGTGAAAATAGACCATAATGACAGACAAATTATTACCACAGAACTTTGCCATGTTTTTTTTGTTCCTTCTCATTTCGTACATTCAATCTTGGCATGTCAATGTTTACCTCGCGATCTGCTTCATAATATATATATTTTTTCTATTTTTCTTTTCACAGAAGTTTCGTTCGGATTTTCATCCTCCTCGCTCATCTCGCCCTACCTCGGGTTTCAATTAACGGACGACCGACTGTTGACGAGAATACCTCGGGCAAATAATACGGTACATTACTCAATTAACCAGACTACGCTTTCAATCTCGTTTCGTGACAACTCGTTGATACTTTATCATTGAACTTCCTTTATCCTTAACTCCAATAGCGATTTATTAACTTTCTCGCGAATGTACGTGCGACATCCCTACCTACTCACACCTCACCTAAGAGTATCCTCCGAGATTCGTCACTAAGATTAGGTTTTTTCCCAACTAATACTCATTCCCTTCGGCCCACATTTGGTAGGTACTCTCCTGCATTATGTCGTCGCAAAACAACTCGGGCGCTGACCGTAAACCGAAAACTCCCTCGGCGATTTCGGTTATCGAAATAAGCGATGAAGAGGAGGAAGAGGAACTGGCAGACACAATCAATGCTCTCGCAAATCTGGAAGAGGATTTACGAGAACGGGAGAGGATCCTCAACGAACGAGAGAAGGCATTTGAGGAAATGCAGCAGTCCCTCCTCGAACATCAGTTGGCTGACGAAAATGTCGTCGTAGTGATTCCTGCCGAGCTGAAGGCCCTGCAAGATTTAAAAAAGGAGCTTGATCGTCAGGTGCCACCGGAGATCAATGACCCAAATCCGGTTTGGGCCAATATAAAAACTTTTTTCCCGGAACTCGCAGCTGTGGAGTATCTGCGGCCCGGATTTTTTGATGCAGCGGTGGAGCTAATGCGGGCGTTGACCCACGATAAAAAAGGGGGCTTTTGCCCAATTTATGAAGGCATTATACCGCCGATCAAGCGAGCCGTGCCTATGAACGTCAGCGACTTCCGGAATCGCCGAACAACTCCCGAATGGGGTCTTGTTACAATTGCGGGGACCCTGACCATACCTATCAAACCTGCCCGCATCCGCCCAGCACGCGACCATTCTGCCGACGTTGTGGGGCCCTGGGTGTTACCGTGCGGACCTACCGAACCCACGGTCCAATTTATGCAAGAGAGCGCGCGCGTAATCGATATACGACGGCGAGAGGGGCACGTGTCGCTTCACGATGGGGAAGACCCTACTGATGTAAAAAAAAAAAAAGAAAAATAAAGTACAAATTCAATTATTATTAATAATCCTTATTAATTACTTGACTAATGACTTATTATTAATTCCATCGAAGAGACAGCCTTCGATTGTTTTTTCCTTTCTTTTCAACAAGCATCCACCGACTTATTCTGAATTTCTCCGATGAATGTATTACATGTTATTCCAGCAACTGTAATTTATGAGTGAAGTGCAGTGAGTAAGAAAGAAATCATTCGCACACTCTACAAATCTCTATTCAAACACTAAACGGTTTTGACGATTCACCTGTTGTTTGAATATCCTGTTTCATTTTCGACAGTCGTCGGATGTTAAATAACCATGCTTCATCGCGTTAGTTATTATTATAGCTGGCTCTAACTGCATTTTCTATTTCGAGTAAATTGAGATTGACGCAGACCCATGAATCCATTCGATTAATTGCATATCTTTTTTCAATTACAATTCACGAATTGACCATATTTAGCAGTGGGGCTCGTTCACAAATTTGATAGGCAGTAATATAATTAAAAGTTTAAAATTATGTCAAATATCGATCAATAACTTTGGCCGATTTATTTTCTATCATTCATTACCTTTTTTTGTTTCAAAACTTTTTTAATATTCATTTTTTAATTGTTCTTGTGGTTGCGGACAACAATTGTGTCTGATCTTATTGAAGAATTTTTCATTAGCGATCATTTGTAAAGATTGAGCGAGTTTGAACTTTTTTGTCTAAGAAATCGCTATATTTTGTGAAAATTAAATTGCTCGGACGAATCGTTACGGGGCTTCCAATTCCGCCTTTCGATTCAGGCTGTTCCGCTTATTCTACTCTTGGTCTTCACGCGTGATTGAGTTGGGAAAGAGTCCAAGGTCACTGTGGTACAAGCGGTGGTCGCGGTTTTCATCCAAACAAAAGGGAGTAACATTTTTTTCCTTTCTTATCTTATACATATAGCGTTATATATATATATATCTATGCTTATATTGTCGGTCGCTCTCATACACTAGTAATAAGTCGTAATATGCCGTGGGCCATGAAGAGATCTCGTGGTCGCAAGCCATTCAAAAGTCTATCCTCGCGGCAAAAGCGTACAATTAGGAAGGAAATTCGACAAAATAGACTGTTTTTAAACTCAGAAATTAAAGGACGCGAAGAACCGTCGTCGGTGGTCAATCAGGCAACAAGCGCGATTTTTTCCGATATGGCAATTGATAATTGTAACTCACCTGGTGCACCTCCTATTAACATAGCGTCTCGTTTATCACGAACTAATTCTATAATAACGGACTCATCGGATAGAGTTGTAAATCTCAACATCTCCGTCGGCCAAGACTATAATGGAGATGATAATGTTGAAACATCGGATCTTGATACGGAATATAGCGGGGAGTCTGAATTTTCGGAAACATCGATCACAGGCCCCACGGAAAGCTTTCGTGATAATCTAGCCTCGTGGTTAGTCGAGAACAACATTAGTCATCGGGCTGGGAATGATCTTCTTGGAGAGGTACGGAGACATTCGTGTTTCTCAACCTTTCCAAAATGTATCAAAACACTTTTGGGCACTCCGCGTGAATCGGTCGAGTTGGTAGACGTACACCCAGGGCAATATCTCCATTTAGGGCTAGAGTCCGCAATCACAGAAATTCTTGTTTTGATGGAAAGAGATATGCTTCCTGCTTACTTGGAGATGGATTTCAACACGGACGGAGCCAGTCTTGATAATTCGGGCAACGGTGTAATATGGCCTATTCAGTGTCGAATCGCAAACATCGAAAACTCGTCGGTAGGGGTGATAGGCATATATAGAGGGTCGCAAAAGCCTACGAGCGCGATGGAGTTCTTTAGGCTCTTCGTTGAAGACGTGAATCGAATTGTAGCAGCGGGGGGCATTTTTTATTGCGAATCGAAGTATCCTCTCGTCATTAGAGCTTTCATCGCTGATGCACCTGCTCGTGCTATGATATTGTGTCATATGGGTCACAACTCGACTAATCCTTGTTCGAAGTGTAAGATTTCCGGTCGATGGTATGGTAATCGCATGTCCTTTCAACAGATTGAAAGTGTACCGAGAACCGATGAAGAGTATTTCAACGAATTGGACGAAGATCATCAGATCGTCGCAGAGAGTCCCATTGCACATCTTCCTATGGGCCCCGTATCGCAGGTTCCATTCGATGTTATGCATTTATTATATCTTGGTTTGATGAAGCGGCTGCTGATGGCTTGGATTGACGGGAAGTTCTCGAAAGCGGCCAAGCTGTGTGGTCGCGACATTTTTTTAATTTCAGAAAGGCTAAAGTATTTATACGATTGGTGTCCCAGCGAGTTTGCGCGTTTTCCTCGTTCGTGGGAACGTTATGGACGGTGGAAGGCCACCGAGTTTCGCCAATTCTTATTATATTCCGGGGCCGTTGTTCTCTGTGGTATCTTGCCAAGTGATTTGTATAATCACTTTCTTCTCCTAAGCAGTGCTGCGCGTATCTTAGTTTCCGCAGATCCTTCTCGTCGACAATTAATGTACGCAAGAATGACAGTAAAACTTTTCGTCGCGGAAAGCTCACGCCTCTATGGTTATGAATTCGCGAGCTATAATGTTCATGGATTATTGCATCTTGTCGACGACGTTGAAGTTTTTGGTCCGGCAGACGGTTACTCCACCTTTCCGTACGAGAACGCCATGCAGTATTTTCGCCGGTGTATCAGAAAGCCACATTTGTCTCTGCAGCAAATAGCGAACAGAAGGGCAGAGCGTGCACAATTAGTTAGTTTCCGTCCTCGCGTGAACTGTGATGGAGCTCCGATCGCACTCGATCGTCATGACGGTGGACCGCTACCATCTGATATTCTCGTCAAAGATGTTCTCCGGTTTCGCCGCCTGAAAATTCGTAGGCTCACCTTCAGTATAAAAAAACGTGACCGCTGCTGCTTGCTTAAAGATTCCAAAGTTTGCTTGATTAAAAATATAATTATATATGAAAATAGTATTTGGTTGATTGTAAAAGAATTTCAATCTGTAGAACCGTTCTTCGATGTAGGTGTCCCATCGAGTGATGTTGAATTTTTCAAATGCAAAGCAATCCGTCGGGCTATAACGATGGTGCCGTTTAACGATATTCTTGCAAAGTGCTACATGATGCCCTTATGGACATCGCGTCGCACGGACGAAAATGGTAGGGAATTGCTGATCGATGGTACATTCATAATAGCTGCTATGCACGGTGTTACTACTGGTTAAGAGATGAATCTAGTTTCAGACGTATCGAGAGCGGTTGAGGAGGAAGAAAGTCGGAGGGATTGGTTTTTTCGGGATTGATTATATCTTTAAGCACATAGACTTCACGGTTAATCTTTAATTGATTTTGATTGAATTGTATTATCGGCTATCCAACATCCCCAAACATAAATGAATTCTTTCGCTTTTTTTTTCCTCTTTTCTCAATCTATTTCGATACACAGTATGGCGGCATCACGTCCCACGAGGAACGTACGAGGATTCGCAAAAGCGCTCTATGGTATGTCGAAAATTACCATGAATTTTTTTCGTCGACTATTTTTTCTGATAATGAGTAGGAATAATTGATTTTCCCTTAATATTTCACTGTAAACAGCGTCTGTTGCGAGGAATCGTAACTTTCCGAAGCCGAGTTGGTCGGAATTTACTGACGCGATGTCCAACGCACTGAGGAGTTTCAAGCAGCGCCATCGAAATAGCCTGAATCGTGGGGAGAATCCGAAGAGGAATCGTGGGAACAACGCAGGTCGCCGGGAATCCAATTCAAGGCGTGACGACGAAGGAAGTCACTCAGATGGGATCGAGGACGACGAGGACCGTCGCGATAGGACCAGCCGACACGTTCGAAGCCGAAACAATCAGCGCATTCGCAGGGAACGCTTCTTTTCTTTTTCGTCCACCTCAAGATCGCGCACTCCAGATGTACCGTGAGTATTCAATACCGACGATCCACTCAATCCTTGGTCATTGATATTCTCTTAGATAAGCCCAGAAAAATCAATACGTCCAAATTCAATTGCTTTTTTAATTACTTACCTTACACTCATAGAGGAGAAGAATAGTCACGTTAAGCTATTTTCTTCGCATTAATTTTATTGTTACTTTGAATTGTTCGGCACTTTTGTCACGTACTTTCACTTTCTTTCAATAACAAAGCTTCCCATTACATCAGAGGTATTAAAAAAAAAAAAAAAATCTTGTTCCCTTAAGTAATCGTTAAGGGATCGTTGGTATCCAATTTCAGTTTTTTCACCCTCATCCCATTATATGTCATATATTTTTTGTTAAAGGCGTTCAAACCTTCGCATTTTCATTCCGTCTTTTAACGTCACAGTATTTTTCATATTTTTTTCGTCGTTCGACAAGTACGATCAAAATAGACATAGCTCAAATAACGGTTGAAGGTTTGGACTTCTTGTCGTTTAGTGCCATCCGCTTTTGTATTTGATGTATTAATTATCTTTTTTCATCCTTACAATTAAGCTACTTAGTTAATTTATTGATAAGATGTATTATATTACGTGAGCGAATATGTAGAATGCATAGTGTGAGTGAGAGTGGTTCGGAACCCACCAAAAAAAGGAGGTCCCCCAATGCACGGGTGTGCGGTTTAGAGCACCCAGGCTTTTGGGGTGTTGATAGACGACCGTAAATTGAAAGGTTGCCGTCGGCTCCGCAAAGCTTGGGTCTTTGTACTGCATGCCCATAAACAACGCGGACTATCGAAAGTCCTGTATCGGTTATGCCTGACAGTATAGCGAAATTTGCAACAATTTTTAATTCGTAAGAAAATATTTCAAATGAAAATAAAAATGATTACAGGCGATGATGTTTTCTCCGATCAAGAATAGTTTTAAAATGGTGTATCAGTGTATAATAAAGAGTAAATCATTACTGGAATCTGTAATGTATCGAATGACAATAATAATACTAATATAGCGGTAATCATAATATTTAGTGGTGGAACATTTTTATAACCCTGATGCTGAGATATTGTCTCGCAAACACAAAAATGAACATGAAATAAAAATATCACTTCTATTATTAAATGCTGTGTACTCACATCGCTATTCATTTTGCACCTTTGTTCTCCTGAACGACGAATCGCAATCCGTACTCACGGGATATAATTCAAATTCGTTCAAATTGTTGGTTAAAATGGCTGCTGTAGCTTTAATAATTATACTTACAACATAAGCAAACATAAGCGCTCCGTTATTAATTAACCTCTCAAACTATCGGTTATATAGGTAGCATTTCTTCACTCACATCGTACCCGAATTTTAAATTTGCTGTAGGTATTGAGGTGATACGCACTTTTGCTGTCCGTCTGCCGGTATAGCAGGGCGTTGTATCGCTGCAAATATGCCGCCACAGTGTGCTGTGTCTATGCCATCGAATGTACGTCACGATGTGCCGAATAAACGCCTCCAAATTGACACTACAGTATAACACCGATTTGCTGCTTTCTTGCTTTAATCGCGGGTCTCAATTTTGTCCGCAACAGGACGGCACGCCGTGCCGTCCCTTCGCCGTGACTTTGCTGCTCTTTTGCTCCCGATTGATGAGTTTAATATGATGACACGACATGCTTTTTTGTTGCCACCAACCGAACGGCACGACGTGCTGTTCTGTTGCCGTCAACAGAACGACACGACGTGTTGTTCTCTTGCCAACGAACGAACGACACGACGTGCTGTTCTATTGCTAGCAACCTAAGGGCACGGGATGCTATTCTGTTGCCATTAGTCGAACAACACGACGTGAAGTCTGTTTGCTTTTACTTTGATATTCCTGTGCTTCCGTTTATTGGATAGACGATGACGACATGCCGTGCTGTTCTGTTGCTGGCGTGCGAACGGCACGACGTGTCGTCGCTTTGCTGTTCCTTTGCCCCTGATCGTTTGGTGCAATACGACGATACGCTGTGCTGTTCTGCTGGTTCAATTGTGACGTTATGCTTGCTCAATCTTTGCCAAAAATAAGACTGCATGTCATGCAGCCCCTATGATGTAAAATTTGTCTATGTGCCGTCAGTTTGCAGCTTAATGCGGAAGCAAACTGTGCAATATTTGCGCCACGCTTTGCTGATATGTTACTTCATGTTGCTGTTAATATTGCGGTTTTCATTTTTTTACAGCACGTTTGTCTATCTGGGTTGCGAAGTTTTTTCGCAGAAAATACAACATCAATCGTGCTGATTTAAGGCTCAATCGAAATTTTTTTTTCATAATTAGTATCCAGTTCAATCTTTAAGTCATCGTCTGTCTCCTGAGCTTCGTAATTCGAGAAAATTACTTCCAGTTTTTACCCCCACCACCTGCTGATGCTATTATCGCCGGGAACGGCTTTGGTGAAAATGGGTTTCCATGGAAATCAAAACGCCTTCGATTGTATCATCTGCTGCGTGCAAATACAGACACACCAAATCCTTCAATGGTTTGGAATTTTCGCATAATCTGGACCCTGTGCATATAGTTTTTTCTCAGGAAATACGCAATCAATCGTGCTGTAGTTAGGTTCAATCAAACGGGAATTTCTTAACTAGTTGTCTCCAGATTACTTTTGAAATTATCACGTGTCTCCTGAAGTTCGTAATTCGACAAAATGACTTTCAGTTTTTACCCCCACCACCGCGAATCGTTTTATTTAGAGATATTATACTCGGATGAGCCTTGGACCAGCAAACGGCAGACTGAGCTGTCAAATGTACTTGTCCCGAGACTCTATCGAGTCTTGATTTTTTTTATTCGATTGGTAATTGTTTGTTAATCAAAGTTAGCTATATGGCTGACCCTTTCGAACCCATTTTTACAAAAGATTAAGGATTCGTTTGCGAATCATTTGGGCAACTTTAGGAAGCCTTCAAAAAATGAAAAAAATTATTAGGAACATACTTAATACTATTTTACTAATTAATTTCGATTATTGTAAGTATTATAGCTTGGCTAAAGCAAAATAAATGAATAATTCCGTCACTGCTGGTTATTTGGCGAAAAAGGGACCATCGACGGAAAAATTGTACGTAAAATGAAAAAAATAGCGTATATCAAAACCTTATCTCGCTAATAACAATCTGGGGTATTAAAATCATGTACTAAATTTGAATTATCGATATAGAACTGCAAGTTATTCCAATTATGTACCAGATTCTGATTCCCGAATAAATTTCAGGGTATTGAAGGTATGTACAAAATTCGATTTCCCGTTGTACAAATTGAAGTACCTCAAATCGTTCACTAAATTCCCATTTCCGAATCAAAATTTACGGTACATAAAGATATGTACTAAATTTCAGATCCTGAATCAAGATTTAAAATAGTTAAAATAATGGGCCAAATTTGCAAAATATATTTTGCGATTGAAATGATGTACTGAATTTCAGATCTCGAATTGGAATTTAAAGTCATTCAAATTATATGCCAAATACCAGTTCACCAACGGAAATTTGGGGTACTGAAATTATTTTTCTTATTTAGAATTCTGTTTTTATTAATTTAGGGTATTCCGAATTATCAACTAAATTTCAATTTCTGAATAGAAATCACACGTATTTAAATTATGTACCGAATAAAAAATCGGAAATTCCAATTGAGTACCAAACTAATCACTCATTTTAAATACTACTAATTTTACTAACTAATTAAAAATCCAAATTTTACTAATACTTTAACTAATTAAAAATCCAAATTCGAGTATTCAAAAATACTCGAATTGAAATTAGCGAATCAATTTGCAAAAACATATCCATTCCCCTAATGGGAACAAAAAAAATTGAAAATTGTAATTCCTAGAATTGAAGGGAAAAAATTCAATTTTGCTTTCATGAATGAAAATTTTGACCCTGAATTTCACTTTCAGAATGAAAATACAACTTTAATTCGCGAATATAAATAACCAATAGAAAATAAAACTGCACGTAAAAAATAAGAGACATGCAGCACAGCGGTAAACCATTTTCAGACAAACTGATTATAAAATTGCCTCGACCGGCTAAAGCAATTTAAAATTTCTGCTTCCACGCAAGCTACCTTTTGCAACACTTTGGGTTCATCTATATCGAATAACATAAAGGTATTTTATCAGCTTGGATAAATGATGACTGGATGAAAGTGCACATTCCATTCTGTAAGACAGCGATGGACCATGTTTATCAAATCTTTAATATATGAATTCATTAATAGGTCTGATGAAAATGATGGTTTATGCTATTATGCTACCTGATGTACCATGTGTATGAATTCTTATTTTCACTTTATTCATAATTTTATATTTTTTGTTTAAAAACATAATTCTCATATACGATTCTAATTTTGTCTCAGTTCTTTATTTAATTTATGGTAAGAGTGAAACGAGCCTGCTTCCTTGTTTTTTTTTTTTTTTTTTTTTTTTTTTTTTTTTTTTTTTTTTTTGTCAAGGAAAAGTAAAAAGTAGATTGTCCACAGAATACATTTTCACATTGAAATACTTGATGGCAAAAGTAATTTAATCTTGAATAAAGAATTTACAAGAAGAATTGACCATTACCAAACAATGAAAATTCGTATCAATTATTTGCAAAGAAAACAGTGTTGCCGTTGAGCTTCATCTAACAACCATTATCTCTTATGCGAAAGAGACAATAGTTTTAATGTATTCATTAAGAATAGTAAATGGTCCATTGCGTCAGCTTTGGTAGTTCCATTCAAACCTAATGGACAAAGCGAAGAACCTCAATTCAGTTTACTACAGCCTGCGGTGGCTTCGGAGTAGGGAAAAATTTTGACACAAACTTTTATTGCATCTCAGCGATAAGAATTTTAATGCTATGAGAAGAAACATTGCCGGGAGAATGAAGTTGATACTGTATAGAAACATTTACAGCAATTCTGCTACAATGCACACTACAGAATTGAAGAAATATTCAATATGTTGATTTTTTTGTCATAATTGAGGTTTCACTCGAATCTTGCACAAGCCTGACCGAGTCATGTCATCATATTATTGCTGACATTTTGATGTATAAACTTGTTGGCGAAGATGTTCCGTGAATACAACGTTCACATAATCAGCGAAACTCCAGTTGATAAGAAAAGCCGTAGTCGAATGCCTAAAAGGAAAAGCGAAGGAAGTTAGCCTAGCGTGTAGAATATTGGGAGGTTTTGGTTGATTCGTAGACCGCAACTGAAAAGTATTGAAAATCATGATTCCACAAGAATAGTCACATGTAAATTTTTGAAAATAAACATTTCATCAACACTCCTTGTTTTTACAAGTTTTTATTAATGAACAAGATACATTTCGGTCACTAGGTTTCATCACGCACACACTCCCTTTTACGAAAAATATGTCTTGATGTGGGACACGAATATGAGGGACATGCTTGAAAAAAAAATATCGTTGCGTTCCACGATCTAAACATCAACACCATTGATTTGAGAGTTCACACATTTTTAAAACGTTTGCCACTGAATCTTTGAGGTTATGTTTCAATGTATGTTATAGCACTTAATCCAGCTACACGAATTCGCGGATTTTTTAAAATTATTTAATATTTTTTCTCAAATCAATTCATTGAAACACTTTTATGTTAATCACTGAACTTAAAAATTTTTTTTTTTACGTTTTCACACTTCTGTTTGTCGACACTGGAATATGAGCTTGCGACTTGTACAACTGACACATGAGCGAAATTTCTATCACTTATTAATTAGACCACCCAAAATCACGATCTTATACGTATTATTTTAATCGCTCACTGAATCGAAATAACTTTTTTTCATGTACGTACTTCTGTATTTTCGGTTTGTCAACACTCGAATATAAATTTGCAGCTTTGACAGCTGACACATTAGAGATATAGATATTGCAGCTGTGACAGCTGACACTTTAGCGATATAGATAGGAACCGCACTTAACCCCGCACTACACACACTATTACAACACTCTTGACGAGTCTCTTGACCTAACACTTTTTCGTCATCCACTGACGTTGACTTTTTTTTTAACGTCTTCGCACTTTTCTTTCGTCGACACTTGAACCCGAGACTCTGCCGAGTCTCTTGAACTCTTTTCCCGATTTCCGATTTTCGAACGTTTCTGTATATCCGCGAAATCAAAGGACACATTCATATGAAGACGTATTAGTGTTATTCGTGTTACTCGTATCCAAAACTTTTTGTCGAATGGGAACACAGGGATATGTCGTCAGTCGCGACCAATCAGAAACACAATGGCCACACGAGCCCTTCCTCTGTGTCATATACATACACGCACGCATACTTCGATCATCGCATAATTTTGCCCGTGCAAAGTTTTTTCTCAGCAATTACGGCATCAATCGGGTTGATTTATGGCTCAATCGAGGGGGGATAACTTAATTAGTCTCCAGTTCAAATTTCAAATCATAAGATGACGCCTGGGCTTAGTAATTCAAGAAAGAGTTTCCCCCCACCCTTGAAATCGTTTTATTCAGAGATAATATACTCGGGTGAGCCTCGGGCCAGCAGACGACAGACAGAGCTGTCAAATGTACTTGTCCCGAGACTCTACCGAGTCTCTTGATCTCAATGAATTTGAATTCCGAGCATTTGCTCCTTGCATGTCTCTTTCAATGCGTTGGACGACTTTAAGTGCGTCTTCTAAAGTTTGAGGGTCTTGAACGCTAATGGCGTATAATAAATCATCAGATAAACCTCTTTTAAATGATTCTAGGGCTACTCCATCGAGCATGGGTAGCATTTGAGTTGCTTCTTCTTCTGTAAATTTGTCTTTTAAAGCGGCGATTGCGCTTGCTCTTAATCTTTTTATTCGTGTGTAATAATCTAAAACACTTTCATCTCGTCTGAATCTGACGGCTTGAATTTCGGCACAATAATAAGGATATGATTTTTTCGGTGAGAAATATTCTTTTAAAGCTTTCGATAAATCTTCGATTGAATTTATTCTTTTATCAGCAACCGCGTCGCGAGCTGTTTCTTTAAGTTTGGAGCAGACTCCTTTGAAAAATGAATTTTTAAGGCCCTCGGGCACAAATGTAAAACCGTTTTCTACGTCTTCAATAAATGATTTGAGGGGCATATTTTTGCCGTTAAAATTTGGTACATGAATTAATGCCTGTTGTAATGCCATACACTCACCCATGCTTGTGAGCATAGCATCCGTAATATTTTGGTGATGTGTAATGTTTGCAAGATCGGGATTCGCCATTTTTGGTCGAATTGGTTAATTTGTTAAGGTAAAAATTGTGTTTAGGAAATATTATCTCTTAGTGGCAACCAAGGGGTAGGCACTCAGCGTATTAATATCTTCCAATAAGAATCAATTATATCCCACCGCTGTCACCAAATTTTTATATGTCACGTCCGGAGAGGCGTGAAGGAAAAGTTCGGGTGTTTGAACGTCGAGCGGTAAACGTTATGTCCCATAAGCTTTTCCCTGCATTTTAATACGCAGAGCGTTTTTATAAATATACTCCTAAGAGTATCGTGGGCTTACGCTGATAGACCTCGAGAAGTCTTGCCTTAGTCTAGGTTGCGACTAGGAGAGGGATTCGGGATGTTAAGTGAGTCAAAAGATTTAGATATTCTTTATGTACTTTTAATGAAAACAAGTTATTAGTAAATATAATGATGAAATACAAACTTGATACAAAATATAAATGGTTACGTTACCGGAGAGGTGTCGTGTAAATCTTTGGTTCGTTGTAGCTTACTTGTGATTTGTTGTGTCGTAGAAAAGGTTAAAAGATTCTAAGTCCAAATATTGAGTTTGGTACTTTAACTTTGATTTCTGAACTCGACTCGCTCTCTTCTACAGAAGACCCGGAGTTCGGTCAGAGATTAATTATAAGACGGCTAACCGAATGACAAACCGAACTACTGCTAACAGTATAGACGCGACTCTAGGTGCGAACGGAATGCGGCGATTGTGGAGAGACATGGCCTTTTTATAGGGCTAAAATGCGGAAAAATAGTAGGAGTTTATAGGTTTTCTTAGAAGTAAGATCGTAGTGACCTAATTAGATGAGTGGATGTTTCGTATAGTCCATAGTGTAGTCCGGAAGTATAGCGGAAGCTAGTTTGATTTATATTCGTCGGTTACAAGTGTTTCGGTTACAAATTTAGTTCTAACTCTGGAGTGTGTGTGTCGCGTGTCATATTTTATGGCCGGGTAGCGAGTGTTATTCGAAGAATTCTCGGAAAGGAAAACTTATAGATATATTTTTAAAAAGAAAAATTTAACGTCGGTTGTGACAAGCTCGACCGAGTAACCGATTATCGGGGGCTCGGATTTATTTATCGTGTGACATTTATTTCGTTATAACAAATTAGATTGAATCTTGTCACCTGAACATTACAGATACAAAACTATGAGTGATAATTTTTCATTCCCATTCACACCGCACTCATCCATTCATTACAATTTTGTTCTTCGTTTATTGAGATCTCAAATTATATAAAAAAAAAAGAAAGGAGAAGATTTGGTTAGCTTAGCTTTTTAAGTCGGGCTCGTGCCTCCCACGTTGGCTCTTTCCTCGTCTCCGGGGCCTCTGTAGTCTCCTCAGATGATCTTTGCGTTCAAAATTTTCGGGTGGCCAATCCAAAGAGTTGAACTTGAGTCGATGAAGACAATGGCGAGAGTTGTCGGAGAGCTCGCAGTGAGTGTATACGAGGTGACGTTGACGACGGCCCCGGAACGAAAGAGGACGAGTAGACCTCAATCAGATTGATTTCGGGCGAAAAGGGAGGGCGCCGGCTTCCCCCCACTCTTGATCCTTAATCGACAGATCGATGTCTACTCTCGAAGTTATATTTACCGAGAGCGATATTTTGCGCATATGTTTTTCTCAAATTTGAACTCACAATTTCCCCCCTTTTCGAGGGAGGAACTGTCAAGGACGATTCGGAAAATACCCAAAAAATACAAGAAAGATTTTAAGAACTCGGTGAATTCATTAAATTTATGACAATAATCTTTTTCCTTTTAAAACATTCATTCATTCACACACATACAACATACGTGGCAATATATAAAGATACATACGATCAAAGTACAAATTAAGTTATTTATGCTCGGGGCAGATTGTCACATACATCTAACTTTAATATCTAATAATCCGATGGGAAAGAATCCATCAAGTCAACCAAGACATGGAACAGAAATGGCTTTTGCATTAGACATTCATGATAATGGAGTAAACTCATTTATATATAGATATTTAGCATTCGTCTCACCACAATTCATGGAGAACGCTCATGATACTTTCGGAGGTTCCATCGATTATAAGTCCCAATTTCTTTTAAATTCTTTTTTACATCCGCCAGGACGAAAGCATTGTCGCCAATTTTACGGGTAATTTTATAAGGACCCTCGTACAGATGGAAGAATTTTTTCGTAACTTTATCTAAGGCGTTAGACAAATGTCGTACTCGGAATAATACGAGATCTCCCACCTCCAGCTTTATTAACGAGACTGATCCCTGTTGTTTGATTCTATTTTTAAAGGCTTTTGTCATATTATCTCGAGCTAGAGTTATCAGATACTCACGCGAACGCTCTCGAGACTTGGGAAAACTCAAAATTTCCGTTATTTTATCCTGCACTGATTTTCCGAAGTGTAACTCAAAAGGGGAAAGTCCTGTACTCAGATGAACTGTAACATTGAGAATTTCTTCCATCTTAGGAACAAACTCAACCCACTTAGTATGTTTTTTGGAGCACCAAGTGCGAAAAAGACGACCCAATTCCCTCATTACCATTTCAGTTGGGTTTGACTGCGGGTGGCGAATGGAACTATACAAGGGTTGAATCCCATTTATCTCAAGCTCTCTTCGCCAAACCTCAGAGGTGAATTGCGTGCCATGATCCGACAGTATGCGTTTGGGGGTACCGAGCTTCGGAACGAAATCTTTCAATATCTTATTAATGCACGTTTTTGCCGTTGCTTTACGCATCGAATACAATTTGACGTATTTGGAAAAAACATCCAGCATTACAAAGAGATATTGTAGACCTCCTCTCCCAGTCGGAAGAGGACCATAAATATCCACAGTGACTAAATCGAGCACACCTTTCGAAGTCACGTGTTTATGCTCTCCTTCCATTGAAAAGGTCAAATATTTCACGCGCTGGCAAAGATCGCATTCGAGAACAAATTTCTTTATTTGAACACCCATTTTTTTCCAATAGTAAAATTGTTTTACATATGATAACGTCTTGAAAACTCCCGGATGTCCTAATTTTATATGAATATCCTCAATAAGTAAAAGCTGCACCTCTTTAGGAATAACGATTTTCCATGATAATGCATCCTTTTCGCGATGAAACAGGACATTATTATGCACGAAAAAGTCGGTAGGAGGCGAATTTGAACGACACTTATCAATTATCCTTGCTATAAACGGGTCTTGGACCTGCCAATCACCCATTTTCTTAAAAATACGAATGAGGCTCGCATCGTAATCCAACGTTGCAATCGTGATTAACGATGGAACTTCTTCACACTTCTCAGGCAACAAATATTGAGATAGGGTCGCTACAATTAATCTGCGTTCTTCGTCCTCATGAAAACGTCCATCCGGGTTACGACTAAAAAAATCAGCGACGGTGTTGTCAACACCCCGACAATGAGACACCGTAAAAGAAAACTGCTGCAGGAATAAACACCAACGAGCGATGCGAGAATTACTAAAAGAGATAGAGTTTAAAAACGTGAGACATTTGTGATCGGTGATAATTTCAAACGATGTGCCGACAAGATACACACGAAATTTGTTTACTGAATAAACAATGGCAAGGAGCTCCTTCTCGGTTGTTGTGTAGTTCACCTCGCATTTTGTAAGGCAACGTGAAACAACACTCACAACGTTATGACCTCCTTCCCCGTTTATTTGATACAGGATTCCGCTTATACCTCGATCACTCGCATCAGTCTGAACTCGATACGGCGTATTTGGAATGATATGTTTAACAGATATACATTTCACAAAATCTTCCTTCAATTTTGCAAACGCTTGGGCATGAACAGGAGGCATTCCCACACAACATCTTTTCTCAGCAGTTCTCTCAGTGGAGCTAAGGATTCGCTATGGCACGGATTAAATTGGCGATAATAATTACAAACACCTAAAAATTGTTGCAACTGACGCTTGTCCTTCGGCTCTGAAAATTGAAAAATAACGGACAATCGCGACGGATCTGGTACTACTCCCTTTTCAGACAAAATAAATCCCAAAAATGCAATAGATTCTTGGAAGAAAAAACACTTCGATATTTTCAGTGTAAAGTTATAATCCAAAAGACGTCGAAAAATCTCTTCTAATACTTCAAAATGTTTCGCTATCATTTCAGTTCCTATTAAAATGTCGTCAATATAACACGAAACATACCGATCTAAATCCTTTCCTAACGCAAAACTCAAAGACCGAATAAATCCACTCCCAGCTGTTTTCAAGCCGAAAGGAACTCGACAAAATTGGTAAAGATTCGAATCAAACAGGAATGCAGTGTTCGGGCGAGATTCCTCATGAAGAGGGACCTGCCAATATCCATGCGTGAGATCAATTTTTGAAAAATACTTTGAACCATGAAATTTTTGCAACAAATCTGACACAAGGGGCGGGGATTCCTGGTCATCGTCAATAACTTTATTCAAGTGTCTAGCATCGAGACATATTCTTACGGAGCCATTGTCCTTTTTAACGATTCGTAGAGGATTACAGAATTTACTCACAGTCCTTTCTATCACTTTATTTTTTAACATTTCCTCGATCTCCCTTGAGACTGCTGGGCGCAACTGGTGGGGAATCGGATACGTGAATTTTCGGATTTTCACAATTTAATTGAATTCGATGCTGATATCCGCGGGCACATTCCGGTTTATCCGAAAATAAAGGTTTATATTTTTCAATAAGATTCGCGAGATTCTCCCTATCATCCCCTTCCAACGATAAAAGTTTACACGCGGACGAGAGGGAAACCCCAGTGGCATCAATCGTGCTCTTAGGACATAGACTGAGATCCACATTTGTTTTGACAATATTCGTTGGCATATCATTTTTTTCCAAATCTTCACTTTCCTCCTTTTCGAGGTTCCTTATAATTAACTCATTATTTATTATATTTTCAGCATCACTCAATTCTTCTACATTGATAATGTAAATATGCGTTGTATCGTTTTCTCGTGAGCACACTAATGCCTCTGGTGCTCCCCTATCGAATATCGTAGTTGAAGAAGACAGAGAAATTCCACGAACCTCGATTTGCACCCATTTATAATCTATAATAACGTCGTTTCGCGACAACCAATCGTGACCGAGAATCACGTCAGAGGTCAGGTAGGGAATCACCAAAAGTAACGTTTCTATAACTATGTTTTCTATTCGTAGCGGCACATAAATTTGTCGCTTAACTACGGTCCCTTTTTTCTGGATCGCTGTCGATACTACTATGTTCGATACAGGCAGCTCCTCAACTTTATGTTGTTTCCTTAATTCATCGTATAATTTTTCAGAAATGGCGGTTACTTGACTGCCAGTATCGAACATGACAATTACGTCTGCTCCTAATATTTTTGTTCGAGCGTGAGGACTTTTGGCGAAAGACGTTCCCTTTTTATATGAATATTCCGTTCCTTTCTCTATACCCTCATCCAATTCACTTATAAAATCAAAATGTTTTTGGCACGAAGTCGGACCGGAATACAACGCACCAGTGGTCAGTTTAAATTACTTGAATTGTTTGTATTGATGTTTTGATTCGTTTGGTTTACTGAGTTCTGTAACGGCGGTGGGAAACGAATGTCTGGCAATGCGAAAGTATTTCTATGTTTATTTTCGTAGCCTCTGCGTGTCGTATGGGGATAATCCGCTCGTCTTTGACCTCGACGCCTAAATCTTTCTTCTCTTGTTTTTCTCTCTGGTAATTCGTTCGGATTATTATTAAGACTCATACTGTTTACTTTAACTTCATTATTCCTTTGATAATAATTATTCCCGGACTTCTTATTTTCTCGACTTCGCTCAATTCGTATAACGTCCAGGTTGCCTAAAGTTTGCACGATTAAATTGGTGTCTGCAAAATTCAATGTAGACAACGTTTCCTTGACCCACAGAGGATACTGTTGCACTATATTATAATTGATTTCAAATTCGGAAAGTGCAGGGATAAAGTAACGAGCCTCAGCTAATTGTTCATAAAAATAAGATTGCAAAGAATTTACATTGCTATCACATCGCTTTTCCGACCATTGTTTCTTGAATCGAACTCGAATCGGAATGGAGTAAAATTCTGCTAGGAACTGATTTTTAAAATATTCAAAATTTCTCATATTTCCTTTTAATCTATACCAAGAGTTCGCCTTACCCTCGAGAGCGTGTTCTATCAAAATCATTTTCCTTTCTTCCGGTACATTTTTTACTTTCAAAAATTTTTCCATCTCATCTAAAAACTGTACGGGGTGTTTTTCTATTTCATTATTAAATTTTGGGATTTTAATATCGATTTGGAAACCATGAACATTACTCACGATTGCGGTGAGTCCGTCGGTCATGCTCTGTACATTTTCTTGGCCTTGGGCTTCGTTTACAACCCGTGTCGCTTGTTGTTGTTGTTGAGCATCGAGAGCTGCCTTCAATTGTTCCAGTCTTAATCTCTCCCGACGGATTCTTTCCCACTCCATCTCAATATCGCTTGGTTGCGATGTACTTTCTTGTCTTTCTTTATCTTCACGCATTTTCTTATTCGCTGTAAAATTTAAAGTGTCAAATTTTCTTTTCGATGTACGACCTGACTGAGTTATGTAAATTTTGTTAGTTGTATCTTCCATCAACTACTCTTCGTCATTTGCACTTCTAAACATAATAACTAATATACAAGACCTAAAGGAATATGTGAATTTTATTTTCACTTGTCAATCGAAGATCTATTCGAAAATATATATTGTGACGTGAATTTCAATAATGCTACTTGCCCAATGTCACAAAACTCTCAATCTTTCAATCGTTAATTTATTTAGATATTAAAACGTTGGGCGCCAGTCGCGAGAGCGACACGATTGAAAGAGAGAGAGATATTTGTCCGGCTTTGCTGCAGCGGGATGGGCGGGGTTATTTCAGAAATAACTTCATTAAAATCGAGGTTAATATTTCACAATTTATTGTTTTAATAATCACTTTTGTTTTATAAGTCAACTTTACGCTCGGGATTAATCTCTCGATTTTACGTCGAATTTCACGGAATTAATACGATCGCGAGACTCTACAATTTTTCGACGGGAAAAACCACGAACTCACACATACACATTTAATATCAGCCGGGATCCTACACTCTTTACAATCTAATATACGAGCTCTTTATTTCTTGCCACGGAACTACTCGTGGTCAAGAATTATCGAAGATGTTAAAGATGTAAATCGATAGTAATTAATATAAAATATCCGAGCCCCCGTTAATCGGTTACTCGGTCGAGCTATTCAAATTCACGGTTACACCGGCTGATTCACGCTCTCACTCACACTCACATAATCGCGCACTTATCCACTCTGTTCGCGATCTTTCCCGCGAATTAATTTTTAACGAAATAATTATAATTTACGGGAGATTTTTCGCGTACGGTCACGACGTTAATTCTCACAATAATTAGACGAAAGAAATAGTTTCGAGTCGCGAGACGTCGGATATAAAACTCGAGCGAAAGAAAGGAAAATTTTAGGCGACCGTTTATTACACGAGGCAAAGTCGCCGCCGCGACCGAGATTCCCGAAATTACGCGAAATATACGCGTCGCTCACAACAATAATTTTAATTAATTGGGAACAAAAGTATTTACGAAGCTCACTGACCAAACGGACAGAGACAAGAGGAATAACTCACGGTATTTTTCCCAGCTCCTGAAGACACGTCTATCACGCTCGGTACTCTGCGAAAATCTGATGAAATCGAGAGCCCTTTGTCAGCCGCTCGACTTCTCCTCCCGCCCTTCCTATTCTCAAAATCTCCCCACATTTTTGACAGGTCCGTCACATTAAATATTCTCGCGAGTGTTAGACGGGGCACCGATTATTTTATTATTTTATCGGGACACGGTTTTAACGTCATTAACATTATTTAACATTATTTCATTTACCCCTGGCTCGATTAATATTAACAATAGCGACGGGACCTTAATGTTTTACGGGATATACAAGTGTCTAATTTTTGCGATGGAAACAATTCAATTTAAAGACGGGAGACAATAGGGCGTGATACTGTCCTGATTTTCGAACGGGTGACGAGCGCGATCGCTGGCGCTAACGGAAAATCGCATGTTTTCGATGTTTCTCGAACCTTCCTTCGTTCAACCGTCTTTCCTTAGATTTTCATCGAATGTTCGAACTCGGCTTGACCTTGAGCTTGACAATGACGGGATATAGCCAACTGTATGAGCCCTGCTCGAAATACAGTATTATTACGATGATTGACCTTCCTTTTCCTTTATTCCTTTTTCTTTTAATCGTCGTTAT
Source organism: Campoletis raptor (assembly GCA_948107755.1). Lineage (NCBI taxonomy): Eukaryota > Metazoa > Arthropoda > Insecta > Hymenoptera > Ichneumonidae > Campoletis > Campoletis raptor. The sequence continues at coordinate 267,080 of OX403623.1, forward strand.
TTGAGTCTCTTGGTCGTTTGGCTGATTTTTCTCCCGGGAACTCGCATGAAAAATAATATAAAATATTCGCGGGACGTCAATTAATATTAATTATAATATTTTCCCTAAGAAAGCCCTGTGAGGTTGTCGTGTGACCGGAGCACCGAGCGAGAGAGACGGGAGACTGTTGTTTATGCCGGAGTTTTGTCTTTTTAATTTCAATGTGACGCTACTCAAAAAATATAACGTCACAATATATATAATATTATTTTATTTCGTGAGGTTCACTATTTTCATTTATTAATTTTCATGCCTCTTTGTTGGGCGCCAATTGTGACATTTATTTCGTTATAACAAATTAGATTGAATCTTGTCACCTGAATATTACAGATACAAAACTATGAGTGATAATTTTTCATTCCCATTCACACCGCACTCATCCATTCATTACAATTTTGTTCTTTGTTTATTGAGATCTCAAATTATATAAAAAAAAAGAAAGGAGAAGATTTGGTTAGCTTAGCTTTTTAAGTCGGGCTCGTGCCTCCCACGTTGGCTCTTTCCTCGTCTCCGGGGCCTCTGTAGTCTCCTCAGATGATCTTTGCGTTCAAAATTTTCGGGTGGCCAATCCAAAGAGTTGAACTTGAGTCGATGAAGACAATGGCGAGAGTTGTCGGAGAGCTCGCAGTGAGTGTATACGAGGTGACGTTGACGACGGCCCCGGAACGAAAGAGGACGAGTAGACCTCAATCAGATTGATTTCGGGCGAAAAGGGAGGGCGCCGGCGTCCCCCCACTCTTGATCCTTAATCGACAGATCGATGTCTACTCTCGAAGTTATATTTACCGAGAGCGATATTTTGCGCATATGTGTTTCTCAAATTTGAACTCACAATCGTAATTAACAACAATTTACCTCAATAACATCTTCGGTAATTCTTGAGTACGAGTAGTCCCGTAACAAGAAATAAAGGGCTCGTGTGTTAGAGTGTAGAGAGTGTAGGATTCCGGCCGATGTTGAGTGTGAATTGACGAGTGTATGTGTTCGTGATTTTTCCCTCGAAATATCGTAGAGTCTCGCGTTTGTTAAAATCCCGTAAAATATCGAGAATTAATCCCGAGCGTAACTATTTCTTGTATCATCAAATTTCATTCGGATGATCCCGTGTTACAATTATAATTAATTAAATAAAATATTGAGATTGTTATTTGTTAAACGATAACCTCGTGTCGTGAAATTATTTCTGGAATATTCTGAAATTATATCTGGAATATTCTGAAATTATATCTGGAATAACCCTGCCCATCCGCTGCAGCAAAGCTGGTCAACTATCTTTTCTTCTTTTGGTCGTGTCGCTCACGCGACTAGCTCCCAACAATTTCTTGTAACAACCGAATTAAATAAACGGCCAAAGGAGGAAAAGTTTTGTGACATTAAGTTGGCTAATTTTTAGGATTATTGAAATTACCGTCACAATACATATGATTACTACATACAAAATATATTTAAACCCCTTAAAAAAATGAAACAATTTGAGGAAAAAAGCCTTTTGCCAAGAATACCCTAACAAAACCCTGCCAAAAAACGCCTAAAATAATTACAACCCCCAAATAAACATACAAAAAAATGCCAGAATAGATTTGAGGAAAAGAAGTCCCTGGCCAAAAAGGGAAAATAAAATTCGAAAAAAGGAATACTCCCTCTCCTTTCAAAAAAAACCTTAACAAAACCCTGTCAAAAAAACATGGAAAAAATGGCAGAATAGATTTGAAAAAAGAAGCCCCTTGCCAAAAAGAAAAAAAATAATGCTACGGAAAAAATCGAACGAATCGCTGTCACAAAAAATACCGAAAAAATGCTACAACTCTCGCCAGCAAAAAAAAAAGAAATTCGAGAAAAAAAAACAACCCAGCCGAACTAGTTCCCTGAAACTTACCAAACACCCACCAGAAAAAAAACCCTAGAAAAAACTACTTCCTCCTCTCCAACCAAAAAAGTGGAGCATCCGATGAAAAAAAAAAAAACAGACTCTTAAAGAAACATAATTGCTGCATAAGAAAAATAACTACTCGACATCATGAAATATGAAGAAGCCAATGAGTTACGTTCAGGACTAAAATTTATAATATCAATAATGGGACAAGTATTTCATTGATGCTCGACAATAGATTCATGAGAAAATTTAAAAAAGCAGTTAGTGGTTGAAAAGAAAACCAGCCTAGCAAAAAGAAAAACCGGTCCAAATGAAAAAATAAAAATGGGGTGTATAACAAACAAATGATAAACCTAGTTTATAAAAAAATCGAGCAGACAATAATTTACGTTCAGTGCTGAAATTTTTAATATCAATAACAGGACAAGTTTTCATTGGTGCTTGATTATAGAACAAAAAAAACCGGTCGAAAAAAAACGGTCAAAATGAAAAAAATTAAAAGGGGTGTATAACAAACACAAAAAACCTCTAGTCTGCAAAAAAGTTGAAAGGACAACGATTTACGTTCAGCGCTGAAATGTTTAATATCAACAACAGGACAAGTATTTCATTGGAGCTTGATAATATAATAGACTTATAAGAAATATTTAAATAATCAATCGAAAAGAGTTACCAATCTACAAAAACAAAAATCAGTCGAAAAAAACAGTACCCAAATGAAAAGAAATAAAAGGGTTTTAACAAACAAACGAACCTAGTCTACAAAAAATTAAAGGGACAACGATTTATGTTCATCGTTGAAATAATATGCTTGAGAATAGATCAACGAGAAAACAAAAATAGCTTGGTTTTCAAAAGAGGTACTAAGTTACAAAAATAGTCATACATATAAAAACGAGTCTGGAAACAGGATCAAAGAGAAAAAAGAGTAATTGGTGGATAACAAAAAAAAATAGTGTACAAAAAATTAAAAATCGAAAAAGATGATGATTCACGTTCAGCACTTACATTTAGAATGATATTTATTGGTGTTTGAGAAAAGATTAACAACAAATAGTTTTCGAAAGTGCAATTCTTCCACATTGTTCGCTCGATGGGAATGGAAAAATTTTATTGGTAACAATTTGTTAAACGTTCACCACCGTACGTTCAGCGTATACGCACAGAGTACTTGTCCGGCCCATAACTTTTTATGCAAATTGCTCATTCAAGAAAAAATCGGGGACCACTCGCGAAAAAGCAAAGCGTTTTTTATTGCAGTAATATTTCCATATGAACTATAAGTTTTTTTCATAGCAGCAGATGATAAGTTATTATTAAGTTAAGTTAAGTTGTTTCCCGTCGTATTATAAGAACAATAACATTGCTGGTTGTATGTGAGCAGGCAGCTTTAGAAAATGATGAACCAATTTAGCTGAACAGAGTCCTAATATGACAATTTTGTAATAATGCTGGTTGTATGTGAGCAGTAGCCTTAGAAAATGATGAACCAATTTCGCTGAACAGAGCCCTAATATGACCATTTTGTAATAATGACAACAAAGAGTATCGTATTCCATTTAAGTCGATATCAAATATCGCGAATGATGCGAGGTTATCCCGAGGGAAACAGCTAGATTATTTTTTATAAGTTTGTGTTTGTGCGAACAGTGCGCACATTTTATACCTCTGACTTGAAATATATACTGAACCATTGGAAATGTTTCGTGTGTGTTGTGAGAGGGCGCTCATTGGTCGACCGAGTTCGTAAAATTTTCTTTCCACAATCTCAAATCTGCTGAGTCAATAAATAAAAACTTTGGAGCAAAATTTTTATTGGACTAATGGATTCGATGAAAGCAAGGATTCGTGTGTAGCTTGTTTGAAGAGATTGGACTCCATGGGTTCTATGACTTCACCTCTAATTTGATTTTTTCTTGAATGAGCAATTTGCATAAAAAGTTATGGGCCGGACAAGTACTCTGTGCGTATACGCTGAACGGACGGTGGTGAACGTTTAACAAATTGTTACCAATAAGATTTTTCCATTCCCATCGAGCGAACAATGTGGAAGAATTGCACTTACGAAAACTATTTGTTGTTAATCTTTTCTCAAACACCAATAAATATCATTCTAAATGTAAGTGCTGAACGTAAATCATCATCTTTTTCGATTTTTGAATTTTTGTACACTATTTTTTTTTTGTTATCCACCAATTACTCTTTTTTCTCTTTGATCCTGTTTCCAGACTCGTTTTTATATGTATGACTATTTTTGTAACTTGGTACCTCTTTTGAAAACCAAGCTATTTTTGTTTTCTCGTTGATCTATTCTCAAGCATATTATTTCAACGATGAACATAAATCGTTGTCTCTTTAATTTTTTGTAGACTAGGTTCGTTTGTTTGTTAAAACCCTTACATTTCTTTTCATTTGGGTACTGTTTTTTTCGACCGATTTTTCTTTTTGTAGATTGGTAACTCTTTTCGATTGATTGTTTAAATATTTCTTATAAGTCTATTATATTATCAAGCTCCAATGAAATACTTGTCCTGTTGTTGATATTAAACATTTCAGCGCTGAACGTAACGTTGTCCTTTCAACTTTTTTGCAGACTAGAGGTTTTTGTGTTTGTTATACACCCCTTTTAATTTTTTTCATGTTGACTGTTTTTTTTTCGACCGGTTTTTTTTTGTTCTATAATCAAGCACCAATGAAAACTTGTCCTGTTATTGATATTAAAAATTTCAGCACTGAACGTAAATTACTGTCTCCTCGATTTTTTTATAAACTAGGTTTATCATTTGTTTGTTATACACCCCATTTTTATTTTTTCATTTGGACCGGTTTTTCTTTTTGCTAGGCTGGTTTTCTTTTCAACCTCTAACTGCTTTTTTTTTTAATTTTCTCATGAATCTATTGTCGAGCATCAATGAAATACTTGTACCATTATTGATATTATAAATTTTAGTCCTGAACGTAACTCATTGGCTTCTTCATATTTCATGTTGTCGAGTAGTTATTTTTCTTATGCAGCAATTATTTTTCTTTAAGAGTCTGTTTTTTTTTTCATCGGATGCTCCACTTTTTTGGGTGGAGAGGAGGAAGTAGTTTTTTCTAGGGTTTTTTTTCTGGTGGGTGTTTGGTAAGTTTCAGGGAACTAGTTTGGCTGGGTTGTTTTTTTCTCGAATTTCTTTTTTAAAATCTATTCTCACTTTTTTTCCATGTTTTTTTGGGGGGTAGTAATCAAAGGCGTTTTTTTGACAGGGTTTTGTTAAGGTTTTTTTTGAGGCAAGAGGAGTATTCCTTTTTTCGAATCAAGGACTTCTTTTCCTCAAATCTATTCTGGCATTTTTTTGTATGTTTTTTTGGGGGTTGTAATTATTTTAGGCGTTTTTTGGCAGGGTTTTGTTAAGGTATTTTTGGCAAAAGGCTTTTTTCCTCAAATTGTTTCATTTTTTAAAGGGGGAGGGGGCTAGGGATTTTCCTTTTTGGCCGGGGAGTTTTTTTTCTCAAATTCTCAAATCTATTCTGGCATTTTTTCTATGTTTTTTTGGAGGTTTCATTATTTTTTGGGTTAGGGGGGGGGGATAACTTATTGTGACAACAGATGGAAACGGGAGTCAAACAAATGTACTTGTCCAGGGTTTTTTCCCCGGGGAGGGGACATCTTCCCCTTGTTAAAACCCCTTGATATCACTTTTTTTTTCTTAACACCTCTAAAGTCTAGAGTTTTTTCGTACTTGCATGATTACATCATGAATTCATTTGAATGACAAATTGATATCTACTCTCCACTCCACTCATACCCGATTAGATAATTGGACTGATGATATACTATAAATACTATAAATTTACTCTTATATGATTCGCTATTACTATAGAAGCGTTGCCGTGTTTTTAAAAACTTCAATAGCTAAATATATACATAAAAATTCTGGGAATAATGATTTACAACTTGGACGCAAAGTGTTGTTAATTCACTTCGACATTAGAAGAACCTTTGAGGAACAGTGAGTTTAGGAAGTGAATCATAAAAATTTAATGCTTCTTTAACGGCTTCCAAGTTGTCCATGAAAATAAAAAATATATATCGAGAAATCGCAGCAGAATAGATATGAAGAGTTTCTCCCCAAGTTATGAATCGATCCGATATACAATTTTGAATAATTATCTTCGTTATTGAGACGATACGTTATTGAGAGGAGCCCCAGAAATACGATTTTCTATAAAAGCAAGATGCTTGAAAATTGCAATGTATCATCATCGACTCATGAGTTTAATATTCCTTCAAATATCGCACAATATTATTCATATCGGTGAACCCAAAAACCCCCGCGTGCCAACTTTCGCTTTTCTTTAACGATTTTCGCAGTTCTTGTCCGCCATATTGTATCCGCCATCTTGAATTTTGAAATTTTGGGTGCAGATTTGTAATCAGTGACCCCGAAAACCCCCGAGTACCATATTTTGCTTTCATCAAACAATTTTTGCATTTGTTGTTCGCCATATTGGATTCACCATCTTGAATTTGTAAATTTTGAGTGCAGATTTGTAATCAGCGACCGATTAAACCCCCGAGTACAAAGTTTTGAGCTAATTGCACTTAAGGAAAAATGTGGGTTTCAAAAGGTCAAATTGATATTTTTTTTTGCGTGAATTATTCCGGCCTTACCATCTGTCAACACTCTGATAGAATTTGCGACTTTGACATACAAATTAGTTCAAATTTCTTCCACATTTTCGGTTTGTCAACACTCGAATATGAATTTGCAGCTTTGACAGCTGACACATTAGCGATATAGATAGAAAATCGTGAGCCGCGACAAAAATATGTCGTCACTCGCGACCAATCAGAAACTCGATAGCATCAAAAGGCCTTTCGTTGTGTCGTATACAGACACGTCAAACTTCCGATGTGTTGGTATTTTTAGCATAATCTTGAGCCTGTGCAAAGTTTTTTCTCAGCAAATACGACATCTATCGTGCTGATTTAAGGCTCAATCAAAAGATTTTTTCATAGTTAGTCTCCAGTTCAATTTTCAAGTCATCATCTGTCTCCTGAGCTTCGTAATTCGAGAAAATGACTTTCAGTTTTTACCCCCACTACGCGAATCGTTTTATTCAGAGATAATATACTGGGGCGAGCCTCGGGCAAACAGATGACAGACAGAGCTGTCAAATGTACTTGTCCTGAGACTCTACTGAGTCTCTTGATAGTTAAAATGATGGGCCAAATTTGCAAAATACATTTTGCGATTGAAATTATGTACTGAATTTTACATCTCGAATTGGAATTTGAAGTCATTTAAATTACATACCAAATACCAATTCACCAACGGAAATTTGGGGTACTGAAATTATTTTTCTTATTTAGAATTCTGTTTTTATTAATTTAGGATATTCCGAATTATCAACTAAATTTCAATTTCTGAATAGAAATCACAAGTTTTAAATTATGTACCGAATAAAAAATCGGAAATTCCAATTGAGTACCAAACTAATCACTCATTTTAAATACTACTAATTTTACTAACTAATTAAAAATCCAAATTTTACTAATACTTTAACTAATTAAAAATCCACATTCGAGTATTCAAAAATACTCGAATTGAAATTAGCGAATCAGTTTGCAAAAACATATCCATTCCCCTAATGGGAACAAAAAAAATTAAAAATTGTAATTTCTAGAATTGAAGGGAAAAAATTCAATTTTGCTTTGATGAATGAATATTTTGACCCTGAATTTCACTTTCAGAATGAAAATGCAACTTTAATTCGCGAATATAAATAACCAATAGAAAATAAAACTGCACGTAAAAAATAAGAGACATTGCCTCGACCGGCTAAAGCAATTTAAAATTTCTGCTTCCACGCAAGCTACCTTTTGCAACACTTTGGGTTCATCTATATCGAATAACATAAAGGTATCTTATCAGCTTGGATAAATGATGACTGGATGAAAGTGCACATTCCATTCTGTAAGACACCCAGATAGACAAACGTGCTGTAAAAAAATGAAAACCGCAATATTAACAGCAACATGAAGTAACAAATCAGCAAAGGGTGCCGCAAATATTGCACAGTTTGCTTCCGCATTAAGCTGCAAACTGACGGCACGTAGACAAATTTGATATCATAGGGGCTGCATGACATGCAGTCTTATTTTTGGCAAAGATTGAGCAAGCATAACGTCATAATTGAACCAGCAGAACAGCACAGCGTATCGTCGTATTGCATCAAACGATCAGGGGCAAAAGAACAGCAAAGCGACGACACATCGTGCCGTTCGCACGCCAGCAACAGAACAGCACGGCATGTTGTCATCGTCTATCCAATAAACAGAAGCACAGAAATATCAAAGTAAAAGCAAACAGACTCCACGTCGTGTTGTTCGACTAATGGCAACAGAACAGCATCCCGTGCCCTTAGGTTGCCAGCAATAGAACAGCACGTCGTGTCGTTCGTTTGTTGGCAAGAGAACAACACGTCGTGTCGTTCTGTTGACGGCAACAGAACAGCACGTCGTGCCGTTCGGTTGGTGGCAACAAAAAAGCATGCCGTGTCATCATATTGAACTCATTAATCGGAAACAAAAGAGCAGCAAAGTCACGGCAAAGGGACGGCACGTCGTGCCGTTCTGTTGCTGATTACTTTAAAGCACAGTTTGCAGCAAAAAAAGAAGTGTCATGGAAACGATGTAGCGGCATAATCCGACGTATTTCGGGCCCGCTGGGACCCTTGATGTCGAGGGACAGTACGCTACTGTTGCGTATTGAGACTATGCGAGCTGCATTACCGACAGTTGAACAGTATATGCCGACCTATTTATCGAAACCCAAGCGAACGAGCACCGCTCGTCGGGATCTACTGGGGGCTGAAATTATCGACGTTTCAACGCCATGATTACCTTGAACACCTTGACCTTGAAGATACAGGTAAGTTATTAATATTAAACAAGACTATACAAAATGAAATTCATATTTATAGAAACAATCGATGAGGTTTTTCAAGAATGTTTATATTGGCATTCATTGTAAAATAAGTCATGATGATTGTGGGCATACGGTAGAAAAACTCGTGTTCTGTGCAATCGTTGGCCATTCTTGAATAAACAACGGTCCCCGACGCAACCAAAACGCGGATACTTTAAACCGCACACTCGTGCGTTGGAGGACCTACTTTTATAGTGGAATCCGAACCACCCATTCATACGAATCGCGCTTTCATCCTTTCACACGCATGATATTAACGCATATCACACTCATTCTAAGAACTGCTTAAGTAAATAATGTAAAATATATGTAAAAAAAAAACCAAATACCACCTGTACCTCTCTTCTTGGGATTTACCTATTCCATCGGCGAACGTGATCTTACGCTAGAAATTGGCGAACCCGGGGGTAACGGCGATCTCCTTCGTTGGCGGGATTGTCAGTTCTGCACTTGCCGTCCCATTTCGATGTCACAAACCTCGGGTTCGGATTCGGACGAATTTGGTCGTGGAATTCGTGTAATTTGATTCTTTTCATTGACTCATGCTGTGTATTTGAGAATAAAAGGTGAGTAAATCTACTTGTGAACAGGGAGGGCATATAGGTAACATGTAGGAGCGGAACGATCGATTTCTCACACACTACTCGAAGTCTAGTCGATACCGAGGCAATAATTATGCGTTTTCTAGGCAGTGGATGAAAAAGCGTGCGCGCTTGTGACCCTCTGCTAATGACTAACGAAATTCATTGCGGCCACAACAAATATGCCTTCGGCAATTATTTCTCTACCATTATCATCGATATGACGGGGTAACCACAAAGGCATCATGTAACACTTGGCGTGAACATTACTAAAGGCGACCATGGAAATGGCTTGACTTAGTCGTTGACACTTGAAAATCTTGACTTGACTCGACGGAATGCCGACGTTGAAGAATGGTTCTACGAAATCGAATTTTTTCACAACCAAGAAAATAGTACTCTGATGAACAATTATATTTTCGACCACGCATATTTCAGAATTTTTTAGCAAGCAACAATGATTACGAGGTTGGGTACTCAGGAGAAAGTTTTCACTTTTTAAACGACGAAATTGAGCAACATCATCTACGATAATCTCACGGGATAGGGGATCGTCATCATGTCGATTGAGCGCGATTGGAGCACGATTCTTATTTATGCACGGCCGCGACGCAAGTCCTACCTGAACACGTTCCGTTATCCTATTCGCTATTTGCTGTAAAGACAAGTGTGGCTTTCTCACGTACCGGCGAAAATATTGCATCGCATTCTCGAAAGGGAAAGTGGAATACGTGTCTGCGGGCCCAAAGCATTCAACGTCATCAACAAGATGCAACAATCCATGAATGTTGTAGCTAACAAAATCGTGACTGTAAAGGCGTGGGCATTGGACAACAAACAGTTTCAAAGCAATTCTCGCGTACGTCAGATGTTGGCAGGAAGGATTAGTAGAAATCAAGACCCGCGCGGCACTGCTCAACAGTAGAAAGTGCTCATACAAAACAGTGGGCAGTATACCATATAGAACAACGACCCCAGTATATAATAAAAATTGGCGGAACTCGGTGGCTTTCCAATGGTTATAGCGTATTAACGAACGAGGTAAACGCGCGAATTCAGCGGGGCACCAGTCGCACAAAGATTCGAGTCTTCTTGAAATTAAATCAATATCTCTGGCGCATAAGCTAGACGTTATCAAAAACTTTCTGTCAACCCACGCCATCAGCAATCGCTTCATAACACCAAGATACAAAAGATGCATGGGATCAAACGGAACTTGGGATACGGGACCCATGGGCAGATGCGCGAGGGGACTTTCGGCAGCATGCTGATGATCTTCGTCGACTTCGCGGAAATAATCCTCATCCGTTCGCGGTACATTATCGATTTGTTCATAAGACATACGCCTCCCCAGCTGCTGACCAGAAATTTTACACTTCGAACAAGGATTGGTCGAATTGTGGTCCTTGTGACACATTATGAAAGCACGAGCTGGTGCATCAGCTATAAAACCTCGAAGAAACAGAGGATATCTCGAGTCTTGATAAAGAACGCCTCCCTCGGCTACGATTCGATTTACGTCTTCAATGAAATGTCTCAGATACTCCATAGCGCTTGTAGGTTTCTTCGGTCCTCTATATATTCCTATCAATCCCACCGAGGAGTTTATTACGTTGGGAATTTTACATTGGACTGGCCATATTTGACTATTGCCAGAGTTATCGAGATTAGCTCCATCAGTGTTCCAATCAACTTCCAAGCGAGCTGGAATTTTATCGAAGGCTACCGAATCGAGGATACACGTGATGGCAAACTCTACCCCCAAATGAAGATATTTTCCCGGGTGTACGTCATACAACTCGACCGACTTACGCGGAGTGCCCAAAATCGTTTTGACAGAGTTCGGAAGGTATGAGAAACACGGATGTTTCTTAAGCATTTTGAGAAGTTCATCACCTGCGAGTTGACTGATGCCCCAACGAACCAACCATGAGGCGAGCTCATCGCGAAAGCTACCGCGGAACTCTGTATCCGACGCTTCGTCAAATTCAGACCCTTCCATCGATCCAGTATTAAGATCCGACGATGACGCGGAACTATCACTCCCACTATAATTTTCACCAACGTCGCTATCAGGATTTGAAATGTGATCCGGGATAACCGTGCTCACGGACTCTGTACGCGAATCAAAAAACTCTTCAATCATAGGAGTACAGTCCACTGAGTTGAAATGATCATCTGTATCATCGGAAGAAGTAACGCTTACTGTATAAGCGGGTTCTGACGATGTGATTGCGCGCGACCTATTTTTCTTCAGCTCCCTCTTAATTTCTCGTCGCTGCCGCGATGACAACCTTTTATACGACTTTCGACCACGAGACCTCTTCACAGATTAATGAGCATGCATGAAAAAAAAAGTCATTCCTTTTTATGAATTTGGCGACCTCCACTTCATGCGGTAACTCATCCGTCAGCTCCGCGGCTGAATATCACGCAATGATTGAATGCAGAATAACCAGCAAGGCCCAGCAGGAAATGACGTAATTGTCGAATCAATTGGAACTGGTCAGAAGATGGAAGAAAAAATCAAACGGTTAAATCAATGTCAATGATGGAATGACGGTTTTGTGAGCATAAAATAAAAAATTCCGCGACGTACACCAGACGAGGAAGTTGCAAATCGTACTTCTCTCTCTCTCTCTCTCTCTGAATTTTTACGCTTTTTTAATATTATTGTATTATTCTCTCTCTTATATATATTTATTTTTATTAATTTTATTTATTTATTGTTGATTGAATGCATTCCTTATCTTTTGCATTTGCTTTAGCTTCATGTAATTTTTATGCATTTTCTTTTTTGTTTGTATGCTCGATGGCGATTCTTTTTCTTTTTTGTATTTTTGATATCTGCGAGAATGTTATTTTCATCTGTTTTTCATTTTTTGCCATATAGCCTGCCGGGGCATTATAAATCTAATCAATCAATGAATCTCTCCCTTCTTCGCGTCCTTTGTAATCTTTCTCCCGTTTAGACACTATATTCAACATGTTCTCTAATGGAATGTAGATTCTATTGCTGGAATTGAAAGGGATTTTAGAAACGACATTCACTTTTCGAAAGGTCGGTGAATAATTAAATCGACATGTTCTCTAATAAAATGCTGACTCTATTAAAGAAATTGAAAAGGATTTAAATAACGATATTTACTTTTCGAAACGGTCGGCACGACTCTCAGTCGACACTCGGCGCGCGCGTAAAAAGCGAAAAAATGCGTTCAAGTTTCGACAAGAATTCAAACAATAAAAAATAAATTGATAAATGGGAAATTGAATTGTTTAATGCAGAAAAAGGAGATAACCGTTTAGAGGGTCGAGGGGAATAAGAATCCCGCCTCGTGGACCTGTCGAAGGCAATGTTGATCGTATTTTCTCGCTCTTCCTCTCTCTCCTGCTATCGTTCCTTTCTTAAATAATTTAATACCGCTATCTTTCTTTCGTTTAAATAATTTAATCGACGCTATCTTTCTTTCATTTAAATAATTAAATCGACATGTTCTCTAATAAAATGCTGACTCTATTAATAAAATTGAAAAGGATTTGAATAACGATATTTACTTTTCGAAACGGTCGGCACGACTCTTAGTCGACAGTCGGCGCGTGCATAAAAAGCGAATAAATGCGTTCACGTTTCGACAAAAATTCAAACAATAAAAATTAAATTGATAAATGGAAAATTGAATTGTTTAATGCAGAAGAAGAAGAAGAAGATAACCGATTAGAGGGTCGAGGGAAATAAAAATCCCGCCACGTGGACCGGTCGAAAACAGTGTTGATCGTATTTTCTCTCTCTCTCTCTCTCTCGCTATCGTTTTTTGCAATCTCGCTTCCGTTGAAATACTTTAATCGATAGGTTCTCTAATATAACGACATTGCTATTGATGAAATTGGAAGGGATTTTGAAAGCCGCATTTACTTTTCGAAGCGGTCGGGACAACGGTCAGTTGACACTCGGCGCGTTCGGAAAAAACAAAATAGAGGCGTTCAAGGACGACGCTCAGACGACACATGACGCGCTCGCGACAAACGGAAAAAATGCGTTCAAGCTTCGATGCAATATCAAATAATAAAAAATGAATTTATAATTGAAAAAATGAAAAGTTTAATGCAGAAAAAAGGAGATAACCGATTAGAGGGTAGAGCAGAAAAAAAATCCCGCCACGTGGACCGGTCGAAGGCAATGTTGATCGTACTCTCTCGCTCTTTCTCTCTCTCCCGCTATCGTTCCTTCCTTAAATAATTAAATATCGCTATATTTCTTTCGTTTCAATAATTTAATCGACGCTATCTTTCTTTCATTTAAATAATTTAATCGACATGTTCTCTAATAAAATGCTGACTCTATTAATAAAATTGAAAAGGATTTTGATAACGATATTTACTTTTCGAAACGGTCGGCACGACTCTCAGTCGACACTCGGCGCGCGCGCAAAAAGCAAAAAAATTCGTTCAAGTTTCGACAAAAAATTAGACAAAAAAAATAAATTGACAAATGGGATATTGAATTGTTTAATGCAGAAACAGAAGATAATCGATTAGAGGGTCGAGGGGAATAAAAATCCCGTCACGTGGACCGGTCGAAAACAATGTTGATCGTATTCTCTCTCTCTCTCGCTATCGTTTTTTGCAATCATTCTTCCGTTCGAATACACTTCGTTCGACTCGTTCTTTAATGGAATGTCCATTCTACTGCTCGAAATGAAAACGAAATTCACATTTCGAAGCGGTCGGGACGACGCTCAGTCGACATTCGGCGCGTTCGCTCAAAATGGAATAGAGGCATTAAAGAATGACGCTCAGTCGCCACACGGCGCGCTCGCGAAAAATGGAAAAATTGCGTTTAAGTTTCGATAAAATTTCAAACGATTGAAAGTGAATTTATAAATGAAAAAACGACTTGTTTCAAGCAAAAAAAAGAAGTTAATGGTTTTGTGGGTTGGGCAGAAAAAAAAATTCCACCACGTGGATGATGGGAAACGGACGAGAACACAATTTACAATGTAACAAAAAGTTGCGGAATACGCGGCAAACGTCCAATAAAATAAATGTTCTGCTTACCTTGGAGAAGTTCACGCCCTCGTTGTACTTCCAATGGGCCTATCAATTCCTCGCCTCCCGTAGATGTTTTTGTTCACAGGAAACCGATCCAATCGGCTCGTGATGCTGAAGCCTCAACCTAAAAAAAAATAGCAGAGGTCAAAGCTGTCGAAATCAAAACAATACGCGGGGCAAAACTTAGGTGAAAACGTAATTCACGAAATTACATTACTGGAATATTTGTCGGAAAAGTTACGAGCTAACACTCTGTAGTAATTGATTACGTTGTTTAAGAGATCAGAATTTTTTAAAACACACGGGTATATGACGATGCTAGAATTGATGTAGAAAAATTCGATAGGGAAAAAAATCGTCAAACAAAAACTTTGATGAAAAAGAATAATCGTACGCGAGTTACGTTATAACGAGTGGGGGAGGGGGGGTGGTTGAACTTTGTTTTTATTCTCCCCGAGGGAATAAGAATTGACGTTTCGACGTGCACATCGGATTTGCGATCTGAAAAACAAAACGGAGAATGAAAAATATTCGAACGTCTTGTTGCGAATATTTTTCTTTATCTCGATCGAGCTTTTTTTTCATGAAAATGGCGGCGTTGAACAATTTTGACGCGGGAACGGTGCACGCGCTCTCGGCGAAACCGTCGTTTGTCGTTCGAATAAAAAAAAAACATCAACTGAACGTCCGTTTTACGTCGAAAATTTCGATGCCAATTTTTTTTTGTTTGATAATTCAGAAGGTTTTGAAACGTTTTTTTTACTTACTTTTACAATCCCGTTGATTCGGGAAAACTGCTTGATAAATCCAAACTCTGCTGATTTCCAAATTCTCCTCACTGGTGGTGATTATTCTTCGCTCTTCCTTCCTGATAATTTTCGAAAAATTTTCAGACACAATAAATGACACTCTTCAGATCACGATCGTCGTCGTAGTGGCACTGCTACCGGCGATTACACAATTGACTACCGCGCGACGAGACGACAGAACGGGTGAGAGAGGGGGTGGTTCGACTCTTGTCCAATAGGAACGCTGGCGGTCGGCGAGCATACGAATCGCGTGGAATAAGCGCGGTAGAATTTATTTCGATAATCCTCTCGCTAAGTCTTATTTATAAAAAAGTTTTCCATTATAATTAAACTTTGAGGTTCTTGATAGATTTTTTGAACACAGCAGACAGGAAAACTCTTTTAAAAACAAGAAATAGCGTGAGGATTTTCTAAATAATTAGTTCTGCCGCGCTTATTCTATGTGATCCGCTTGCCCGCAGACCGTCGGCATTCCTATTGGGTAGTCGTCCCTCTCTCTCTCCCTCTTACCCGTTCTGTCGACTGGATGCGCGGTAGTCAATTGTGTAATCGCCGGTAGCAGTGCCACTACGACGACGATCGTGATCTGAAGAGTGTCATTTATTGTGTCTGAAAATTTTTCGAAAATTATCAGGAAGGAAGAGCGAAGAATAATCACCACCAGTGAGGAGAATTTGGAAATCAGCAGAGTTTGGATTTATCAAGCAGTTTTCCCGAATCAACGGGATTGTAAAAGTAAGTAAAAAAAACGTTTCAAAACCTTCTGAATTATCAAACAAAAAAAAATTGGCATCGAAATTTTCGACGTAAAACGGACGTTCAGTTGATGTTTTTTTTTTATTCGAACGACAAACGACGGTTTCGCCGAGAGCGCGTGCACCGTTCCCGCGTCAAAATTGTTCAACGCCGCCATTTTCATGAAAAAAAAGCTCGATCGAGATAAAGAAAAATATTCGCAACAAGACGTTCGAATATTTTTCATTCTCCGTTTTGTTTTTCAGATCGCAAATCCGATGTGCACGTCGAAACGTCAATTCTTATTCCCTCGGGGAGAATAAAAACAAAGTTCAACCACCCCCCCTCCCCCACTCGTTATAACGTAACTCGCGTACGATTATTCTTTTTCATCAAAGTTTTTGTTTGACGATTTTTTTCCCTATCGAATTTTTCTACATCAATTCTAGCATCGTCATATACCCGTGTGTTTTAAAAAATTCTGATCTCTTAAACAACGTAATCAATTACTACAGAGTGTTAGCTCGTAACTTTTCCGACAAATATTCCAGTAATGTAATTTCGTGAATTACGTTTTCACCTAAGTTTTGCCCCGCGTATTGTTTTGATTTCGACAGCTTTGACCTCTGCTATTTTTTTTTAGGTTGAGGCTTCAGCATCACGAGCCGATTGGATCGGTTTCCTGTGAACAAAAACATCTACGGGAGGCGAGGAATCGATAAGTCCATTGGAAGTACAACGAGGACGAGAACTTCTCCAAGGTAAGCAGAACATTTATTTTATTGGACGTTTGCCGCGTATTCCTCAACTTTTTGTTACACTGTAAATTGTGTTCTCGTCCGTTTCCCATCATCCACGTGGTGGAATTTTTTTTTCTGCCCAACCCACAAAACCGTTAACTTCTTTTTTTTGCTTGAAACAAGTCGTTTTTTCATTTATAAATTCACTTTCAATCGTTTGAAATTTTATCGAAACTTAAATGCAATTTTTCCATTTTTCGCGAGCGCGCCGGGTGGCGACTGAGCGTCATTCTTGAATGCCTCTATTCCATTTTGAGCGAACGCGCCGAATGTCGACTGAGCGTCGTCCCGACCGCTTCGAAGTGTGAATTTCGTTTTCATTTCGAGCAGTAGAATGGACATTCCATTAAAGAACGAGTCGAACGAAGTGTATTCGAACGGAAGAATGATTGCAAAAAACGATAGCGAGAGAGAGAGAGAGAATACGATCAACATTGTTTTCGACCGGTCCACGTGGCGGGATTTTTATTCCCCTCAACCCTCTAATCGATTATCTTCTTTTTCTGCATTAAACAATTCAATATCCCATTTATCAATTTATTTTTTATTGTCTGATTTTTTGTCGAAACTTGAACGATTTTTTTTGCTTTTTGCGCGCGCGCCGAATGTCGACTGAGAGTCGTGCCGACCGTTTCGAAAAGTAAATATCGTTATCAAAATCCTTTTCAATTTTATTAATAGAGTCAGCATTTTATTAGAGAACATGTCGATTAAATTATTTAAACGAAAGAAAGATAGCGTCGATTAAATTATTGAAACGAAAGAAAGATAGCGATATTCAATTATTTAAGGAAGGAACAATAGCGGGAGAAAGAGAAAGAGCGAGAGAGTACGATCAACATTGCCTTCGACCGGTCCACGTGGCGGGATTTTTTTTCTGATCTACCCTCTAATCGGTTATCTCCTTTTTTCTGCATTAAACTTTTCATTTTTTCAATTATAAATTCATTTCTTATTGTTTGATATTGCATCGAAGCTTGAACGCATTTTTTCCGTTTGTCGCGAGCGCGTCATGTGTCGACTGAGCGTCGTCCTTGAACGCCGCTATTTTCTTTTTCGCGAACGCGCCGAGTGTCAACTGACCGTTGTCCCGACCGCTTCGAAAAGTAAATGTGGCTTTCAAAATCCCTTCCAATTTCATCAATAGCAATGTCATTATATTAGAGAACCTATCGATTAAAGTATTTCTACGGAAGCGAGATTGCAAAAAACGATAGCGAGAGAGAAAGACAAAATACGATCAACATTGCCTTCGACTCGTCCACGTGGCGGGATTTTTATTTCCCTCGACCCTCTAATCGGTTATCTTCTTCTTCTTCTGCATTAAACAATTCAATTTCCCGTTTATCAATTTATTTTTCATTGTTTGATTTTTTGTCGAAACTTGAACGATTTTTTTCGCTTTTTACGCGCGCGCCGAGTGTCGACTGAGAGTCGTGCCGACCGTTTCGAAAAGTAAATTTCGATTTCAAAATCCCTTTTAGTTTTATTAAAGGAGTCAGCATATTATTAGCGAACATGTCGATTAAATTATTTAAACGAATGAAAGATTGCAAGGAAGGATAGCGAGAGAGAGAGAGAGAGAGCGAGCGAGCGAGAGAATACGATCAACATTGTTTTCGACCGGTCCACGTGGCGGGATTTTTATTTCCCTCGACCCTCTAATCGGTTATCTTCTTCTTCTTCTGCATTAAACAATTCAATTTCTTATTTATCAATTTATTTTTTATTGTTTGAATTTTTGTCGAAACTTGAACTCATTTTTTCGCTTTTTACGCGCGCGCCGAGTGTCGACTGAGAGTCGTGCCGACCGTTTCGAAAAGTAAATATTGTTATTAAAATCCTTTTCAATTTTATTAATAGAGTCAGCATTTTATTAGAGAACATGTTGATTAAATTATTTAAATGAAAGAAAGATAGCGTCGATTAAATTATTGAAACGAAAGAAAGATAGCGATATTTAATTATTTAAGGAAGGAACGATAGCGGGAGAGAGAGAAAGAGCGAGAGAGTACGATCAACATTGCCTTCGACCGGTCCACGTGGTGGGATTTTTTTTCTGCTCTACCCTCTAATCGGTTATCTCCTTTTTTCTGCATTCAACAATTCAATTTCCTATTTATCAATTTATTTTTTATTGTCTGATTTTTTGTCGAAACTTGAACGAATTTTTTCGCTTTTTGCGCGCGCGCCGATTCTCGACTGAGAGTAGTCCCGACCGTTTCGAAAAGTAAATATCAATTTCAAAATCCCTTTTAATTTTATTAATAGAGTCAGCATTTTATTAGCGAACATGTGGATCAAATTATTTAAACGAATGAAAGATTGCAAGGAACGATAGCGAGAGAGAGAGAGAGAGAGAGAGAGAGCAAGCGAGCGAGAAAATATGATCAACATTGTTTTCGACCGGTCCACGTGGCGGGATTTTTATTTCCCTCGACCCTCTAATCTTTTATATTCTTCTTCTTCTGCATTAAACATTTCAATTTCCAATTTATCAATTTAATTTTTATTGTTTGAATTTTTGTCGAAACTTGAACGCATTTTTTCGCTTTTTACGCGCGTGCCGAGTGTCGACTGAGAGTCGTGCCGACCGCTTTGAAAAGTAAATATCGTTATTAAAATCCTTTTCAATTTCATTAATAAAGTCAGCATTTTATTAGAGAACATGTCGATTAAATTATTTAGATGAAAGAAAGATAGCGTCGATTAAGTTATTTAAACGAAAGAAAGATAGCGGTATTAAATTATTTAAGAAAGGAACGATAGCGGGAGAGAGAGAAAGAGAGAGAAAGAACGAGAGAATACGATCAACATTGCCTTCGAACGGTCCACGTGACGGGATTTTTTTTCAACTCGACTAAAAAAAATAATTTTCTTCTTTCATCTGCATTGAACGTCTAATTTTCCCATGTATAAACTGATTTGTCATTGTTCGATATGTCAACGAATCATGTCAACATGATTCTTTCCTTTGTATCGACTGCACTGTGAGTGTGTTCGAGAAATCCGTCGTTTCGCTCCCGCATGTTACCTACATACCCACTCTGATCATAAGTAGATGTTCTCGCGTTTTATTTTAAAATACACAGCATGAGTCAATCACGGCCGCAAAGAGAACAACGGCAGCCTCTTTATCTGAGAGATTACGTTCCTCAATTCGAGACCACGTCTTCGGAGGAACATTTGGACGACCCGTGCGGATCGCTTATGATGAACCAGTGCGGCACTTCGAGACTTTCTGATACAGAATACAACGTTCGACGCGCGATGGATGCTCTTTATGATTCTTCACCATGGAACAATCAATCTACGATGACGGCATACGGTCAACCACACAACACACACAATACAGACCCGACTAATCCTGACGAAACGATGACGATCAACCCTATTTACACGGCAATGACAACGACGAATGACAGAACGCTGACGGGATCCAACAACTTGACTGAAACGCGACATGCACTGGGAGAGGAACAGCCGCCGCCACAACAGCCGCCGCAACAAGAGTCACCGCCACAACAGCCGCCGCCACGACAGCCGCCGCCACGACAGCCGCCGCTACAACAGCTGCCACCACAACAGCCGCCGCCTCAACAACTGTCGCTGCAACAGCCACCGCTACAAGAGTCACCGCCACAACAGCCGCCGCCACGACAGCCGCTGCCACAACAGCTGCCACCACAACAGCCGCCGCCTCAACAGCCGTCGCCACAACAGCCACCGCTGCAACAGCGGCCGCAACCAGCGCCGCAATATTATGGACCGGTATATCGATGGGACCAACACTATGGACAACAATGGGAAAACCCGCCGCAACAATGGGCCAGGAACGACCGAGCGGTCCAGTACGCATCCCAGGAGTCGGTTAATCTGCTGCGAAACGAAATAACGTAAGCTTTTTTTCTTAATGGGCCTCTGTTATGGTCAATATGTTTTTGATATGATATTGTAAAAGTTTTTTTTGGAATATAGAGCGCTCCGCGACACCGTTCAACAAGAAATGCGGTGAGTACATAATTCTCAAGCAAATAAGGCATACTGAAATGTTTCCCCATTTGGGTGGTTGCAGTCTTGATGCAATATAGGTGCAAACGAATTCACTATTGATTCATTTCACCATTTAACGTCATATAGGAAACTAAGGAAGCTTTATGAGCGGGAACTATCGACGGAGTTTCCAAACAAGCCGAACATCTTACCACTGTCAACACCCGCGAAGGTTAACGATTTCGAGACCCTTCCGGATGGCGAATACAGGAACGTGGTAAGCACATTACAAACTAATCCGAATGAAAATATAAAGTTCATCTTATGGCTGGGATAACACTGATAATTTTCCATTCCAGGTTAAATACTTGGGGTCCCTCGGTGGTCACACATTGACCGAAACAGCAAATGAAATCCTTAAAAACGCCATGGTGGATTCCGTTTCACCTGCCTTAACCTGGTACGGGCGGAAGCCGAATGAGATCGCTCTCGGCAAAACAAAATTCGCGAAAGCTCTTTATGGTACCGTATTTCATCAATTGTTGATTTTCGATGGAATGAGTTTTTTTTTTTATGTCGAAGAAATGTAATAAGATGTGATGATCTCGTTGATAATAGCGGCAGTCGCGAGGAACAGGAATTACCCGAAACCAGACTGGTCAGAATTCACTTATGCAATGGTCAACGCTTTAAGAAGCTCCAAACAGCGCCACAGGAATAGCCTCAACCGACTTGAAAATCGCAGACCAGTAGGAGGAAATCTTAGACCCATAGATGGACCTCAACGAATAGAGAATCAACGGCGACCAAATCCATCTGAATCCGAATCCGAAGTTACTGACATGGAGATGGGACGGGAAGTGCGGAACCGAAGATCCCGTCAACGAAGGAGATCGCCGTCACTCCCGGATTCACCAATTTCTAGCGTAAGATCACGTTCGCCGATGGAATAGGTAAATCCCGCGAAGAGAGGTACAGGTAGTATTTAGTTTTTTTTACATATATTTTACAATATTTACTTAAGCAGTTCTTAGAATGAGTGTGATGTGTTAATATTATGCGTGTGAAAGGATGAAAGAGCGATTCGTATGAATGGGTGGTTCGGATTCCACTATAAAAGTAGGTCCTCCAACGCACGGGTGTGCGGTTTAAAGTATCCGCGTTTTGGTTGCATCGGGGACCGTTGTTTATTCAAGAATGGTCAACGATTACACAGAACACGAGTTTTTCTACCGTATGCCCACAATCATCATGACTTATTTTACAATGAATGCCAATATAAACATTCTTGAAAAACCTCATCGTTTGTTTCTATAAATATGAATTTCATTTTGTATAGTCTTGTTTAATATTAATAACTTACCTGTATCTTCAAGGTCAAGGTGTTCAAGGTAATCATGGCGTTGAAACGTCGATAATTTCAGCCCCCAGTAAATCCTGACGAGCAGTGCTCGTTCGCTTGGGTTTCGATAAATAGGTCGGCATATACTGTTCAACTGTCGGTACTGCAGCTCGCGTATTCTCAATACGCAGCAGTAGCGTACCGTCCCTCGACATCAAGGGTCCCAGCGGGCCCGAAATACGTCGGATTATGCCGCTACATCGTTTCCATGACACTTCTTTTATTGCTGCAAACTGTGCTTTAAAGTAATCAGCAACAGAACGGCACGACGTGCCGTCCCTTTGCCGTGACTTTGCTGCTATTTTGCTTCCGATTAATGAGTTCAATATGATGACATGACATGCTTTTTTGTTGCCACCAACCGAACGGCACGACGTGCTGTTCTGTTGCCGTCAACAGAACGACACGACGTGTTGTTCTCTTGCCAACAATCGAACGACACGACGTGCTGTTCTATTGCTAGCATCCTAAGGGCACGGGATGCTGTTCTGTTGCCATTAGTCGAACAACACGACGTGGAGTCTGTTTGCTTTTACTTTCATATTCCTGTGCTTCCGTTTATTGGATAGACGATGACGACATGCCGTGCTGTTCTGTTGCTGGCGTGCGAACGGCACGACGTGTCGTCGCTTTGCTGTTCCTTTGCCCCTGATCGTTTGGTGCATTACGACGACACGACGTGCTGTTCCGTTGCCATATCTGTGCTATTATGTTTTGTCGCTCTATTTTTGACATTTAACGTCATAACGTGACGTCAAAATGCAGCTTAATGCGGCGGCAAAAGATGCAATATAGCAGTCACGTTAGGCAATTTCATACTGGAGTGTTGCCACAACTTAGTCACAAAATTTCTATCTGGGAAAGGGTCAAGATTATGCAGAAATTCCAACACGTTAAGGGATTTCGTGTATTTGTATTGGCCCGCAGACGACACAATCAAAGGCGTTTAGATGTCCATTTATTCAAAACCCATTTCCACCAAAGCCGTTCGTCGGCGACAAAAGCATCGAGTTCCGATTGGTCACGATTGCCTCGTCTTCACTCTGTACCGATCCACTGGAAAGTTTGAACGTTGGACGGTTATCAAGAGACTCGGCAGAGACCTATGTGAAGTTGGCAACCAACTAAACAAAAATGAGCGTTTATCAATTCCATTCGATTGTACTAGGTTTGTACCAGAACGTACCGCTTTTCATTTCGTTTGTACCTCAAAGGGTTGGGGAATATAGGGTCACGGTTATATGGTTTACTGTCGATCTAGAAATTCAACATTTTTGTCGATGCCATCTCGAAGCATTTCGTTTGTACCGGATTGTACCATTATCAGAACTAAAAAAAATATATATCGAAAAAAATGATATTCATGTATATGAATATACCTAAGGATACTAAAGAAAGTGCGATGCCAACTCGAACAGTATCGTTTGTACCGGATTGTACCTCCTCCAGAATCTAAGAAAACAAATTTGTAAATCCATCTATGTGTTTAAAACTGAAAATGTGAGGAATGTATTATTGTGAACTGAGAACTGTTTCTGCGGGATCATACCAACACACCCATGTTTTAAACATAGGTCTAACCTGTTTGAAATTAACTTCTGTTCACTGGAAAGACAAGTGAAATACTTGGCGATACAAATGAGTACGAAAGCTGAATAACTGAGCCCCGTTCACTAAGATCGTATATTTTCGGGAACCATTCAGAGACCAAAAATATGTACTCCGTTGGTGATATTGTCTGTCTACCAAAAGTACGAACGAATTATGCTGCGGAATAAGCAAGTACAAACGAATCAAAGCCTGGCACCTATCGTTAATTTCAATAAGCGCGCTTAATATAAGTCGGCAATAAATTTTGGAATCAGTGCTTTTGAAAGTGTAGCGATGGTAGAAACGAAGTACTCAGAAGCACTAGTAGGTACAAACGCATAAATGCAAAGGATTCGTCATGAAAATCAATCATCCCATGATATGATCGAGTAATTTCAATCCTAAATTTTAAAATGCAAGTGTTTAGTGAAGGCACAAACAAAATACTGAAGAGTACAAACGATACGAAACTTAAACTCATATTTGGAATTCCATCAACTTAAAAAATGACCGGGTTTCCCCAAAAATACATTTCTAGTCGATGGTTTTTTTCTGTTGGAAAAAAATGAATGGTGTCCCCAGCGGTACAATCCGGTACAAACGATGAGAGACCGAACACTCATCGTAATATTCAATTATCACGAAAACAGTCGAAGCAGGTCGAAAACGTATTGTTGAAATGATTCTTCTCAGCGCTCAATAATGATAGAAGCCCAATATGCAGCGGTGCGAACAATGAGATGCAGAGGATTTTTCATTAAATCAAGGTTTCTCATGGAATCGACGAATTAATCTGAAGAAAACACATTTAGAATTCGAAATATGAGCATTTAGTAGAGGTACAAACGATCTACTGAAGAGCACAAACGATACGAAACTTAAGCTCATGGTTGTAGTTTTATAACCTAGTGAAATGACCGAGTTTTCCCAAAAATACATTCGTAGTCGATGATTTTCTCTGTTGGAGGCAGTTATAGAAGATTTACCCAGCGGTACAATCCGGTACAAACGATGAGAAACGGAGCACTCATCGAAATATTCAATTATCACGTAAAAAAGACGAAGCAGTTCGAAAATGAATTGTTTAAATGATGCTACTGAGTGCTCAATGACGATAGAAACCCAATACGTAGCGGTACAAACGAGTACAAACGATGAGATGCAGAGTTTTTTCCACGATATCAAGATTCAACATGAAAACGTCTAATTAGTCTAAAGAAAACACTTTCAGAGTTCGAAATATGAGCATATGTGTCAGTAGAGTTCACAGGATTTCTAAGCTCACATTTGCAAAAGTTACTCTAAATCGATTGAAAATTATCAACATTCAGTTGATTTACTGCATTGGTTCGCTTAAAATACTGAAGCTTAAGTCCCTACACCATTCGTCAACGTTGCAGTAACCGTAGGGGTTTTTCTATTTTTTTTTTGTATTTAAAAAATTTTTTTTTGTTTTTTAATTTTTTTAATTTTTTTTTGTTTTTCAATTTTTAATTTTTTTTTGTTTTTTAATTTTTAATTTTTTTCTGTTTTTCAATTTGTTTGTATTGTTTTTATCTTCTGATATTTTTTTGGATCCGTATACTAAAACGGAAATTGGAATACTTGATCATCAAATCAAAAATGGTTTCTGTTTGAATAAAAAAAAAAAATTCACAACGATTTGTGGAATTACAAAAATCAAACATAAAAGAACAGAGAGATCCCGCGTGAACGTCGAAGTCTTGGGGTGGTCCTTTTCGTTCAAAATAAAGCTTAACTTCTGCAGTGCTCGTTTGCTATTTAACTCGTTTTGATATAAATCAAAAGGGACAGTTTTTTTTTTCAAGTAGCATTCGTACCATCGCGATTACTGACTTGCCGCCAATCATAATGTCATTGTGGACTTCCCACCTACCTGTGATTCGACGCACATGAGCGATGTAATGACCCATAAATGCTTCGGATCGATTTTCGCACTGCTTGGCTGATTGTACCTCTCCAACATATTCAACTACTGATTGTATAGTGTAAGTTGCATTAGCTATTTCAATTTTTTCTGGCATTTGGCCTATGGTGAGAGTCCCTGGCCAATCAGGATGCCCAAGATTTCTGGCAAGCTGAGTCCATTGCAAACACTCAACGTCGATAATGATGTGATTGCCCATTCTTAATGTTAAAGTCACATCTCCTGATCGGCATACAGCACCATTTTTTTTTTTTTTTGATGCATTTGATCTAGTAAGACTTTTTGCAAGGATTTCACACCATGAATATAAAATGGTCTTACATCCACTTCGACTACAGTGGCCTGGACTTGATCGTCTTTCTTGCAGGACTCACAGTGATAATCGATGGTGTATGATGGTTCGTCTTTAAATAGATGTTTTATTAAGTTGCTCACAATCATCATGCAATCCAACACTCCATCGACAATTTTCGTCAACTGAATCATTATTTCAGCTCTTTCCTTATAAACTTTCATTGTACAGCCAGACTTGTCGAACAGTTCTACGAAAGCAAAAAAACGATTTCTCGTGGACGTTATATAATTTTGATAGCTGGCCCAGTCTCGGTAAGCGACTACCATTGATTGTGATATGGAATCGAAAGGGCACGTGTTACGGACCATAACGTTTTTATTTGTCAACTTAACGGGCCCGAGGAGCAGTCCGTTTTTTAATAATGGTACCACAGAAGTGATAGATTTTGGTCGTACATGACGGTGTTGAATGTCAGGTCATGGACGTAGAAATTTACCACGCTTTTTTTTGTCTCGACGTTTGCCTTTCCAAATTTCCTTTTCATTGAGATGCGCTTTCGAGTGCTTGCCATTTTTGAGGTCATACGCATCGATCGGATCATCATCGGTTCTCTTGGATCCAGGGGTATCTATTGTTTCAATTGACTGGCCAAACATCAATGGTGAAGCAAGTTCTCTGACACCCACAACATTTTCCCTGCTATTTAAGACACCGCTCTTCATAACTTTGCCCTTGTCTGGTGTGAAGTTGCCCTCCGTAACTTTGTCCTCGCCCTTCATGATTTCATTTTGCATGATTCCTTCTTCAGACGGCCTGATTTCACTCCACGTGATATCGTTCTCGCTCAGTGTAACGTCGGCATGGTCAACAAACTCATCGCCATTATTTGGGAGGACCTCCTCGTGTTCCGTGAATCTGGCATCGTCTTTCGTGAATGCTTCTTCATTTGGCTTTCTTTTTTTCCGGCGGGGTTGCAATGCACCGTCTTTTCTTTGATGCAAAGCGTGGAGGATTTTCGTGGTTCCTGCAAGTGATTGCATGTGGATCACTAAAAATTTGTCGATCCGAACGGCTGATTTCCTTTTCAAAACTAGCTGCGTGATCTCTCGAAAGTATTCCTCGCTGTATGATGATGTGGCGACGGACGACTTATCCCGTACCATAACTGCAGTCCACAAAGGGAAAAGTTTTGCCAACCTGATAATATTAGCAGTGACATCGGGACAGTAATAAGGATTTGGTCGTTGATCATCGACTAGGAGGGATTTACATTCAGCAACGAGATTATTAATGAATTCCGATCCAGAGATGCAATTGTCGGGACTATCCTCATCCATGTCGTCATCTTCACAGTCATCACGATTTTGTTCGAAGTCGTAACAAAGGGCATCGCTCTTAATCGCTTCCACGAGACGTGACTGGGCTGCGAAACAGCTACGACTTTCATCGCTGTTGATGACCTCTGTCGCGGACATTGCGACGAGCAAAATATCGCAAAAAATAGTCTGAAAACTGTTTATTTCGTCACATTTTGTGAGGAGCCCGACACATCTCACGAAAAAATCCTTCACGCTGAAATGTTTCCCTTCGAAGCATTTCCATCGGCAGACGAATTTGATCTGATGGGCAATGTCAATGCGTGCTATGCACGGTGGTCGCGGATTTTCATCAGGTGACTGGAGATTTTTTAAACAGATGTTAACGTACGAACTTAAAGAGCATTCACAAAAAGCCATACAAACTGCATTTAGCAAGGCCAAAGAGCAATCCGTTACTACTTCTCTGGGGGTCGGAACACCTGAACGTTGCCACTCTTTTAACCAGTACGAAAGGAAATTGGCATCATGCTTTTCTGAAACTGCTTGACAGACTGGTAGAATTTTCCCGTGGAATAGTACTACCGCTTGATACAAATATATACTCCGACTGGTACCGTCCGGCCTTTTAATTCGGCCGGTCAAAGATCCTGTAGCGTCGATCGACAAAGAACCAGCTTTACAATCTTTACATTCGAAGGTTTCTTTGTACAAGTACGTTTGTTCTGCACTCCAATAAAAAGTGTAAAACTTATTTGAACAGACTTCTTTCAGATAACCCGCAAATTCAGCTGTATATTGGAGTTGTTCTACGGATCGGATCGGATCGGTAACGTTGACAAGGCCTAATTGTTTATCATTGTCCAATTGTTTAGCTTTTCGCAAAACATCTTCCGTATACAAATTTGCAGGCTCAGGGTCACCGAACTGCATCTTTCGATTGGCATTTTCCCTTCGCCAGACATATACACCGTCTGCCTGTAATTCTTTAACAACAGCTGATCGTTCTGTGCCAGATAAAAATCTTTTTTTTTTATGCACTATACCAGTCGTATCAACTGTTGATACGTGCAACGCCATCCCCTCATCCGACAACTTGACCGTTGGCAAATAAATGTGTACAACGTTAGAACATTCTCGACATTTACCGCGTACTGTCAGTAATGATTCTCCGGGATTTTCGTTAATTTGCGCAAATCCGAAGCCAAACGGGCATGGAAGCTTCATGTTCTCCCATAGCAACGAATATAGCGTGTTCATCCAACCAGGCGTTAACGTTATCTTTTCATTTTCATCGTACGTAAAGAGGCCCGATTTTATTTTCAAGTGATCCTCTTTTGACACGTATATTGTTTTTCGGAGAGAAGGGAATGCAGGTAAATTTTGTTGGGCCTCCTCCATCGACCAGTTAGAGGCACGACTATCGTCCATGTCTCCTTTTGAAGTGTCCAAAGGGTTCGGGAGATTTCGGTGTTTCAAAATCCTTTCATAAATTCCGTTGCGTTTGGTAGAAATGTACAAGTAGATGTATTTTTTGCTCATTTTCGGCAACTTTTCCTGTCCCTGCACCCATACGGGTTCAGATAACGAAAACAACTTGCACTCATTATTCTCATCCAGATAATGGAAAGGCAAATCTTTTATCGCTTCGAAAATTTCATCGACCGTATAAGCCGGCGTTGCAGGCATTTTGAATGGAGAAAAACTTCCCCGCGATGAAATTAGTCTGATCAACTTCCGGAAATCTACTTTTTTTTTGCCTAAGCTAAACAACAGTGTGAAAGATGACCAACAGCTATTTCCCCATACGTTTTTTTTTCGAACGGTGCAATGAAAAAACAACACTTCAAAAAAGCTCATTTCATTCCCGTGTTAAAGTTTTTTTTAATTCGAGGGTGGTACTTCAAATAGATCCAACGATGTACGAAAGTCTAAGCGAAATCAAATAATGAAAAATACAAAAGACTTGGCGTGGAATACCTCATTTTGGGCTTTGGTATATGTGCTTGGCATATGTAAGAAAGTGCTTCTTTCCATAGGTGGATGCTTTTAAGGCGAACGAATCGATATTTGATGCCGAATTTTGGA
Organism: Campoletis raptor; assembly: GCA_948107755.1. Taxonomy (NCBI): domain Eukaryota; kingdom Metazoa; phylum Arthropoda; class Insecta; order Hymenoptera; family Ichneumonidae; genus Campoletis; species Campoletis raptor. The sequence continues at coordinate 296,572 of OX403623.1, forward strand.
ATTTCAAAAATCGAATCGAAAATGTTGCATCTAACTCTTTTCACTCAGGAGGAAAATAGTTTTAATTTTATTTATTTATCGAAATCCCACGGTCGGAGGCTTTTAAAATAGTTTATTCCGAACTTCAGAATTCAAATGAGGGATTCGTGATGTTAAAGAAAAGCAATAAATCGTGATACATTGAAGTTTTAGAATACCAATTCGGAATACATTATGATTAACTGCCAGAACTCCAATTGCGTGTCCAGGTACTGAAATATTTACAGGCCAAAAAATGTACCATTCACTCAAGCAATATATAGGTAGGAATCACACGTTATATCGAGATCATACATTATGATGCGAGACTAACCATGAATGTAACATTGGCTCGCTTCAGCTAATTGATGGAGTGAGTGAATTTCCTAATAACAACGCCTCATCGTTGGCATTCCTTTGCATTGCTCATACAGAAAAAAGTGTGTCCAACTAGAAGACTGCTCTCTTGTAAAATGAAATAATTTTGAAAATGCGTCTTGTTATGAAATCGTTCGTAATCGTGTGTATCGCTGAATCTTCCGTTTGTACCAATCAACTTATTGTGCAATCAGGATCACATGTTGTGCAATGTATTTTAGGATTGACTCGGCTATATCATGCGATACATAAATATGCCGATTAGTAGTGCTTTCTCAACATTTGTATCTGTTTGTTCTGCTTAGTATTCGGATTCAAATACATTTTCGGGTGAACTCGGTAACTTTACAAGATGAAGAAATTGCACCTAGCTGTTTAACTCTTTGTGCTTAAGTTCGCGGTTCTTTGTTTGATCGGCACAAAATTCGATTGAGAGAGGTTTTTAGGGTCGCTGATTGGAATTCAAGCGTCAGAATTAGAATATTCAAGATGGTGGATCCAAAATGGCGACTATTTTCGGTTAACTTCGCGATTTTTCGTTTAATCAGCACGAAATCTGGAATACGGAGGTTTTAGGGGTAGGCGATTACGATTTCGGCTTCGGAATAGAAACATTCAAGATGATAGATCCAAAATGGCGACCATTTTGAATTAAGTTCGCAGTTTTTCGTTCAATCGGCACGAAATTTGGTATGAAGAGGTTTTTGGGGTCGCTGATTGCGATTCTTGCCTCAGAATTCCGAAGTTCAAGATAGCGGCTCCAAAATGGCTACTATTTTCGGTTAAGTTCGCGGTTTTTCGTCCAATCAGCACAAAATTTAGTATCTAGATGTTTTTGGGGTAGCTGATTACGATTCTGGCCCCGCAATTGAAAAACTCAAGAAGGCGGATTTAAAATAGCAACTATTTTGAATTAAGTTCGTAATTTTTCGTTCAATCAGAACGAAGTTTGGTATCCAGGAGTTTTTGGGGTAGCTGATTACAATTCTGGCCTCGGAATTGAAAAATCTTGGATGGCGGATTCAGTGCCCATCAATAGGCTGAGTTTCGTAACGTCTGTATTCGTTTGTACTCTTCAGTGAGTAACTTGTACCTCTGCTGAATACTCAAACGGCGATGTTAAAAAATGTCTTTTACTCATTTTTACCGCCGAATATTGGGTTTTTATCATGATTGAACACGGAGGAGAACAAATTCAATAATTTTTTTTCCTACCTGCTTCGACCATTTCCAGAGTTTATAGAACTTTCTATCATTGCCCAGTTTCTTATCGTTTGTACCGGTTTGTACCGCTGGGCAGACCTTTTATAATTTCTTCCAACAGAAAAAACCGTTGACTGCGAATGTATTTTCAAGAAAACTCGGTCATTTCACAAGATTATAGAATTCACGTCTGTAATCGTTTATTCTTTTTAGTAGGTCGCTTACTCTGCATCTCATTGTGTGTACTCGATTGTACCGTTGCGTATACGATTTCTTAAGTTATTGAGCACTCAAGAGCACCATTTCACCAATTCGATTTTGACCTGCTTCGCCTATTTCACGTGATAATTGAATATTTCGATGAGCGCTCCGTTTCTCATCGTTTGTACCGGATTGTACCGCTGGGTAAACTTTTATACCTTCTTCCAACAGTGAAAATCATCAACTGTGAATGTATTTTTCCGAAAACTCGGATATTTCACAAGATTATACAACTACAACTATGAATTTAAGTTTCGTATCGTCTGTACTCGTTTGTACTCTTCGGTAGGTAATTTGGACCTCTACTAAATGCTTATATTTCGAACTTTAAAAGTGTTTTCTCTAGACTAATTGGACGATTTCATGTTGAATCTTCATATCGTGGAAAAAACTCTGCATCTCGTTGTTTGTACTCGTTTGTACCGCTACGTATGGGGTTTCTATCGTCATTGAGCACTCAGTAGCATCATTTGAACAATTCATTTTCGACCTGCTTCCACTTTTTTACGTGATAGTTGAATATTTCGATGAGTGCTCCGTTTCTCAACGTTTGTACCGGATTGTACCGCTGGGTAAATCTTCTATACCTCCTTCCAACAGAGAAAATCATCGACTACGAATGTATTTTTGGGAAAACTCGGTCATTTCACTAGGTTATAAAACTACAACCATGAGCTTAAGTTTCGTATCGTTTGTGCTCTTCAGTAGATCGTTTGTACCCCTACTAAATGCTCATATTTCGAATTCTAAATGTGTTTTCTCCAGATTAATTCGTCGATTCCATGAGAAACCTTGATTTCATGAAAAATCCTTTGCATCTCATTGTTCGTACCGCTGCATATTGGGCTTCTATCATTATTGAGCGCTGAGAAGCATCATTTCAACAATACGTTTTCAACCTGCTTCGACTATTTTCGTGATAATTGAATATTACGATGAGTGTTCGGTGTCTCATCGTTTGTACCGGATTGTACCGCTGGGGACACCATTCATTTTTTTCCAACAGAAAAAAACCATCGACTAGAAATGTATTTTTGGGGAAACCCGGTCATTTTTTAAGTTGATGGAATTCCAAATATGAGTTTAAGTTTCGTATCGTTTGTACTCTTCAGTATTTTGTTTGTACCTTCACTAAACACTTGCATTTTAAAATTTAGGATTGAAATTACTCGATCATATCATGGGATGATTGATTTTCATGACGCATCCTTTGCATTTATGCGTTTGTACCTACTAGTGCTTCTGAGTACTTCGTTTCTATCATCGCTACACTTTCAAAAGCACTGATTCCAAAATTTATTGCCGACTTATATTAAGCGCGCTCATTGAAATTAACGATAGGTGCCAGGCTTTGATTCGTTTGTACTTGCTTATTCCGCAGCATAATTCGTTCGTACTTTTGGTAGACAGACAATATCACCAACGGAGTACATATTTTTGGTCTCTGAATGGTTCCCGAAAATATACGATCTTAGTGAACGGGGCTCAGTTATTCAGCTTTCGTACTCATTTGTATCGCCAAGTATTTCACTTGTCTTTCCAGTGAACAGAAGTTAATTTCAAACAGGTTAGACCTATGTTTAAAACATGGGTGTGTTGGTATGATCCCGCAGAAACAGTTCTCAGTTCACAATAATACATTCCTCACATTTTCAGTTTTAAACACATAGATGGATTTACAAATTTGTTTTCTTAGATTCTGGAGGAGGTACAATCCGGTACAAACGATACTGTTCGAGTTGGCATCGCATTTTCTTTAGTATCCTTAGGTATATTCATATACATGAATATCATTTTTTTCGATATATATTTTTTTTAGTTCTGATAATGGTACAATCCGGTACAAACGAAATGCTTCGAGATGGCATCAACAAAAATGTTGAATTTCTAGATCGACAGTAAACCATATAACCGCGACCCTATATTCCCCAACCCTTTGAGGTACAAACGAAATGAAAAGCGGTACGTTCTGGTACAAACCTAGTACAATCGAATGGAATTGATAAACGCTCATTTTTGTTTAGTTGGTTGAAAACTTCACATAGGTTCGGCAGAGTCTCGGGACAAGTACATTTGACAGCTCTGTCGTCTGCTGACCCAAGGCTCGCCAGAGTTTATTATCTCTGAATAAAGCAATTTTCGGTGGTGGGGGTAAAAACTTGAAGTCATTTTCCCGAATTACGAAACTCAGGAGACATTCCATATCTCCTGAGTTTTGTAATTCCTGATCATTCCAAAATTCAGATCGAGACTTATTGAGAAATTCCTATTCGATTGAGCCTAATTACAGCACGATTGGTTGCGTATTTGCTGATAAAAAACTTTGCACATTGTCAAGATTGTGCAAAAATTGTAACACATTGAAATATTTCGTGTGTCTGTATATGCGCGCAGACGACACAATCAAAGGCGTTTTGATGCCCATCAAAACGCATTTTCACTGAAGCCGGTCTTCGGCGACGAAAGTAACGAGTTCCTATTGGTTCTTCCCTCTGTAGCGATCCAGCGGAAAGTTTGAGAGTTTGACGGTTATAACTATATTGCTAATGCGTCAGCTGTCAAAGCGACATAGTGCGAAGTGCAGGACGTGTCGTCACGGATCTTTTATAAATTCGGAAAAAAATCTTTATTTCGTTATTCGGTTAATAAATAATAAGTTCGAAGTGTCCGTGATTATTAGCTATATCTCTCCATTCGGGAAAAATGCTTTATTTCGGTACTCGGTTAATAAAAAAATACGAATGAAGTCGCGAGTTTGGGTGGTTCAATGAGTGATAGGAATTTTGCTGATGTACGTCAGCTGCTACAAGTCGCAAGTTTATATTTAAGTGTCAACAAACGAAAAGTGCAAACACGAGTGCAAAAGCGTAAAAAAAAGGTATTTTGAAGTCGAATGAATAACGAAAACGTGTTTTATTCACTTATGATTTGTGATGAAATAAAATAACTCCAATGAAACCGTGAATTCGTCAAGTCGGAATAAGTGCTAAAAATACATCGCGACATAACCTCAAAAATTCAGTGACAGGCGTTCTAAAAATGTGTGAACTCTCAAATCAATGGTGCTGACGTTTAGATCGTGGAATGCGACGAGTTTTTTTTCAAGCATGTCCCTCATATTCGTGTCCCAAAACAAGAGACATTTTTTTCTCATAAGTGATCATGTGCGTGATGAGAGTAGTTACCAAAATGTATCTTGTTCATTAATAAAAACTTGTAAAAAGAAGGAGTGTTGATGAAATGTTTATTTTTAAAAATTTACATGTGACTATTCTTGTGGAATCATGATTTTCGAAACTTTTCGCAGTTGCGGTCTACGAATCAACCAGCAAACTCCCAATATTCTACACGCTGGGCTACCTTCTTACGCTTTTCCTTTTAGGCATTCCAATGCAGCTTTTCTTATCAGCTGGAGTTTCGCTGGTTATGTGAACGTTGTATTCAAGGAACATCTTCGCCAACAAGTTTATACATCAAAATGTCAGCAATAATATAACGACATGACTCGGTCATGCTTGCGCAAGATTCGAGTGAAACCTCAATTATGACAAAAAAATCAAGATATTGAATATTCCTTCAATTCTGTAGTGTGCATTGTAGCAGAATTGCTATGAATGTTTTTATACAGTATAAACTTCATTCTCCCAGCAATGTTTCTTCTCATAGCATTAAAATTCTTATCGCTGAGATGCAATAAAAGTTTGTGTCAAAATTTTTCGCTACTCCGAAGACACCGCAGGCTGTAGTAAACTGAATTGAGGTTCTTCGCTTTGTCCATTAGGTTTGAATGGAACTACCACAGCTGACGCAATGGACCATTTACTATTCTTAATGAATACATTAAAACTATTGTCTCTTTCGCATAAGAGATAATGGTTGTTAGATGAAGCTCAACGGCAACCCTGTTTTCTTTGCAAATAATTGATACGAATTTTCATTGTTTGGTAACGGTCAATTCTTTTTGTAAATTCTTTGTTCAAGATTAAATTACTTTTGCCATCAAGTATTTCAATGTGAAAATGTATTCTGTGGACAATCTACTTTTCACTTTTCCTTGAAAAAAAAAAAAACAAGGAAGCAGGCTCGTTTCACTCCTACCATAAATTAAATAAAGAACTGAGACAAAATTAGAATCGGATCTGAGAATTATGTTTTTAAACAAAAAATATAAAATTATGAATAAAGTGAAAATAAGAATTCATACACATGGTACATCAGGTAGCATAATAGCATAAACCATCATTTTCATCAGACCTATTAATGAATTCATATATTAAAGTTTTGATAAACATGGTCCGTCGCTGTCTTACAGAATGGAATGTGCACTTTCATCCAGTCATCATTTATCCAAGCTGATAAGATACCTTTATGTTATTCGATATAGATGAACCCAAAGTGTTGCAAAAGGTAGCTTGCGTGGAAGCAGAAATTTTAAATTGCTTTAGCCGGTCGAGGCAATTTTATAATCAGTTTGTCTGAAAATGGTTTACCGCTGTGCTGAATGTCTCTTATTTTTTACGTGCAGTTTTATTTTCTATTGGTTATTTATATTCGCGAATTAAAGTTGTATTTTCATTCTGAAAGTGAAATTCAGGGTCAAAATTTTCATTCATGAAAGCAAAATTGAATTTTTTCTCTTCAATTCTAGAAATTACAATTTTCAATTTTTTTTGTTCCCATTAGGGGAATGGATATGTTTTTGCAAATTGATTCGCTAATTTCAATTCGAGTATTTTTGAATACTCGAATTTGGATTTTTAATTAGTTAAAGTATTAGTAAAATTTGGATTTTTAATTAGTTAGTAAAATTAGTAGTATTTAAAATGAGTGATTAGTTTGGTACTCAATTGGAATTTCCGATTTTTTATTCGGTACATAATTTAAATACTTGTGATTTCTATTCAGAAATTGAAATTTAGTTGATAATTCGGAATACCTTAAATTAATAAAAACAGAATTCTAAATAATAAAAATAATTTCAGTACCCCAAATTTCCGTTGGTGAATTGGTATTTGGTATATAATTTAAATGACTTCAAATTCCAATTCGAGATGTAAAATTCAGTACATAATTTCAATCGCAAAATGTATTTTGCAAATTTGGCCCATCATTTTAACTATCAAGAGACTCAGTAGAGTCTCAGGACAAGTACATTTGACAGCTCTGTCTGTCGTCTGTTTGCCCGAGGCTCGCCCGAGTATATTATCTCTGAATAAAACGATTCACGGTGGTGGGGGTAAAAACTGAAAGTCATTTTCTCGAATTACGAAGCTCAGGAGACAGATGATGACTTGAAAATTGAACTGGAGACTAACTATGAAAAAATCTTTCGATTGAGCCTTAAATCAGCACGATTGATGTCGTATTTGCTGAGAAAAAACTTTGCACTGGCTCAAGATTATGCTAAAAATACCAAAACATCGGAAGTTTGACGTGTCTGTATACGACACAACGAAAGGCCTTTTGATGCCATCGAGTTTCTGATTGGTCGCGAGTGACGACATATTTTTGTCGCGGCTGACGATTTTCTATCTATATCGCTAATGTGTCAGCTGTCAAAGCTGCAAATTCATATTCGAGTGTTGACAAACCGAAAATGCGGAAGAAATTTGAACTAATTTGTATGTCAAAGTCGCAAATTCTATTAGAGTGTTGACAGATGGTAAGGCCGGAATAATTCACGCAAAATAAAATATCAATTTGACCTTTTGAAACCCACATTTTTCCTTAAGTGCAATTAGCTCAAAACTTTGTACTCGGGGGCTTAATCGGTCGCTGATTACAAATCTGCACTCAAAATTTACAAATTCAAGATGGTGAATCCAATATGGCGAACAACAAATGCAAAAATTGTTTGATGAAAGCAAAATATGGTACGCGGGGGTTTTCGGGGTCGCTGATTACAAATCTGCACCCAAAATTTCAAAATTCAAGATGGCGGATACAATATGGCGGACAAGAACTGCGAAAATCGTTAAAGAAAAGCGGAAGTTGGCACGCGGGGGTTTTTGGGTTCACCGTGTAACGACCCGTTACTTGTTTTTGTATAACGCGCTGCTGCGTCTCTAGTAACGCAATATACAAGGAAGCGCAATACGGTCTTGGTCAGACGTTCACCGATTTGGTGCAACGTCTAACCCATTATTTTTATATTTTTCATGAACGAAACGCGAGTGATTGATCTTGAAGGCCGCGCCTACGTAGACAATTGCGTCTAGGCGACATTCGGCAGGACAGCTCGTTAGCGCGTAGGGCGCAGCCCTACCGCGCACTTCGATCCCACCAATTGATCCGGGACATTTTTCCCCTGATTGGAAATCGATGCGGGAGAATCGCGAGAAGCGATCGACAGAGAATAGCCGTGACCGTCTTGGGAGACACACGCAATTCACAGAGATCATTGTATAGAGATTATTGACCCGAGGTTAGCGTGGTTTATTGTAACTCAGATTGAGATTTTTGTCGCGCGGCGAGCGCAGGTTTTGTAAACGCGGTTAGCGTATTAGACGAATTAATTTGCAACGCGGTTAGCGTTATTGTTATAAACTGTTCGTAGCGCAGTAGGCGTGACCATCGAGCTTTGTAACACGCAGTATTACGCCTTTGTACGGTCGAGCGTACCTAACGCTGAGTCGAATTAAAATCATTTTATTTAATTTTAAATCGAAGCGTTTGGTCCTTGAATCAGCCCTGATCCCGGAGACGGAGGAGTTGGTCCCATCGACACTAACGTACGTCTTGAAAGGTAAGTTTGGAAGTCTTTCGATTATTTATTGTAACGGCGGTGTAGCCGAGGAAACTGCACTTTGTAATTGTGCCTGCATGCTCCCAAAGGCCCCGTAGATTCTCTCGAACGCGCGCAAACGTTTTTTCACGTTCTAAGTCGCGTAACCTTTTGTGTGGCGAACGAATCATTTCATAGCCGGGTAAATGACGACCTTCGTCACAATTATGGCGCCCAACGTTCTCTGATGAACTCACATAATTTTGGCAATCCATTAATCGTCACATAATGGCGCCCAACGTCTAATTCAACGTATAAAAGTATAGGCGATCCATTATTTTTGTGACATAATGGCACCCAACGCTTAAATTAGCACCCACAAAAGCCCTGGCGATCCATTTATGAAACTGAAAGAAAATTATAGATTGTGAAAAAATTGAGATAAATTGTAATTGAATTGAAAAAAAAATTGGTAAATTCATTCATCTAAAATTACATTATCAAAGTCGCCACAAAATGGCGCCCATCGTCGAGATTTAAAGTAAAATTAATTTATGTGACACACAATAATACCAGGAATATATTTCCTTACATTAATCGTTCGAAAATTAGGGAAAAATTAATATAAGACGCCGCGAGTGTAATAAGACGGCGCAACGACATTTCCTTGTATAAAAATTGAAATTAGAAAAATTGGGAAAATAATTATTGTGTGATTGATAAATTTTTACTTGATTTAATACAAAAATACAAAAAAAAAAAAAAAAAAAACTCGAAACAGAGTAATTCAAATTGTTGCGAAATATAATTATTAAAGATTTTAAGGTCCAAAGACAAATATAATATTTGATAAAGTCATAAATGATAATTGCGAATTAAAATTGTACGCCGAATATTTCTACATCACTCTGTAGAATACAAAAAAAAAAAAAATTTTTTTGTCGATATAGACTTGAGCAAGCGACAACGGTCGAAAACAGAGCCATAAAATCGCGAGGTCTTCGAGGCTAATCCCTACGCTCTATAATCCAAAGAGGTAAACAGAAGCGCTTGAAATAGAACCACACCTATAACTTCGGAAATATTTTGAAACAAAATAAAGTTTTTGCTCAATTTTGCGATTCATATTAAATCCTAATAGCGTACATTTCAACGCAAAATAATTCGCATATTCAAAATGAGTGACTCATCGGACGCAAACAAATCGCGAAAATCATTACGATCGAATAACAGTACTTCTAGACGACAAAGAAAACAGAAATCGCCTTTATCGTCAGAGACAGAACGTACAGACCCATTAAGCGCAACAATCATGAATGAAAATAATGTATCACAAAACGAAACATTATTGCACGAACTCCGACAAATGTTTTTGAAAATAGAAAAATTTTTGTACAGAATCGTAGAAGAAAATCGTCGCGAAACGAATTTATTACGCGAGACAAACAATAAATTATTAGAAACGATGGAACTAAATATTAACAGATCAACTAAGCATTCAGTAAAAGAATTCGAGAATAAATTTAGAGATATTAAAAATAAAATAGCGTGCTCATCATTGGAATGTAGTGAATCAGACTATAGTAATGCGAAAAGTAATAGTTACCAACGATGTAGCATCAAAGCTAAAAAGAGGAAAAACGATCTTTCATCACAAGTGGATATACAACACGATGTAAACTCGTATCATTCACGCAATTCCGACAGCGAAAATAGTCTTAACGCAATCGCTGTTAGTGAAAAGGAAAGTCGAAAAAACTCAGAAACAGAAAACAATTTTCAGGAAAAGAAAAGTCGGAATAAATTAGCAAATACCGCAGATAAAAAGAATAAAATCGGAAATAAAGATAAAGAGTATATCTATTCGAAACAAATAAAAAGTCTGAATAAAAAGTTATCAAAGTTACGGTTAGTTCGGTCAGAACATAAGCTGAATAAAAGCAGCGCAAACCAAAGGAATATTGGTAGATCCAGTGTAATTCGATACGGCAGAACGCGCCGTCGATCTAGCCCCAGTAGTTCTTGCTCTTCGCGCGTAGCTTCATCGCAGAAGGGGGGAGCGAGGCGTCGATCGCCACCGCAAAGTAAGCGCAAATTTGACAAAAATCGCAGATCTCACTACTCGAACAAGTACAAGGACGATAGTAGAGAAAGATACGGTCATGACTCGCGTTACTACAGCGACTGGGACAGACATAGATCAAACGAGGACAGATACACACGTAGACGTGGACACAACACCAGAGATCACGATAGAAATCGCGCAATCCTTTGTTTTAAGTGTAAACGAGAAGGACATTACGCGAATCGATGTAACGATCCCGTAAACTCGCCCCCTAGACGCAAAGGATCTCGTGACGAGTCGCGTAGGGTCGAGAAAAGTCCATCTCCCCCACCAATAAACGTGTAAGACGTCAGGACGAAGCAGATTACTTCCCACTTCCTGACAAGACCTCGGATAATTATGAAACGGAATTAGGCAAACGATTAATGAATACGAGAATGATAAATGAAATGAATGACATGAATATAGTGAAAGTTTTTTGTTGGCAGTTAAAGTAGATACGCAAATGCATGTCGACGAAAATGAAGAATCATATGGCGACAAAAGTTCGTACACAGTCTCATAATAGTCGACAATACTAAGGACAAGGACGATTTAGTGTCATTAGCAGTAGGTAAAAGCGCTAGGCCATGTCTGTTGTCAAGTAACGCATTGTTCAGCGTAGGTTCAAACGGGAATACTTTTTGCGCAGAATTGCTCGAACGAGATTGAAACGCATAGTACTCTACGAAGTCACGCGTCCCTCAGACCTCTTCGTGAGCGCAGTATGGGCCCGAGCATGGTAAAAACTGATTGATTTTTACCAAGAATCGAAGATACCGGAAGAGAGTGCAGTTTTCAGATTGGTCACGCATAAGAGCTAGTAAACGCGTCACAGTGAGGCAGTTCCCCTTACGCGTCGAAGTATAACTCGTGCAATAGATCACATCACAATCCGCGCTCCCGTTAAATTCTTTTCTTTTGATGCTTTGAGATTTGGTTATGAACATTGGTTCATTGTAATAGATATCTTTGGTACACTAATGAAGTTAGGTACAAATTTGATCCTGCCATGTAAAGTCATAATTGACGAATGTGAAATTTTTTGGAAAACCATGGAAGTTTTCTTTTGTAGAATTTGCCTAAATATATGAAATTGAGAATTTTTGACCAAAGAAAAGTAAAAGAATTACAGTTGGTTTGCATATAATTCGACAGTGCACTCGTCGTTAGGAAGTACACCGAAGTTTTAATCTTGGTCATGAACTAAGTCGCGGAGGTAAACTATCCCTCGACACGACGAACGCAGACAGAACCGATGACTACGGTAATAATGATGGGTAATCAGATTGCGCACAACGCTCAATGGAATTACGTAGAAACGTTGAGTCTTTCATTTTGAAAAGCGCGAAGGTACGCGATGATTACGACACAAAGAAAAGTAAAACCGTAAGTCTAGCCTGGATCATTTCGATGCTAGCGTCGCGAGTATCAGACGGAAGACAACGCCGCCTAGTATTGCTCAAGGCTATAACGCCAAAGTAGCGCCGAAATATAGCAGTCCCAGAATTGTAACAGGGAAAACCGTCGAAAAGATTATTGAAAATTGGGAGCGATTAGACGAGTCGCAGAACTTGATTATAAGATTTTGTATTAGAAAATAGCATAGGGTAATATGCAATTGGAAAATTAATGAAACGAGAAATGTTACATTAAAATTTAGGAACACGTGAATACTGAGGATTATGGTAAAATTCGAAAATGGAAATGCGAGAAAAACGTAAATTTAGGGAAAGTCAAAAATCAAAAATTATAATTATGGGTTAATAAATGAAAATCGAAAGTGATGATTTTGTAAAATTGGAAAGTGAGCGTACCGTATACCAGTGCAAATTCAGAGGATAGAGATTACGTTTAGTTTCGAGAAAATATGAAAACGAAAATAACGCAACCAATGCAGTAATACGCGGAGCGTATCGTCGTCAAATCCACTAATCGTACACCAAGAGTCAACGAAGTTCGACACCAACGTCGGCAAGATGAGCGCCATGACCCGCAAGTCCGTCAACCCACCGAAAACGCCGTGGCCAGATGGTCTTACGCTATCATGATCGCGCTCAAGACAGATGTGACGATCACTCGATGTATTATCGTGCAGCCCGGGGGTGGAGCACTTGAAGGCCCAACGCTTCATCACGTAACCTTGGGACCGCTGTCCATTCTACTCGGAGATCTCAAGAAACTTCTCGAGGAATGCGAAAAGCTGCACAACCAATTACGAGCTGAGTAAAATATCACAGCTCACCCCAAACAACGACTGTTTAAAATACGTAGAAAGCGCAGGTCGCGCGCTTCGCAAACATCACTGATGAGACCATCAAACGTTCCGTGATCTCTCATCATTTTCAAAACAAAGAAAAAAGGAAATCGACACTACCACGAAGGTGACAGAATCGTTACACAAAGAGCGTTACGGAAGTCTACCGTACGCAGCGTGAACCAAATTAACGTTATTTCACCTGATGATCGATTCAACGCAGAGATGCAGGAGCATTATTCTTTCGTGCGTGCGTGCAACACGCCAAACTTTTCGGATGACACCCATTGTCATATCGCATCCAATTTCACAGTAACGTGATTCCGTTCACTGTTAAATTACGAGGGCAAAAGTCACTCTTTGACCGAGCCAGATTCCGTATACCGTTCGTGCAGAAAACGTCCGACGATATTCTTCAGCGTCTAAAGCTGTTCAGTCGAAAATGCGTGATTGAACCGAACGGGCAGTAAACCAAACCGTCGAGAGAGGAGAGGGTGAAATAAGGAAACGCCCAAGAGGATCTTCGACGAGGACGACGAAAATGCAGTTCGAGCATAACTGAAGCAGTCTTCAATATGTAAGCCAGCGCTATCGCTATCACGATTGCAAGCTGCACTAACAAGACCGCATCTTGCGCCTACACACTGGTCAAGGACACTCGTGAATCCACGGACGAAAGCTACACCGAGGAGCAAAACGACGCCAGCAGTGTCATGGACGCCAACGCCACTGCATCGTTCAAACGAAAAGAAACAAAAAAAAAAAAGAAAAATCAAACTGATACGTTATTCGATATGGTTCAACGAAATCTATTGCGATTTTCGTATTGTTCATCTTACGCCGTAAGAGCGAGTTAATTCTGCGAAGATAGAAATTTTTCATGTTGATTTGATTTCGATATCGAGTGGGTTACGACCCTGATTTTTTTTTGTTTGGCCAGTCGCATTTTCGATAAGACGACCGAAGCGCAGTGTGAGCGCATAGCAACGACACGCGAAGTAGACGCGTCAATTAAGACTTTTAGAGAAAAAAGTTTTTGTATTTTAACTACTGTATTTTGAGACACTGGGATGTGTGAAAATTCCCCAGATTTGTTGTGCGATTATCATACACATTTACGATTCAGAAGCAATAGGCTTGCACAATCTTTTGACCAGCGTAAGACGACTATCCTTCGTTTTTGTTCGATTCCGTGACTCCTCTCCCTATAACAACCCTAGATCGTCGGAACACGTAATTAATTAACTTGCTCCGGTGGTGGGAATGGTGAGTGGAGAAAAATTACAAGAAAAAAAAGAAATTGAGAATATTTATTTTGCATATTTTTACGGAATTTCGAAGGGTGCGCGTCTTACCACGACCATTGCATAGCATGCGGGCACAAAGTCAGGCCCCATGTGAAAAGACTTCCAAACTTTGCAATAGCGAGACCCAGTAGCGGTTAAGAAGGGGGGAGTGTAACGACCCGTTACTTGTTTTTGTATAACGCGCTGCTGCGTCTCTAGTAACGCAATATACAAGGAAGCGCAATACGGTCTTGGTCAGACGTTCACCGATTTGGTGCAACGTCTAACCCATTATTTTTATATTTTTCATGAACGAAACGCGAGTGATTGATCTTGAAGGCCGCGCCTACGTAGACAATTGCGTCTAGGCGACATTCGGCAGGACAGCTCGTTAGCGCGTAGGGCGCAGCCCTACCGCGCACTTCGATCCCACCAATTGATCCGGGACATTTTTCCCCTGATTGGAAATCGATGCGGGAGAATCGCGAGAAGCGATCGACAGAGAATAGCCGTGACCGTCTTGGGAGACACACGCAATTCACAGAGATCATTGTATAGAGATTATTGACCCGAGGTTAGCGTGGTTTATTGTAACTCAGATTGAGATTTTTGTCGCGCGGCGAGCGCAGGTTTTGTAAACGCGGTTAGCGTATTAGACGAATTAATTTGCAACGCGGTTAGCGTTATTGTTATAAACTGTTCGTAGCGCAGTAGGCGTGACCATCGAGCTTTGTAACACGCAGTATTACGCCTTTGTACGGTCGAGCGTACCTAACGCTGAGTCGAATTAAAATCATTTTATTTAATTTTAAATCGAAGCGTTTGGTCCTTGAATCAGCCCTGATCCCGGAGACGGAGGAGTTGGTCCCATCGACACTAACGTACGTCTTGAAAGGTAAGTTTGGAAGTCTTTCGATTATTTATTGTAACGGCGGTGTAGCCGAGGAAACTGCACTTTGTAATTGTGCCTGCATGCTCCCAAAGGCCCCGTAGATTCTCTCGAACGCGCGCAAACGTTTTTTCACGTTCTAAGTCGCGTAACCTTTTGTGTGGCGAACGAATCATTTCATAGCCGGGTAAATGACGACCTTCGTCACAACCGATATGAATAATATTGTTCGATATTTGAAGGAATATTAAACTCATGAGTCGATGATGATACATTGCAATTTTCAAGCATCTTGCTTTTATAGAAAATCGTAATTCTGGGGCTCCTCTCAATAACGAATCGTCTCAATAACGAAGATAATTATTCAAAATTGTATATCGGATCGATTCATAACTTGGGGAGAAACTCTTCATATCTATTCTGCTGCGATTTCTCGATATATATTTTTTATTTTCATGGACAACTTGGAAGCCGTTAAAGAAGCATTAAATTTTTATGATTCACTTCCTAAACTCACTGTTCCTCAAAGGTTCTTCTAATGTCGAAGTGAATTAACAACACTTTGCTTCCAAGTTGTAAATCATTATTCCCAGAATTTTTATGTATGTATTTAGCTATTGAAGTTTTTAAAAACACGGCAACGCTTCTATAGTAATAGCGAATCATATAAGAGTAAATTTATAGTATTTATAGTATATGATCAATCCAATTATCTAATCGGGTATGAGTGGAGTGGACAGTAGATATCAATTTGTCATTCAAATAAATTCATGATGTAATCATGCAAATACGAAAAAACTCTAGGCTTTAGAGGTGTTGAGAAAAAAAAGAGTGATATCAAGGGGTTTTAACAAGGGGGACATGTCCCCTCCCCGGGGAAAAAACCCTGGACAAGTACATTTGTTTGACTCCCGTTTCCATCTGTTGTCACAATAAGTTATCCTCCCCCCCTAACCCAAAAAATAATGAAACCCCCAAAAAAACATAGCAAAAATGCCAGAATAGATTTGAGAATTTGAGAAAGAAAACTCCCTGGCCAAAAAGGAAAATCCCTCGCCCCCTCCCCCCTTAAAAAAATGAAACAATTTGAGGAAAAAAGCCTTTTGCCAAAAATACCCTATCAAAACCCTGCCAAAAAACGCCTAAAATAATTACAACCCCCAAATAAACATACAAAAAAATGCCAGAATCGATTTGAGGAAAAGAAGTCCCTGGCCAAAAAGGAAAAATAAAATTCGAAAAAAGGAATACTCCCTCTCCTCTCAAAAAAAACCTTAACAAAACCCTGTCAAAAAAACGCCTTTGATTACTACCCCCCAAAAAAACATGGAAAAAATGGCGGAATAGATTTTTAAAAAGAAGCCCCTTGCCAAAAAGAAAAAAAATAATGCTACGGAAAAAATCGAACGAATCGCTGTCACAAAAAATACCGACAAAATGCTACAACTCTCGCCAGCAAAAAAAAAAGAAATTCGAGAAAAAAAACAACCCAGCCGAACTAGTTCCCTGAAACTTACCAAACACCCACCAGAAAAAAAACCCTAGAAAAAACTACTTCCTCCTCCCCGCCCAAAAAAGTGGAGCATCCGATGAAAAAAAAACAGACTCTTAAAGAAAAATAATTGCTGCATAAGAAAAATAACTACTCGACAACATGAAATATGAAGAAGCCAATGAGTTACGTTCAGGACTAAAATTTATAATATCAATAATGGGACAAGTATTTCATTGATGCTCGACAATAGATTCATGAGAAAATTAAAAAAAAAAAGCAGTTAGTGGTTGAAAAGAAAACCAGCCTAGCAAAAAGAAAAACCGGTCCAAATGAAAAAATAAAAATGGGGTGTATAACAAACAAATGATAAACCTAGTTTATAAAAAAATCGTGGAGACAATAATTTACGTTCAGTGCTGAAATTTTTAATATCAATAACAGGACAAGTTTTCATTGGTGCTTGATTATAGAACAAAAAAAACCGGTCGAAAAAAAAACAGTCAACATGAAAAAAATTAAAAGGGGTGTATAACAAACACAAAAACCTCTAGTCTGCAAAAAAGTTGAAAGGACAACGATTTACGTTCAGCGCTGAAATGTTTAATATCAACAACAGGACAAGTATTTCATTGGAGCTTGATAATATAATAGACTTATAAGAAATATTTAAACAATCAATCGAAAAGAGTTACCAATCTACAAAAAGAAAAATCGGTCGAAAAAAACAGTACCCAAATGAAAAGAAATGAAAGGGTTTTAACAAACAAAGGAACCTAGTCTACAAAAAATTAAAGAGACAACGATTTATGTTCAGCGTTGAAATAATATGCTTGAGAATAGATCAACGAGAAAACAAAAATAGCTTGGTTTTCAAAAGAGGTACCAAGTTACAAAAATAGTCATACATATAAAAACGAGTCTGGAAATAGGATCAAAGAGAAAAAAGAGTAATTGGTGGATAACAAAAAAAAAATAGTGTACAAAAAATTAAAAATCGAAAAAGATGATGATTCACGTTCAGCACTTACATTTAGAATGATATTTATTGGTGTTTGAGAAAAGATTAACAACAAATAGTTTTCGAAAGTGCAATTCTTCCACATTGTTCGCTCGATGGGAATGGAAAAATCTTATTGGTAACAATTTGTTAAACGTTCACCACCGTACGTTCAGCGTATACGCACAGAGTACTTGTCCGGCCCATAACTTTTTATGCAAATTGCTCATTCAAGAAAAAAATCAAATTAGAAGTGAAGTCATAGAACCCATGGAGTCCAATCTCTTCAAACAAGCTACACACGAATCCTTGCTTTCATCGAATCCATTAGTCCAATAAAAATTTTGCTCCAAAGTTTGTATTTATTGACTCAGCAGATTTGAGATTGTGGAAAGAAACTTTTACGAACTCGGTCGACCAATGAGCGTCCTCTCACAACACACACGAAACACTTCCAATGGTTCAGTATATATTTCAAGTCAGAGGTATAAAATGTGCGCACTGTTCGAACACACACAAACTTATAAAAAATAATCTAGCTGTTTCCCTCGGGATAACCTCGCATCATTCGCGATATTTGATATCGACTTAAATGAAATACGATACTCTTTGTTGTCATTATTACAAAATGGTCATATTAGGGCTCTGTTCAGCGAAATTAATTCATCATTTTCTAAAGCTGCTGCTCACATACAACCAGCATTATTACAAAATTGTCACATTAGGACTCTGTTCAGCTAAATTGGTTCATCATTTTCTAAAGCTGCCTGCTCACATACAACCAGCAATGTTATTGTTCTTATAATACGACGGGAAACAACTGAACTTAACTTAATAATAACTTATCATCTGCTGCTATGAAAAAAACTTATAGTTCATATGGAAATATTACTGCAATAAAAAACGCTTTGCTTTTTCGCGAGTGGTCCCCGATTTTTTCTTGAATGAGCAATTTGCATAAAAAGTTATGGGCCGGACAAGTACTCTGTGCGTATACGCTGAACGTACGGTGGTGAACGTTTAACAAATTGTTACCAATAAGATTTTTCCATTCCCATCGAGCGAACAATGTGGAAGAATTGCACTTTCGAAAACTATTTGTTGTTAATCTTTTCTCAAACACCAATAAATATCATTCTAAATGTAAGTGCTGAACGTGAATCATCATCTTTTTCGATTTTTAATTTTTTGTACACTATTTTTTTTTTGTTATCCACCAATTACTCTTTTTTCTCTTTGATCCTATTTCCAGACTCGTTTTTATATGTATGACTATTTTTGTAACTTGGTACCTCTTTTGAAAACCAAGCTATTTTTGTTTTCTCGTTGATCTATTCTCAAGCATATTATTTCAACGCTGAACATAAATCGTTGTCTCTTTAATTTTTTGTAGACTAGGTTCCTTTGTTTGTTAAAACCCTTTCATTTCTTTTCATTTGGGTACTGTTTTTTTCGACCGATTTTTCTTTTTGTAGATTGGTAACTCTTTTCGATTGATTGTTTAAATATTTCTTATAAGTCTATTATATTATCAAGCTCCAATGAAATACTTGTCCTGTTGTTGATATTAAACATTTCAGCGCTGAACGTAAATCGTTGTCCTTTCAACTTTTTTGCAGACTAGAGGTTTTTGTGTTTGTTATACACCCCTTTTAATTTTTTTCATGTTGACTGTTTTTTTTTCGACCGGTTTTTTTTGTTCTATAATCAAGCACCAATGAAAACTTGTCCTGTTATTGATATTAAAAATTTCAGCACTGAACGTAAATTATTGTCTCCACGATTTTTTTATAAACTAGGTTTATCATTTGTTTGTTATACACCCCATTTTTATTTTTTCATTTGGACCGGTTTTTCTTTTTGCTAGGCTGGTTTTCTTTTCAACCACTAACTGCTTTTTTTTTTTAATTTTCTCATGAATCTATTGTCGAGCATCAATGAAATACTTGTCCCATTATTGATATTATAAATTTTAGTCCTGAACGTAACTCATTGGCTTCTTCATATTTCATGTTGTCGAGTAGTTATTTTTCTTATGCAGCAATTATTTTTCTTTAAGAGTCTGTTTTTTTTTCATCGGATGCTCCACTTTTTTGGGCGGGGAGGAGGAAGTAGTTTTTTCTAGGGTTTTTTTTCTGGTGGGTGTTTGGTAAGTTTCAGGGAACTAGTTCGGCTGGGTTGTTTTTTTTCTCGAATTTCTTTTTTTTTTGCTGGCGAGAGTTGTAGCATTTTGTCGGTATTTTTTGTGACAGCGATTCGTTCGATTTTTTCCGTAGCATTATTTTTTTTCTTTTTGGCAAGGGGCTTCTTTTTAAAAATCTATTCCGCCATTTTTTCCATGTTTTTTTGGGGGGTAGTAATCAAAGGCGTTTTTTTGACAGGGTTTTGTTAAGGTTTTTTTTGAGAGGAGAGGGAGTATTCCTTTTTTCGAATTTTATTTTTCCTTTTTGGCCAGGGACTTCTTTTCCTCAAATCGATTCTGGCATTTTTTTGTATGTTTATTTGGGGGTTGTAATTATTTTAGGCGTTTTTTGGCAGGGTTTTGATAGGGTATTTTTGGCAAAAGGCTTTTTTCCTCAAATTGTTTCATTTTTTTAAGGGGGGAGGGGGCGAGGGATTTTCCTTTTTGGCCAGGGAGTTTTCTTTCTCAAATTCTCAAATCTATTCTGGCATTTTTGCTATGTTTTTTTGGGGTACACTCATATCGAACAAAATAATCAGCCTCGGTTCAGAAATGACGAACCCCGTCGAGTATCTTTCCAAACTCGAGGAAATAATTTTGATAATAAAAATTCAAATTTTAATAAATTATTTCATAGCGATACAACTCCTCCTCGCGATCAGCGACGGAGACGCGAAGATTTTTCAATACAACGATTTCCAAACAGAAATCAACCACGAAGAAATTTTTACAATTATCCTCCGAATCAATTTCGCGAGTCACCATTTTATCCTCCTATGCCTTACGGCCCACCTATGTACCCTCCGTACAATGAATATAATCAATTTTACCAGGGAACGTACCCGATGTACCAAAACCCTTATTACAAACGCGAAAATTCATTTCAAAATATGAGACCAATCTCTCCCCGACCTATTAATAATACTTCAGATCATTTAAACTCCCAAAACGCCCGTCAAACGGACGCGTTGACGAGCGACTCTCAAAACCAGCGTCCTACAGCTGTGAAGTTCCTCACAGCAGGAGATATGTTAGATGGGCCAGCGGACAAGGTCGGTCCCCAATAATCACTTTACGAGCCCCAGAACTCGAAAAAGGTTACGGACGTTTCCTAATAGACACGGGAGCCGACATAAATATAATAAAATTACAAGCGTTAAAACGCAGATGCATAATAGCAACACATGATTTTCTAAACTTATCAGGTATAACACCAGAGAAAATTCATACGTTAGGTTCCACAGAATTAACCCTGTTTGATAAACCAGTAAAATTTCAAGTGCTTAACGAAAATACCGCCATTCCCGCTGATGGAATAATAGGCATCGAATTTCTTTTAAACGAAAAGGCAGAAATATCTTTCCACCATAACACTTTAGTAACCACGTCAAAACCAATAAACCCGATCCCATTTGAAAATGTTTCGGAAGACACAGATCAAAACTCAAAAATCGCCTGCAACATAGCGCAAGAACAAGAAGGTACGTCTTTTATTTTAAAGGCTCGTACTCGCATGAAAGTCCCAATCAAAATAGCTAACTCAAACTTGAAGACGGGATTTCTCCCACGGATCCAAACCCCAGAAAATATATTCATGGGAAATGCAGTCGTTACAAATAATAACGGAACTTGTTACATTTATGCGATAAACGCTTACGAAGAGGACGCCCAAGTTGACGTACCTCCGCAGCATCTAGAACCCTTTGAATATTACGACGATTCAGAAGATTTCTTTGAACCTGATAGCGACAACAGTGCATGTGAATCTCCAATAGATAGAGATCGACGAATACGTGAAAGCCTTCGCTTAGATCACTTAAATTCAGAAGAGAAACAACATGTTCTCGATTTGATAAAAGAATACCCTCATCTGTTTCACTTGCCTGGCGACAAGTTACCCTCTACGACGGAAATAAAACACTCTATACCCACGACGGACGAACTACCCGTTACTATACGACAATATCGTTTTCCACCCGCTCATAAAGATGAAATAAATAAACAAGTTAACAAATTGTTAGAAAATAACGTCATTGTAAATTCAGCCTCTCCGTATAACTCACCTTTATGGATTGTACCTAAAAAGCCAGATTCGAAAGGAAATAAACGATGGAGAATGGTGATAGACTTTCGGGAATTAAATTCAAAAACTATAAGCGATGCTTACCCATTACCCAATATTACTGAAATTTTAGATAGACTCGGTGGAGCAAAATATTTTTCAACTTTTGATTTAGCTAGTGGATTTCATCAGATCGAAATGGATCCCAAAGACAGACAAAAGACTGCTTTTAGCACTCCTAACGGACATTACGAATACGCAAGAATGCCATTTGGTCTTAAAAATGCCCCAGCCACTTTTCAACGACTAATGGACAGAGTTCTTCTTGGATTACAAGATAGTGAATTATTCGTATATCTTGACGATATTGTACTTTTTGCTACTTCCTTAGAGGAACATGGAACAAAGGTTAGAAGACTTTTTAATAAACTCAGTAATGCTAAATTATCACTTCAACCAGACAAATGTGAATTTCTAAATACCGAAGTAATTTATCTCGGTCACATAATCAGCGCCGGAGGTGTCCGTCCTGACCCTAAAAAGACAGAGGCAGTCGATAAATTCCCGATACCCAAAACAGTAACGAACGTTAGACAATTCCTCGGTTTAGCCGGTTATTATAGAAGATTCATAGAAAATTTTTCTGAGAAAGCAAAACCATTGAGTGATCTATTAAAGAAAACTGTCGAATTTAAATGGGGATCAGAACAACAAAAGGCATTTGATTATTTGAAAAAGGCTTTGTGTTCCTCTCCCATATTACAATATCCAAATTTTGAAGAACCTTTTATATTAACTACCGACGCGTCGAATTATGCTATCGGTGCAGTATTGAGTCAAGGAAAAATAGGGGAAGATAAGCCAATAGCTTATCTATCAAGATTATTAAATTCAGCTGAACAAAATTATAGCACAACAGAAAAAGAATGCCTTGCCATAGTATACGCGATATTGCATTTCAGACCATACTTATACGGACGACATTTTACACTTGTTAGTGATCACGAACCCTTAAGATGGATAGATTCAGTAAAATTGCCTGTTCAAAGATTAATTCGTTGGAGAATACGATTACGCGAATATGAATACACTTTCGTTTATAAACCAGGTCGACTCAATTCGAACGCAGACGCGCTTTCAAGAAACCCTGTTCTCCCAGAAGTTACAATATTACCTATATCCTCTGCTGCAAGGAAACCAGCTACGGCTGTAGCCCCTCGCAGTGCTACCGCTCCAAATCCATTAATAAAACGCGGACGACCATTGGGCAGTAAAAACAAACCTCTAGATACAGTGTTCGAAGTATCAAATCTACCCGGGAACACAATTGCTGAACGAGTAAGAAATCGAAAGATTATTAGTAGACCTCCCCCTGTAGTACCAGTAAAACTACCACGAACTCACACTAAAGCTCAAATAACAAGGGCCAGCTCTGACTCATCCGACACGGAGCAACGACCCCCAGTTGCGCGTGCACGGAACAGCGCTTTTCCAAGTCTTGCAGAAAAGAGAATTGCGCCCCAAAAATCCAAATCTCCTCCAAAACCTCCACCTTTAAAACGCTTTACGGACGCGTTAAAATTTGCATTTGACATAAGCGAAACATCAGACGATAGCATTCCTCAAACAGACACTGAAAATTTACCAGGACCAGCAAACAATACAAATATAATTGAAATCGACGAGAGCCCTAGAAGAGACCCATACTGGTGGGACAGTGCCCAAGGTAATAATAACGCGAATAAAAGTTGCGGGACACAGACAGAAGATTGCACAGAGTCAGAAAATACGGACAATGAAATTGGAAAAGCCCGAGAATCAATGATAACTTTCCGACACCCTATATGTAGATCGACGCCTGCCGTCGCATTTAACGAAAAGGAAACAAGTAGCGATGAAGAACCCCGTAGAACACTTGAGAATAATTTACGACTGGATTTTAATAACTCAGAAAATGAGTCCGAGGAAAGCGACTCCGAAGTTGTCGAAGAAGTGGTACCTCGAGACCCAAATAGAAACATGTCACAGACAATACCCCCTGGACTTTATTACCCTCAGATGAAAAACAATGATAATCTTCTTCAAGTGAACACCACAAACGAAAATTTAACTTATCGAAAAGATAATTACTTACACTTCATTTCTGCCGACTGCGAATTTACCACAAGTATATCACGATTATTGATCGAAACCGACAAAATTTTTCCACAAGATTTAAAATTTAAGAAACCAAAGCGAAAACAAGTTTTAATAACAAATAAAGGAAAGTATAAAACATTAAGTGCAGTACTAACCGACAAACATTTCGAAACTTTTTCAGTCCAAGAACTTAAGGAAGTACTTCAAACAATTAAAGATACCATTGATAAATACCAAATTAAAACTCTCAGGATATCAAAGCCCGGAGACATGTTAGAAAATTTTAGCCACTCCTTTATTGCCGATTTAATCGAAGAATGTTTACACGAATGCGCCTGTTCAATCACAATTTGTCGTGGAAACGTGACAATTCCCGATGAAACAATACGACAAGAAATAATATCAGAATATCATGAAAGTTTAGTAGGTGGACATAAAGGTGTAACAAAAACATATAAACGCATTCGCGAAAGATTTTATTGGCCGAACTTAAAAGATGACGTCACTGAATACGTGAGAACTTGTCAAGAATGTCAACTACAAAAGTTAACCCGTATAAAAACTCGTGAGCCAATGATAATCACAGACACACCAACAGAACCATTCGATAAAATATCCATCGATACGGTAGGACCTTTACCCGAAACCCCGAATGGGAACCGACATATCTTAACTGTCCAAGATAACTTGACAAAATATTGTATTGCCGTTCCGGTTCCAAATATAAAAGCTGAGACGATAGCCGATGCACTAGCTCGGAATGTAATCATTCAATTTGGTTGTCCAAGAATTATATTGAGCGATCAAGGAAGATCCTTTGTAGGGAAAGTATTTAATAACCTTGCAAAAATATTCAAAATAAAACACCTAACTACTTCCAGTTACCACCCCCAAACTAACGGATCATTAGAGAGAAGTCATATCGTTTTGGCAGAATTCATTAAACATTACGTCGATAAATATGAGGATTGGGATAAACTCGTCCCTTTTGCCATGTTTTCATATAACACAGCCATTCATGAATCCACAAAATTTACACCGTTCGAATTGATATACGGTAGACCCGCTCGAACGCCTAGCGCTTTTTCTCCCTCGGATAAAACCGAGACATACGGCGACTATTTATGCGATCTCACATCTCGCCTCGACGAGATGCGCCAACTCGCTTCGAGATCTCTAATTAATTCAAAACATCGATCTAAGCGATATTATGATAAAAAGGTCCACATTGAGAATTTTAGACCAGGAGACATGGTATATGCAATAAAAGAACCAAAAAGAGGTAAATTCGATAGTTGTTACATAGGTCCTTATAGAATTACCGAGGTACTAGACAAACACAACGCTATATTAGAAACAACCAACGGAAAGCGAATATTGAAACACTTAGACAAGTTGAAACTATATAAGGCAAGGAAAAAAATAGACGAGAAGGAAAATCTAATAACTTGAAGAGAGAAAGAAATAACGTTGAACGAAGATAAAACACAAGCTCATCGGTGCAGGACCCATGTCATGCTGAAAGACCATATAACTCCGAGATTTTACGACCCAAGGACCAACCAACAATCAGAACGATGCATACGTACTACTACGAAAATAGATATCGAAATTTTTCTCCCGCAGGAACTAAGAAATTATAAGGAAAAATTTAAATAAAGAAAATTTTTTTTTCCGTGCTCTAGTTTAGAGACTCCAAAGGGTTAAGGGAGGTAACATCTCAAACTATATAAACCCAAGAAACATTCAATCACGCATTCAGTCACACAAAAATTTTCATAACGTTACATCGTGTCTCTTACGTGAAAATAATCTTAACCGGCGCAATCTTCCGCGAGACTATAGTCACACAATTTCAAAGTCAGAAAACAGTGCAAGAACAAATTTTTAAAAGATCTTCTTTTCACCGGAATATTACTACCACACCATTAAGTTTTCAAGACTAAATCCTCAAATACCAGGTAACTTAATAAACTTATTACACCCAACTAATAAATCAATACAAATTACGGATAATTGCTGACCAAGATATCAATATTCTTTTATAAACAAAACCAAGTAAAATTTTTTTTTTCGGATCAAATATATTTTTTTTTCTCTCCAAAGTTGTGAGCGAAACAAAAGTCAATCTTTCCTAATAACCCCATCCAAAAATAACCCATTACGAGACTAGGCTGCAGAAAGGTTTGCACGCTCGTATCCTTACCCTCTATTGCGAGACTAGGCTGCAGAAAGGTTTGCACGCTCGTATCCTTACCCTCTATTGCGAGACTAGGCTGCAGAAAGGTTTGCACGCTCGTATCCTTACCCTCTATTGCGAGACTAGGCTGCAGAAAGGTTTGCACGCTCGTATCCTCATCCTCTATTGTGAGACTAGGCTGCAGAAAGGTTTGCACGCTCACATCCTATTTACCACACCTTACCTAAAATTTTATTTTCTCGATCTCTTTATTGTGCTCCAACTTCTATGGGCCGAACTCGCCGTGCCGGAAGAAAATATTAACTTCGAAAACTTTATGCTCAGTATTCAAATCAAAATTCGATCTATTTCAATTATTGCAATCCTCGAGTAACTTCAACAAACAACAGCCAGCAATTATCAGTAGTTTCAGATAAAATAATTAATCGAGAAACACAATTAACAAATTCCACTTCGGACGCAATACCGTTAAATCACGATACTTGTAATAATCAACTCAACAACGACTCATTAAACTTGGAAAACCAGCAATCTCACAATACCCCTTGCGAACCCGCAAGATACAAATTAACTCCATTAACCATAATCCGCCGCCAATAGAACCCAAAAAAAAAAAAAAAAAAAAAAAAAAAAAAAAAAAAAAAAAAAAAAATATTCATGAAGAAAAAGAAGAGAGTGGTGTCTATATAAATATATATATATATATAAAAAAAACACACAATAACAATCTTTTAAAATAGTAAGAATAAGAATACTAACCTTCAACAACATCTCACACCTAACTCAAAAATAAAAAAAAAAAAACAAAAAAACTACGTACTTATACCTATACTTCTTTATTTTAGAGCCAAAAATGTGTTCCTTTAAGGCCATCATAATATTTCTTGCATTTGGACTCCAAGAAATCTGGTCCTCACCAACCCGTGACATACAACATTCACTAGCGCATAGACGAAATCGAAGCAATTCACAATAAAATATGGACCCAAGTATCGTCGCTGACACATATCTCGCCAGCCTCAGTACAATAATTGACGCCATATACTTCGCAAAACTCGGACAACTACATCCCGAATTATTACACCCATCAACCTTGGAACAAGCTGTAAAAGGATTTCTGAAAACAAACCATAAAAACCTTTTTCCTGTCCCGCTCGAAGAAATACATCCTGAAACCCTAGCAAAAATATCCCGCCTAGCCGCCTCCTATTACAACGGAAAAATTATCATTGTCCTACACATCCCTCTTCTTGAACCAAGTGCATACTTCCTCTACAAGCTCCATTCTTGTCCCCCAAATCAACTCATCGGAAACAACACCGAAGGAGCCGCATATGTTCAACCAAGAGTCGCATACATAGTAATCTCAAGAGATGCAGACAAATTACCCGAGAACGACCTCCCTCGATGTCAACATCTACGTAACTACCAAATCTGTGCACCCACATACCCAAAATACGAAGTATCAGCTCACCGTACCTGCGAACTACTCTTAATGACGGACGGAGGACAACGATCATACGACGACTGTTAAATAAGAGTAATGAAAAAGCAAACACCTTACTGGAAACAACTGGACACTATGTCGGGATAGTTGTTTTCATTACCACGACCAGAGAGAATCCACATCTTATGCAGTAACGAAGCAGCCCTGGCCATCGGGTTACTGACCTACATTTTACGAGGATTTTTCTTCCACTGCGCATACAAAATCTACACCAAGTGCCGAAAAACCTGTCCCTACACCAGGAGATCTACACCACAACAACCATATACGGAAAAGTTCTTCTGGCCATCATCCTGCTAACTTACATTCTCCGAGGGTACCTACTCCGCCTAACCTGCAAATGCATCGACAAAAGTCGTACACAACAACCTAACGAGGACGAAGAGAATTACACATACCAGAAGGAAGAAGAACCACAGCCGACCCCGGGACCAGAACAAACCTACGACGTACCCCCGCAAACACCTCGACCAGTATTTTACCACGACGCTTCAACTCAAGCCGAACCCAAGCCACCAGCACCATAAAACAGAACACTGAACACAACACATACACACATACTCTAATATGCACTCTATACTAACACTAGGTTAAGAAATTTATGCATATCGAATTCTCCAAATCAACTTTTTTTTCTCTTCTCCTTCTTCTCGTGAATGAAAGGATACGGTATCAATACTTATCCCTCACTCTCTTTCCAAGACACCTTGACCGTATTACACTTCGTGAATACACCTCATATTTCAAATGGCACAGGCTTCCCGAATGCAATTGAATTGCAATCGATAAACATGTTATTATCACAAGAATAATAACCCAAACAGATCAAGTCGATCAACATCGTGACATAAACAAAAAAAAAGGGCAATCGACAAACCTCTTGTTTTGTCAAGCCATCTCCATAAAAGACATCTATATCATCGCTAATTTTGCCGTCTAAAGCCAATGAAAGAGGAATAGTCAATCTTATTATACGGTCACAAATTTTCCACAATCCTGTATTACCAAAAACAATTTCTACACCTATTCCTATAATTTTATTTCAATTTTTTTCTCCCTCCTCTTCCTAAGATACGAAATCCACATCAGGCAACGAGAAGCAAAAATTTAACCAATTCTATTTTCACCATTTAAGCATATATTCTATTTAAAAATATTCAATATGCATAAATTGGTAGCCACCGAGGACGGTGCCTAATTTTAAGTGGGGAGGTGTCACAACCGACGTTAAATTTTTCTTTTTAAAAATATATCTACAAGTTTTCCTTTCCGAGAATTCTTCGAATAACACTCGCTACCCGGCCATAAAATATGACACGCGACACACACACTCCAGAGTTAGGACTAAATTTGTAACCGAAACACTTGTAACCGACGAATATAAATCAAACTAGCTTCCGCTATACTTCCGGACTACACTATGGACTATACGAAACATCCACTCATCTAATTAGGTCACTACGATCTTACTTCTAAGAAAACCTATAAACTCCTACTATTTTTCCGCATTTTAGCCCTATAAAAAGGCCATGTCTCTCCACAATCGCCGCATTCCGTTCGCACCTAGAGTCGCGTCTATACTGTTAGCAGTAGTTCGGTTTGTCATTCGGTTAGCCGTCTTATAATTAATCTCTGACCGAACTCCGGGTCTTCTGTAGAAGAGAGCGAGTCGAGTTCAGAAATCAAAGTTAAAGTACCAAACTCAATATTTGGACTTAGAATCTTTTAACCTTTTCTACGACACAACAAATCACAAGTAAGCTACAACGAACCAAAGATTTACACGACACCTCTCCGGTAACGTAACCATTTATATTTTGTATCAAGTTTGTATTTCATCATTATATTTACTAATAACTTGTTTTCATTAAAAGTACATAAAGAATATCTAAATCTTTTGACTCACTTAACACCCCGAATCCCTCTCCTAGTCGCAACCTAGACTAAGGCAAGACTTCTCGAGGTCTATCAGCGTAAGCCCACGATACTCTTAGGAGTATATTTATAAAAACGCTCTGCGTATTAAAATGCAGGGAAAAGCTTATGGGACATAACGTTTACCGCTCGACGTTCAAACACCCGAACTTTTCCTTCACGCCTCTCCGGACGTGACAAGCTATTTGAATCCACGAATTCACGGGCCGGTTCACACTCTTACCCTTGCTCGCGATTCTTCCCAACGAATAATTTTAACGAACAATTATAATACACGGGAGAATTTTCGCGTACAGCCACAACGTTCATTTTCCGATAATATTTAATTTAACTAAACCCGTTTCGCAATACGTCGAACTCGGAACAATAAAAGAAACGAAAATGATAGCGTCTAAAATCACACGTGGCGGAGTCGCCGCTGTGACCAAATTTCCCGAGATCCTTTCGAGACAACGCATTGTTAATTATATCCAATAATCGATTATTCCTTAAGGAATAAATTCACAATGAAGCTCACTAACCAAGACGGAAAGCGACAAAAGGATAACTCACGGTAATTTTCCCAGCTTCTTACAACACGTCCGTCCTGCTCGGTACTTCACGAAAATCTCCTCGAATTTGGGAATTCGCGAGCGGTCGAACTGATCGTTCGCCCTTCCAATATCCAAAATTCCCCCACATGATTGACAGGTCCGTCACATTAAATATTCGCGCGAGCGTTAGACAGGGCACCGATTATTTTATTGTTTTATCGGGACACGGTTTTAACGTCATTTATATTATTCTTTACCCCTGGCTCGATTAATATTTTAACCCAAGACGGTCAGATGGGGTATGACATACCCCAGGCCATTTACGAGCTCGAATTTCACGTCGAAAATCCCCAAATCCGGCACTATTACCCTTCCCTACAGTTAGATCGAACCTTCCTTTGCAGGCTCAGGTAGTAGAGACTAATTCTGGCGCGTTAGTCTAGCGCCTGTAGTCGCCCGAAGCGGACAATCGGAAATTTTGGGGTACGCCATACCCCTATTGAGAGCTTCAATCCAAGTGTGTCTCGACAATTGGATTTTTCTTATGCTTCGAACGGAGCTGAGTTATTTTGTTGTTCAGAGCGCTGCCAAGGCCAGCCTTACAAAATGTTTTCTTCCAATGTTTTCGTACAGTATCTAAATAAATATACGAGAATTAGATGTGTTTCAGGCTCACCCAATTGATCTTAAAGTACACAAAAGAACTCGAAGAATTAATTAGATTTCTATTATTAATGGATCAGACCGTGATTCTATGTATACATAAGCTACATCTAATACTGAATGCCCGTTGTGAAGTTGCTGCATAAGTTTGCTTACAATATAATGCATCAATAATTTTTGGATCCAGTGCCAAATGGGATGTCGTTTCTTCGACTCCATGAATCTTGGAGCGGCCTCCTCTCAAATTGCTTTTTAAGAGCACACTCATGGGGAAGAGTGATAATAGCAAGGATTTCCCTATTGCCGTATATGATCTCGCAGTTTTTGCTGTCCTCCATTGCTCATTGGTAACGAAAATGTTGCTGCCTTTCGGACCAATTTCTTGCTGTTGAAAATTAGAGAATAACGGCAAAATAAATTTAAAGATGCATTCTCCATAAAATCCAATGCTGATTAAAAATCGCAATAATCCTAAATATCTATCAATAAATTTGAAGAAAAATGGGTCAGCAAGTCACTGGTAACTTATTTTTGTCATATAAAACAAATTCGGTAGATTTTGTGAAACCATTTCTATATAAAGAAGGCATCAGTTAGTTACTGTTGACGAGTACTAGTACTTGCAAAATGTAAGTAGCTTATTTCTAAGCATGAATCAAGGAATTGCTCATTCAATAATCGATCATTCTTACCCCTTCATCATCGCTGGATGTGCTCATGTCCGTTGAATTAGAACGTTTCTTCCTCAGTCGTTTCAATTCTTGATGGATAGCGGTCAAGGCATCAGCAATCGACGTTTTTTCTACATTGGATTGACTGGTGTTATTATGATCATAAAATAATTATAAAATTTATAAAATTGTTCATAAATCGTTAATTATCAATTATCAATAATTACTAATTATTTACAAAATTATAAATTATTCACTGTTCGTATTATTATTGATTATTAATTAAATATTGTTATTATTTATTAATGATTATAAACTATTCAAAAAATTATGATTTATAAAAATTTTGTCTGATTACCCGTATTTTCGGAAGCGGCTTTGTAAAGTTGCATCTTTGATTTTTTTTTTTTTCAAGAGTGGAGTACATCCCGAAACTGTTGTGGATGCTAATTCTTCACTCGACGAATTGTCGGTTACGGTTTCTCGATCATCGATGTTCTCTTTCCGAGGAGAACGTTTTTTATTGAAAAGAATCGTCGGTATTTCTTTTGAAGATGTCCGAATTTTACTTGGCCCAGCATCATTGTCTCTATGAATATTCTTATGAATATGTTTGATGCTCCTATCGGAAGCCTCTGAAGTTTTCTATGAAAAGAAAAAAAAAATGCTGTAAACAAAACTCTTTCAAGCATCTCGTTCTGTGTAAGGATGGTGTATATTCGAAATCACAACCAACGGCTATCATGCAAAACGATTTTCGAATGTTCAATCCAAGTGCTCGTTTGCTTACCTCAATGGTTCTGTTCTCACCGTCATTCGGTGGTATGATGGCCTTTGTTGGTGACAGGATACCTTCGAGCGCTTTTAATTTGTTTTCGAGTACGGTGAAGCTTTCCGTATATTTTTTTCATGCAAAAAAAGAAATCAACGCGAAATATTTTATTGTTATCAAGTTATAAGGGAATATTTTCCTTCAGAGATTTCATGTCACTAGACCAAAAATCATAAAAAATTAAGAAATTACTCCATCATTTCATTGTGGTGATCTCACAAAATGCTTTCGTTTAATAAAAAAAAAGTCTAAATTCGTCATTTTGTGAAAATTGCTATCTGAGGAACATGAAAATATTGAAACTTTTTCGTGATTAAAAGAATTCCTCCAGTTCATCTTTATCAATATTGGTCAAAATTGGCTTCGTAACATCAAATTTTCTTCACAAGATGATTTTTTCCCGTCCAAATGTGAAAATTTCTATTTGCAGCCCATGCACACAAGAGACATTCATTTTTGTGGAAACTGTTCTCTTCCGCAGTCACATTTTACTAAATTGTAATCTCACATTTGCAGCTCGTGCGCCAGAGGAGATAATCATTTTGGTAACATTTTTTCTTCTTTCGAAGTCCAATGCTTTTATGTAGAGTTTAAAGAGCAAATTTTCTAAAATTAGATTCTAAATAATAAAATTTTATTCCCAGATATGCGTGAATCCATAAAAATGCATTTTTTGAGATTAATAAGATGGAATGATGCAATAACCAGAGAATAAACTCATTATTGTGCTATTTTTTTCTATTTTCTATGTAAGACCTCTTACGTAAAGTTTATTCTCTATGTAAGCCCTTATGTAAAGTTTACAGAAAAAATTTGCTAAAATTTGATTGCGAAAAATAAAAAATTAGTGAAATTTATTGTAACGGCATAGAATCATCAAGGAATTTATATTCACAGCTCATGCGCGGGAGATACACCCATTTTCATGAAAACTTTTTTTTACGCAGCCACATTTCATCAAATGGTGTAATTTACATTTGCAGCTCATGCGTCAGAGAATAAACTCATTATTGTGCTATTTTTTTTCTATTTTCTATGTAAGACTTCTTACGTAAAGTTTATTCTCTATGTAAACCTTTACGTAAAGGTTACAGACAAAATTTGCTAGAATTTGATTGCGAAAGATGAAAAATTAGTTAAATTTAGTGTAACGGCATAGAATCATCAAGGAATTTATATTTACAGCTCATCCGCAGAAGATACACCCATTTTCATGAAAACTTTTTTTTTACGCAGCCACATTTCACCAAATGGTGGAATTTACATTTGCAGCTCATGCGTCAGAGAATAAACTCATTATTGTGCTATTTTTTTTCTTCTATTTTCCATGTAAGACCTCTTACGTAAAGTTTATTCTCCATGTAAGCCCTTATGTAAAGTTTAAAGAGAAAAATTGCTAAAATTTGATTGCGAAAGATGAAAAATTTTCATAAAAATGACTGTACCCGTATGAGTGCATTTTTTTATGATTCCCAGTCTAGCAGAATAAAATCAGCGAAGGAAAATATTTCGTTATTAATGCGATAAATACAGTCAAGCTAATTTGCCATTAGAAAACAAAATTCATCAACTATTGAGTGAACATGTTTCTTTTTTTGATAAAGAGACGAAAGACATTCGAGGTTGGGCTTTAGACAATCCAATATTCTCTAATTCTTCACGTTATTTCTAATTACATGATACAATTTAACGTTCCATACTACGTACGTGATACGGCGATGACGTACGCATCGTATACGGGCCAGCCGCCCGGAGGTTCTTTTTTTGTTGCGTGCCATTCGATTACATAGCTCAAAGAAACATCGAATTTATCCGATTGAAAATCTTTGATATCGAAGCCCTTTATCCATTCCACAGGAACATCAGGGGTATATTTTTTATCATCATCACCACCTATCCATTTCACCAGGGCGAACAATGTCTTCGACATATTCTATGTGAAAAACACAAGATTTAAGCTACGACATTGATCAAGATTTTTACAAATTTCTTTCCCAAACAAAACGTTAAACACTGATGGATACCATGTATCGATGTGATTTCTTTCTCAAACGAAATGTAAAACACTGATACATACCTTATATCGATGCGATTAAATTGAAGCTTTTGTTGTTAAGACCGTCGTGTTTACACTTGTTTTACACCATATACATATATTCTTCACGTTACACGATTTGAAGAAGTGCGCGGAGATTCTCTTGTTTCGTGAGTTAGTGAAGAGTAGGGGTAAATCCACTGCTGACCTGATCGCAGCAACCGATCCCGAGAAGAGCCTAGTGGCGCGGAACTATGTATGCGAAGTCGTAGAGGGCAGTTAGAGGGTACCACTCGAGCGAGCGTTTGTAAATACCGCTTCTCTACTACTTCAGAAACGAAAAATAGGAGAGGTGCTATCGCTCAGCAGAGAAATTTTTTTTTGCAACACGCACAGATGACCAAGTGAATACGATTTTTTTAACAAGATCGAATTGTAATAATGGAACACTTTTCTTCAGAAAAGAGCGATAACGAGGTGACTGAAAAAAAGAGGCCCTTACAAACGATACGCTTACTACGGAAGTACTTCTCAAGTACCCAGATGCACACAAAATGAACGGTAAGTGAAACAAATTCCATTGAGATACACAATGTGGAATATTACATTTTTGTAGCAAAGATCGCATACGCCATATGATTGAAGAGCAAGTTGCAAATTTTATTGTCTATGGAGGGAAGAAAATCAATAATGAATTGGCATAAGAAATGAGAGCTGACAGTTTTGGGATCTGTCAAATGGTGCCATGACGTCTAGTGACAAAAAAACGAACTAGCGCAAGTGTGCACACAGACATTCAATACGAGCATGCGTCGCGGGCACATGTGCCACATACATGTCTAAATGCACACTTGTCGTCGACATATTGGATTGAGCTCCACCCATCTGACAGATCGTAATGCAATTCCATATTATAAAATTAAAACGACATTTTTCATTTTTACTTTTATTTTGTCACATCATTTTTTATGATTTCTTTTTTCTTTCAGTTTTATTTGTGGTGTTAAAAGTACCATATTCTGAAAATATTCTGTTATTAATATTATAGAAAAAACATAAAATGAAACGGAAGACTGCAATTATGGAATCACGATGCGATGAAGGAACATCAACAGCTGTGAGTATGATAATATTGTATGTACAATAATATAGATAATACTAATAATAAAATCCTTAATGAAATAACTGTACAAGAGCATTCTTGCTCTCTTTTTCTCAATTAACGAAACGCTAAGTGTTCTATGTAAGCTGAGTGTTAACATTTGGTTGTTTTATACGAAGGATCTTGGTATATATCTTGAAATCTCGATGGACGAAGATGCTCAACCGTATTCATACGATACCATAGACGATACAGCATTAGATGAAATCGAACTACTGGGTTCCGAAATCGTAAGTGTAACAAAAAGTGATCCATTTCTCGATACAGATCGAACACTTTTTATTGTTTATAAAATTAATACGGATTGGAACCTATATAACTTCAACTGCTTATCTCATTTAAGGAGGTCCACGCGTTAGACATTCGTTAGACGAATTGTAAGTTTAATTGTTTAAAATTCGTATGAACCTTTTTAACAATAATACTCAACTTTGGGTAAAATATTAAAGTTTAACCGTCTAGAAATCGAGTTATTTGTCGTGAAAAATCGTCTTTTTCGTAACTTCCCATAAGACCTCATGATAAAGTTGTGATTTGAAACACTGAATATCTTGATAATTACTAGACGATGAAACCTTCTCAAATTTTTTACGCATTATAATACGATGCTCAAGAAGATTTACGCAAAATTTCAGAAAATTATCTTGGAAAAAATTGTATCTGATGTTTTTGCCGTTATTTTGTATACACTATTATAATTATGGCGTGTGAACCTCGTTAATAACACTCCGTTTATTTCAAAGTATTCTCACGGTTAACTTTATTTTGCTCAATGATACAAGTCTTCAATTAAGCGCAGTGTCTGCATGTACATGGGGCATTCCATACCAATTCGACCTGGGTCCAACCCTTCACCCCTCAAATCTGGTTCTTAATTTTTCCTATGATTACTCTTACTCTATCAAGAAGTTACCATTTTTTTCAGATTTTTTAAATTAAATTCAAGCCCGTCATGAATTTTTGATTTTTTTTTTAACATCTCCATGGCCGTGATTGAAAAATCTGAAAAAAATCCCTAAAATACGGTGGCAGATATGAAAAATTTTGTTGTGAAATTCATTATGTCTGGGATTTTGCTTCAACCCATTTTTCAGCTTTTGGAACAAAAAAAAAATGAAAAAAATAAAATAAAAAGCATAGGTCAATTTACTGTAGTCATTTACTATTGCTCAAAATTTTGTATACATCGTATCAGATTTTTCAAAAAATTTCTCTGTAGTGTATCTTGTAATTTTTTGCTTTGTGAATTTTTTTTTTTTTTCCAGATTCCAATGTGAATGTGCTTGAGACCTCCCGTAATCGGAAAATTTGAAACAATTCCCTAAAATACGGTGTCAGATATGAAAAATGTTGGTGTGAAATTCATTGCGTCTGGGCTTTTGCTTCAATCAATTTTTTTAGTTTTCTGAGCAAACAAAAATCATCGATTTTTCTAAAGTGTATTTCGTAATTTTTATTTTTTTTCTCCATGGTTGATAATAACCCTAACTAGGGATTTGAAAATGGTGCAAATTGCACTAACAATAAGCGTAAAATGCCCGGTGATGTTCGGTATACTCTAAACGACACTATTGAAGTGCTCATTAGACGCGACCAGCGGTCTGCTAAATTTGTCAACGACAAAATTTTTTATTTTTATTTTGAAGAATACACTCCAGTCGCACCATATTATGCTGATTGCTTATTACTTCGCCTCTATAGATTAACGTTGCGAGTGGTCAGTACTGCGTAAGATGAACGCTCAAGTTTTATTATTACATTGCATGAGACAATAGTGAAGACGAGAATTTAGGGTATAAAATAAGTTTCTTGGGAGCTCCCATGAATAAAGAATGTTATTTTTTTCGTTTATTAATATTGCATTGACGTCCGCACCAGCTGATTTTTTTTTGAGAATCAATATTCTGTGTTTCACAACCAAATGTCACCGATTTGATGCTTCGTGTATTCACATTTTTGTTCATTTCCTGATATGGTCCGGTTCGTATCGTTCTATTTTATTTTTATTTTTATTATATTGTGTGACGATTTTGCTACAAATTCACCAGGAATAATTTTAGTAATAATTATTCCTGGACACCAGGAATAATTTTAGTAATAATTATTCCTGGCTAAAAATAAATAAGAATAAATAAAAACGTAAATTTCGAAAATAAATGTAGGATACAAAAATGAAATAAAACAAAACCGGAGTATTAAAGGGGGAGAATCGAAATTACAAATTTATTCAATCAAAAATACAAAAGAAAAATTAATAAATGTGGGCGCCAGTAAATTATTATAAATTAACACGTGAAAGTTATATAAACTTTCGATCTCCTTATTATTTTTCAAAAATAAATATTAATTGTTAACGAAAAATACAAGAATGGGACTAGCTTTAATTTAAAAACGCAAAAGACAAAATAATCTCAGTTGCTGAGGGCTCCTGACAACTCGGGCGTCTTATAATACCCGTGAACGAAAAATGGGTGGTGGGGGAAGAACTTGGACTCGAAA
Organism: Campoletis raptor; assembly: GCA_948107755.1. NCBI lineage: Eukaryota > Metazoa > Arthropoda > Insecta > Hymenoptera > Ichneumonidae > Campoletis > Campoletis raptor. The sequence goes on from OX403623.1 coordinate 334,604, forward strand.
TATTCGAAGTCCGAAAAATAAATAATATTTCTTAATTTATCGTCTTATTTGACGATTTAGGAGAACGCAAAATACAAAAATTATTACGCAAAAATAATAAATAAACTTTTGTCTCGAAATTAAAAATAAATTAAACGAAAAATATCGTTCGTTCGACTCGTAAACGAGATCGACAACGATAGGACAAAAGATGACGCAATAGTGTTAGAAATATTGAAAGAAAGTCTAATAGAACAATAATTATCACGTAAATCGCCTTATTTTTTCTCGCAATATTATGCGATGGTAAACGGCGATGACAAAGTATTGCGAGAGGCCGAAATCATGTAAAAAGACAAAGGGGACTGTTCGAACGACGCTCGAACGAACAATAGACAAAAGAGGGGAATGGGGGGGGGTAAAATGGGCAATTTTCGTAATTATAAAAACCTTAAAACTGTCACCACAACATCCGTCGCGTCTTAATTTCTAATAAAAACAATTATTTTCTTATAAATTATTCGATAATAGCCAGAGGGGCCAAAAAATAACGAAAAAGGGAGGAAAGTCACAAAACGGGGAATAAAGACCGGGCGTACAAAAATGGCGTGTCGAAACGACGCCTCGCGAAGTCGCGATTACAAAAATACGAAAAACGACTTACGATTAAACTGCAGGTTCGAGGAAAGTATCTCCTCGTTCTCTCTACCGTCCAAAAGTCGTCGGGGAGGAATTTCCAAATTGAATCAACAAAAATTACTTAATTTAATATTAATTAACACGGAGAACGGGGCAAGGACAACCGTACAGCACGTCGAGTCGTGGCGAAGTGAAGTAGAGACGCTCTCCAACAAAGCCCTCGCTCGCGTGGACTTGTTACCTTGTCGCTCATTGGTTGTTTTTGCCGGCCCGGCAACAACCATCCAATCACAATCGTCGTTATTTCAAAGTTGGTCTCGTTCCGTGGTAAAGGGTGTAGAGGGAAAGAGAGGGGCTTGCGAGTCGAGCTTTGTCTTGCACTGCCTGGAAACGAAGGGGGCGCTTGTGCCGCCACCTGTTGCTCTCGAACGAACGCTGAGTGGTCTCGGAGTTCGTAAATTCGACGCGCGACTTTTGAAATCGCTTGGGGAGTTCGTGTCAAAGGATGACGTCATCACATTGTTAGTACGAAGTGTCGTGATTGCGTGTGGACTTGGCCAAAAATCGCGATCTCTTCGATTTTTGGTGTCAACGGAGGAATGGACAGTGCTGAGTGACTTGTCTTGTTCGATGAAGTGCCTTGACGCCGCGGGACTTGTTGATAATCTCCGGACCGCTCGATATAACCTCCGGCCTCGAAGTAGCGATGTTGTTTGAGGTTAGGCCCGTCGACTCGACACTTCAGCTGTCATCGTGGGACTTCTTTGGATTTTTGTTTGGTAAGGGACGATTTTCCCTTACCCTCGGTGAGTCGTTCCAATTCTTCTTTATTTCCCTCTCGTTCTCGTGGGGCTCGACTCGGTTTTTCTGGGATTTTTGACGGAAGATATTGTGGGAAGGATAGAGTGTCGCGGGAGGGAATCTTGTTGTTTTTGACAGGAATGGGATGGGAATCATTATTGGAAATTATTAGTTCCATGGTCTCTCTTGTGATTGGGGTTAGATGATCTTCTCTTGTTCCACTTGCTTATTCTTCCTCAATATATTTCAGGTGCCGTCACTGCGGCTAGAGATCCTTGTGTTCTTGTCGGCGAAGGATCTTCGGTGTCTTTATCCTTCGCTGGCGTAGGAAGCTTGTCGTGGTCTAAGATTTATTTGTAACGGTTGACGAGGAGGAAATTTCATAAAATACTATTATGACGGAGACGCAACACAAAAATTTGACTTATTTCCTAAAAATAACCATATGACGGACGAATATTGTGGTGGACTCCACCACGCTCAAAAATGATAAGTATGGGAAATTGTACAACGTTACAATTGACAGTGACAATACTGCATGTTATCCACGATGAGGTATGGTGATCGATGTTGCAACCCTTTCGATTTGTCAAAACATTTTCGGAAGAACGGGTTAAGAATCGCTACGCGTGCCACGGTGAAAAAGTTTTCAAAATTTCAAAACAAATACTTTTGTCGAGACTGCTATTCGAAAATGATAGCAGCATTCGCTATATCTGATGTTAAATAATTCTTGTTTCCCAATTATTTATGATCAGGATTTCAGGAGCTCGAGAGAGGGTTGAAATAATTTAAGTCTTGTTCACGAAATGAAGTAATGTTTAATAATGTAGCTTAAGGATTGAATTAATGATAGACCTCGGAGGGCTTGAATAATAAATACTGAATCGCGGATGATCAGACCGACAATCGCAGTTAACGGGTAATCAATTATATTACGAATAATGCTCATTCACTCTCGTTTTCTCTCTCGCTCGTACACTCAGAACTATTGTACTATATCGATATACGCGTCCGTCTATCGATATGCCTCGGGGAGAACTGCCTTGTTCAAAACTCAACGACGAACGAGACGGCCCCGCGAACCGACGCGACCCACGTGACTAGCGCGTACGATTAGTGGTGCCACCTTTGTTTTTGTAGCTCGCTCTCTGGCTACTAATCGTGACTTTAACACTGATGTGAGCCATGCGTTGGAAATATTGAACGTGTCACCGATCCCACGAAAAAGATTAAGAAGTTCAGTTTGGGTGCAGAAAAAATTGAAAGATACCACAAATGCGATACGGAATACCTTGGATCTACCAGTTCAAGCATAAATCCACGAGGATAGTATCGGATTAACAGAAATCATTTCTCAGCTAAAAGAGAAATATAAATCCACCGCTACCTCTCAGGTTGAACGAATCCAAATATTGACGCTGAAACCAAATACGTGGAGCAATTCCAAAGTTTCGGAAGAATTTGGAGCAACTTTGTACACAGTGAAGAAGGCGAGAAAATTATGTCGAGAGAAAGGTATCTTGGCAAAGCCTGATGCAAAAATTGGTGAGTTCAAATATGATTCAACCCTTAGACTTGAAAAACAAGATGCACGATGCTCAAATCTTCCTTTATGAAGAAACTATGTTTTTTTAATTTTGGCTTTGAATCGTCCTTTATGAGGCAGCTATATTTTTTATTTTGGCTTCCTCATAGATGAAGCTCTGAACATCGTGCTTCTTGAGAATCTTGAGGAAACAAATGCAAAATTTCAATTTGCGGCTTTTTTTCCATTTGCATTTAAATTTTATAATTTTGACAACTTTCCTAGAAAGTAAAGAGGAAGTACAAACTTATACACAATGTTTTACAAAATTTGCAGAAATTAATGCGATTGTACAATTTTTCAAAAATCTCAGATTCTCGTAAAATTCGTAGTATCATAAAGTTCAGACCGTTCAACCGATTATTTCCAAATTCAATACCAAGCTTCCTATCATGATACTCTATTTATAAAAAGCAATAAATAATAAATCTTGAAATTTGCAGAACTTGAAGCGATTACGACCTTTTTTCGAAAATTTCGAAAATTTGGTGTAGATTAACATCTGTGTAAAACGGAAGTCACACACGTACACGCGCACATACACACACACAAACACATCCGGACATTTTTTCTAGATATGATTTTCGGACATTTTAAGCATATTGACATTGAAAACTCAAAAAAAAAATTCACTGTCACATTGCTTACTCTATGAGGAAGCGAAAGTCTACTGTGATTACTGCTCGTATATTGCTGCCTATATCTAAAAACCTTATGACGGATTCTTGCTTGCAGCTTCAAACTTGATTTCTTAGCTTATTATTACGTAAGAGCTTGTACTGATCGATGCGGTATGTTTTTACGATCGTTCACGATGAAAATCACAGAATAAAAATAAATTTAAAAGAAGTTCAATTATCGCAGTTTCGAAAATAGGTAATTCGAGAAATACGAGTAGTAAGTTGAACGAAGGTAAACAAGGTCTTTGCATTGATTTCATTCAATAGCCTTTGATCGCTCTCCGCATTAAATTCTATTGTCAAAGTCTATGTGTTCTATTGTTGAAAAGTCTTTGCTGATTATAAATTTTGTGAAATTATTATTTTACGTTTTCAAAGAAGTGAATTCAATAATATATTTCGATTTCAGGACGCCGTCTGAATGAGCAAACTAAAATAAAAGTAATTTCATTTTATGAAAATGAACAAATAAGCGTCACGATGCCAGGCATGAAGGATTTTGTAACCGTCCGTGATGTCAACGGCGAAAAAATCCGTTGTCAGAAAAAGTTAATGCTCGGTAATTTGAAAGAGTTATACCAACACTTCAAGGAGGAGAACCCTAGCATAAACGTTGGGTTTTCCACGTTCGCAACGTTGAGACCCAAACACTGCATTTTGGCAGGAGAAGTTGGAACGCATTCAGTCTGCGTGTGCCCAGCGCACCAGAACATAAAGTTAATGATTCTAGGTAAATGGTTTTTTCCACTTGGTCGAGATATTTGTGAGATTCCCATAACCTGTTTGCAATAGCACATTTATGTCCTTCATTTGTACATTTTTCAGCGTGTAATTTGAAAGCACTTACCAAAGATTCAACAATACCTCTGGCTAAATTCAAGGATTGTATACCAATGTTGTTATGCTTGCCTCCGAAACCTTCTTGCTATTTGTTAAAATGTCAGTATTGTCCAAATCTAGACCGACTCCGAGACCGGTTGATGAAAATCTTCGACGACAACGACGTTGACGACATTTCGTACGCGCAATAGGTTTTGAAACCTCGAGCGACTCTGGAAACGTTAGTGAAATCTGCGGATGAATTCATTGAAGAATTTTGTGATCGGGCAAAAAGTGTTTTACCGCATCATTTTATTGCTGAACAACAATCGAACTTTCTGGCATCGTCGAAAGAGAACTTGAACGAAGGGGAATGCATCGTGATATGTGATTTCGCGGAAAACTACGCGTTCATTGTTCAAAATGCAGCTCCAGGGTTCCATTGGAACAATGATCAGGCTACTGTGTATCCTGTGGTAGCATATTACAAGCGTAATGGAGAAATAACACATAAAAGTCTTGTTATTATCTCTGATTGTCTCAATCATGATGCCATTGCTGTCCACGTGTTCACGCGAATAGTCGTTGATATTGTTGCGTCTGAAATAGGAATGCCATCCCGCATACTTTACTTTTCTGATGGCGCTCCACAACAATTTAAAAACTTTAAGAATTTCGCTAACTTGTGGTATCATGAGGTAGACTTCAAAGTTCCCGCTGAGTGGCATTTTTTTGCTACGGCACACGGGAAGGGACCTTGTGATGGAATCGGTGGAACGTTGAAAAGATTGGCCGCAAGGGCAAGTTTACAGCTAGCCGCCGATCGTCAAATTCTTAGTGCTCACGATCTGTACGAATGGGCATCGACGCCTGCCACGCTGCCATCGATTACTAAGAAATTTTCTAGAGTAGATGATGACAACTCGGCGAAAGAGCTGCTTAAAGAAAGATTCAATGATACTAAATCCATTCCTCAAACACAAAAACAACATTGTTTTATACCAACTTCCGAAGGCATGGTAACGAAGCTTCATTCTGCGTCGCCAGACTACAAAATCCACAACATTATAAAGAAAAAAGAAAAAAAGTCTGCAGAACTTTTTTATTATATCAAAATCAATTTCAAAAGCACATGTGATATAAAAATATATTAACCCATGTCAGATTGTTAGTGATAGAAATACTATTCTCTTCGATGATTTCATTGTAGTTTCTAGAATAAAAGGTAGATAAAACCATGCGAATTAATGCAATTGATATTGATTGTTGAATTGAAAGATATTTCCACTCTTTATTATTTAATTAAGATCGATCACTTTCCATGACCGTTTTTAATTAATCATAATTTAACGATGATATTACAGAAAAAAATGGTTCAAACAATCCTTAAGAATGTCTAAAAACCGTCCACTATCATTAAGAATATTCAAGCTACTGTCTACAGTTGTAGTTCAATAGTGGTTTAGAGTGTACTGGACCTCACCAGGCATCGTGCGCTTATTGTCTGCGCAATTCGCTCTATTTCGAAATCCTTAATTGGGGTCTTTGTGAACCGCGATAAAAAACGAAAAAATTACAAAATACACTGAGAAAAGAAAATGGTCAAAACTTCCAAATGACTTCAAATTAGTCTGAGTAACTAAATATTTTTTAAATTGATAAAATGAACAATTCGGTATACTAATTAATTAGTTGATTCTATTCCATTCAGTTCATTCTACTGCACCGCTCACTTGACAGCCCGTGTACGCCGGATTTAGTCGACTCAACAAAATTTTCAATGATTCAACAAATTTATTTTCTCAGGGTACACTTCAGAAAAATCAAAGAAATTTTTTGAAAAACCTGGTACTATGTATAGTACCAATGAGTATAATATATAGTACAATGAGTATAATCAATTTTACCAGGGAACGTACCCGATGTACCAAAACCCTTATTACAAACGCGAAAATCGATTTCAAAATATGAAACCAATATCCCCTCGACCTAATAACACTTCAGATCATTTAAACTCCCAAGACGCCCGTCGAGCGCACGCGTTGACGAGCGACTCTCAAAACCAGCGTCCTACAGCTGTGAAGTTCCTCACAGCAGGAGATATGTTAGATGGACCAGCGGACAAGGTCGTTCCCCAATAATCACTTTACGAGCCCCAGAACTCGAAAAAGGTTACGGACGTTTCCTAATAGACACGGGAGCCGACATAAATATAATAAAATTACAAGCGTCAAAACGCAGATGCATAATAGCAACACATGATTTTCTAAACTTATCAGGTATAACACCAGAGAAAATTCATACGTTAGGTTCCACAGAATTAACCCTGTTTGATAAACCAGTAAAATTTCAAGTGCTTAACGAAAATACCGCCATTCCCGCTGATGGAATAATAGGCATCGAATTTCTTTTAAACGAAAAAGCAGAAATATCTTTCCACCATAACACTTTAGTGACCACGTCAAAACCAATAAACCCGATCCCATTTGAAAATGTTTCGGAAGACACAGATCAAAACTCAAAAATCGCCTGCAACATAGCGCAAGAACAAGAAGGTACGTCTTTTATTTTAAAGGCTCGTACTCCCATGAAAGTCCCAATCAAAATAGCTAACTCAAACTTGAAGACGGGATTTCTCCCACGGATCCAAACCCCAGAAAATATATTCATGGGAAATGCAGTCGTTACAAATAATAACGGAACTTGTTACATTTATGCGATAAACGCTTACGAAGAGGACGCCCAAATTGACGTACCTCCGCAGCATCTAGAACCCTTTGAATATTACGACGACTCAGAAGATTTCTTTGAACCTGATAGCGACGACAGTGCATGTGAATCTCCAATAGATAGAGATCGACGAATACGTGAAAGCCTTCGCTTAGATCACTTAAATTCAGAAGAGAAACAACATGTTCTCGATTTGATAAAAGAATATCCTCATCTGTTTCACTTGCCTGGCGACAAGTTACCCTCTACGACGGAAATAAAACACTCTATACCCACGACGGACGAACTACCCGTTACTATACGACAATATCGTTTTCCACCCGCTCATAAAGATGAAATAAATAAACAAGTTAACAAATTGTTAGAAAATAACGTCATTGTAAATTCAGCCTCTCCGTATAACTCACCTTTATGGATTGTACCTAAGAAGCCAGATTCGAAAGGAAATAAACGATGGAGAATGGTGATAGACTTTCGGGAACTAAATTCAAAAACTATAAGCGATGCTTACCCATTACCCAATATTACTGAAATTCTAGATAGACTCGGTGGAGCAAAATATTTTTCAACTTTTGATTTAGCTAGTGGATTTCATCAGATCGAAATGGATCCCAAAGACAGACAAAAGACTGCTTTTAGCACTCCTAACGGACATTACGAATACGCAAGAATGCCATTTGGTCTTAAAAATGCCCCAGCCACTTTTCAACGACTAATGGACAGAGTTCTTCTTGGATTACAAGATAGTGAATTATTCGTATATCTTGACGATATTGTACTTTTTGCTACTTCCTTAGAAGAACATGGAACAAAAGTTAGAAGGCTTTTTAATAAACTCAGTAATGCCAAATTATCACTTCAACCAGACAAATGTGAATTTCTAAATACCGAAGTAATTTATCTCGGTCACATAATCAGCGACGGAGGTGTCCGTCCTGACCCTAAAAAGACAGAGGCAGTCGATAAATTCCCGATACCCAAAACAGTTACGAACGTTAGACAATTCCTCGGCTTAGCCGGTTATTATAGAAGATTCATAGAAAATTTTTCTGAGAAAGCAAAACCATTGAGTGATCTATTAAAAAAAACTGTCGAATTTAAATGGGGATCAGAACAACAAAAGGCATTTGATTATTTGAAAAAAGCATTGTGCTCTTCTCCCATATTACTATATCCAAATTTTGAAGAACCTTTTATATTAACCACTGACGCTTCAAATTATGTTATCGATGCAGTATTGAGTCAAGGAAAAATAGGAGAAGATAGCTTATCTATCAAGATTATTAAATTCAGCTGAACAAAATTATAGCACCACAGAAAAAGAATGCCTTGCCATAGTGTACGCGATATTGCATTTCAGACCATACTTACACGGACGACATTTTACACTTGTTAGTGACCACGAACCCTTAAGATGGATAGATTCAGTAAAATTGCCTGTTCAAAGATTAATTCGTTGGAGAATACGATTACGCGAATACGAATACACTTTCGTTTATAAACCAGGTCAACTCAATTCGAACGCAGACGCGCTTTCAAGAAACCCTGTTCTTCCAGAAGTTACAATATTACCTATATCATCTGCCGCAAAGAAAACGACGACGGTAGCCCCTCGTAGTGCTACCGCCCCAAATCCATTAATAAAACGCGGACAACCATTGAGCAGTAAAAACAAACCTTTAGATACAGTGTTCGAAGTATCAAATCTACCTGGGAACACAATTGCTGAACGAGTAAGAAATCGAAAGATTATTAGTAGACCTCCCCCTGTAGTACCAGTAAAACTACCACGAACTCACACTAAAGCTCAAATAACAAGGGCCAGCTCTGACTCATCCGACACAGAGCAACGACCACCAGCTGCGCGTGCACGAAACAGCGCTTTTCCAAGTCTTGCAGAAAAGAGAATTGCACCCCAAAGTAATTTCAAAAGATATTTTTGTGAAGACTGTTACGTTGAAATAGTTATGGATGAACGAAATCGCAATGGCTCTCAAATCATTAACAAACATCAATTAATACCGGAACAACGACACGCCATTGATTGTAGTATTTGTGGTACCGCGTTATTTGAAGTGAAATCCCCTTATAAATGTAATGATTGTATACTAGCTTGGTTATTAAATCGAGTCTCAATCGAAAATGGACAGTTACTTCATGCCATAATGCACAGCCATAACAATTACTTGGCAAGGTAGTAACTAAAAACTGTTTCCGTTTTAGAATGCCATTTATCAGAAACGGAAAGGCTGCCATTTTCGAGGGCATAAACGAAGACTCATACATTTCGGTCCTCATTACGCCGAGACTTACCGTACCAAAAAGAGAGGAATACTTAACACATTTTATAAATCACGCCAAGAAAGTACGCCAAGCGAGGCAACTACTCCGAGATAACGTGACACTAGTTTGGAGAGAAGATTTCCGTAGTTTGTGCGCGCCACCATATGGTCCCGACGCAATACCTGGAGACATTTTTGACCTCCGGTCGTTATTCGGTCTACCACCCATACCCAAAGAACCATTAGATCCATTCTGGGTACAACAAGTAATAGAACTCTATGGAGGAATGGACTTTGAAACTATCCATTCTTTTCCAGATCGAATCAAGCTCGACATGAACACACTAATTCCGACAAAATCTCCACTCCACCGACTGGGAAAAAGCTACGTGGTGTACACGGGAACAGTATATACCCCATCTCATTTTTATGTCATAAAGAAAAAATATATCCATCGAATAGAGAAATATAGCGACACCATCGAACGATACCTCAAGGAATTTCCTATATTCGAAATGGGATTACTAGAGCCATTGGAAATCGGGTGCTGTGCCATCAAGATAACTGAAACATGGTTGAGAGCAAACATTTTACAAAAAACAAACGGATTTGCAACTATCAATCTTGTAGACCTCGGAGGTATTTTAGTAGTAAACGATTACGATCTAAGGCCTTTGCCTCCGCGAATAAAAACGGGACAAGGATTAGCCATAAAAGTTCATTTAGAAAATACCGAACCCAAAACCGAAGGGCCATGGCCCGATAGTGAATCATATTTCCTGAACGATATTTTAGCTAGACGACCCCTAAAAATAAAGGGAATATGCTGTCGTGGACACGGTGACTCCATGTCACTGGGAGTAAGGTTGCAAGACAAGCCTACAAGTCTAGACATCAAAAGAATCCTAATAACTCGAGGCTTGGCTGTGGATGGATCCGTAGCAGATAGACTGCTCACGGACATTCCACCCAACCATATAGACATACTACTTCCCCCACGTACTGCCGCTCACTACATTTAATGTCAGATTTAAAGAATTATACCAGATAACCCAAAAGAAAAGAGCAACAAATTTTTTTTTTTAAAAAAAGAAAAAGAGATGGTACATGCAAAAAAACACAGTAAATAAATTTTTTTTCTTTTAATAAACAAACAAAATTTTTAATAAAAAAAAAGAGAGAGAAAATGTAAAGCAAATAATAATAATATATTTTTTTTTCTCTCTTTAAAATGTGTTTTAATAGTAATAATAAGAATAAATATAACCTTTTTATAAAACAAAAAAAAAATTAAAAATAAAAATAAAATATTTTTCTCCTCAAATAAAATAAATATTTTCTTTCTTGATATTAATAATAATAATTACACATGCAAAGGGAACGTAAATAATCACACAAGAATTCAATTTTACATTTTTTTTTCTTCTCTCTTTATTCACCCTTTCCCAAAGGAAAAGAGCCACCCATACTCGATCATTACATACATAATTATATATATTCCTTTTTCTCTCATACATATATATATATTCAAAAAGTCTTTTTATATTAAAGCCTTTAATCAGGGTCGTAGGCTGCTAAAACTTCCAAGGGCGACGACCATGCTGGATGATCCCAATCATCCTCAGGGTGATCCTGCCCCCAAGGACCCTCCATCAGCCACCGAATTCCGAACGCATCGAACCCACTCGACCGTTCCATCCAGTCATTTCCTCGTCGTAAGAGCCTACGGTCCTCCCGCCGTATCTTCATGAACGAGATGTACACGACATCCCAAACATACTGGAAAATAAATAATAATAAAATATTGTGACGATACTAACTTTTAACGAAAAATAAGACAAAATAATAAATAAAAACCGCACGATCGTTGATCGATGTGGCGCCCGGCCGCCATATTGAAAAACTGTCAAGCGGACAGCGACGCGTAAATAATGAACATGGCCGCCTCTCGGACATCGAGAAACGTGAAGTTAACATCGATTATATAATCGATGTTAACAATAATTCAAAATAAACCATTTTATGATTAAATTAAATTGAAATAAATGAAAATAGATGAAATCAAGAGACTCGGTAGAGTCTCGGGACAAGTACATTTGACAGCTCTGTCTGTCGTCTGCTTGCCCGAGGCTCACCCGAGTATATTATCTCTGAATAAAACGATTTCAAGGGTGGGGGGAAACTCTTTCTTGAATTACTAAGCCCAGGCGTCATCTTATGATTTGAAATTTGAACTGGAGACTAATTAAGTTATCCCCCCTCGATTGAGCCATAAATCAATCCGATTGATGCCGTAATTGCTGAGAAAAAACTTTGCACGGGCAAAATTATGCGATGATCGAAGTATGCGTGCGTGTATGTATATGACACAGAGAAAGGGCTCGTGTGGCCATTGTGTTTCTGATTGGTCGCGACTGACGACATATCCCTGTGTTCCCATTCGACAAAAAGTTTTGGATACGAGTAACACGAATAACACTAATACGTCTTCATATGAATGTGTCCTTTGATTTCGCGGACATACAGAAACGTTCGAAAATCAGAAATCGGGAAAAGAGTTCAAGAGACTCGGCAGAGTCTCGGGTTCAAGTGTCGACGAAAGAAAAGTGCGAAGACGTTAAAAAAAAAAAAAGTCAACGTCAGTGGATGACGAAAAAGTGTTAGGTCAAGAGACTCGTCAAGAGTGTTGTAATAGTGTGTGTAGTGCGGGGTTAAGTGCGGTTCCTATCTATATCGCTAAAGTGTCAGCTGTCACAGCTGCAATATCTATATCTCTAATGTGTCAGCTGTCAAAGCTGCAAATTTATATTCGAGTGTTGACAAACCGAAAATGCGGAAGTACGTACATGAAAAAAAGTTATTTCGATTCAGTGAACGATTAAAATAATACGTATAAGATCGTGATTTTGGGTGGTCCAATTAATAAGTGATAGAAATTTCGCGCATGTGTCAGTTGTACAAGTCGCAAGCTCATATTTCAGTGTCGACAAACAGAAGTGCGAAAACGTAAAAAAAAAATTTTAAAGTTCAGTGATTAACATAAAAGTGTTTCAATGAATTGATTTGTGAAAAAATATTAAATAATTTTAAAAAATCCGCGAATTCGTGTAGCTGGATTAAGTGCTATAAAATGCATCGAAACATAACCTCAAAGATTCAGTGGCAAACGTTTTAAAAATGTGTGAACTCTCAAATCAATGGTGTTGATGTTTAGATCGTGGAACGCAACGAGATTTTTTTTTCAAGCATGTCCCTCATATTTTTGTCCCACATCAAGACATATTTTTCGTAAAAGGGAGTGTGTGCGTGATGAAACCTAGTGACCAAAATGTATCTTGTTCATTAATAAAAACTTGTAAAAACAAGGAGTGTTGATGAAATGTTTATTTTCAAAAATTTACATGTGACTATTCTTGTGGAGTCATGATTTTCAATACTTTTCAGTTGCGGTCTACGAATCAACCAAAAAACTCCCAATATTCTACACGCTAGGCTAACTTCCTTCGCTTTTCCTTTTAGGCATTCGACTACAGCTTTTCTTATCAACTGGAGTTTCGCTGATTATGTGAACGTTGTATTTACGGAACATCTTCGCCAACAAGTTTATACATCAAAATGTCAGCAATAATATGATGACATGACTCGGTCAGGCTTGTGCAAGATTCGAGTGAAACCTCAATTATGACAAAAAAATCAAGATATTGAATATTTCTTCAATTCTGTAGTGTGCATTGTAGCAGAATTGCTGTAAATGTTTCTATACAGTATTAACTTCATCCTCCCGGCAATGTTTCTTCTCATAGCATTAAAATTCTTATCGCTGAGATGCAATAAAAGTTTGTGTCAAAATTTTTCCCTACTCCGAAGACACCGCAGGCTGTAGTAAACTGAATTGCGGTTCTTCGCTTTGTCCATTAGGTTTGAATTAAACTACCAAAGCTGACGCAATGGACCATTTACTATTCTTAATGAATACATTAAAACTATTGTCTCTTTCGCATAAGAGATAATGGTTGTTAGTTGCAGCTCAACGGCAACACTGTTTTCTTTGCAAATAATAATTGATACGAATTTTCATTGTTTGGTAACGGTAAATTCTTTTTGTAAATTCTTTATTCAAGATTAAATTACTTTTGCCATAAAGTATTTCAAAGTGAAAATGTATTCTGTGGACAATCTACTTTTCACTTTTCCTTGAAAAAAAAAAAAAAAAAAAAAAAAGAAACAAGGAAGCAGGCTCGTTCCACTCTTACCATAAATTAAATAAAGAACTGAGACAAAATTAGAATCGGATATGAGAATTATGTTTTTAAACAAAAAATATAAAATTATGAATGAAGTGAAAATAAGAATTCATACACATGGTACATCAGGTAGCATAATAGCATAAACCATCATTTTCATCAAACCATCTAATGAATACTTATATTAAAGTTTTGATAAACATGCTCCGTCGCTGTCTTACAGAATGGAATGTGCACTTTCATCCAGTCATCATTTATCCAAGCTGATGAGATACCTTCATGTTATTCGATATAAATGAACCCAAAGTGTTGCAAAAGGTAGCTTGCGTGGAAGCAGAAATCTTAAATTGCTTTAGCCGGTCGGGGCAATTTTATAATCAGTTTGTCTGAAAATGGTTTACCGCTGTGCTGAATGTCTCTTATGTTTTACGTGCAGTTTTATTTTCTATTGGTTATTTATATTCGCGAATTAAAGTCGCATATTCATTCTGAAAGTGAAATTCAGGGTAAAAAATTTTCATTCATGAAAGCAAAATTGAATTTTTTCCCTTCAATTCTAGGAATTACATTTTTCAATTTTTTTTGTTCCCATTAGGGGAATGGATATGTTTTTGCAAATTGATTCGCTAATTTCAATTCGAGTATTTTTGAATACTCGAATTTGGATTTTTAATTAGTTAAAGTATTAGTAAAATTTGGATTTTTAATTAGTTAGTAAAATTAGTAGTATTTAAAATGAGTGATTAATTTGGTACTCAATTGGAATTTCCGATTTTTTATTCGGTACATAATTTAAATATTTGTGATTTCTATTCAGAAATTGAAATTTAGTTGATAATTCGGAATACCCTAAATTAATAAAAACAGGATTCTAAATAAGAAAAATAATTTCAGTACCCCAAATTTCCGTTGGTGAATTGGTATTTGGTATATAATTTAAATGACTTCAAATTCCAAATCGAGATGTAAAATTCAGTACATAATTTCAATCGCAAAATGTATTTTGCAAATTTGGCCCATCATTTTAACTATCAAGAGACTCAGTAGAGTTTCAGGACAAGTACATTTGACAGCTCTGTCTGTCGTTTGTTTGCCCGAAGCTCGCCCGATCGAGAGACTCGATAGAGTCTCAGGACAAGTACATTTGACAGCTCTGTCTGTCGTCTGTTTGCCCGAGGCTCGCCCGAGTATTTTATCTCCGAATAAAACGATTCGCGGTGGTGGGGGTAAAAACTGAAAGTCATTTTCTCGAATTACGAAGCTCAGGAGACAGATGATGACTTGAAAATTGAACTGGAGACTAACTATGAAAAGGTCTTTCGATTGGGCCTTAAATGAGCACGATTGATGTCGTATTTGCTGAGAAAAAACTTATCACAGGCTCAAGATTAATCTAAAAATACCAACACATCGGAAGTTTGACGTGTCTGTATACGACACAACGAAAGGCCTTTTGATGCTATCGAGTTTCTGATTGGTCGCGAGTGAGGACATATTTTTGTCGCGGCTGACGATTTTCTATCTATATCGCTAATGTGTCAGCTGTCAAAGCTGCAAATTCATATTCGAGTGTTGACAAACCGAAAATGCGGAAGAAATTTGAACTAATTTGTATGTCAAAGTCGCAAATTCTATCAGAGTGTTGACAGATGGTAAGGCCGGAATAATTCACTCAAAAAAAAAATATCAATTTGACCTTTTGAAACCCACATTTTTCCTTAAGTGCAATTAGCTCAAAACTTTGTACTCGGGGGTTTAATCGGTCGCTGATTACAAATCTGCACTCAAAATTTACAAATTCAAGATGGTGAATCCAATATGGCGAACAACAAATGCAAAAATTGTTTGATGAAAGCAAAATATGGTACTCGGGGGTTTTCGGGGTCGCTGATTACAAATCTGCACCCAAAATTTCAAAATTCAAGATGGCGGATACAATATGGCGGACAAGAACTGCGAAAATCGTTAAAGAAAAGCAAAAGTTGGCACGCGGGGGTTTTTAGGTTCACCGATATGAATAATATTGTTCGATATTTGAAGGAATATTAAACTCATGAGTCGATGATGATACATTGCAATTTTCAAGCATCTTGCTTTTATAGAAAATCGTAATTCTGGGGCTCCTCTCAATAACGAATCGTCTCAATAACGAAGATAATTTTTCAAAATTGTATATCGGATCGATTCATAACTTGGGGAGAAACTCTTCATATCTATTCTGCTGCGATTTCTCGATATATTTTTTTTATTTTCATGGACAACTTGGAAGCCGTTAAAGAAGCATTAAATTTTTATGATTCACTTCCTAAACTCACTGTTCTTCAAATGTCCTTCTAATGTCGAAGTGAATTAACAACACTTTGCTTCCAAGTTGTAAATCATTATTCCCAGAATTTTTATGTATGTATTTAGCTATTGAAGTTTTTAAAAACACGGCAACGCTTCTATAGTAATAGCGAATCATATAAGAGTAAATTTATAGTATTTATAGTATATGATCAATCCAATTATCTAATCGGGTATGAGTGGAGTGGACAGTAGATATCAATTTGTCATTCAAATAAATTCATGATGTAATCATGCAAATACGAAAAAACTCTAGGCTTTAGAGGTGTTGAGAAAAAAAAGAGTGATATCAAGGGGTTTTAACAAGGGGGACATGTCCCCTCCCCGGGGAAAAAACCCTGGACAAGTACATTTGTTTGACTCCCGTTTCCATCTGTTGTCACAATAAGTTATCCCCCCCCTAACCCAAAAAATAATGAAACCCCCAAAAAGACATATCAAAAATGCCAGAATAGATTTGAGAATTTGAGAAAGAAAACTCCCTGGCCAAAAAGGAAAATCCCTGGCCCCCTCCCCCTTTAAAAAAATGAAACAATTTGAGGAAAAAAGCCTTTTGCCAAAAATACCCTAACAAAACCCTGCCAAAAAACGCCTAAAATAATTACAACCCCCAAATAAACATACAAAAAAATGCCAGAATAGATTTGAGGAAAAGAAGTCCCTGGCCAAAAAGGAAAAATAAAATTCGAAAAAAGGAATACTCCCTCTCCTCTCAAAAAAACCTTAACAAAACCCTGTCAAAAAAACGCCTTTGATTACTACCCCCCAAAAAAATATGGAAAAAATGGCAGAATAGATTTGAAAAAAGAAGCCCCTTGCCAAAAAGAAAAAAAATAATGCTACGGAAAAAATCGAACGAATCGCTATCACAAAAAATACCGAGAAAATGCTACAACTCTTGCCAGCAAAAAAAAAGAAATTCGAGAAAAAAAACAACCCAGCCGAACTAGTTCCCTGAAACGTACCAAACACCCACCAGAAAAAAAACCCTAGAAAAAACTACTTCCTCCTCTCCACCCAAAAAAGTGGAGCATCCGATGAAAAAAAAACAGACTCTTAAAGAAAAATAATTGCTGCATAAGAAAAATAACTACTCGACAACATGAAATATGAAGAAGCCAATGAGTTACGTTCAGGACTAAAATTTATAATATCAATAATGGGACAAGTATTTCATTGATGCTCGACAATAGATTCATGAGAAAATTAAAAAAAAAGCAGTTAGTGGTTGAAAAGAAAACCAGCCTAGCAAAAAGAAAAACCGGTCCAAATGAAAAAATAAAAATGGGGTGTATAACAAACAAATGATAAACCTAGTTTATAAAAAAAATCGAGGAGACAATAATTTACGTTCAGTGCTGAAATTTTTAATATCAATAACAGGACAAGTATTTCATTGGAGCTTGATAATATAATAGACTTATAAGAAATATTTAAACAATCAATCGAAAAGAGTTACCAATCTACAAAAAGAAGAATCGGTCGAAAAAAACAGTACCCAAATGAAAATAAATGAAAGGGTTTTAACAAACAAAAGAACCTAATCTACAAAAAATTAAAGAGACAACGATTTATGTTCAGCGTTGAAATAATATGCTTGAGAATAGATCAACGAGAAAACAAAAATAACTTGGTTTTCAAAAGAGGTACCAAGTTACAAAAATAGTCATACATATAAAAACGAGTCTGGAAACAGGATCAAAGAGAAAAAAGAGTAATTGGTGGATAACAAAAAAAAATAGTGTACAAAAAATTAAAAATCGTAAAAGATGATGATTCACGTTCAGCACTTACATTTAGAATGATATTTATTGGTGTTTGAGAAAAGATTAACAACAAATAGTTTTCGAAAGTGCAATTCTTCCACATTGTTCGCTCGATGGGAATGGAAAAATCTTATTGGTAACGATTTGTTAAACGTTCACCACCGTACGTTCAGCGTATACGCACAGAGTACTTGTCCGGCCCATAACTTTTTATGCAAATTGCTCATTCAAGAAAAAATCGGGGACCACTCGCGAAAAAGCAAAGCGTTTTTTATTGCAGTAATATTTCCACATGAACTATAAGTTTTTTTCATAGCAGCAGATGATAAGTTATTATTAAGTTAAGTTAAGTTGTTTCCCGTCGTATTATAAGAACAATAACATTGCTGGTTGTATGTGAGCAGGCAGCTTTAGAAAATGATGAACCAATTTAGCTGAACAGAGTCCTAATATGACAATTTCGTAATAATGCTGGTTGTATGTGAGCAGCAGCTTTAGAAAATGATGAACCAATTTCGCTGAACAGAGTCCTAATATGACAATTTTGTAATAATGACAACAAAGAGTATCGTATTCCATTTAAGTCGATATCAAATATCGCGAATGATGCGAGGTTATCCCGAGGGAAACAGCTAGATTATTTTTTATAAGTTTGTGTTTGTGCGAACAGTGCGCACATTTTATACCTCCGACTTGAAATATATACTGAACCATTGGAAATGTTTCGTGTGTGTTGTGAGAGAGCGCTCATTGGTCGACCGAGTTCGTAAAAGTTTCTTTCCACAATCTCAAATCTGCTGAGTCAATAAATACAAACTTTGGAGCAAAATTTTCATTGGACTAATGGATTCGATGAAAGCAAGGATTCGTGTGAAGCTTGTTTGAAGAGATTGGACTCCATGGGTTCTATGACTTCACTTCTAATTTGATTTTTTCTTGAATGAGCAATTTGCATAAAAAGTTATGGGCCGGACAAGTACTCTGTGCGTATACGCTGAACGTACGGTGGTTAACGTTTAACAAATCGTTACCAATAAGATTTTTCCATTCCCATCGAGCGAACAATGTGGAAGAATTGCACTTTCGAAAACTATTTGTTGTTAATCTTTTCTCAAACACCAATAAATATCATTCTAAATGTAAGTGCTGAACGTGAATCATCATCTTTTACGATTTTTAATTTTTTGTACACTATTTTTTTTTGTTATCCACCAATTACTCTTTTTTCTCTTTGATCCTGTTTCCAGACTCGTTTTTATATGTATGACTATTTTTGTAACTTGGTACCTCTTTTGAAAACCAAGTTATTTTTGTTTTCTCGTTGATCTATTCTCAAGCATATTATTTCAACGCTGAACATAAATCGTTGTCTCTTTAATTTTTTGTAGATTAGGTTCTTTTGTTTGTTAGAACCCTTTCATTTATTTTCATTTGGGTACTGTTTTTTTCGACCGATTCTTCTTTTTGTAGATTGGTAACTCTTTTCGATTGATTGTTTAAATATTTCTTATAAGTCTATTATATTATCAAGCTCTAATGAAATACTTGTCCTGTTATTGATATTAAAAATTTCAGCACTGAACGTAAATTATTGTCTCCTCGATTTTTTTTATAAACTAGGTTTATCATTTGTTTGTTATACACCCCATTTTTATTTTTTCATTTGGACCGGTTTTTCTTTTTGCTAGGCTGGTTTTCTTTTCAACCACTAACTGCTTTTTTTTAAATTTTCTCATGAATCTATTGTCGAGCATCAATGAAATACTTGTCCCATTATTGATATTATAAATTTTAGTCCTGAACGTAACTCATTGGCTTCTTCATATTTCATGTTGTCGAGTAGTTATTTTTCTTATGCAGCAATTATTTTTCTTTAAGAGTCTGTTTTTATTTCATCGGATGCTCCACTTTTTTGGGTGGAGAGGAGGAAGTAGTTTTTTCTAGGGTTTTTTTTCTGGTGGGTGTTTGGTACGTTTCAGGGAACTAGTTCGGCTGGGTTGTTTTTTTTCTCGAATTTCTTTTTTTTTTGCTGGCAAGAGTTGTAGCATTTTCTCGGTATTTTTTGTGATAGCGATTCGTTCGATTTTTTCCGTAGCATTATTTTTTTTTCTTTTTGGCAAGGGGCTTCTTTTTTCAAATCTATTCTGCCATTTTTTCCATATTTTTTTGGGGGGTAGTAATCAAAGGCGTTTTTTTGACAGGGTTTTGTTAAGGTTTTTTTGAGAGGAGAGGGAGTATTCCTTTTTTCGAATTTTATTTTTCCTTTTTGGCCAGGGACTTCTTTTCCTCAAATCTATTCTGGCATTTTTTTGTATGTTTATTTGGGGGTTGTAATTATTTTAGGCGTTTTTTGGCAGGGTTTTGTTAGGGTATTTTTGGCAAAAGGCTTTTTTCCTCAAATTGTTTCATTTTTTTAAAGGTAATATGAATTCAAGATAAAATAAACGAAAATAACATTGAAATAAGTAATATGCCCGCTTCACGGACATCGCGCAACGCGAAGCAACCCGAATGCGCGCGCATCGATTATATAATCGATGTTAATAATTATTAAAAATAAACGATTTTATGGCGTAATTGTTTAAAAATAAATAAAATAAGATTAAATAATGCGAAAATAATATAAAATAATATGAATATCACGAGAAATGAGCGAAATAAGAATGAAGCGACACCGCGCAGGAGCGTTTCCATGCCAACGACGCACAACAAAGCAAACGCGCATGCCCGGCGCTCGAGCATCGCTAACGGACATGCGCGAGCGGCCGCAGTTTCGGCGGCGAGTTGGGTATAAAAGGCGGTGCACAGAGCATTCGTCAGGCATTCTCCTCTTTCGAACTGAAGCTTGAAAAAGCTAAAGAGAAGAACCTCTTCCCTCCCTGGCAGGTCTAATGGATGCCTGGGATATTGGGGTAGTTCGGTGACGTTCAACTCCCGTAGCCCAGGGTCTTTTTTAATTATTATAAATAATCCCACCGATGCCCAGGATATTGGAGCAGTCCGGCGACGTTCGACTCCCGTAGTCTGGGATCCCAATCCTTTAATTATTATTATTATTTTTTACATCCTCCCGTAGATGCTCGGGATATTGGGGTAGTTCGGTGACGTTCGACTCCCGTAGCCCGAGATCTCATTCCTTTCACACCTTTGGACGCTCGGAATATTGGAAGGGTTCGGCGACGTTCAATTCCCGTAGTTCGAGGTCTATTTCATTATTATTATTAAATTCAAATAACGGCATTGCACCATAGTTTTTATAATTCTGTCAGGAAAGAAAAATTCTTTCTTACCGACATAACCTCGCCAGGGACGGGAGACGTTAATGATATTATTTGTTTTATTAAAAACAAGTAATAAATAGAAAATTTATTCAAATAAATAAAAAAGGAGATTCTTATCATTATTTTGAAAACAAAATAATACTCAACCATTATTATTATTATAAGCAGGCGAAAAACGTTAAATAAAGCGAAAAAGCATTGTAAAAATCAAATAATTCTATTTATTATCAAATGAAAAATTGTTAATAATAAAAACACGCGTTCATAAAACAAATCAAACAAATTAAAACAAAAATAAGCATTGTAAATTCAAAAAACCGATATAATTTTGTTCTTTTTCAATAAAAATCAATTTTTATATTGATTTCATTTTAAAAACTCGTGTCGTCTCACTTCCTTTTCATACCTGCTCCTTTTAAATTAAGGAAGCGCGGACCTGCGCGTAGCGAGTGTACGCATAGGTAAAAGCGTTCCGTTACAATATATATAAGCTAAATCAGTCAAAACAAAACAAAAGAGAAAATTTTATATACAAATTTTACAGGACTTACCATAAAAGCGTTACAATGTTTCCTTTTTCCCATTTTAAAAAATTTAAAATTTTTCCTTCTCTTGTTAATTTCTCTTGAACTGCGCTCGATGACGCTCGAAGAAATAGTGAGGATGACCGAAAAAGGCAGAAAACAGATTTTCCCACCACTCAAAAACTATCCCCACTAAAAGTCTTGACCTCATACCCGTAACAGACTCCGCACATCTAAAAGACATAAAAATAAAAAAAAAAAGGAAAAGAAAAAAATGGAGTGGTGCAAGCTGCACTTGTTTGTATACATACTTATATATATATGCACATGAGTGGCACTCTTCACCTATAACATAAAATAAACTTTTCCATACTAAACAATTCAAAAAAAAAAAAATAACAATAACAATAAAAAAAATAATAATAATAATATATCATTATCCTAAATTTGTACTTATACATATTTCTTTTATGTTTTTAGACTTATAATGTGTACCTCTAGGGTCACTATATTTATTTTCGCACTTACCTGTGGATCAGTCTGGACATCCCCCACACATAACATTCAACCGATCACCAATCACGCCGGATTATACTACGAACCATTACACGAGGTTCATTTTACACGGACCGAATGGCGTCTAACGACTTACATAGACCTGAGACGGTTTGAAGATAAAGAACCTACCTTTTCCGAAATTGACGTGATGGAAAACGGTTGTAGACCATACCTGTTTGACCGTTGTAAATTATTTATCGACAAGGAAAGTTTGAAATCCAAACACACCCTAATAAAAAAATATCTAACATATATCCGAAAACAAAAAGTTATCGAACATACTGTCAAAAGAAGCGCTCCATTTGGCTTCATTGGCACTATCAGCAAAACTCTTTTTGGAACTCTAAATACCGACGACGCAGCTTACTTTAATCACCATATCAATCAACTCCATCAGAGTGATAAGAAAATGGCTGTTCTTGTAAGAGAACAAACTCATATCGTACGATCAGAATTACATGACTTGACAGAACGACTGGACGAAATGGAAAAAAGACATAAAGAAAATTGGAAAAATGTAGCAAAAACTGTGGGCAACGCGACAAGCCAAATTATGTACATCAAGTCCCTAGTAGATTGGAAAAACAGCATGGACAACATCGCAGACACATATCTTTCAAGCTTACGCGCAATAGTTGACGCCATTCATTTTATTAAAATGGGTCTTCTTCATCCGGAACTACTCAACCCCACAACAATGGAACTCATAGTGAAAAGCTTCATTGAATATCACCAGCAATACCTTTTCCCCATTTCACTGGACGAAATACACTCCGGAGCCTTATCAAAAATATCACGTCTAGCCACCGCCTACCATGACAAAAAAATAATAATTGTCATGCACATCCCTCTCTTGGAACCAACCAAATTCATCATATATAAACTCCATTCCCTCCCAATACCACAAATAATCGGAAACAACACCCAAGGAGCAGCATACGTTCAGCCAAGGGCATCTCATATCATCATCTCAAGGGACATGGATAAATATGCACTAGTGCAAGAGAACGACTTTCCTCAATGTCAACATCTGGAAAGATACCAAATCTGTGCGCCTAATTATCCCATCTTCGAAACCACTGCACACCTGAACTGCGATTAGTACTATTAACGGACGGAGGACACGAATCATACCGAGACTGCGAAATAAAAATTATGAAGAAACAAACACCCTACTGGAAACAATTGGATTCCACATCAGGATGGCTATTCTCAGTACCTCAGCCAGAAAGGGTGCAAATACTATGTGACAATGAAACGGCTATCGCAACGGAAGTAAATGGCACAGGTATATTGAACCTTAGACCTGGCTGCATTGCAAAAACGTACTACGCCACGTTAACCGGAACACAAACACTTAAAGACACCATCGAGGAAATATACATTGCCGAAACCCATCTGGACGTAAATCAACTCGTACCCAACATCACAAATTACAAACCTCTGGTAGATCCCAGAAATCACGGTTTCGCCTCCTCCGTTGTGATACAAACAACAAAGGGGACCCTGCAGTTCGATACCTCGCTAAAAGAAATAGAAGAAAAACTCCTACTTGCCGCAATCCAAGAGCAGGATCGACAGGAACAAACCACTTACACCACAACAACTATATACGGGGAAATCATCATAGCCATCGTACTACTCACATACATGCTCCGTGGATACCTAGTTTTCACCGCTTATTTCCTTCTCAACATGTGTCGCACTACGACATCGACTGACGAAGACGAGGACCACCCCAGCTACGTAGGAGAAGAACAACCTCAACCAACACCAAGACCCGAGAAAATTTACGACGTCCCTATCACCACTCCACGGCCAGTATTTTACCACGACGTTTCAACTCAAGCCGAACCCAAGCCATCAACACCATAAAAGAGAGCACTGAACACAACACATACACACATCAAGAGACTCGGTAGAGTCTCGGGACAAGTACATTTGACAGCTCTGTCGTCTGCTGGCCCGAGGCTCGCCGGAGTATATTATCTCTGAATAAAGTAAAATTCGGTGGTGGGGGTAAAAACTGAAAGTCATTTTTTCGAATTACGAAGCTTAGGAAACAGATGATGACTTGAAAATGGAAATCGAGACAAATTATGAAATTGCCCTTCGATTAAGCCTTAATTGAGCACGATTGATGGCGTATTTGCTGAGAAAAAACTTTGCACAGGGTCAAGATTATGCAAAAATTCTAACACATTGAAGGAATTGGTGTGTCTGTACATGCGCGCAGACGACACAATCAAAGGCCTTTTGATGCCCATCAAAACCCATTTCCATTGAAGCCGGTCTTCGGCGACAAAAGTAACGAGTTCCCATTGGTCCTTTCCTTTGTACCCATACCACGGAAAGTTTGACGGTAGTTTTGACGCGAGACGCGTAAACAGCGTGTTTTTTGCGAACTTCTCGTAGATCCGTGTTGACAGATGGTAAGGTCGGAATAATTCACGCAAAAAAAAATATCAATTTGACCCTTTGAAACACACATTTTTCCTTACGTGCAACTAGCTCAAAACTTTGTACTCGGGGGTTTTCGGGATCGCTGATTATAAATCTGCACACAAAATTTAGAAATTCAAGATAGCGAATCCAATATGGCGGACAAGAAATGCAAAAATTGTTTGCTGATGCAAAATATGGTACTCGAGGGTTTTCGGGGTCGCTGATTACAAATCTGCGCTCAAAATTTAGAAATTCAAGATGGCGAATCCAATATGGCGAACAACAAATGCAAAAATTGTTTGATGAAAGCAAAATATGGTACCCGGGGGTTTTCGGGGTCGCTGATTACAAATCTGCACCTAAAATTTAGAAATTCAAGATGGCGGATCCAATATGGTGAACAACAAATGCAAAAATTGTTTGATGAAAGCAAAATATGGTACTCGGGGGTTTTCGGGGTCGCTGATTACAAATCTGCACCTAAAATTTAGAAATTCGAGATGGCGGATCCAATATGGCGGACCACAAATGCAAAAATTGGTTGATGAAAGCAAAACATGGTACTCGGGGGTTTTCGGGGTCGCTGATTACAAATCTGCACCCAAAATTTCGAAATTCAAGATGACGGATACAATATGGCGGACAATAACTGCGAAAATCGTTTAAGAAAAGCGAAAGTTGGCACGCGGGGGTTTTTGGGTTCACCGATTAACAATCTGCATGCAAAATTTCGAAATTCAAAATGGCGGATTCAATATGGCGGACCATAAATTCCAAAATTTTATGAAGAAAGTGAAAGGTTCAGAAAAAAGAAGTGATATCCTGGCCAAAAATCCCCTGCCCGGGGAAAAAAAACCTTGGACAAGTACATTTGTTGACCCCCGTTTCCATTTGTTTTCACAGAAAAAAACTACCCAAAAAAGTACAAAATTTTCAAAAAATTGGCAAGATCAAAAATGATTTACATTCAGCACTAAAATTTATAATATCAATAATAGGACAAGTATTTCATTGTCTCTTGAGGATGGAGTATTTAAAAAAAAGCAAAAATAAGTTCGTTATTGAAAAAAGTCACCAATGTATAAAAATAAAAATCGGTCCAAAAGAACAGAGTCCAGAAAAAAAATCAAGATAAAACAAAACGTGGAAAAAAAAATTTCAAACGAAAAAAATTAGATTGAAAAATAATTTCGGCCGTAGTATTTGGCGAGTTTTTTGCTTAGGTAGTATCACATAATGTATTTCTCATGGTACGAACTCGCCAAGTACTACGGCCGAAATTATTTTTCAATCTAATTTTTTTCGTTTGAAATATTTTTTTCCACGTTTTGTTTTATCGTGATTTTTTTTCTGGACTCGGTTCTTTTGACCGATTTTTATTTTTGTACATTGGTCACTTTTTTCAATAACCAACTGATTTTGCTTTTTATTAAATACTCCATCCTCAAGAGACAATGAAATACTTGTCCTATTATTGATATTATAAATTTTAGTGCTGAATGTAAATCATTCTTGATCTTGCTAATTTTTTTAAAATTTTGTACTTTTTTGGGTAGTTTTTTTCTGCGAAAACAAATGGAAACGGGGGTCAACAAATGTACTTGTCCAAGGTTTTTTTCCCCGGGTAGGTATAATATCCCTCAAATGTATTCGGATTGCATATTCAATTTACATAGTATGTATATTTTTAATGCATTTTGGATACATTTTTTATATATCTGAAATGTATTTTTCTATATGTGTCAGCATATTTTCACAGGTATATTTTCCACTATATTGAAAATGCATTCAACTTAGTATATTTTGGATGTATTTTTGATACATTTTTTATATATTTGAAATATATTTTTCTATATGCGTCAGCATATTTTCACAGGTATATTTTCCAATATATAGATAATACATTCAGTTCGTATGCCTGAAATATTTAGTATACACTGTAACACGATTTTCCCGGCTCGGGTCCATCTGTCCCTTCTGGACTCCTCCGACATGCCTACTCGAACCACGATAACCCGACCGGGGTGGACTGGGCGCCAGGTACGAAGGTACCGCCGGTAAAACCGACTTTAAGTTCGTCCACTCCGGCGCGAGGACGGTGGACGAGGCAGTTCAAGGGGGGCCACGAGGATCCAGGGTGGTCCGACTACTCAGCTCAACTGAAATACTTAATGGTAGAGGGGGTGGCTCGGGGCGAGAGCAAGGAATCGGGGCTGATTAAATAAAATATTCAAAAACCACGTAGTTGACCTTAAATGACAATTTATTTACGTAATTATAGTTGGTCGGCGAAGCACAGGTAGTCAAGGCCCGAAGGCAGGTAATAGGGGGTAACTGAACCGGACAACACGAAGCAGGACTTCGTCAACCGTGGTTCAAACAAAATAATCGGGGCAACACGTAATGGGGTCATTGATACATGAAATTATATAAAATAATGGAAATACTAACGGAGTTAGTGTTCGAGAAACTAACTCAGGTAATGCGATCGAGATCTAGGTAGCTCAAGTCCGACGACAGGTAATACGGTCGCTATAACAGGAAAAGTAACGAGATAAAAGAAAGTACTAGCGGAGTTAGTGTGCGCGACGCTAACTCAGGTAATTCGATCGCGGGTTAGGTAGCGGCAGTCCGAAGACAGGTAATAACGAGGACTGGACACGAAACTTAACTGAATAATCGAAATAATAACGGAGTTAGTGTGCAGGACACTAACTCAGGTAGTGCAAACGAAGATTAGGTAGTCAAAGTCCGAAGACAGGGAAAAGACCGACTTCACACGGAATGACATATATGAAATAATATTTCGACAGAAAGAAATACGAAAGTCGAGATAAATAAACGCGAAACAAAATAATAAAGGAATCCGAGGCATATAAGACCGAAACAATGCCGAATGTACTCGAGGCCGAGTGAGAGAGAGACAGCACGAAAACAAGCCGGCGCGACGCGCTCGCGGCCGGCCTTGAACGCGTAACTCCAAAACATGACAAAATATTATAGCCTAGTCAGGCTAATTTAATACAATAAAGTAACTCAACGGAATTATCGATAAATTCCGTTGTAGTTCGCAAAATTTTATAATTAAAAATGAAATAATATCGCGAGTCACCAAGGGGGACTCGACGGACTCATTGGGGCTCAATAAAACAAAAGAATTAAGAAAGAAGGACGATAAAAGAGCCACATTCTCGCTCGATTATTTCCGTCGTTCTTCCACGCCAATCATAATTGGCAAAACAAAATAATTTACTCACTACAAATCCCAATGTTCCGACGAGTCGGAAAGAATAAAGGAACGGGCTTACCGAGGCGAAATTCTCTGCTCACGTGGTGGTTGAATTGGCTCAGGAGCTCGATGAAACAGCGACTCGGCGTAGAGACACGATTACGAAGAATGAATTGTTCTCGCGCCTCGGCAAGACTCAGCGCTCTCCTTGTTTCTCCCCACCACTCGAGGACCGCTGGACTCAGCCCTCGCGCCTCTCCTGTGAATTTGCCGAAATTCTCGACTTCGCGACGAAATTATTACGCGGGAATCTCGAACGAGGCTCTCGCGACAATCCCACCTCCAGCGGGCTTTCCACGCCGCAGGGGCTTTTCCTCTTGGGGACCCGGCCGATGTCCGACTGAAAGGTGAAAGGGAGGCCTCCCTCGAGACGTGAGGCGTCCCTTTACGTCCCGGTGGGCCCACAGTGCCACCAGGCTAATCGACACCTCCACCCCAGGGAATCCCAGGCCCCACCTGACGAGACGCCGTTGCACACGGGCTGCAGTCCCTGCAACGTGGAGGCGAACGGGGCGACTCTCGGTTGCGACGGTGAGAAAGCCACGGACGGCGTTCAAAATGGCCGATAACCAGCGTGGTCTTTCGACCGTTCGCAAGTTGGACTCGGGTGGACGAGAACCAACGGCTGGGGGGGGGGGGGTGAGACTGCCGAAAGAGCCCGCCGAGATTGACGAAGCTGAGGCGCGAAGGCGGAAGGCGAAACGGCCGTCGAGGGCGAATAAATGTGACCTACATAATAAAGGGTTTTTCGTGCTCCCTCTCGCTCTCTCTCAAACACAATTTTCGGCGATAAACGCAGGTAGTCGGATTCAGGGAGCTTAAATCTAAAATTGACAATTAAACACACGGAAACCCCGTAATGTCCTCCACGACGAGTCGTCGAACGGCGTTACGATGGACCGGACCTCCGGTCCACTGGTCGACCAATCCGTGCGGGTGACGTGGCCAAAAATGTCACGTTACAACACATTGAATGTATTTTTCTTTATACGTGAGTATATTTCCATCAGTATATTTCCCAATACAGAAAATTCATTCAGTATTTATGTCTCATACATCTAGTATACATCTTGAATGTATTTATATTTATACCATTGCAGAGATTTTTCATTATATCTAAAAATATAACTGACATATCTAACTTTTCGAACAAAATATATTATATATATTTTTTTTATATATCTTTCCCTAAATTTTTTATATATTTTATTTCCGTGTGGGTATCATCGCTAATTTTGCCGTCTAAAGCCAATGAAAGAGGAATAGTTAATCTTATTACAAATTTATCACAAATTATCACAAATTTTTCATAGTCCTGTATTACCAAAAACAATTTCTACACCTATTCCGATAATTTTATTTTAATTTTTTTTTCCTAAGATACGAAATCCACATCAGGCAACGAGAAGCAAAATTTAATTAATTCTATTTTCACCATTTAAGCATATATTCTATTTAAAAATATTCAATATGCATAAATTGGTAGACACCGAGGACGATGTCTATTCTAAGTGGGAAGGTGTCACAACCGACGTTAAATTTTTCTTTTTAAATATATATAATAGATCTACAAGTTTTCCTTTCCAAGAATTCTTCGAACAACACTTGCAACCCGGCCATAAATTATGACACGTGACACACTCTCCAGAGTTAGGACTAAATTTGTAACCGAAACACTTGTAACCAACGAATATAGACCAATCTAGCTTCCGCTATATTTCCGGACTGCACTATGGACTATATGAAGCATCCGCTCACCTAATAAGGTCACTACGATCTTACTTCTAAGAAAACCCATAAACTCCTACTATTTTTCTGCATTTTAGCCCTATAAAAAGGCCATGTCTCTCCACAATCGTCGCATTCCGTTCGCACCTAGAGTCGCGTCTATACTGTTAGCAGTAGTTCGGATTGTCTTTCGGTTAGCCGTATTATAATTAATCTCTGACCGAACTCCGGGTCTTCTGTAGAAGAGAGCGAGTCGAGTCCAGAAGTCAAAGTTAAAGTACCAAACTCAATATTTGGACTTAGAATCTTTTAACTTTTTCTACGACACTACAAATCACAAGTAAGCTACAACGAACCAAAGATTTACAAGACACCTCTCCGGTAATGTTGTCACAACCGACGTTCAATTTTTCTTTTTAAATATATATATAATAGATCTACAAGTTTTCCTTTCCGAGAATTCTTCGAATAACACTCGCTACCCGGCCATAAAATATGACACGCGACACACACTCCACAGTTAGGACTAAATTTGTAACCGAAACACTTGTAACCAACGAATATAGACCAATCTAGCTTCCGCTATATTTCCGGACTGCACTATGGACTATATGAAGCATCCGCTCACCTAATAAGGTCACTACGATCTTACTTCTAAGAAAACCCATAAAATCCTACTATTTTTCTACATCTTAGCCCTATAAAAAGGCCATGTCTCTCCACAATCGCCGCATTCCGTTCGCACCTAGAGTCGCGTCTATACTGTTAGCAGTAGTTCGGTTTGTCATTCGGTTAGCCGTCTTATTATTAATCTCTGACCGGACTCCGGGTCTTCTGTAGAAGAGAGCGAGTCGAGTTCAGAAATCAAAGTTAAAGTACCAAACTCAATATTTGGACTTAGAATCTTTTAACCTTTTCTACGACACAACAAATCACAAGTAAGCTACAACGAACCAAAGATTTACACGACACCTCTCCGGTAACGTAACCATTTATATTTTGTATCAAGTTTGTATTTCATCATTATATTTACTAATAACTTGTTTTCATTAAAGTACATAAAGAATATCTAAATCTTTTGACTCACTTAACACCCCGAATCCCTCTCCTAGTCGCAACCTAGACTAAGGCAAGACTTCTCGAGGTCTATCAGCGTAAGCCCACGATACTCTTAGGAGTATATTTATAAAAACGCTCTGCGTATTAAAATGCAGGGAAAAGCTTATGGGACATAACGTTTACCGCTCGACGTTCAAACACCCGAACTTTTCCTTCACGCCTCTCCGGACGTGACATATAAAAATTTGGTGACAGCGGTGGGATATAATTGATTCTTATTAGAAGATATTAATACGCTGAGTGCCTACCCCTTGGTTGCCACTAAGAGATAATATTTCCTAAACACAATTTTTACCTTAACAAATTAACCAATTCGACCAAAAATGGCGAATCCCGATCTTGCAAACATTACACATCACCAAAATATTACGGATGCTATGCTCACAAGCATGGGCGAGTGTATGGCATTACAACAGGCATTAATTCATGTACCCAATTTTAACGGCAAAAATATGCCCCTTAAATCATTTATTGAAGACGTAGAAAACGGTTTTACATTCGTGCCCGAGGGCCTTAAAAATTCATTTTTTAAAGGAGTCTGCTCCAAACTTAAAGAAACAGCTCGCGACGCGGTTGCTGATAAAAGAATAAATTCAATCGAAGATTTATCGAAAGCTTTAAAAGAATATTTCTCACCGAAGAAATCATATCCTTATTATTGTGCCGAAATTCAAGCCGTCAGATTAAGACGAGATGAAAGTGTTTTAGATTATTATACACGAATAAAAAGATTAAGAGCAAGCGCAATCGCCGCTTTAAAAGACAAATTTACAGAAGAAGAAGCAACTCAAATGCTACCCATGCTCGATGGAGTAGCCCTAGAATCATTTAAAAGAGGTTTATCCGATGATTTATTATACGCCATTAGCGTTCAAGACCCTCAAACTTTAGAAGACGCACTTAAAGTCGTCCAACGCATTGAAAGAGACATGCAAGGAGCAAATGCTCGGAATTCAAATTCATTGAGATACACTCATATCGAACAAAATAATCAGCCTCGGTTCAGAGATGACGAACCCCGTCGAGTATCTTTCCAAACTCGAGAAAATAATTTTGATAATAAAAATTCAAATTTTAATAAATTATTTCATCGCGATACAACTCCTCCTCGCGATCAGCGACGGAGACGCGAAGATTTTTCGATACAACGATTTCCAAATAGAAATCAACCACGAAGAAATTTTTACAATTATCCTCCGAATCAATTTCGCGAGTCACCATTTTATCCTCCTATGCCTTACGGCCCACCTATGTACCCTCCGTACAATGAATATAATCAATTTTACCAGGGAACGTACCCGATGTACCAAAACCCTTATTACAAACGCGAAAATTCATTTCAAAATATGAGACCAATCTCTCCCCGACCTATTAATAACACTTCAGATCATTTAAACTCCCAAAACGCCCGTCAAGCGGACGCGTTGACGAGCGACTCTCAAAACCAGCGTCCTACAGCTGTGAAGTTCCTCACAGCAGGAGATATGTTAGATGGGCCAGCGGACAAGGTCGTTCCCCAATAATCACTTTACGAGCCCCAGAACTCGAAAAAGGTTACGGACGTTTCCTAATAGACACGGGAGCCGACATAAATATAATAAAATTACAAGCGTTAAAACGCAGATGCATAATAGCAACACATGATTTCCTAAACTTATCAGGTATAACACCAGAGAAAATTCATACGTTAGGTTCAACAGAATTAACCCTGTTTGATAAACCAGTAAAATTTCAAGTGCTTAACGAAAATACCGCCATTCCCGCTGATGGAATAATAGGCATCGAATTTCTTCTAAACGAAAAAGCAGAAATATCTTTCCACCATAACACTTTAGTGACCACGTCAAAACCAATAAACCCGATCCCATTTGAAAATGTTTTGGAAGACACAGATCAAAACTCAAAAATCGCCTGCAACATAGCGCAAGAACAAGAAGGTACGTCTTTTATTTTAAAAGCTCGTACTCGCATGAAAGTCCCAATCAAAATAGCTAACTCAAACTTGAAGACGGGATTTCTCCCACGAATCCAAACCCCAGAAAATATATTTATGGGAAATGCAGTCGTTACAAATAATAACGGAACTTGTTACATTTATGCGATAAACGCTTACGAAGAGGACGCCCAAATTAACGTACCTCCGCAGCATCTAGAACCCTTTGAATATTACGATGATTCAGAAGATTTCTTTGAACCTGATAGCAACGACAGTGCATGTGAATCTCCAATAGATAGAGATCGACGAATACGTGAAAGCCTTCGCTTAGATCACTTAAATTCAGAAGAGAAACAACATGTTCTCGATTTGATAAAAGAATACCCGCATCTGTTTCACTTGCCTGGCGACAAGTTACCCGCTACGACGGAAATAAAACAATCTATACCCACGACGGACGAACTACCCGTTACTATACGACAATACCGTTTTCCACCCGCTCATAAAGATGAAATAAATAAACAAGTTAACAAATTGTTAGAAAATAACGTCATTGTAAATTCAGCCTCTCCGTATAACTCACCTTTATGGATTGTACCTAAGAAACCAGATTCGAAAGGAAATAAACGATGGAGAATGGTGATAGACTTTCGGGAATTAAATTCAAAAACTATAAGCGATGCTTACCCTTTACCCAATATTACTGAAATTCTTGACAGACTCGGTGGAGCAAAATATTTTTCAACTTTTGATTTAGCTAGTGGTTTTCATCAGATCGAAATGGATCCCAAAGACAGACAAAAGACTGCTTTTAGCACTCCTAACGGACATTACGAATACGCAAGAATGCCATTTGGTCTTAAAAATGCCCCAGCCACTTTTCAACGACTAATGGACAGAGTTCTTCTTGGATTACAAGACAGTGAATTATTCGTATATCTT
Organism: Campoletis raptor; assembly: GCA_948107755.1. Taxonomy (NCBI): domain Eukaryota; kingdom Metazoa; phylum Arthropoda; class Insecta; order Hymenoptera; family Ichneumonidae; genus Campoletis; species Campoletis raptor. The sequence goes on from OX403623.1 coordinate 368,300, forward strand.
GACGATATTGTACTTTTTGCTACTTCCTTAGAGGAACATGGAACAAAGGTTAGAAGACTTTTTAATAAACTCAGTAATGCTAAATTATCACTTCAACCAGACAAATGTGAATTTCTAAATACCGAAGTAATTTATCTCGGTCACATAATCAGCGACGGAGGTGTCCGTCCTGACCCTAAAAAGACAGAGGCAGTCGATAAATTCCCGATACCCAAAACAGTAACGAACGTTAGACAATTCCTCGGTTTAGCTGGTTATTATAGAAGATTCATAGAAAATTTTTCTGAGAAAGCAAAACCATTGAGTGATCTATTAAAGAAAAATGTCGAATTTAAATGGGGATCAGAACAACAAAAGGCATTTGATTATTTGAAAAAGGCTTTGTGTTCCTCTCCCATATTACAATATCCAAATTTTGAAGAACCTTTTATATTAACCACTGACGCTTCAAATTATGCTATCGGTGCAGTATTGAGTCAAGGAAAAATAGGAGAAGATAAGCCAATAGCCTATCTATCAAGATTATTAAATTCAGCTGAACAAAATTATAGCACAACAGAAAAAGAATGCCTTGCCATAGTATACGCGATATTGCATTTCAGACCATACTTATACGGACGACATTTTACACTTGTTAGTGATCACGAACCCTTAAGATGGATAGATTCAGTAAAATTGCCTGTTCAAAGATTAATTCGTTGGAGAATACGATTACGCGAATATGAATACACTTTCGTTTATAAACCAGGTCGACTCAATTCGAACGCAGACGCGCTTTCAAGAAACCCTGTTCTCCCAGAAGTTACAATATTACCTATATCCTCTGCTGCAAGGAAACCAGCTACGGCTGTAGCCCCTCGCAGTGCTACCGCTCCAAATCCATTAATAAAACGCGGACGACCATTGGGCAGTAAAAACAAACCTCTAGATACAGTGTTCGAAGTATCAAATCTACCTGGGAACACAATTGCTGAACGAGTAAGAAATCGAAAGATTATTAGTAGACCTCCCCCTGTAGTACCAGTAAAACTACCACGAACTCACACTAAAGCTCAAATAACAAGGGCCAGCTCTGACTCATCCGACACAGAGCAACGACCCCCAGTTGCGCATGCACGGAACAGCGCTTTTCCAAGTCTTGCAGAAAAGAGAATTGCGCCCCAAAAATCCAAATCTCCTCCAAAACCTCCACCTTTAAAACGCTTTACGGACGCGTTAAAATTTGCATTTGACATAAGCGAAACATCAGACGATAGCATTCCTCAAACAGACACTGAAAATTCACCAGGACCAGCAAACAATACAAATATAATTGAAATCGACGAGAGCCCTAGAAGAGACCCATACTGGTGGGACAGTGCCCAAGGTAATAACAACGCGAATAAAAGTTGCGGAACACAGACAGAAGATTGCACAGAGTCAGAAAATACGGACAATGAAATTGGAAAAGCCCGAGAATCAATGATAACTTTCCGACACCCTATATGTAGATCGACGCCTGCCGTCGCATTTAACGAAAAGGAAACAAGTAGCGATGAAGAACCCCGTAGAACACTTGAGAATAATTTACGACTGGATTTTAATAACTCAGAAAATGAGTCCGAGGAAAGCGACTCCGAAGTTGTCGAAGAAGTGGTACCTCGAGACCCAAATAGAAACATGTCACAGACAATACCCCCTGGACTTTATTACCCTCAGATGAAAAACAATAATAATCTTCTTCAAGTGAACACCACAAACGAAAATTTAACTTATCGAAAAGATAATTACTTACACTTCATTTCTGCCGATTGTGAATTTACCACATGTATATCACGATTATTGATTGAAACAGACAAAATCTTCCCACAAGATTTAAAATTTAAGAAACCAAAGCGAAAACAAGTTTTAATAACGAATAAAGGAAAATATAAAACATTGAGTGCAGTATTAACCAACAAACATTTCGAAACTTTTTCAGTCCAGGAACTTAAAGAAGTACTTCAAACAATTAAAGATACCATTGATAAATACCAAATTAAAACTCTCAGGATATCAAAGCCCGGAGACATGTTAGAAAATTTTAGCCACTCCTTTATTGCCGATTTAATCGAAGAATGTTTACACGAATGCGCCTGTTCAATCACAATTTGTCGTGGAAACGTGACAATTCCCGATGAAACGATACGGCAAGAAATAATATCAGAATATCATGAAAGTTTAGTAGGTGGACATAAAGGTGTAACAAAAACATATAAACGCATTCGCGAAAGATTTTATTGGCCGAACTTAAAAGATGACGTCACTGAATACGTGAGAACTTGCCAAGAATGTCAACTACAAAAGTTAACCCGTATAAAAACTCGTGAGCCAATGATAATCACAGACACACCAACAGAACCATTTGATAAAATATCCATCGATACGGTAGGACCTTTACCTGAAACCCCAAATGGGAACAGACATATCTTAACTGTCCAAGATAACTTGACAAAATATTGTATTGCCGTTCCGGTTCCAAATATAAAAGCTGAGACGATAGCCGATGCACTAGCTCGGAATGTAATCATTCAATTTGGTTGTCCAAGAATTATATTGAGCGATCAAGGAAGATCCTTTGTAGGGAAAGTATTTAATAACCTTGCAAAAATATTCAAAATAAAACACCTAACTACTTCCAGTTACCACCCCCAAACTAACGGATCATTAGAGAGAAGTCATATCGTTCTGGCAGAATTTATTAAACATTACGTCGATAAATATGAGGATTGGGATAAACTCGTCCCTTTTGCCATGTTTTCATATAACACAGCCATTCATGAATCCACAAAATTTACACCGTTCGAATTGATATACGGCAGACCCGCTCGAACGCCTAGCACTTTTTCTCCCTCGGATAAAACCGAGACATACGGCGACTATTTATGCGATCTTACATCTCGTCTCGACGAGATGCGCCAATTTGCTTCGAGATCTCTAATTAATTCAAAACATCGATCAAAACGATATTATGATAAAAAGGTCCACATTGAGAATTTTAGACCAGGAGACATGGTATATGCAATAAAAGAACCAAAAAGAGGTAAATTCGACAGTTGTTACGTAGGTCCCTATAGAATTACCGAGGTACTAGACAAACACAACGCTATATTAGAAACAACCAACGGAAAGCGAATATTGAAACACTTAGACAAGTTGAAACTATATAAGGCAAGGAAAAAAATAGACGAGAAGGAAAATCTAATAACTTGAAGAGAGAAAGAAATAACGTTGAACGAAGATAAAACACGAGCTCATCGGTGCAGGACCCATGTCATGCTGAAAGACCATATAACTCCGAGATTTTACGACCCAAGGACCAACCAACAATCAGAACGATGCATACGTACTACTACGAAAATAGATATCGAAATTTTTCTCCCGCAGGAACTAAGAAATTATAAGGAAAATTTTAAATAAAGAAAATTTTTTTTTCCCGTGCTCTAGTTTAGAGACTCCAAAGGGTTAAGGGAGGTAACATCTCAAACTATATAAACTCAAGGAACATTCGATCACGCATCCAGTCACACAAAATTTTTCATAACGTTACATCGTGTCTCTTAGTGAAAATAATCTTAGCCAGCGCAATCTTCCGCGAGACTATAGTCAAACAATTTCAAAGTCAGAAAACAGTGCAAGAACAAATTTTCAAAAGATTTTCTTTTCACCGGAATATTACTACCACACCATTAAGTTTTAAAGACTAAATCCTCAAATACCAGGTAACTTAATGAACTTATTACACCCAACTAATAAATCAATACAAATTACGGATAATTGCTGACCAAGATATCAATATTCTTTTATAAACAAAACCAAGTAAAAATTTTTTTTTCGGATCAAATTTTTTTTTTCTCTCCAAAGTTGTGAGCAAAACAAAAGTCAATCTTTCCTAATAACCCCATCCAAAAATAATCCATTACGAGACTAGGCTGCAGAAAGGTTTGCACGCTCGTATCCTTACCCCTCTATTGCGAGACTAGGCTGCAGAAAGGTTTGCACGCTCGCATCCTCATCCTCTATTGTGAGACTAGGCTGCAGAAAGGTTTGCACGCTCGCATCCTATTTACCACACCTCACCAAAAATTTTTTTTTTTCCTCGATCTCTTTGTTGTGCTCCAACTTCTATGGGCCGAACTCGCCGTGCCGGAAGAAAATATCAACTTCGAAAACTTTATGCTCAATATTCAAATCAAAATTCGATCTATTTCAATTATTGCAATCCTCGAGTAACTTCAACAAACAACAGCCAGCAATTATCAGTAGTTTCAGATAAAATAATTAATCCAGAAACACAATTAACAAATTCCACTTCGGACACAATACCGTCAAATCACGATACTTGTAATAATCAACTCAACAACGACTCGTTAAACTTGGAAAACCAGCAATCTCACAATACCCCTTACAAACCCGTAAGATACAAATTAACTCCATTAACCATAAAACCGCCGCCAATAAAACCCCAGGAAATACCAATAAACGACCCGAGGCACAATAAACGAGCTCCGCTCAGTGACCTCTAAACCTTTTTCTTTTCTTATTTCTCGTCCTTTTCCTTAATCTTTTTCGGTTATAATAATTATGAAAATATCTCAACACCAACTTAATCTTTTAAACGAACAAGAAACTTGCAATTGGTTATACGAAATTCCTGGCATAAGAGTAGCTGGTAATTATCGCGAATTTTATGAAAGTCTTATTAACGCTAGATGTGTCAAGGTAGTCTCGACATACCCGCCATGGTACCTGAGTAATTTCAGAAGATATTTTTGCGAAGACTGTTACGTCGAAATAGTTATGGATGAACGAAATCGCAATGGCTCTCAAATCATTAACAAACATCAATTAATACCGGAACAACGTCACGCCATTGATTGTAGTATTTGTGGTACCGCGTTATTTGAAGTAAAATCCCCTTATAAATGTAATGATTGTATACTAGCTTGGTTGTTAAATCGAGTCTCGATCGAAAATGGACAGGCCATAACAATTACTTGGCAAGGTAGTAACTAAAAACTGTTTCCGTTTTAGAATGCCATTTATCAGAAACGGAAAGGCTGCCATTTTCGAGGGCATAAACGAAGACTCATACATTTCGGTCCTCATTACGCCGAGACTTACCGTGCCCAAAAGAGAGGAATACTTAACGCATTTTATAAACCATGCCAAGAAAGTACGCCAAGCGAGGCAACTGCTCCGAGATAACGTGACATTAGTTTGGAGAGAAGATTTCCGTAGTTTGTGCGCGCCACCATATGGTCCCGACGCGATACCCGGAGACATTTTTGACCTCCGGTCGTTATTCGGTCTACCACCCATACCCAAAGAACCATTAGATCCATTCTGGGTACAACAAGTAATAGAACTCTATGGAGGAATGGACTTTTAAACTATCCATTCTTTTCCAGATCAAATCAAGCTCGACATGAACACACTCATTCCGACAAAATCTCCACTTCACCGACTGGGAAAAAGCTACGTGGTGTACACGGGAACAGTATATACCCCATCTCATTTTTATGTCATAAAGAAAAAATATATCAATCGAATAGAAAAATATAGCGACACCATCGAACGATACCTCAAGGAATTTCCTATTTTCGAAATGGGATTACTAGAGCCATTGGAAATCGGATGCTGTGCCATCAAGATAACTGAAACATGGTTGAGAGCAAACATTTTACAAAAAACAAACGGATTTGCAACAATCAATCTTGTAGACCTCGGAGGTATTTTAGTAGTAAACGATTACGATTTAAGGCCTTTGCCTCCGCGAATAAAAACGGGACAAGGATTAGCCATAAAAGTTCATTTAGAAAATACCGAACCCAAAACCGAAGGGCCATGGCCCGATAGTGAATCATACTTCTTGAACGATATTCTAGCTAGACGACCCCTAAAAATGAAGGGAATATGCTGTCGTGGACACGGTGACTCCATGTCACTGGGAATAAGGTTGCAAGACAAGCCTACAAGTCTAGACATCAAAAGAATCCTAATAACTCGAGGCTTGGCTGTAGATGGATCCGTAGCAGATAGACTGCTCACGGACATTCCACCCAACCACATAGACATACTACTTCCCCCACGTACTGCCGCTCACTACATTTAACGTTAGATTTAGAGAATTATACCAGATAACCCAAAAGAAAAGAACAACAAATTTTTTTTTTTGAAAAAGAAAAGAGATGGTACATGCAAAACAACACAGTAAATAATTTTTTTTTATAAATTAATAAAATTTTTAATATAAAGCAAATAATAATAATATATATATATTTTTTTTCTTTACTCTCTTTAAAGTGTGTTTCAATAGTAATAATAAGAATGAATATCCCCTTTTTTATAAAACAAAAACAAAAAAGAAATTTTTTTTTCCCCTCAAATAAAATAAATATTTTCTTTTTTTATTAATAATAATAATTACACATGCAAAAAGGAACGTAAATAACCACACAAAAATTCAATTTTTCATTTTTCTTCCTTTATTTACCCTTTCTCAAAGGAAAAGAGCCACCCATACTCGATCATTACATACATGTTTATATATATATTCCTTTGTTTTTTTTTTTATCATACAAAAATATTTTCAAAATCAAAGGCTTTAATCTGGGTCGTAGGCTGCTAAAACTTCCAAGGGCGACGACCATGCTGGATGATCCCAATCATCCTCAGGGTGATCCTGCCCCCAACGACCCTCCATCAGCCACCGAATTCCGAACGCATCGAATCCACTCGATCGTTCCATCCAGTCATTCCCCCGACGTAGGAGCCTACGGTCCTCCCGCCGTATCTTCATGAACGAAATATAAACGACATCCCAAACATACTGAAAAACAAATAATAATAAAATAATTATAAACTAAATCAGTCAAAACAAAACAAAAAGGAAATTTTATAAGACTTACCATAAAAGCATTACAATGCTTCCTTTTTCCCATTTTTGACAAAAATTTTTAAATTTTTCTTCTTCTCTCGAACTGCGCTCGATGACGCTCGAAGAAATAGTGAGGAATGACCGAAAAAGGCAGAAAACAGATTTTCCCACCACTCAAAAACTATCCCCACTAAAAATCCTGACCTCATACCCGTAACAGACTCCGCACATCTGAAAGACATAAAAATAAAAAAAAAAAAAAAAAAGGGAAAAAGAAAAATAGAGTGGTGCAAGCTGCACTTGTTTGTATACATACTTATAAATACATATACACATGAGTGGCACTCTTCACCTATAACATAAAATAAACTTTTCCATACTAAACAATTCACAAAAAAAAAAAAATAAAAAAAAAAATATAATAACAATAATAACAAAATAATAGTAATATCATTATCCTAAATTTGTACTTATACACATTTCTTTATTATGTTTTTAGACTTATAATGTGTACCTCTAGGGTCACTATATTTATTTTCGCACTTACCTGTGGATCAGTCTGGACATCCCCCACACATAACATTCAACCAATCACCAATCACGCCGGATTATACTACGAACCATTACACGAAGTTCATTTTACACGGACCGAATGGCGTCTAACGACTTACATAGACCTGAGACGGTTTGAAGAACAAGAACCTACCTTTTCCGAAATCGACGTGATGGAAAACGGTTGTAGACCATACCTGTTGGACCGTTGTAAATTATTTATCGACAAGGAAAGTTTGCAATCCAAACATACCCTTATAAAAAAATATCTCACATATATCCGAAAACAAAAGGGTATCGAACATACTGTCAAAAGAAGCGCCCCATTTGGCTTCATTGGCACTATCAGCAAAACCCTTTTTGGAACTCTCAATACCGACGACGCAGCTTACTTTAATCACCATATCAATCAACTCCATCAGAGTGATAAGAAAATGGCTGTTCTTGTAAGAGAACAAACTCATATCGTACGATCAGAATTACATGACTTGACAAAACGACTGGACGAAATGGAAAAAAGACATAAAGAAAATTGGAAAAGTGTAGCAAAAACTGTGGGCAACGCAACAAGCCAAATTATGTACATCCAGTCCTTAGTAGATTGGAAAAACAGCATGGACAACATCGCAGACACATATCTTTCAAGCTTACGCGCAATAGTTGACGCCATCCATTTTATTAAAATGGGTCTTCTTCATCCGGAACTGCTCAACTCCACAACAATGGAACTCATAGTGAAAAGCTTCATCGAATATCACCAGCAATACCTTTTCCCCATTTCACTGGACGAAATACACTCCGGAGCCTTATCAAAAATATCCCGTCTAGCCACCGCCTACCATGACAAGAAAATAATTATTGTCATGCACATCCCTCTTTTGGAACCAACCAAATTCATCATATATAAACTCCATCCTCTCCCAATCCCACAAATAATCGGAAACAACACCCAAGGAGCAGCATATGTTCAGCCAAGGGCATCTCATATCATCATCTCAAGGGACATGGATAAATATGCACTAGTGCAAGAGAACGACTTTCCTCAATGTCAACATCTGGAAAGATACCAAATCTGTGCGCCTAATTATCCCATCTTCGAAACCACTGCACACCTGAACTGTGAATTAGTACTATTAACGGACAGAGGACACGAATCATACCGAGACTGCGAAATAAAAATTATGAAGAAACAAACACCCTACTGGAAACAATTGGATTCCACATCAGGATGGCTATTCTCAGTACCTCAGCCAGAAAGAGTGCAAATACTATGTGACCATGAAACGGCCATCGCAACGGAAGTAAATGGCACAGGTATATTGAACCTTAGACCCGGCTGCATTGCAAAAACGTACTACGCCACGTTAACCGGAACACAAACACTTAAAGACACCATCGAGGAAATATACATTGCCGAAACCCATCTGGACGTAAGTCAACTCGTACCCAACATCACAAATTACAAACCTCTGGTAGATCCCAGAAATCACGGTTTCGCCTCCTCCGTTGTGACACAAACAACAAAGGGGACCCTGCAGTTCGATACCTCGCTAAAAGAAATAGAAGAAAAACTCCTACTTGCCGCAATCCAAGAGGAGGATCAACAGGAACAAACCACTTACACCACAACAACTATATACGGGGAAATCATCATAGCCATCGTACTACTCACATACATGCTCCGTGGATACTTAGTTTTCACCGCTTATTTCCTTCTCAACATGTGTCGCACTACCACATCGACTGACGAAGACGAGGACCATCCCAGCTACGTAGGAGAAGAACAACCTCAACCAACACCAAGACCCGAGAAAATTTACGACGTCCCTATCGCCACTCCACGGCCAGTATTTTACCACGACGTTTCAACTCAAGCCGAACCCAAGTCATCAACACCATAAAACAGAACACTGAACACAACACATACACACATACATACTCTAATATGCACTCTTTACTAACACTAGGTTAAGAAATTTATGCATATCGAATTTCCCAAATCAACCTCTTTTTATTTTCTCGTGAATGAAAGGATACGGTATCAATACTTATCCCTCACTCTCTTTCCAAGATACCTTGACCGTATTACACTTCGTGAATGCACCTCATATTTCAAATGGCACAGGCTTCCCGAATGCAATCGAATTGCAATCGATAAACATGTTATTATCACAAGAATAATAACCCAAACAGATCAAGTCGATCAACATCGTGACATAAACAAAAAAAAAGGGCAATCGACAAACCTCTTGTTTTGTCAAGCCATCTCCATAAAAGACATCTATATCATCGCTAATTTTGCCGTCTAAAGCCAATGAAAGAGGAATAGTCAATCTTATTATACGGTCACAAATTTTCCACAATCCTGTATTACCAAAAACAATTTCTACACCTATTCCTACAATTTTATTTCAATTTTTTTTTCCCTCCTCTTCCTAAGATACGAAATCCACATCAGGCAACGAGAAGCAAAAATTTAACCAATTCTATTTTCACCATTTAAGCATATATTCTATTTAAAAATATTCAATATGCATAAATTGGTAGCCACCGAGGACGGTGCCTAATTTTAAGTGGGGAGGTGTCACAACCGACGTTCAATTTTTCTTTTTAAATATATATATAATAGATCTACAAGTTTTCCTTTCCGAGAATTCTTCGAATAACACTCGCTACCCGGCCATAAAATATGACACGCGACACACACTCCACAGTTAGGACTAAATTTGTAACCGAAACACTTGTAACCAACGAATATAGACCAATCTAGCTTCCGCTATATTTCCGGACTGCACTATGGACTATATGAAGCATCCGCTCACCTAATAAGGTCACTACGATCTTACTTCTAAGAAAACCCATAAAATCCTACTATTTTTCTACATCTTAGCCCTATAAAAAGGCCATGTCTCTCCACAATCGCCGCATTCCGTTCGCACCTAGAGTCGCGTCTATACTGTTAGCAGTAGTTCGGTTTGTCATTCGGTTAGCCGTCTTATTATTAATCTCTGACCGGACTCCGGGTCTTCTGTAGAAGAGAGCGAGTCGAGTTCAGAAATCAAAGTTAAAGTACCAAACTCAATATTTGGACTTAGAATCTTTTAACCTTTTCTACGACACAACAAATCACAAGTAAGCTACAACGAACCAAAGATTTACACGACACCTCTCCGGTAACGTAACCATTTATATTTTGTATCAAGTTTGTATCTCATCATTTATATTTACTAATACCTTGTTTTCATTAAAGTGCATAAAGAATCTCTAAATCTTTTGACTCACTTAACACCCCGAATCCCTCTCCTAGTCGCAACTCAGAATAAGGCAAGACTTCTCGAGGTCTATCAGCGTACGCCCACGACACTCTTAGGAGTATATTTATAAAAACGCTCTGCGTATTAAACTACAGGGAAAAGCTTATGTGACATAACGTTCACCGCTCGACGTTCAAACACCCGAACTTTTCCTTCACACCTTTCTGGACGTGACATATACATGATAAATTATATAATAATGTATAACTATACTTACCGGATTACGAGTACTTCTCCGAAATAGGATTATCTTTTGCTGCAAACGTTCAAAAATTTCACCATGCACATAATTTATTCTTACACATTGATTTATGCCAATCCAGTGGACAACGGTGTCTAAATACCTACTATTGCTTTGAATGAACAATAAAAATGAACATGGCCTGCTGATCATTATACACTAACACCAACCCCACGTTTTATTAAGAAAAAAGGGAGTTCTTTTTTATGAAACAAAATAATAAAACAATAGTTATGAAAATCCGTAAAAATGAATGAAAATAAAATATAAACTATCCGCTCTGTTGAAAAATACAGAAAAAAAAACATCTTTTAAAATTTCAAATCTGTCATCACATCTTGCATTGCATGTGTGTGTGTGTCAGGTATGGGAATAATGCTTATTTCAGGAAACCTGAATTTTGGACGATAGACATTTCCCCCTGAGGTTAATAAGTTTTTCTACACCTGTAAAATACGACAACAACGTGTTTTCAAACAGAAACCAGAAAGTTCACCTCTAAACGTGTCCCAATTGTTCATTACAAAATACAAGGTCATGCGCCAATTCTATTCTGTAACGTCAATTTTATTATATCAATTTCCTAAGAGTTCAGAATATTTTTCCTCAACTATCAAGAGACTCGGTAGAGTCTCGGGACAAGTACATTTGACAGCTCTGTCTGTCGTCTGCTTGCCCGAGGCTCACCCGAGTATATTATTTCTGAATAAAACGATTTCAAGGGTGGGGGGAAACTCTTTCTTGAATTACTAAGCCCAGGCGTCATCTTATGATTTGAAATTTGAACTGGAGACTAATTAAGTTATCCCCCCTCGATTGAGCCATAAATCGACCCGATTGATGCCGTAATTGCTGAGAAAAAACTTTGCACGGGCAAAATTATGCGATGATCGAAGTATGCGTGCGTGTATGTATATGACACAGAGGAAGGGCTCGTGTGGCCATTGTGTTTCTGATTGGTCGCGACTGACGACATATCCCTGTGTTCCCATTCGACAAAAAGTTTTGGATACGAGTAACACGAATAACACTAATACGTCTTCATATGAATGTGTCCTTTGATTTCGCGGATATACAGAAACGTTCGAAAATCGGAAATCGGGAAAAGAGTTCAAGAGACTCGGCAGAGTCTCGGGTTCAAGTGTTGACGAAAGAAAAGTGCGAAGACGTTAAAAAAAAAAGTCAACGTCAGTGGATGACGAAAAAGTGTTAGGTCAAGAGACTCGTCAAGAGTGTTGTAATAGTGTGTGTAGTGCGGGGTTAAGTGCGGTTCCTATCTATATCGCTAAAGTGTCAGCTGTCACAGCTGCAATATCTATATCTTTAATGTGTCAGCTGTCAAAGCTGCAAATTTATATTCGAGTGTTGACAAACCGAAAATGCGGAAGTACGTACATGAAAAAAAGTTATTTCGATTCAGTGAACGATTAAAATAATACGTATAAGATCGTGATTTTGGGTGGTCCAATTAATAAGTGATAGAAATTTCGCTCATGTGTCAGTTGTACAAGTCGCAAGCTCATGTCGACATGTGTGACTTCTGTGACAAACAGAAGTGCGAAAACGTAAAAAAAAATATTTTAAAGTTCAGTGATTAACATAAAAGTGTTTCAATGAATTGATTTGTGAAAAAATATTAAATAATTTAAAAAATCCGTGAATTCGTGTAGCTCGTTTAAGTGCTATAAAATACATCGAAACATAACCTCAAAGATTCAGTGGCAAACGTTTTAAAAATGTGTGAACTCTCAAATCAATGGTGTTGATGTTTAGATCGTGGAACGCAACGAGATTTTTTTTCAAGCATGTCCCTCATATTTTTGTCCCACATCAAGACATATTTTTCGTAAAAGGGAGTGTGTGCGTGATGAAACCTAGTGACCAAAATGTATCTTGTTCATTAATAAAAACTTGTAGAAACACGGAGTGTTGATGAAATGTTTATTTTCAAAAATTTATATGTGACTATTCTTGTGGAATCATGATTTTCAATACTTTTCAGTTGCGGTCTACGAATCAACCAAAAAACTCCCAATATTCTACACGCTAAGCTAACTTCCTTCGCTTTTCCTTTTAGGCATTCGACTACAGCTTTTCTTATCAACTGGAGTTTCGCTGATTATGTGAACGTTGTATTCACGGAACATCTTCGCCAACAAGTTTACACATCAAAATGTCAGCAATAATATGATGACATGACTCGGTCAGGCTTGTGCAAGATTCGAGTGAAACCTCAATTATGACAAAAAAATCAAGATATTGAATATTTCTTCAATTCTGTAGTGTGCATTGTAGCAGAATTGCTATAAATGTTTCTATACAGTATCAACTTCATCCTCCCGGCAATGTTTCTTCTCATAGCAGTAAAATTCTTATCGCTGAGATGCTGTTACGTCGTAGCCTTCACGCTAGACCCCCATATATTTTTTTTTCCACATCAGCTATTTCTACCTTACCGATAACCAACCGTCGGTAGCTACTTATCAACCAATATCATCATTCGTCGATAACTAAGGAACACTAGATAATAAATAGAATAATCCAGTACTTTCCGTAATTACAATAATTCACAATTATTCATTCCAATAATAATTGTTCACTTAAATAACATGAATCAAACAACGCAATCAAAATCTTTCACACATTTCTTTCCCACGGCAAAAATCACATCAAACAAAAAGACAGAAAGCGAATCTCTTGCAATATTAAAACATATCAGATAACAAAAGCACAAACAGGATGTGATTCTCCGAACACTTCCAACTCAAAATCTTAAACTCTAACTCGCCAAAACAAACTTGATGCCTTTTTTTATAAATAATCACTTCGCCAATTCAGAAACAATAAAATATAAAAATCATGCAAACCGAGATTTGCGATTCGCCAACACCTACCCACCAATCCAAAAATCGCAAACCTCCCCCACATCTTAAAACTCCAATCATAAAATCCAACGAACATCTTAGCCAATCAGAATAAAAAACGTTAACAAAAAGTAAACCCTTTCACAAGACATCCCTCTCTCAAAATCCTCAACAATGAACTGCAGCCATTCGAACTCGCAAATTTAACAATCAGACTTTAACCGAAAGCCAAACCGCACAGTCGAATTAACTAAAAATTCTCGAAAGATTCAGAACCCCTTAATCCATAAACTAAAATCAGTCTGAAGTCCCATTATCATAGAATACCATCGAATAATTATAAGTGCGAGAATCCAAATATTTCAACGGAAAGTTATAATAATAACAATATCGTATCAGTTCATTCTTGTCTTATTAAAATAAAATTACATTATTCATACAAAGTGTAAACGAGAATAAAATAGTGGACTTGATTAACCCTCATCCTTAATTCAGTTTACCAATCATCGCATATATCAAATTCCGAAAATCTCAGAAAATCCGAAAATATATTAATCTGGTTACGGGAATCGTGCGGAAACCAAAAGACTCACTGGCGATAGTTCTCAGAAATTTAAACATCGCGCTCTAAATCGGCAATTCCGTGCATTCATCAAAATCTCCCTCTCGGGACGTAACAAATTGATATATTAAAACTGGTGGCAGCGGAAAACTCGCGAAAAAAAAAAACACGGACAATCGTAAATTCAAAACCCAGTTTTAAGTCTATATTAAAACTGGTGACAGTGAAAAACTCGCGAGGAACTCAAACCAAAACGCAACCTCAATCATTGAAACCTTTAAACCGTGAATCACACCAATTTTTTTTTTTTATGTCATATTAAAACAAGTGACAACAAAAAACTTTCAAACTTAAGAACACTAATTTTTCCTAAATCGTGTACAAAATTGGTGGCACTGAAAAATCGAAAAACTCAATAAATCACCTGCAAGTGAAATAAAACAAAATCGGTGATCAAACAACGTGCAACGGACTCTTTGTGCGACACAAACATTCATTTCGCACGAACACAACATTCATCGAGATAACTACAAGCAACCGAGCCGTATATCAGCAGAACGCAGAGAGCAGGTCAAGAACCAGCGATAACTACAAGATCATCGCCACAGCTGACAGCTGACGCACCTACAAACACCAACATCTACAAGACCCTCGACTCGTAAGTCATAAAAAAAATCACAATGCCTCATCAAGGAGATCCTATGGACATTTCTGGAATGGGCGCAACATCAAGCGCACACAGTCAAAGACCCTCACAACCAGTCACAATAGATATAGATCAACTTAGTCAACAATTAGCGGCAAATCTTAATCGACAAAATCAACCCAATTTTAATCAAACTAGGGTCCATCACGCGCGCTCCCGCGCGCGAGCGGTTTCCTAGTAGCGCTGCAGCGCTCTTACATTTTTCTTAAAGTCCATATTCTTTTATAACTTATGATTAAATATACGCCGTTGTGATCATATCTCCTATGAAATTCGTTTTCACTACGCTGAAAATCTATCTAATCAACGTTACAATCTTAGTTCCTTGGACGACTTGATTATAGTATGAACAAATATTGATGCTATATGATGCAGTTGACCAAAAAAATATTTAATAAATATTGAAAATATCTGTTACGCTTTGAATATATTTATTTCTTCTATTTTTACAAACGTGTTTACAGCATACATACAATTCAAATTGAATATGACCAAATGTTGCGATAATCATATTGCATTTTTTTTAACGATACAATTCCTTGTACACATAATTTTTAACAACATTTCCAATTCGCTGTGCTCCAAGATAAACTTTGAGTGCTTCCCAAGAACGGACTCGCGAAAAGGCTACGTATAGTTGGGCATGATTAAATACGTCCTTACGAAGATCGATACTGATTTTTTCGAACGTTTGTTCCTGTGATTTGTTAATAGTCATAGCAAAAGCTACCTTTACAGGAAATTGACGTCGTTTGAAAGAGAAGGGATAGTCATTTTCACAGTAAAGAGTAATGCGATGCAAAAAAACGATGTTTCCCTTTTTATCTCCAGACAAAATCTCACATCGTAAAATCGTATTACCTAATTCCAAAATCAATAATCTCGTACCGTTGCATAAACCTTCATTTATGCTCAAGTTTCTAATAAGCATTATAATACCATACTTTCTGAGCTGGAGTTCGTGAGGTGGTAAACTTGGAGGTGAAAGTGTATTCAAATATTCGGGCAAAATTGTCTCGTTGACCGCGTCATTATCACCACAATTGTCAGTACTGTCCACGCTAGTATACAGTCTTTCGGAAGTTTTGTCGAATAAATCCATGACTCTTGTGTTAATTTCGTCAACGTCGACATTTCGAGCAGAGAGAATAGCACATTTTGCCACGTCTTTGAACCGTTTCGTTCTTATCAAGTGTGCATATGTTGCGACGATTTTGCCACAAATTCACCAAAAATATTTAAAAGAAATAAATATTCTTGGCTAAAAATAACTGAAAATAAATAAAAATGTAAAATACGAAATGAAATAAACAACACCGGAAAATTAAAAAGGGAGATTCGAAATCACAAATTTATTTCGTCAAGAATACAAAAGAAAAAAAAATTAATGATTGTGGGCGCCAGTTAATTATGATAAATTAACAAAAAAAAAAAAAATAGATAACTTTTCGATCTCCTTGATATGTATCGCTAGGATAATAACAATAATAAATTAATATTAATTATTAACAGAAAATACAAAAAAAATGGGGCTAGCTTTAAGTTTTAAATACAAAAGACAATTTGATCTCAGTTGCTGAGGGCTCCTGACAACTCGGGCGTCTTATTATACCCGTGAATAAAGAAGGGGTGGTGGGGGAAGAACTTGGACTCGAAAGACTCGAAGTCCAAAAAAAAATAAATAATAGTTCTCAATTTGTCGTCGTATTTGACGATTCGAAATAACACAAAATTCAAAAATTCTTAGGCCAAAATAATAAATAAACTTTTGTTTTGTAATGATAAGTAAATTAAATGAAAAATATCGTTCGTTCGACTCGTCAACGAGATCGACAACGATAGAACAAAAGATGACGCAATAGGGCCAAAACTTAGCAAAATTACAAATAATTCAGTATAATTAATACGCAAATCGCCTTATTCTCTCTCGCAATATTATGCGATGGTAAACGGCGTAATAAAATATTGCGAGAGGCCGAAATAATGTAAAAATACGAAGGGGACTGTTCGGACGACGCTCGAACGAGTAATAGACAAAAGAGGGGAAGACGGGGCAAAATGGGCAACTTCTTAATTTTATTACTTATGACTAACACCACGATACTCGTCGCGTCCTTTATTTCGCTAAAATAATTATTTATTTCGTACGCCAATTATTCTCGGCCAGAAGGGCTCGAGAGTATCGTGAAAAGGGAGGAAAATTACAAAAAATGGGGATCGAAGAACGGGCGTACGAAAATGGCGTGTCGAAACGACGCCTCGCAAAGTCGCGAATACAAAAGATACGAAAAACGACTTACTTCGATTTGAAATCGCTGCAAATCTCTCCTCGTCAACTTGAAAACGCCTTTCCTTTAATGAAAGCCGGTTGGTCGCACAAAAAAAACTACTTTTTAATAAAGAAAATTGCACAAAAAGAACTAAAGTTATTAATACGTCTTGTACGCTCGATGGATCGCGGTGAAGTGAAGTAGAGACGCTCTCCAACAAAGCCCTCGGTCGCCGGGACTTGTTAACTTGTCGCTCATTGGTTGTTCTTGCCGGCCCGGCAACAACCATCCAATCACAATCGTCGTTATTTCGAAGTTGGTCTCGTTCCGTGGTAAAGGGTGTAGAGGGAAGGAAAGGGGCTTGCGAGTCGAGCTTTGTCTTGCACTGCCTGGAGACGAAGGGGGCGCTTGTGCCGCCACCTGTTGCTCTCGAACGAACGCTGAGTGGTCTCGGAGTTCGTAAATTCGACGCGCGACTTTTAAAATCGCTTGGGGAGCTCGTGACAAAGAATGACGTCATCACGTCACAGTGGTGTTGTGTTGCGATCGCTTCGTGGACTCGTCCAAAAATCGCGATCTCCTCGATTTTTGGTGTCGAAGAAGGAATGGATAGTGCTGAGTGGCTGGTTTCTTCGGTGAAGTGTCTTGACGTCGCGGGACTTAGTGAATTTCTCCGGGCCGCTCGATGTAACCTCCGGCCTCGAAGTAGCGATGTTATTTGAGGTTAGGCCCGTCGACTCGACACTCCAGCTGTCATCGTGGGACTTCGTTGGATTTTTGTTTGGTAAGGGAAGATTTTCCCTTACCCTCGGTGAGTTGTTCCATTTCTCTCTTATTTTCTTCTCGTTCTCGTGGGGCTCGACTCGGGTTTTTTGGGATTTTTGGTAAGGAAATAGTTGTGGGAAGGATACGGTGTCTTTGAGGGGAATTTGTTGTTTTTGAGGACTGTTGAGGGAATATGTTCCATGGCTGTGGTTCTTGTGATCGGCTTCGATGATCTAGTGGTGTTCTCGTTCTTATTCGTTTTTCAATATATTTCAGGTGCCGTCACTGCGGCTAGAGATCCTTGGGGTCTTGTCGGCGAAGGATCTCCATGATGTTTTTATCCTTCGCTGGCTGGCGTAGGAAGTCGTTCGTGGACTTAGTAATATTATTGGCCAGTTGACGAGGAGGAAAATTCAGTTAAAATAATACGCAACACAAAAATTGGACTTAAAAGCTAATAATTCCTGCTGACGGACGAATATCGTGGTTGACCTCCCCACCATCAACGAGGTGAATATTATAAAAATTGTGCAACGTCACAATGTATTTACAACTATGTCTTGATCCACTGTTGCCATGCAACGATCTGGAATTTCGAGGTTGTCATCTGAATCATTTAGGAGTCCATCGCCGACGTCAAGTAAGAAGTTAGCAAATTCAACTTCGTTTGGCAAAACTCGCATGTTTTGTGTTAGTGCGTATTTTGAAAAATGTCGCCACAGTGCACTGTACTTGATTGATAAATTTACAATTTCGCTACGTGTGCCCCGTATTTTGACTGGAAGGAGTTGGCGAAAATCTCCTCCAAGAACAATAACTTTACCACCGAAAGGCTTGTCATTGTTCATTATGTCTTGTAATGTTCGGTTGGCAACTTCTAATGCATAGCGTGGCGCCATAGGTGCTTCGTCCCAGATAAATAGATCGACATTTTTCAAATACTCACCTTGTTTCGATTGTACTTTGATGCTTGATGTGGAATCCTCGTATAATGGAACTGGGAGCCCAAAAGTTTTGTGCACCGTTTTACCCTCAGGGAGCAATGTTGCTGCGATTCCGGTAAATGCCATAGCGCTCACGCACTTCCCTCTACCTCTAACGAGATTCGAGAGTGTTGTGTAAGTGAAAGTCTTACCAGATCCTCCAGGACCATCGATGTAAAAGCAAGTTTTTTCGTTACTATTGTTGTCAACCGCACTCAAAACAGCATCAACGAACACCTTCTGGGTTTCATTCAATTATCCATATTGTGTCATCCCAATTTCAGTATATTGAGCTGGAAGCATATTAGGTTCATCGTCTTCGTTTTCTATTACTATCTGTTCCATCCCTGAGAATTGTGATAAACTTGAACCTTCGTTCATGAGCATTCTACCGATTTGTAAATATGCTTTTCTTTGTGCTTGCTGCGCACCCATACGTCTTGCATAATCCTCCGAAAGCTTGATTTTGAATTGCTCCCAAAGTTCTTCAGGATGGATTGGTTGGCAATGAATTAGAATTCTGACAAATAAACGGCGTAAAAGGTTGGGCATCATCCAAACAGCTGCTTCTTCGATTGCTTTTCGCCATTCATCGTCGTCTTCAATTAATCCAAGTGCCAGGCATGCAGCTGTAAACGTCTCACAGATTTGCCCATCTACGGTCCTCAAATCTTCAAAGCTTTTTGCTCCTTTTATTTTTAACAAGAGTAGTCGAAGATGAAATAATTCAGTCTGAGCAGGACTTACGGAGTACATTCGTCCGAACGCATCATGCCTACGTTGTCGTTTTTCCCATTTCGATGCAGTTGCTCCTTGAGTATTCAACTTTTTGAACACGTAATGGGTCGGGATATCTGGATATATGAACCGTCTCGCAGATTCATCGCGAACATTTAATGCAAAGTAATCATTTAGCATACTTACCTGACTCAAAGCATTTCTTATTCCATCATCGTTCATGTCTGCTGGAATGACGACCCTGTGTTCCTTCGGCAGATGTATGGGGAGCCGTATTACAGGATGGCTTTTCTCCTGCATTTTTTTGTCACAGATACGCCAAACTGCTTCATTAGGTCCAACGTAACGAGCTTCCACATGATCTGTGACTTCGTCATGGTTAATAACGCGTTTTTCGTCTTCATTATTTTCTCTATTTGTGATCTGAATTGCTGCTGCATCGTGCCCTTTAAATATGTACTTGTACAGATACTTTGGAGCAGTTACGCTTGTTACAATTTCCACATTAATGTGGCAATTGAAAATGAGCGATAGTGTTGGACAATATGGTACAACCCATCGATTGTCTACAACGTGTCCACCACGACGTTCGTATAAAGTTCCATCATCTCTTCTGCGATAGTGCGGGTAAGCGTCCACATCCATCGTAGTTTCATTTTGGAATGTTTTAGGGAAGTGCTTGCTGCATTTTCCATTTATTTCGCACCATGCTCCGCAAGGTCCGTGGATCATATTACCCATAACAATTCGATGTAAATCTGGATTCAATTCTGGATCAGGAATTTCAGCAGAGATACACTTGTCAACCATTTCTGGTGTCGACAATTTATGTTTCAATGTCACCAACAGATGAATGTGCATTAAACCACGCTTTTGCGACTCAATCGTGTATACAAATGCTTGTGTTTCCCCGAAGAAATGTTGACGAACGATCAAATCGAGCAAATGCTTCTTTTTCATATCAAAGACACGTGCGGTGAGATCCGGTCGGTCCGAAGGTTGCTGACCGAGAAAAAGATTTTCTCTTATTTCTTGCCAATTCGGATTGCAAGTCATAGTAATGAAGGGATCTGGTTTTCCAAATTTTCTTACGATTCCCATAGCATCTTGGTAATGCTGCATCATATTTCGAGGTGAGCCACTAAAACTCGAAGGTAAAATTACTATTCTTCCAACACGGGCATCCGCATTTTGTGCTGCAGTGTTCATATAGTCTACCAATCCAGAGTACGTTTCAGCGCGTATCTTACGTTGATTTCGTTTTATGAACTCCATACGATCTTTTTCGATTTTGACATAATTGTCCACTACCCATTGTTGAAAGAGACGACGTCCTCGAAGAATCACATTTCCAAGATTATTTTCACGAATAGCCATTCGATATCGAGTATAAGCTTCTCTTGATACGCGTTTTTGAAAAATACCTGTTTGTTGAAGATCCCGATGCCAGCCTCGAGTACCCAAGGGGTAAAACAGTGGGTACACCCAAGGTTCTACATTGGGATCCATGGTACTCACCAATTGTAGTTTTTTCGTATTTTTATTACATATAGTGACATAGGATTCTGGAATTTCTCCATCAGCAGTTGTTGAGAAAACGGCAGCAACTTCGTTGCTGCATTGGAAATTAAATCTGCGACGATCCATACCTGGTTTTAACGTAAAGAGCAATTTCAATTCACTGGCTGGTTGTACGTTGTCAAATCGATTGTTCTGCTGAGCTTGTAACACCTCTCCCATCATTTGATATGATTGAGCGAAGACATTATTTTCGCGCATAATACGATCAAGTATTTCCAAAATACCTCGATCGAGAGCAGTATTTTGTCGGTGAAGAGAGTTTATTGCTTCATTTGAATCGACGATAAATAGTTGACCGTAGTTTGGCAGTTTGTCTGGTTCTGGATATAGCGCAGTATTTACTTGGTAGTAAATTTGGCCCTGTATTTTGAAACAGTATGGCCCAGGACGCCTTCCTTCAAAGTTCATCAAATTGGCGTTGAACGAAGCAAAAGAGAAAGACGCGTTATAATTTCTAATTCTCTCGAAAAATGATTTTGACTTTTCATGAGTACCATCGAATAATAACTGCAATTCTGGGGGCATTTCTGGTAAAGGTTCAAGTTTAACTTTTCCATGGCTACAACAATCATGAAAAGAGTTTCGCATGTTGGCCACTTTTTCTGACAGAAAATGTGCAGCACCGCAGTGCGTGCAGAACTCAGTCATGCCTCCTCCATAATGCTCTTGTACATTAGTAGTTTGTCCTGCTGAAAATCTGTTTCTTTCCTCATGAGCTCGTTGTCGATCCCGGTACAAATTCTGACGTCGTGCGTTAGCTAATCTGTTGTTAGTTTCGTGATCACGATCATTGTGTATTACAATAATTTCAGATGGTTGCTGTATTTCTAAAACCACTATTGGGGGTTCATTCTGTGCAGTGAAAACTTGGTTATTGTTGCATTGGTGGTGGTGGTTTTCTGCAGTTCTTTCTTCCCCGGTATTTTGGATTTCTTCTTCTTGAACGGCTGTTATATTAACAGGATCGCATTGTACAATCACTTCACCTGTTCTTTCGATATAGCCACGTGAAGATACTCCTACTAACTGAAGCTGTTCTGAAACTCCTATGGATAACTCATTTCCAGTGATATCAACATCCCTATGTAAACAACGCCGTTTACTCTGATTTTGAGCTTTTCGTTCTCGATTGATGCGCTGATGCTCTGCTTCTTCTTCTGGTGTACGAACTACTCTTTTTCGTCCCATAGCTCTTTACGAAATGAATTATAATATCTACCAAACTATTCTAGATGTGTAAAAATCACAAAAGTTTTCAGCATAACTTTATTAATTTACCCAAATGAAAAATCGAATATTAACTATGTATAGAAGCAAGATTAATATATTATAATTCAATAAAATACAATTCAATATCGTTCAATTGGTCAAGTTTTATTTATTTCAATTCTATTTGATTCAGTTCAACTCAATTTAGTTCGATTTAGTTCGGTTCAATTCAGTTTGGTTTAATTCAGTTCGGTTCAATTCATTTCGGTTCAATTCAGTTCGGTTCAATTTAGTCCAGTTCAATTCAGTTTAATTCAATTGCATTCAGTTCGGTTCAATTCACCTCAATTCAGTTCAATTCAACTCAGTTTATTGCACTTCAATTCAATTCAATTTTGTACAAATTAGTTCGTTTCTCTTTCGTGCCATTTAATTTCCATTCAATTCAGTTCGATTCGGTTCAACTCAATTTAATTAGGTTTAATTAACTCAATTCAATATAATTCAGTTTATTTCGTGTAATACAATTTAATTTATCAACTTTTTCATCGTCATCTTCATCATCATCATGATACTTGAATATTCAATTTGTTGTGACCTGAAACAAAAAAAAAATGTCTTAATGTCAAGTCTTTACAATATTTTTTGTATTAACACTTAGAGGACGCAATTTCGATATCTGGTGACATCTGAGCTGTCGCCATGTGATGAATTCGAAAACAAAAAAATCGGGAACTCGGAGTCTAAAAAGTATTTTGGTCCATAAAAAGTGCCAGAATATATTAGAAAACTAAAAAAAACTGAGACAAAGCAGATGGAACAGCGTATCACTGCCTGCTAAGAGCTTAAAAAAACGTCATCGAAAAATCACGTTTTTTTTGGCGTATTTTTAATGTTTCGAATAAAAAAAAAATTTTAATCTCCTCCCACGAGGGGCTAAAAACGTTTTTCGGTCGATTCTTCATCGAATGAGCTATTCGTGGCGAGGTCGAAAAAAAAGTGCACTTGAGAGAAAATCGAAAGATTGAAAAAAAAAAAACACGTTTCATTCGATTATTTATCGAATGAACTGATTGATTCCAATGAAAACCGATGTAAAGTAAAAAAAAATTAAAAAAAAAAAAAAAAAAAATGTTCCTGGCGAGAACTGAACCCGAGACCTTTGTCATCTGGGCACCGTACCTTACCATCCTGCTATCCTATCATATAATTTACAATGACAAAAAGTAATACATAATCATCAGGGCCGCTTGATATATTAGGGGTTTACGTTAAGGTATGCTGTAATTAAATTATTTTTTGATATGATGGCACAAATCGTTTTCCAATAGATCGAAAGTAGAAAAAAATGTAATAAAAAAAAAAAATCATTCGTTCCAGGCGAGATTTGAACCCGAGATCCCTGCCACCCTACCAACTGGCTGTTCCACTGTTCAATTTATGATGTTAGAAAGTAATTAAGGAATGCTGTAATTAAATTCTTTTTTGTTATTACGACATAAATCGTTTTCCAACACAAAGTATTAAAAAAAATGTAATAATTAAAAAAAAAAAAAAGTCGTTCTAGACGAGATTTGAACTCGAGACCCCTGCCACCCGGGCCTGGTACCTTACCAACCGGCTGTTCTACTATTTAATGTATTATGATAGAAAATAGTATGAACGGAAAAAATCGAACGAATCACTATCACAAAAAATACCGAAAAAATGCTACAACTCTTGCCAGCAAAAAAAAAAGAAATTCGAGAAAAAAAACAACCCAGCCGAACTAGTTCCCTGAAACGTACCAAACACCCACCAGAAAAAAAAACCCTAGAAAAAACTACTTCCTCCTCTCCACCCAAAAAAGTGGAGCATCCGATGAAAAAAAAACAGACTCTTAAAGAAAAATAATTGCTGCATAAGAAAAATAACTACTCGACAACATGAAATATGAAGAAGCCAATGAGTTACGTTCAGGACTAAAATTTATAATATCAATAATGGGACAAGTATTTCATTGATGCTCGACAATAGATTCATGAGAAAATTTAAAAAAAAGCAGTTAGTGGTTGAAAAGAAAACCAGCCTAGCAAAAAGAAAAACCGGTCCAAATGAAAAAATAAAAATGGGGTGTATAACAAACAAATGATAAACCTAGTTTATAAAAAAATCGAGGAGACAATAATTTACGTTCAGTGCTGAAATTTTTAATATCAATAACAGGACAAGTATTTCATTGGAGCTTGATAATATAATAGACTTATAAGAAATATTTAAACAATCAATCGAAAAGAGTTACCAATCTACAAAAAGAAGAATCGGTCGAAAAAAACAGTACCCAAATGAAAATAAATGAAAGGGTTTTAACAAACAAAAGAACCTAATCTACAAAAAATTAAAGAGACAACGATTTATGTTCAGCGTTGAAATAATATGCTTGAGAATAGATCAACGAGAAAACAAAAATAACTTGGTTTTCAAAACAGGTACCAAGTTACAAAAATAGTCATACATATAAAAACGAGTCTGGAAACAGGATCAAAGAGAAAAAAGAGTAATTGGTGGATAACAAAAAAAATTGTGTACAAAAAATTAAAAATCGTAAAAGATGATGATTCACGTTCAGCACTTACATTTAGAATGATATTTATTGGTGTTTGAGAAAAGATTAACAACAAATAGTTTTCGAAAGTGCAATTCTTCCACATTGTTCGCTCGATGGGAATGGAAAAATCTTATTGGTAACAATTTGTTAAACGTTCACCACCGTACGTTCAGCGTATACGCACAGAGTACTTGTCCGGCCCATAACTTTTTATGCAAATTGCTCATTCAAGAAAAAATCAAATTAGAGGTGAAGTCATAGAACCCATGGAGTCCAATCTCTTCAAACAAGCTACACACGAATCCTTGCTTTCATCGAATCCGTTAGTCCAATAAAAATCTTGCTCCAAAGTTTGTATTTATTGACTCAGCAGATTAGAGATTGTGGAAAGAAACTTTTACGAACTCGGTCGACCAATGAGCGCCTTCTCACAATACACACGAAACATTTTCAATGGTTCAGTATATATTTGAAGTCAGAGGCATAAAATGTGCGCACTGTTCGCACAAACACAAACTTATAAAAAATAATCTAGCTGTTTCCCTCGGGATAACCTCGCATCATTCGCGATATTTGATATCGACTTAAATGGAATACGATACTCTTTGTTGTCATTATTACAAAATTGTCATATTAGGACTCTGTTCAGCGAAATTGGTTCATCATTTTCTAAAGCTGCTGCTCACATACAACCAGCATTATTACAAAATTGTCATATTAGGACTCTGTTCAGCTAAATTGGTTCATCATTTTCTAAAGCTGCCTGCTCACATACAACCAGCAATGTTATTGTTCTTATAATACGACGGGAAACAACTTAACTTAACTTAATAATAACTTATCATCTGCTGCTATGAAAAAAACTTATAGTTCATGTGGAAATATTACTGCAATAAAAAACGCTTTGCTTTTTCGCGAGTGGTCCCCGATTTTTTCTTGAATGAGCAATTTGCATAAAAAGTTATGGGCCGGACAAGTACTCTGTGCGTATACGCTGAACGTACGGTGGTGAACGTTTAACAAATTGTTACCAATAAGATTTTTCCATTCCCATCGAGCGAACAATGTGGAAGAATTGCACTTTCGAAAACTATTTGTTGTTAATCTTTTCTCAAACACCAATAAATATCATTCTAAATGTAAGTGCTGAACGTGAATCATCATCTTTTACGATTTTTAATTTTTTGTACACTATTTTTTTTTGTTATCCACCAATTACTCTTTTTTCTCTTTGATCCTGTTTCCAGACTCGTTTTTATATGTATGACTATTTTTGTAACTTGGTACCTCTTTTGAAAACCAAGTTATTTTTGTTTTCTCGTTGATCTATTCTCAAGCATATTATTTCAACGCTGAACATAAATCGTTGTCTCTTTAATTTTTTGTAGATTAGGTTCTTTTGTTTGTTAAAACCCTTTCATTTATTTTCATTTAGGTACTGTTTTTTTCGACCGATTCTTCTTTTTGTAGATTGGTAACTCTTTTCGATTGATTGTTTAAATATTTCTTATAAGTCTATTATATTATCAAGCTCCAATGAAATACTTGTCCTGTTATTGATATTAAAAATTTCAGCACTGAACGTAAATTATTGTCTCCTCGATTTTTTTATAAACTAGGTTTATCATTTGTTTGTTATACACCCCATTTTTATTTTTTCATTTGGACCGGTTTTTCTTTTTGCTAGGCTGGTTTTCTTTTCAACCACTAACTGCTTTTTTTTAAATTTTCTCATGAATCTATTGTCGAGCATCAATGAAATACTTGTCCCATTATTGATATTATAAATTTTAGTCCTGAACGTAACTCATTGGCTTCTTCATATTTCATGTTGTCGAGTAGTTATTTTTCTTATGCAGCAATTATTTTTCTTTAAGAGTCTGTTTTTTTTTTCATCGGATGCTCCACTTTTTTGGGTGGAGAGGAGGAAGTAGTTTTTTCTAGGGTTTTTTTTCTGGTGGGTGTTTGGTACGTTTCAGGGAACTAATTCGGCTGAGTTGTTTTTTTTCTCGAATTTCTTTTTTTTTTGCTGGCAAGAGTTGTAGCATTTTTTCGGTATTTTTTGTGATAGTGATTCGTTCGATTTTTTCCGTAGCATTATTTTTTTTCTTTTTGGCAAGGGGCTTCTTTTTTTAAATCTATTCTGCCATTTTTTCCATATTTTTTTGGGGGGTAGTAATCAAAGGCGTTTTTTTGACAGGGTTTTGTTAAGGTTTTTTTGAGAGGAGAGGGAGTATTTCTTTTTTCGAATTTTATTTTTCCTTTTTGGCCAGGGAATTCTTTTCCTCAAATCTATTCTGGCATTTTTTTGTATGTTTATTTGGGGGTTGTAATTATTTTAGGCGTTTTTTGGCAGGGTTTTGTTAGGGTATTTTTGGCAAAAGGCTTTTTTCCTCAAATTGTTTCATTTTTTTAAAGGGGGAGGGGGCCAGGGATTTTCCTTTTTGGCCAGGGAGTTTTCTTTCTCAAATTCTCAAATCTATTCTGGCATTTTTGATATGTTTTTTTGGGGGTTTCATTATTTTTTGGGTTAGGGGGGGGATAACTTATTGTGACAACAGATGGAAACGGGAGTCAAACAAATGTACTTGTCCAGGGTTTTTTCCCCGGGGAGGGGACATGTCCCCCTTGTTAAAACCCCTTGATATCACTCTTTTTTTTCTCAACACCTCTAAAGCTTAGAGTTTTTTCGTATTTGCATGATTACATCATGAATTTATTTGAATGACAAATTGATGTCTACTGTCCACTCCACTCATACCCGATTAGATAATTGGATTGATCATATACTATAAATACTATAAATTTACTCTTATATGATTCGCTATTACTATAGAAGCGTTGCCGTGTTTTTATAAACTTCAATAGCTAAATACATACATAAAAATTCTGGGAATAATGATTTACAACTTGGAAGCAAAGTGTTGTTAATTCACTTCGACATTAGAAGGACATTTGAGGAACAGTGAGTTTAGGAAGTGAATCATAAAAATTTAATGCTTCTTTAACGGCTTCCAAGTTGTCCATGAAAATAAAAAAAATATATCGAGAAATCGCAGCAGAATAGATATGAAGAGTTTCTCCCCAAGTTATGAATCGATCCGCTATACAATTTTGAATAATTATCTTCGTTATTGAGACGATTCGTTATTGAGAGGAGCCCCAGAATTACGATTTTCTATAAAAGCAAGGTGCTTGAAAATTGCAATGTATCATCATCGACTCATGAGTTTAATATTCCTTCAAATATCGAACAATATTATTCATATCGGTGAACCTAAAAACCCCCGCGTGCCAACTTTTGCTTTTCTTTAACGATTTTCGCAGTTCTTGTCCGCCATATTGTATCCGCCATCTTGAATTTTGAAATTTTGGGTGCAGATTTGTAATCAGCGACCCCGAAAACCCCCGAGTACCATATTTTGCTTTCATCAAACAATTTTTGCATTTGTTGTTCGCCATATTGGATTCACCATCTTGAATTTGTAAATTTTGAGTGCAGATTTGTAATCAGCGACCGATTAAACTCCCGAGTACAAAGTTTTGAGCTAATTGCACTTAAGGAAAAATGTGGGTTTCAAAAGGTCAAATTGATATTTTTTTTTTGAGTGAATTATTCCGGCCTTACCATCTGTCAACACTCTGATAGAATTTGCGACTTTGACATACAAATTAGTTCAAATTTCTTCCGCATTTTCGATTTGTCAACACTCGAATATGAATTTGCAGCTTTGACAGCTGACACATTACCGATATAGATAGAAAATCGTCAGCCGCGACAAAAATATGTCGTCACTCGCGACCAATCAGAAACTCGATAGCATCAAAAGGCCTTTCGTTGTGTCGTATACAGACACGTCAAACTTCCGATGTGTTGGTATTTTTAGATTAATCTTGAGCCTGTGATAAGTTTTTTCTCAGCAAATACGACATCAATCGTGCTGATTTAAGGCTCAATCGAAAGATCTTTTCATAGTTAGTCTCCAGTTCAATTTTCAAGTCATCATCTGTCTCCTGAGCTTCGTAATTCGAGAAAATGACTTTCAGTTTTTACCCCCACCACCGCGAATCGTTTTATTCAGAGATAATATACTCGGGCGAGCCTCGGGCAAACAGACGACAGACAGAGCTGTCAAATGTACTTGTCCTGAGACTCTACCGAGTCTCTCGATCGGGCGAGCCTCGGGCAAACAAACGACAGACAGAGCTGTCAAATGGACTTGTCCTGAAACTCTACTGAGTCTCTTGATAGTTAAAATGATGGGCCAAATTTGCAAAATACATTTTGCGATTGAAATTATGTACTGAATCTTACATCTCGAATTGGAATTTGAAGTCATTTAAATTATATACCAAATACCAATTCACCAACGGAAATTTGGGGTACTGAAATTATTTTTCTTATTTAGAATTCTGTTTTTATTAATTTAGGGTATTCCGAATTATCAACTAAATTTCAATTTCTGAATAGAAATCACAAGTATTTAAATTATGTACCGAATAAAAAATCGGAAATTCCAATTGAGTACCAAACTAATCACTCATTTTAAATACTACTAATTTTACTAACTAATTAAAAATCCAAATTTTACTAATACTTTAACTAATTAAAAATCCAAATTCGAGTATTCAAAAATACTCGAATTGAAATTAGCGAATCAATTTGCAAAAACATATCCATTCCCCTAATGGGAACAAAAAAAATTGAAAATTGTAATTCCTAAAATTGAAGGGAAAAAATTCAATTTTGCTTTCATGAATGAAAATTTTTTACCCTGAATTTCACTTTCAGAATGAATATGCAACTTTAATTCGCGAATATAAATAACCAATAGAAAATAAAACTGCACGTAAAAAATAAGAGACATTCAGCACAGCGGTAAACCATTCTCAGACAAACTGATTATAAAATTGCCCCGACCGGCTAAAGCAATTTAAAATTTCTGCTCCCACGCAAGCTACCTTTTGCAACACTTTGGGTTCATCTATATCGAATAACATAAAGGTATCTTATCAGCTTGGATAAATGATGACTGGATGAAAGTGCACAATCCATTCTGTAAGACAGCGATGGACCATGTTTATCAAAACTTTAATATATGAATTCATTAATAGGTCTGATGAAAATGATGGTTTATACTATTATGCTACCTGATGTACCATGTGTATGAATTCTTATTTTCACTTTATTCATAATTTTATATTTTTTGTTTAAAAACATAATTCTCATATCCGATTCTAATTTTGTCTCAGTTCTTTATTTAATTTATGGTAAGAGTGAAACGAGCCTGCTTCCTTGTTTTTTTTTTTTATAGCTTGGCTAAAGCAAAATAAATGAATAATTCCGTTACTGCTGGTTATTTGGCGAAAAAGGGACCATCAACGGAAAAATTGTACGCAAAATGAAAAAAATGGCGTATATCAAAACCTTATCTCACAAATAACAATCTGGGGTATTAAAATCATGTACTAAATTTGAATTATCGATATAGAACTGCAAGTTATTCCAATCATGTACCAGATTCTGATTCCCGAATAAATTTCAGAGTATTGAAGGTATGTACAAAATTCCATTTCCCGTTGTACAAATTGAAGTACCTCAAATCGTTCACTAAATTCTCATTTCCGAATCAAAATTTACGGTACATAAAGATATGTACTAAATTTCAGATCCTGAATCAAGATTTAAAATAGTTAAAATAATGGGCCAAATTTGCAAAATATATTTTGCGATTGAAATGATGTACTGAATTTCAGATCTCGAATTGGAATTTAAAGTCATTCAAATTATATACCAAATACCAGTTCACCAACAGAAATTTGGGGTACTGAAATTATTTTTCTTATTTAGATTTCTGTTTTTATAAATTTGGGATATTCCGAATTATCAACTAAATTTCAATTCCTGAATAGAAATCACAAGTATTTGAATTATGTACCGAATAAAAAAACGCAAATTCCAATTGAGTACCAAACTAATCACTCATTTAACATATTACTAATTTTACTAACTAATTAAAAATCCAAATTTTACTAATACTTTAACTATAATTAAAAATCCAAATTTCAATTCGAGTATTCAAAAATACTCGAATTGAAATTAGCGAATCAATTTGCAAAAAAATATCCATTTCTCTAATTGAAACAAAAAATATTGAAAGTTGTAATTCCTAGAATTGAAGGAAAAAAATTAAATTTTGCTTTTATGTATGAAAATTTTGACCCTGAATTTCACTTTCAGAATGAAAATGCAAATTTGATTCGCGAATATGAATAACCAATGGCAAATAAAACTGCACGTAAAAAAAGAGACATTCAGCACAGCGGTAAAACCATTTTCAGACAAACTGATTATAAAATTGCCCCGACCGGCTAAAGCAAATCAAAATTTCTGCTTCCACGCAAGCTACCTTTGACAGCACTCTGGGTTCATTTATATCGAATAACATGAAGGTATCTCATCAGCTTGGATAAATGATGACTGGATGAAAGTGCACATTCCATTCTGTAAGACAGCGACGGAGCATGTTTATCAAAACTTTAATATAAGTATTCATTAGATGGTTTGATGAAAATGATGGTTTATGCTATTATGCTACCTGATGTACCATGTGTATGAATTCTTATTTTCACTTCATTCATAATTTTATATTTTTTGTTTAAAAACATAATTCTCATATCCGATTTTAATTTTGTCTCAGTTCTTTATTTAATTTATGGTAAGAGTGGAACGAGCCTGCTTCCTTGTTTCTTTTTTTTTTTTTTTTTTTTTTTTTTCAAGGAAAAGTGAAAAGTAGATTGTCCACAGAATACATTTTCACATTGAAATACTTTATGGCAAAAGTAATTTAATCTTGAATAAAGAATTTACAAAAAGAATTGACCGTTACCAAACAATGAAAATTCGTATCAATTATTATTTGCAAAGAAAACAGTGTTGCCGTTGAGCTGCAACTAACAACCATTATCTCTTATGCGAAAGAGACAATAGTTTTAATGTATTCATTAAGAATAGTAAATGGTCCATTGCGTCAGCTTTGGTTGTTTAATTCAAACCTAATGGACAAAGCGAAGAACCGCAATTCAGTTTACTACAGCCTGCGGTGTCTTCGGAGTAGGGAAAAATTTTGACACAAACTTTTATTGCATCTCAGCGATAAGAATTTTAATGCTATGAGAAGAAACATTGCCGGGAGGATGAAGTTAATACTGTATAGAAACATTTATAGCAATTCTGCTACAATGCACACTACAGAATTGAAGAAATATTCAATATCTTGATTTTTTTGTCATAATTGAGGTTTCACTCGAATCTTGCACAAGCCTGACCGAGTCATGTCATCATATTATTGCTGACATTTTGATGTGTAAACTTGTTGGCGAAGATGTTCCGTGAATACAACGTTCACATCATCAGCGAAACTCCAGTTGATAAGAAAAGCTGTAGTCGAATGCCTAAAAGGAAAAGCGAAGGAAGTTAGCCTAGCGTGTAGAATATTGGGAGTTTTTTGGTTGATTCGTAGACCGCAACTGAAAAGTATTGAAAATCATGACTCCACAAGAATAGTCACATGTAAATTTTTGAAAATAAACATTTCATCAACACTCCTTGTTTTTACAAGTTTTTATTAATGAACAAGATACATTTTGGTCACTAGGTTTCATCACGCACACACTCCCTTTTACGAAAAATATGTCTTGATGTGGAACAAAAATATGAGGGACATGCTTGAAAAAAAAATCTCGTTGCGTTCCACGATCTAAACATCAACACCATTGATTTGAGAGTTCACACATTTTTAAAACGTTTGCCACTGAATCTTTGAGGTTATGTTTCGATGTATTTTACAGCACTTAATTCAGCTACACGAATTCGCGGATTTTTTAAAATTATTTAATATTTTTTCACAAATCAATTCATTGAAACACTTTTATGTTAATCACTGAACTTTAAAATATTTTTTTTTACGTTTTCGCACTTCTGTTTGTCGACACTGGAATATGAGCTTGCGACTTGTACAACTGACACATGAGCGAAATTTCTATCACTTATTAATTGGACCACCCAAAATCACGATCTTATACGTATTATTTTAATCGTTCACTGAATCGAAATAACTTTTTTTCATGTACGTACTTCCGCATTTTCGGTTTGTCAACACTCGAATATAAATTTGCAGCTTTGACAGCTGACACATTAGAGATATAGATATTGCAGCTGTGACAGCTGACACTTTAGCGATATAGATAGGAACCGCACTTAACCCCGCACTACACACACTATTACAACACTCTTGACGAGTCTCTTGACCTAACACTTTTTCGTCATCCACTGACGTTGACTTTTTTTTTTTAACGTCTTCGCACTTTTCTTTCGTCGACACTTGAACCCGAGACTCTGCCGAGTCTCTTGAACTCTTTTCCCGATTTCCGATTTTCGAACGTTTCTGTATGTCCGCGAAATCAAAGGACATATTCATATGAAGACGTATTAGTGTTATTCGTGTTACTCGTATCCAAAACTTTTTGTCGAATGGGAACACAGGGATATGTCGTCAGTCGCGACCAATCAGAAACACAATGGCCACACGAGCCCTTTCTCTGTGTCATATACATACACGCACGCATACTTCGATCATCGCATAATTTTGCCCGTGCAAAGTTTTTTCTCAGCAATTACGGCATCAATCGGGTTGATTTATGGCTCAATCGAGGGGGGATAACTTAATTAGTCTGCAGTTCAAATTTCAAATCATAAGATGACGCCTGGGCTTAGTAATTCAAGAAAGAGTTTCCCCCCACTCTTGAAATCGTTTTATTCAGAGATAATATACTCGGGTGAGCCTCGGGCAAGCAGACGACAGACAGAGCTGTCAAATGTACTTGTCCCGAGACTCTACCGAGTCTCTTGATGAGGGTTGCTCGAATGCTGCAATTAAATTCTTTTTTGTTATTACGGCACAAATTGTTTTCCGAAATGAAAAGAATCATGATCATTGGACACAAAACGAACTCCTTGGGACTCTGAAATTTTTCGAATAAAAGAAATTAAGAAAATCTCCTTCCACGATTGGCTGAAAACACGTTTCATTCGATTTAAAAAAAAAATTCGAATGAGCACACTCAAAAACATAGGGAACGGTGATTCCGATTTTTTCGTCTTCAAATTGATCACATAATGACAGCTCAAACTTAGATATCGAAATTGTGGTTTGAAGTAAAAAAAAATATTCGATATATAGTATATATATTGAATATTTTTGTTAATGAATAGAGTTTCTCTGTCCTTGCTTATATTCTCATTACCACACACCTTTTTTGTTAGACGGAGATTGAGTCTTGATATTCAGCAGGGCTTGGTTTTTTTTTTTTTTAATCTTCAACTTGATTAGGCCCACGATAGGTATAGATAGATCAACTATCAAAGGATTGGCCAATGCACGGTTATTGTAGAAACCTGTAATATTTCAAGTAAAAACTGGAATACTTACAATAATGATTATGTACATACATTAAAAAAACTATATCTATATCAACCACAAATTTCCCATAACAATAACATCACGTCTTTTATAATTTTAGATGAATAAACCTTTAGAATGCGTTCTTGAAATGCAGCTCAAAATATACTGCAATAATTGAAAATATCAAGTAAATGAACATTGAAATTTATTTATTTGTGTGCTCGTGTGTGTGCATGCGGACACGAGAGTGAGCGTTACAAATCTTTAGTCATTTTATTCACTTATGCATTTGATTGAATAATAACAAAGCTTTATTTTCATGCATATTCATGCACATTAAACTTTTTTAGAGAATTATTCATCAGAAAGAATAAATCTACGTATGTATGTTTGG
This sequence comes from Campoletis raptor, assembly GCA_948107755.1. NCBI lineage: Eukaryota > Metazoa > Arthropoda > Insecta > Hymenoptera > Ichneumonidae > Campoletis > Campoletis raptor. Next base: position 403,428 of record OX403623.1, read on the forward strand.
AGAATGCTGAGATATATATTATAATAAAATGTGATTTATTATATTAGGTTATAATGATGTCATACTGTGACTTGACTTACTCGATTTTGACTCGAAGTTGCTTAATTCAGTGAAATCACTTATACTGCTAATTCACTGAGAAATCACTTCTTGTTCTTTTAATATTTGTAATTTTTTCTCGCTGTTAATATGCAGTTTTCTGATCGTTCGATTACAATTGATGATATTCGTACGCCAATCCTCTGAACTTCGTCATTAAATTGTGATTATCTTTTGTTGTAATATAGTTTTGTAGTAATATAAATATAGAGTTGTAATATTCTGAAACGTTGATGGTTGTTTCAATAAATTAATTTGAGTCCGAGGTACGAAAGGATTTTAAAAAATATTATATTTTTGCAACGAGATTTGAACCTGAGACCCCTCGCGACCGTCGGTAATTTAATTAATTGTCGTAAATCGCACGGCTGCCGCTCGATAAGTGGCGCCACAGATCTACGAGTTCGCTCGATGACAGTTTTCTAAGATGGCGGCCACCGTATTTACGTTCGCGAACGTACCAGTTTTCCGTGTTTTTTCGTTAATTACAAGTGTTTTTCGGGAATGTCATGTACCTACGTTTGTTTGTGCTCGCGGTGTCTGTGGTTCTGTGAAATTTGAGACGGCTCGGTTTGTTATTGTTGGAGTTATAAGTGTTTTTTTCTAAAATACGGTATAACGCTCTCACATCCGGTGTGCGCTCGCAGTGTTTTTTTTTAATTTTTTCATAATTAATTCGTTTTTGAGTGTTCATAATGACCTACGTTTGTTTGTTCACGTGTGTTTTACCAAATTGTCAAATTTGAGTGCAATCAGATAGTTTTTATGGATTCTACGAGTTGTTTTTCAGGCGAACTGGTAAGGTTGCTGTATCATCATTGTTGTTTCACTTGCTTTTCGCCAATTCCTTCTTTTCTGTATCTTTCCCTTTCCTTAAAGTTTGAGGAGCGATTCTCTCTTTTTCCCATCTGTCCGATAATATCCTAAGACGCTCCTGTACTCAACGAAAGTGAGATCAGTTATGCGCTCTTCTCCTCGTCTTCCTGTGCCTCCCCAATTCCTCTTTATACTTTGCTTTTGCTATTTTTTGTTAACTTTAGTTGAAATCCCCTCGCAGGTCTTCCTGATGGAGAAGCGGACTGTTCACCACTTGCCGCAGCTTGACATTCTCAACACTGTCCTATTTTACCTCTGCGTCAAACTCAGGACAAAGACATTTCTGGTGAGTTTTTAATTCTCCGTCATTGATATGTCCTTTGAGTCCCAAATTCCTACACCTATCAATTCTTAGACCCAAAACGTAGTTTCCAGATATCAATATCCCCGGATCGCTAACAATTCTTCTTTGCGTTGTCGGCACAAGATCCTGGTCTCTGCGTTTGTTGCCGAAGCTTTGATTCCCTTCCCCGGTTTCCTATCTAGAGACACGGCTGCGTCTTGACGTCAAGTATAAAATGATGAAAGAGTCTAAACGGCAAAGGCAAGACGCACCGCGTATCTATACTCGGGATACTTTCTACTCCTAATTTATTTGTGTGTTGAAACCCAGAAAAAATATTGTGTTTCTTAGGTTTTTATGGATTTCCTCTTCGTCTGCTTATTAATTTATTATTTTTTTGTTTCAGATTTATTCCTGTCAATGGCGTGCCCAGGGTTTCCACAGGATTCCTAGGCTGCGGTTAGGCTGTTGTCGGGATGTAACGGAGAGGGCTCCGTTATTTATAAACTTATTTATTCTGAAGGTAAGCAAGAGAAGAAAGAAGGGAGAGAGCAAAGAGCAGGAAAGAGACAGAGTGAAAGAGCGAGAAAGTGTCAAATAAATATTGTTTTTGCAATGATGTTGAATTTTGCCTTTTTCATTTTTATTTCAATCTTTATTGTGTTCGGAACATTTTTATTTCAATTTTTATATGTTAACACATTTTCAATATCAAGAGACTCGGTAGAGTCTCGGGACAAGTACATTTGACAGTTCTGTCGTCTGCTGGCCCGAGGCTCGCCGGAGTATATTATCTCTGAATAAAGTAAAATTCGGTGGTGGGGGTAAAAACTGAAAGTCATTTTTTCGAATTACGAAGCTTAGGAAACAGATGATGACTTGAAAATGGAAATCGAGACAAATTATGAAATTGCTCTTCGATTAAGCCTTAATTGAGCACGATTGATGGCGTATTTGCTGAGAAAAAACTTTGCACAGGGTCAAGATTATGCAAAAATTCTAACACATTGAAGGATTTGGTGTGTCTGTACATGCGCGCAGACGATACAATCAAAGGCGTTTTGATGCCCATCAAAACCCATTTCCATTGAAGCCGGTCTTCGGCGACAAAAGTAACGAGTTCCCATTGGTCCTTTCCTTTGTACCCATACCACGGAAAGTTTGACGGTAGTTTTGACGCGAGACGCGTAAACAGCGTGTTTTTTGCGAACTTTTCGTAGATCCGTGTTGACAGATGGTAAGGTCGGAATAATTCACGCAAAAAAAAATATCAATTTGACCCTTTGAAACACACATTTTTCCTTACGTGCAACTAGCTCAAAACTTTGTACTCGGGGATTTTCGGGACCGCTGATTATAAATCTGCACACAAAATTTAGAAATTCAATATGGCGGACAAGAAATGCAAAAATTGTTTGCTGATGCAAAATATGGTACTCGAGGGTTTTCGGGGTCGCTGATTACAAATCTGCGCTCAAAATTTAGAAATTCAAGATGGCGAATCCAATATGGCGAACAACAAATGCAAAAATTGTTTGATGAAAGCAAAATATGGTACCCGGGGGTTTTCGGGGTCGCTGATTACAAATCTGCGCCTAAAATTTAGAAATTCAAGATGGCGGATCCAATATGGCGAACAACAAATGCAAAAATTGTTTGATGAAAGCAAAATATGGTACTCGGGGGTTTTCGGGGTCGCTGATTACAAATCTGCACCTAAAATTTAGAAATTCGAGATGGCGGATCCAATATGGCGGACCACAAATGCAAAAATTGTTTGATGAAAGCAAAACATGGTACTCGGGGGTTTTCAGGGTCGCTGATTACAAATCTGCACCCAAAATTTCGAAATTCAAGATGACGGATACAATATGGCGGACAATAACTGCGAAAATCGTTTAAGAAAAGCGAAAGTTGGCACGCGGGGGTTTTTGGGTTCACCGATTAACAATCTGCATGCAAAATTTTGAAATTCAAAATGGCGGATTCAATATGGCGGACCATAAATTCCAAAATTTTATGATGAAAGTGAAAGGTTCAGAAAAAAGAAGTGATATCCCGGCCAAAAATCCCCTGCCCGGGGAAAAAAAACCTTGGACAAGTACATTTGTTGACCCCCGTTTCCATTTGTTTTCACAGAAAAAAACTACCCAAAAAAGTACAAAATTTTCAAAAAATTGGCAAGATCAAGAATGATTTACATTCAGCACTAAAATTTATAATATCAATAATAGGACAAGTATTTCATTGTCTCTTGAGGATGGAGTATTTAAAAAAAATCAAAAATAAGTTCGTTATTGAAAAAAGTCACCAATGTATAAAAATAAAAATCGGTCCAAAAGAACAGAGTCCAGGAAAAAAATCAAGATAAAACAAAACGTGGAGAAAAAAATTTCAAACGAAAAAAATTAGATTGAAAAATAATTTCGGCCGTAGTACTTGGCGAGTTCGTACCATGAAAAATACATTACGTGATTCTACCTAAGCAAAAAACTCGCCAAGTACTACGGCCGAAATTATTTTTCAATCTAATTTTTTTCGTTTGAAATTTTTTTCTCCACGTTTTGTTTTATCTTGATTTTTTTCCTGGACTCTGTTCTTTTGGACCGATTTTTATTTTTATACATTGGTGACTTTTTTCAATAACGAACTTATTTTTGATTTTTTTTAAATACTCCATCCTCAAGAGACAATGAAATACTTGTCCTATTATTGATATTATAAATTTTAGTGCTGAATGTAAATCATTCTTGATCTTGCCAATTTTTTGAAAATTTTGTACTTTTTTGGGTAGTTTTTTTCTGTGAAAACAAATGGAAACGGGGGTCAACAAATGTACTTGTCCAAGGTTTTTTTTCCCCGGGTTATAATATTTCTACAGTTTTTAAATATTTTTATAACTTAAACAAACCGATATAACAGAAAACACATTTCATCAGGGATTTTTTTCTTTTTATTCTATTCTTGCTTTCTGAAATAAAAAATATTTATCATAAAATAAAAGCATAGAAATTATGTGATTGCGTAGAACAATATTTTTTTGTTACATACTTTTTGAGGAGTCGCTATTAATCTGAGGAGGAATATTAATTTGAGGAGTCGATGTTAATCATTTGATCTAACTCCATATCGCTCCCCGCTGTTGGAATTATTGACGCACCGTTGGCAACTTGTATATAGATATATCCCTCTGATTTGACAACTCCGGATACTTGAATGGCTTGGCCTTTCCTCATTGGGTTCTCCATGTCCGACCATACTGTTATACGGATCTCAAGTTTTTCCTTTCCATCCGTTATTGAGCCTAATCCGAAGGAAGCTTGTCCACTTTTGTGGCGAGTTTGCTGAAATGTTGACTTAATCCAACCATTAATTTCTGGAAATAAAGAGAAATATTTAAAAAGTTTTAAATTAATTCTCATAAAAACATTTGATTTAGTAAAAAGAAGCGTATTTCGTGATTCAATAAGAATACGAAAAAATGCAGCATCGTTTGACATCTATTTTTTTATTTTTTAGTTATTTTTGTTACTAATTTTTCCGTTTTTTTTAATGGAAAAATCAAAATACGCTTTTTTTTTATTGTCTCGTATATTTTATATAATTTAATTTGAAAATATGCTTACTAATTTTTTTGCCTTCCATATCTGCGATTTTGTCCCAGGATACTTCATCGGCTTCTACACCATCACCCTCATGAGCATCGTACCATCCTTTTTCGAATACTTCCGTCGATTGGCGTACCGAAAGTTCAAAGGATACGTTTCCTGAGTTGTATCGTTGCTCCACTCGTTTTGCCGAGGCCCTGTCCAGGTGAATGATCTGAAAAATATGAAAACATTAAATCAATTTTGTCGAGAAACCACATAGGTTTATTTGGGCGATACAAACCTTATTAATGGCGATAATGTTTTCGACTTTGGCGACATTATCCTCCCATGCCACACACTGAATTCGCCGTCCTGCTCCATTATTCATAACGAATTTCATAATTTTATATTTTTTTGTTGTTCCGACTGTTTTTTCTCGTTCGCACGAGTCGATAAACCCGACGACTTCTCTGCTCATACAATAAAATATATTGAACACAAATATTGATTTTAATTTTTCAATTTTTTTGATTACCTTCGTGTACAATTCGTATAATAAAATCAAAAGCAAAAACTTACATGGTTGTATCCATAATATTTATGGCATCGATTGCTTCATTTGTTGAGAAGACCGGAACTTTTTTCTTCTCATCATCCTTGTGATCGGAAATCGTGTCGATTTTTAATCCATCGGACTCTCTTGTTTGGTCGTTCAATGATTTCTTCTTTCCCATTTTTCACAATTTCGATTTTTTTTAAATTGAAATAATTAAATATCGAATATCCGAATAATTCGAAGTCAACCGTGTCGTTCGCTATCTGTAACTAATGGTAAGTTTTGATAGCAACGGTTTTTTTTTTTTTCATGGCAAGCTAAATCTCAACTCGGACAAACAAAAATAACCGTTGAAAGCCAAATTTATCAGTGGTTACAGATTCGAATGTTCGATATTTAATTATTCCAATTTTTAAAAAAATCGAAAATGTAAAAAACGTCGAGAAAGAAATCGTTGAACGACAAAATTGTAGAGTTCGAGGGCTTGGAAGGCAATTCGAATTCTGGTCACAATGATTATGAAATAAAAAAAGTCCTGTCTTCTTATCAAATGAAGCAATAAATATTATGATGAATAATGCAATAAATATTATGGACTGAACCATGTAATTTTTTGCTTTTATTTTATTATAAAAAATTATACACGGAGGTAATCAAAAGAATTAAAAACTGAAAATAAATATTTGTGTTTATATATTTTATTGCAGGCGCACAGAGAAGTCGTCGATTTTATCGACTCGTGCGAAAGAAAAAAAAAGGTTCGAACTACAAAAGAATATAAAATCACGAAATTCATTATCAAAAATGGAGCAGGACAGTGAATTCAATTCATTTGCAAGGTTTTTATCGCACAAATACCACAATGTGGTTTCTCGACAAAATTTATTTCATTTTTTCATATTTTTCAGATTATTCACCGTGACAGGGTCTCGGCAAAACGAGTGGATCAAATATTTAACCCAGGAAAAGTTCTGTTTGACCTTTCCATCCGTCAATCAACGGAAATATTTGATAAAGAATGGTACGAGGTTCATGGGTATGATGATGTCGAAGCCGAAGAAATATCCTAGGAAAATATCACAGAAATGGAGGGCAAAAAATGAGTAAGCATATTTTTCCTATTAAAATATATAAAATTATACGAGATAATATAAAAATACGTATTTCGATTAAATAGTATTCTTATTGAATCACGAAGTAGGCTTTTTTTAGCTGAATCGAATTTTTTAATGAGACTGTACTTCAAATACTTTTAATATTTCTCATTGTTTCAAAAATTAATGGTCCGATCAAATCGGCTTTCCAGGAAACTCGCCACAGAAGTGGATAAGCTTCTTTCGGGTTAGACGCTGTAACGGATGGGAAATTGAAAGCTTAAGCTCCGTATCACAGCAAGGTTAGATGCGGAAAAACCGCTGAAAAAAAAGTGGAAAAACGAGGTATACCTACCTGCAAGTTGCGAACGGTGCATCGATCATTCCAACTGCGGGGATCGAAAGTGGAGTCGGATCAAATGATCAATATTGTAGCGACTCCTCAAAAAGAATAGAAAAAAACTCTTATCTTACGCAATCACAACATTGAAATTCTTTTTTTTTACAATTAATAATTTTTGTGTAATTTTATTTTTGTTTCAGAGAGTATGTAATACAATAAAGAGAAGGAAAAAGTTCCCTGATGAAGTGTCCTGTTTTAATTGTTCATTTAAATTAACACGTATCCTCATCGGAATCCTCATCGAACCGTTAAAGGCAGCATATAACCACTCGCGCATCTGTCAAACTCGAAGCGGGACTGCGACTGTGAAACTAACAGCGCGACCTGAATCACGCTCCATAACCGAGACGACCGACCAACCAATCACAGAAGGAATAAAACGGCAACAATCAGTATCGAAAATAATCGTTACACATCACCATTTTATTAGAGGACTTTTGAAAATCCTGCATATCCAATGCAAGCTAATTACAGAGATTTAACGAGATATATCCCAGAGTTCGATGGCACTCCCAAAACCTGTTCTCTAAACACATTTATCAATTATTGCGAATCAGCTCGAGAATACATTCCAGCAATCACAGAAAGACCGATAGTAACACTATTAAAAAGCAAATGTATAGGTTTAGCTTGCGAAAGCTTAGAAAGCTTCAACGTCGACACAATCACTCACCTGGTCGACATCCTCAGAAATCGATTCATTGCCTCAAGACCACTTTTTGCTTGGATATCAGAATTACATACGCTCGAACAAAAAGACAAAGAATCCTTACTAGCTTTTTACAGTAGACTCAATTTACATGTAAATCAAACAAATCAAGCTATTGACCTCTCAAAAGTACAAGACCCCCAAGGAGCAAAAAACTGGGTTCAAGATATGGCAATAGATCAATTTCGTAAAGGTGTAAATTCTGCATACCGCCCTCACATTCCTTGTACCGTATACGAAACTCTTGAAAGCATTTAGAAAAAAGCAACCGAAATCGAGAAAATGATTGGACCAATAGAAACAAAAATCACAAACCAATCAACGTGCTTACCAATAAATCAATATAACAATAAAAATCAACAAAATAAAAATCAAACAAATCAGAACTCAAATAAAAAAACTGACAAATTTTGTAACTTTTGCAAAAAAACCAATCACGTGACGGACGACTGTTACGCACTCAAAAAACAAAACAAAACAGACGCGACAGAAAATCAAAACAAAATAATTTGTAATTATTGCAAAAAGCCGGGACATATAATACGCGACTGTCGTAGACGAGCATATAACAATGGCAAAAATGCAACTACAAACACTAACAATCAGCCGGGAAACGAGCCAGCAGCCCCTCGATCGGGTACAAAACGAATATGAGTACCCAAATCAAAGAGTCCCGAAACAATAGAACAAAATATCCTTCGGGCCTATTGCAATCTCAGCGTAACTTCAAATAACTACTACGCACCAAGAATAATCATAGAATCGCAAGATCTAATGAAACCACAAACATTATTCCTCGCAGATTCGGGATCGCAATTAAATTTAATTAAAAATCAGAACATCGCTAACCCAAATTTAATAAATAATTCCATAATTTACGAATTATACGGAATCTCAAACTCCGATAGGCCAAAAACCCTTGGTCAAATTAACATCGCTATTTGTGGTAAATCGGAGATATTTCACGTAGTTAAAGACGATTTCCCCGTAGAATTTGACGCTATACTTGGACATGAGACTCTCGGTATTAATAAAGGAAAAATTGACTGGAAAGAAAGGTGTGTGCAAATCAATGACGTGGACGTACCATTCACAAACACAGAATCATTTCTGCTCAAGGCCAGACAGAAAATGATGATGTCTATACGAGTGGGAAACTTACTAGAGACAGGTTATGTACCTCGCATACCGTTTCCAGAAGGCATTTACGCAGGCGAAGCCTTAGTAAAAAATACCAACGGTAAAGCTTACCTTTATGCCATCAATACTCTCGATAAAGATGTCAAGGTGGACGTTCCCGTAATAACCCTCTACCCATTTGACAGTAGCTCGGATGAGAACGACCAAAACAATAAAAATTCAGCAATTGGCAAAACTAAAGTAAACGATACTCCTCGGACGCGAGAAGATCGTACACAAAACGTGATAAACCTTTTGCGCCTTGACCATCTTAACGACGAAGAACGTGCCGCGGTATCAGCACTTGTTGCAGAAAATGCGGACCTCTTCCATATACCGGGTGAACCCCTCAGATCAACCAGCGCTTGTAAACACAAAATTTTCACGGTAGATGACAAACCCGTTAACACGCGACAATATCGTCATCCACCCTTTCAAAGACCGGAAATCGAAAAACAAATTAACGACCTAGTAAAATTAAATATCATAGAGTCATCCAACTCACCATACAATTCACCAATTTGGATAGTTCCCAAAAAAGAAGATTCGAAGGGAAATAAAAGATGGAGACTCGTAATCGATTTTAGAAAACTAAATGACGTCACAATAGGAGACGCATACCCTCTGCCTTTAATAACAGATATCTTAGATCAACTCGGCGGAGCAAAATATTTTTCAATATTCGATCTAGCGTCAGGATTCCATCAAATAGAAATGGACCCAACCGGTAAACACAAAACGGCATTCACGACCCCTCACGGTCATTACGAGTTCAATAGGATGCCCTTCGGTTTAAAAAATGCACCAGCCACTTTCCAGCGCTTAATGGACCTCGTACTCAAAGGGTTGCAAGGTAACGATCTATTCGTATACCTAGATGACATAGTTATCTACGCTCGATCCATTGAAGAACACGAGTCCAAATTTAAAAAACTCGCGAAACGCTTACGTGATGCTAATCTCACATTACAAACCGATAAATGCGAATTTTTGAGGACAGAAGTACGATATCTAGGACACCTCATTTCGGCAGATGGATTAAAACCTGACCCGAAAAACATCGAGGCTGTAAAAAAATTCCAAACTCCAAAAACTCCTAAAAACGTAAAAGAATTTTTAGGGTTAGCAGGTTATTACCGTCGATTCATTAAAAATTTCTCAGGAATTGCAAAACCTTTATCGGATTTAACAAGCAAAAATTCAAAATTCCATTGGAACCCCGAACATCAACTAGCATTCGAAACATTACGCGACAAGCTGTGCGCATCACCAATCCTGCAATATCCAAACTTCTCAGAACCATTCATTGTAACAACAGACGCATCCAATTACGCTGTTGGAGCAGTCCTATCTCAAGGTAAAATCGGAGAAGACCCCATGGTAGCAGCAGCTTCCAGAGTCTTAAACAAAGCAGAACGAAATTATACAACAACTGAGAAAGAAATGGTCGCAGTGGTCTTTGCATTAAAAACCTTCAGACCATACCTTTATGGTAGGCAATTCACACTCCTGACCGACCACCGACCACCGACCACTCGTTTGGGTTAATTCCATGAACGACCCAACATCCCCTGTACTAAGATGGAGAGAACGATTAAAGGAATTCGATTTCAAAATCCAGTACAAACCGGGAAGAGTAAACACCAACGCTGACGCATTATCGCGCAACCCAATCACTCTTCCAATTAAATTCAAATGGCGCATCACTAACACTGATACAGGAGGGAAATTGCTCAATCTAAATCCAGGCATCGCCAGGCCTCACCCCTCTTCTTCTAACCCAGATGAAAACCAAAAGAGACCACGAGTTTCTTATTCTACTTCGGAAGAAGACGTGATAAACGTCTCAATAACAAAACCTGTTCCGAGAGTAATTGATTACAACGATACGGTAATTCCGAGAGAAACGTACAGTAATCAATTAACTAAAGGTACAAATCAAACCCCGATTTCAAGTCGGCAGTCTGATCAACTGTCCGATAAAAGTCTCAATAATGATGAGACACCCAAACAAAAACTCAGAAACGTAAATTCGCCTAAATCAGTAAACGCAAACTCTCATACGAATTTACAAGAAGCGACTTTGTCTAAATCCACTACTCATGAGACTTACACAAAATCGCAAAACCAAGAAAAAACAAATTCTCCTAAATCCAGTAATTCAGAGCATCATATGAATTTGTCACAAAATCCTGAACAAAATCAAGAACAAATCAAAATAAATTCGCCTAAATCAATGAACCCAGACCACAATACGAATTTATTACAAAATATTAGAATCCAAGAAACAAATTTGTCCAAGCCCAACAACTCAAAATCCGATACAAATTTGCAAAATCAACAAACAAGTTCACCTCAAAATATAAATCCAGAAAAAGTGAACTTATCAATAGACAAAAATCAAGAATTCCAAGTCAATCACTCAGAAAGTCAAGTAACGTACTCAGCGTACGACAGATGCAAAAGAAAAATCTTGATGAAAAGGAAAGATCGCGTTAGACGATATTTACCATTTCACAATATCTCAAAAAACCAATCATCATCTTCATCAGATGAACACGAGGACAATCCTGTCCACGTGGCTCCAGTAGACACAACTCAAAAACCCATTACATCACAAAATCAAGAACCAAACTACAAAATCTTAGGACGATATAAGTTCAGAGGATCACGTGTCCCAGCAGCTCAAACATCTGCCGAACAGACGGTTGATGTTTTCGTCGCCTCAAAGAACCAAAAAACACCCGAAACAAGAGTAAACAGAGAAAGCGACACTAACCTTCTAAACTCAACCCCCCTAACGGTCAAACCCTCTCAAATTAACTCCATGTCAAAAGGAAGCAACTTTCATCGTAATCTCGCACAACAAATCCTTGAAAAACGAAAACCTAGCTCAGCTTGCTTCACGCCGTCCCCTCCGAGACGTGCGAGAAGGAAGATAGAAAACATTACGAGCTCTCTCGCGGCTGAACAAAATTCAGATCGTGAAGAAAACTCGAGTTCCCCTTCAACATCAAAACAAGGAAAATTACCAAATCCTCCTCGAGATCAAGAAACCATTCAAAGAATCCCAGTAGAAGAACCTATGGAAATTGCTTCCTCAAATGAAGAAAGTAATCCTCCTAAAAACACAGAAGGTTCTGTCAACAAACAAATCGAAATCCCGGAAACTCAAGTAATACCTGAGGTAACGCCTGAGGTAACACAAACAACCAACACCGAAATTCCTTGGAAAATTCCGAAAGTTCCCAAGAAAACAAAAGCAAAAAACCCACCTTTAGAAGCTATACGTAGATCCACAAGAGAACGAAAACCAAAACGATGCACGTGTTGCACAGATAGTAAACAACACATCCACGAAATCAGAAAACCTACTCGTCAGAAAAAACCAACCCACAGAGAAAATCACTTTCAAAGAACAACACAAAATTTAATGCCCATAGACATACCTACCCCAACAAGTACAACAACACAAAATCATAACGATCAAGTAAACGAAAACTATGCACCCCCAACGACGGAAAATCGCGTACCTTCGGATAACGAAATTCCTGTTCTGTCGGAAAACGAAAACCAAGAAATTCCCGAAAACAACAATGAAACTCTCATAAATCAAGACAATATAACACTCATAGATAACGAAATAAGCGAAGATAACAGAGAACCCGATTCCAATAACGAAAGACCATTGAGCCCACAAATAAGTCGACCAATTACACCTATCGTGACAATCACTTATCCACCTAATAACGCGACAATCATAAACGAGGATTCGGATATCGACACGGTCAACATTATCGAAACTCAAGACAATCTCGAAATGATCAAGGGCAATTACATCTGCTTCGTCGCAGCAGACGGAACGGTATCAAACGAAAGCGGAAAAAGATTAATCGAACTAGGGTATCTTCACTTATCCCCTTCAAACACATTAGAAGTCGGACAAATCCTAACCTCGAAAGGGAAAAATAAAAAAACTTTTGCCTTAGTGTGCCAAGAAAACGATTCATCACCTCTGACAGAAGAGAATTTTACAAAATGTTTCGAAAACCTAAAAAACAAAATGACCGAACTAAAAATAAAATCAGCAGCAGTTTCCGAAAAACGAAGTAACTTCGATTATCCAACCTGGATAAAAATAAAAAAACATTATTCGCAAAATTTTCAAACACACCAACATCCAAATTAAAATTTGCAAAGACGAAATAATTACCCCACCGGAAGAAGACAGGCAGGGAATAATCAGAGAATGCCACGAATCCCCAATTGCAGGTCACAAGGGCGTAACGAAAACGTACAACAGAATTCGTCAAAAATATTTTTGGGACAATTTAAAGAAGCAAGTAGAAGACTATGTTAGACAATGCGAAAGTTGTCAAAGGAGAAAGTTAGTCCGAATAAAAACAAAACAACCTATGGTCCTCTCACCGATACCCCGATCAACGTATTCGACAAAATCGCAATGGACATAGTTGGACCAATAACACCGATATCAGACCAAGGTCATCGTTTCATTCTCACAATCCAAGATAATCTTTCCAAATTCTCCTTTGCAATACCTCTTGTAAACGCAACCGCAAACGAAATCGCTTACGCATTGGTAACGGACTTCATATGCTTATTTGGTTGTCCAAAAATAATTTTAACCGATCAAGGAGCAGCCTTCATTGGTCGATTCATGAAACAATTAACTAAAGTATTGAAAATTAAGCAAATCAAAACAACAGCTTTTCACCCACAATCAAACGGATCTCTCGAGCGTAGTCACCAAGTTCTCACAGATTACTTGAAGCACTACACCAATAAAAAAGATTGGCACAAATGGCTCAAATTAGCTACATTTGCGTACAACACAAGCGTTCACGAAGGAACGAAATTCACACCTTACCAAATAGTGCTAGGCAGGGAAGCTCGCTTACCCTCACAATTCGCGTACATGAACGAAATCATCACGTACGACGATCACGTACAAAATCTCGCGACACAATTACAAGAAGTCAGAAAATTAGCTCACAATAACTTAGAAACAGCAAAACAAAAATCAAAAGACTATTACGACAGAAAAATAAACCCCGTAAAATTCAGAGTCGGTGACAAAATCTATCTAGTCAAAAACCCGAAAACAGGCAAATTCGACGATAACTATAAAGGTCCATACGTAATCACAAGAACATTCGAAGATCAAAACGACATCGAAATCGAATTAGAAAACAAGAAAAGAAAAATAATTCATTGCGACAGAGCGAAAATAGCACATTAAATAAAAAATAAATAAAAAACAAAAAAAAACAAAATGTATACAATCATAACTCAAAAACACTCACGTAGTCAATCCTTTCCAGGGAAACGGACATGGACCGTAAGATGTTTTTGACCATCGCTATTCTCACCTGTCTATGGCAAGGAACCTACCCACTGATCGCATACGACTGTGGAGCGCCAGCAATGAACATCACAACACTATCGTTGCTAGAAATACAGGAATGCAATATACCCATACACGAACCAGCAGTAACGATAACAAATATCAAATTATTACAACAGGTAGAATTTTCACACGTTAAAGTCCGCCAATGTAAAATCGAGATCAAAAGAAATGTTAAATACTGTGGCATGCATTCGCACACATCAGAAGTAAAGAATGGCGAAATCGAATATATTCAAGAAGTTTTACCCGAAGAATGCTACAAAATCCACTTGACTAAATCATACCAAGCCCACAACACCTTTTTTAATAACTTAAGAGTAAACTCTTCCAATCCTAGACCTATCGTAATGGCAGGAAGTATCGGTAGCGATTCATCCTGTAAAGGAACATCTTACTCAGACCCTTACGGTAATTGGGACAATGTCATTGTAACTGGTCAAATCCATATTAATCTCCATGAGTACGAAGCAACAGTAAATGTAAAACAAAACGAAATCATATTAAGATCTGGAAGTAGATGCAAACTCAGTGTAGGCACTTGCCTTGATTGGGAAGGTGGATATACTCATTGGAATTCAGTACCAGAAGAAAGATGCAAATTTGATAATTACGAAGTTATTTACGAAGGTAAAGCAGAAAAAATAAGGGACACAAAGAAAACTTTAGAAGGAGAAGAAATATTCTCTATCACTTCATCAGAAATCACGTTCGCATTAACAATCAAAGGAAAAACCTCAGTCTGCGGTTATAGTCTCTTAAGAACAGAACATCCAAAACTCTTTATTTCAGAAATAACTATCGGAGACAGTTTCCCGTCAAAACAAATATCAGTAATAAACATGGACATTTTTGCTTACGTAAACGCAAAATTAATATACGTAGTAAAAAACATCGGGAACCAAATAACAAACCTTTACAACAACGTAATGAAACAAGAATGCGAAATTGAGAAACGTGTACTCCGTAACACCCTAGGATTTGCCTCATTCGCACCCGCAGAATTCGCGTATCACTAGATGAACAAACCCGGATATATAGCACACGTTGCAGGAGAAGTAATTCGTTTAGCAAAATGCGTACCCGTTGACGTAGTAACAAGAAAAACAGAAGAATGCTTCCAAGAACTACCCATAACACGCGGTAACCAAACATTATTCATGATGCCAAGAACCAGAATAATAACGCGAACTGGTCACCAAATCGAATGCAATTCATTCTTAGCACCCATGTACCACATAAATAACAATTGGTACCAAACTTTACCTCAACTAGCCCAGGCAGCAGCCCCTGACCAAATCCCAGCTATTACAAAACCAACATGGAAATTTATCACACCTGCGCATCTCGCAGATAGCGGAATCTATTCACCTCAAGACCTAGAAAACCTACGTACAAGTATCATGTTCCCCGTAGAAAGAACAGCAGTTCTCAATACAATCGCACGCGGAGCAACCGGAGAAAATACAGTCGATCAGGGAATAACAATAACACATTGGGTTAACGAAGAAGTCATACAAGAATCTGTAAAGAAAATCTGGGGAAAAATGCATTCATTTTTTAATACAGTCGGCACATTTAGCACAACATTAATAGGGATATGGGTAACACTCAAAAGCATTAAATTCATAATCGATACCTTAGTACATGGCTACGCCTTACACACAATATATGGTTGGAGCATATGGCTCATCGGATCAATTTGGGACTCAGTAACGAATCTCCTTCTCCATCTGTCGAAAAACTCCGAAAACAATCACACTCAAACACCCGCACAGAGAAAAGACAATGAAAATAAAGAAAACTTACCTCTACAGGAGGTTACTCAAGCAAATTTACCCTTGCAGGAGGTAACTCGAACACACTTACCCCGACAAGAGGTAACTCAAACACATATACCCAATACGGATAATACCGACCCAGAACGTCTTTACCCACCATGTCCATTACCCCGCGAGGTAACGTACATACCATCGGTATGGCAAACACAAAACCATACTGTCGGTAAAGAAAATGTTTAGAAAAAATCTCTTACCATGCACCAAAAACCTTTTTACCATGCTGGTAGACAACATTCTATAACGAATTGGAATTGTCTCACCCCGCAAGCAAACGCTCCAATAACAAAGAGCCTATCTTATCAGGCCGACATTTAACTCATGCTTATAATTGATATATTAAAACTCTAAACAAAAGAAAAAAAGAAATTTCATAAAATATTAAAATCAAAATATTAAAACATAAAATTTTAACATTAAATAAATAAAAAAAAGAGAACTTAAAGGAAAGGGAAAAAAAGGGTAAAACATCAACACAGAATTAGAAATTTTCATATTTATTCCTCCTCCCCTCACTGAGAGGAGAAGGCTTTAGAAAAAAACAATACAAATATAAAAAAAAATTTCTCTCTCTCTCGCTCTAATAATTAGGGTCGTACGCTGAAACAACGCCCTCAGGCGATGACCAAGCGGGATGGTCCCAATCATCCTCGGGATGGGTTTGATGGCACTTCCCCTCAAACATCCAACGTATGTTGAACACGTCGAAACCCTCATAATCCCACAACGTCCAAGGCTTTCCACCCCGACGAATGTTGCGTTTTTTTGCGAAGCCTCGGAACAAATCACGCTGAAAACAAAAAAAAAAAGAAAAAACCGAACATTATAAATAAAACACAAAAACAATTTTTTTCTCACAACACATAAAAACACTTTTATACACAAAACAACTTACTTTAAACGCTTCCTCGTATTTTTGCACCAAAATTCGAACAATGGCCTCCATATTTAAAAATGTTTTTTCTTTTAAAGTTTTTTTCAAAAAATTTTAAGAGATGCGATCTCTACGACGGTCGATGCGGTATTAAGAGTGATGGGAATCACGATCCTCATCCCGAACATCCAGACAAAGCCACACTCTTTCTTTATCCTTCAGAACTAATCACCCAACGAAAACATATAAACAAACATGCAGATAACACCCCTGAAAAACACAGCGTAGCTCAGCTAGCAATACGAAAAAACGTCTGTCGAAAACTATACGTAAGAATATTAGCCATAAGAAAATCAATTATAATATTATTCACAAGAAAACTATTGTTATTCATAATCATTGCTATTCACAAAATCAAAAATAAATAAAAAAATTAATAAAAAACTCAATTATGTAATCAAAGATCTAAACTTCAACAATGCAAGTTTGTTAATTATAAGTAATTTTAAAAAAAAAAATCTCACCTTACTGTAAATCGACAAACGATGATATTCACAATTTTCAGTAAAAACTCAATTTTCAAATTAATTGAGCGAGACGCTCAATTTTAAAGGAGGGAGGTGTTACGTCGTAGCCTTCACGCTAGACCCCCATATATTTTTTTTCCACATCAGCTATTTCTACCTTACCGATAACCAACCGTCGGTAGCTACTTATCAACAAATATCATCATTCGTCGATAACTAAGGAACACTAGATAATAAATAGAATAATCCAGTACTTTCCGTAATTACAATAATTCACAATTATTCATTCCAATAATAATTGTTCACTTAAATAACATGAATCAAACAACGCAATCAAAATCTTTCACACATTCCTTTCCCACGGCAAAAATCACATCAAACAAAAAGACAGAAAGCGAATCTCTTGCAATATTAAAACATATCAGATAACAAAAGCACAAACAGGATGTGATTCTCCGAACACTTCCAACTCAAAATCTTAAACTCTAACTCGCCAAAACAAACTTGATGCCTTTTTTTATAAATAATCACTTCGCCAATTCAGAAACAATAAAATATAAAAATCATGCAAACCGAGATTTGCGATTCGCCAACACCTACCCACCAATCCAAAAATCGCAAACCTCCCCCACATCTTGAAACTCCAATCATAAAATCCAACGAACATCTTAGCCAATCAGAATAAAAAACGTTAACAAAAAGTAAACCCTTCCACAAGACATCCCTCTCTCAAAATCCTCAACAATGAACTCCAGCCATTCGAACTCGCAAATTTAACAATCAGACTTTATCCGAAAGCCAAACCGCACAGTCGAATTAACTAAAAATTCTCGAAAGATTCAGAACCCCTAAATCCATAAACTAAAATCAGTCTGAAGTCCCATTATCATAGAATACCATCGAATAATTATAAGTGCGAGAATCCAAATATTTCAACGGAAAGTTATAATAATAACAATATCGTATCAGTTCATTCTTGTCTTATTAAAATAAAATTACATTATTCATACAAAGTGTAAACGAGAATAAAATTGTGGACTTGATTAACCCTCATCCTTAATTCAGTTTACCAATCATCGCATATATCAAATTCCGAAAATCTCAGAAAATCCGAAAATATATTAATCTGGTTACGGGAATCGTGCGGAAACCAAAAGACTCACTGGCGATAGTTCTCAGAAATTTAAACATCGCGCTCTAAATCGGCAATTCCGTGCATTCATCAAAATCTCCCTCTCGGGACGTAACAATGCAATAAAAATTTGTGTCAAAATTTTTTCCTACTCCGAAGACACCGCAAGCTGTAGTAAACTGAATTGAGGTTCTTCGCTTTGTCCATTAGGTTTGAATGAAACTACCAAAGGTGACGCAATGGACCATTTACTATTCTTAATGAATACATTAAAACTATTGTCTCTTTCGCATAAGAGATAATGGTTGTTAGTTGCAGCTCAACGGCAACACTGTTTTCTTTGCAAATAATTGATACGAATTTTCATTGTTTGGTAACGGTCAATTCTTTTTGTAAATTCTTTATTCAAGATTAAATTACTTTTGCCATAAAGTATTTCAATGTGAAAATGTATTCTGTGGACAATCTACTTTTCACTTTTCCTTGAAAAAAAAAAAAAAAAAAAAAAAAAAAAAAAAAAAAAAAAAAAAAACAAGGAAGCAGGCTCGTTTCACTCTTACCATAAATTAAATAAAGAACTGAGACAAAATTAGAATCGGATATGAGAATTATGTTTTTAAACAAAAAATATAAAATTATGAATGAAGTGAAAATAAGAATTCATACACATGGTATATCAGGTAGCATAATAGCATAAACCATCATTTTCATCAGACCTATTAATGAATTCATAAATTAAAGTTTTGATAAACATGGTCCGTCGCTGTCTTACAGAATGGAATGTGCACTTTCATCCAGTCATCATTTATCCAAGCTGATGAGATACCTTTATGTTATTCGATACAGATGAACCCAAAGTGTTGCAAAAGGTAGCTTGCGTGGAAGCAGAAATTTTAAATTGCTTTAGCCGGTCGAGGCAATTTTATAATCAGTTTGTCTGAAAATGGTTTACCGCTGTGCTGAATGTCTCTTATTTTTTACGTGCAGTTTTATTTTCTATTGGTTATTTATATTCGCGAATTAAAGTTGCATTTTTATTCTGAAAGTGAAATTCAGGGTCAAAATTTTCATTCATGAAAGCAAAATTGAATTTTTTCCCTTCAATTCTAGGAATTACAATTTTCAATTTTTTTTGTTCCCATTAGGGGAATGGATATGTTTTTGCAAATTGATTCGCTAATTTCAATTCGAGTATTTTTGAATACTCGAATTTGGATTTTTAATTAGTTAAAGTATTAATAAAATTTGGATTTTTAATTAGTTAGTAAAATTAGTAGTATTTAAAATGAGTGATTAGTTTGGTACTCAATTGGAATTTCCGATTTTTTATTCGGCACATAATTTAAATACTTGTGATTTCTATTCAGAAATTGAAATTTAGTTGATAATTCGGAATACCCTGAATTAATAAAAACAGAATTCTAAATAAGAAAAATAATTTCAGTACCCCAAATTTCCGTTGGTGAATTGGTATTTGGTATATAATTTGAATGACCTCAAATTCCAATTCGAGATGTAAAATTCAGTACATAATTTCAATCGCAAAATGTATCTTGCAAATTTGGCCCATCATTTTAACTATCAAGAGACTCGGTAGAGTCTCAGGACAAGTACATTTGACAGCTCTATCTGTCGTCTGTTTGCCCGAGGCTCGCCCGATCAAGAGACTCGGTAGAGTCTCAGGACAAATACATTTGACAGCTCTGTCTGTCGTCTGTTTGCCCGAGGCTCGCCCGAGTATATTATCTCTGAATAAAACGATTCGCGATGGTGGGGGTAAAAACTGAAAGTCATTTTCTCGAATTACGAAGCTCAGGAGACAGATGATGACTTGAAAATTGAACTGGAGACTAACTATGAAAAAATCTTTTGATTGAGCTTTAAATCAGCACGATTGATGTCGTATTTGCTGAGAAAAAACTTTGCACAGCCTCAAGATTATGCTAAAAATACCAACACATCGGAAGTTTGACGTGTCTGTATACTACACAACGAAAGGCCTTTTGATGCTATCGAGTTTCTGATTGGTCGCGAGTGACGACATACTTTTGTCGCGGCTGACGATTTTCTATCTATATCGCTAATATGTCAGCTGTCAAAGCTGCAAATTCATATTCGAGTGTTGACAAACCGAAAATGCGGAAGAAATTTAACTAATTTGTATGTCAAAGTCGCAAATTCTATCAGAGTGTTGACAGATGGCCGGAATAATTCACGCAAAAAAAAATATCAATTTGTCCCTTTGAAACCCACATTTTTCCTTAAGTGCAATTAGCTCAAAACGATGTACTCGGGGGTTTAATCGGTCGCTGATCACAAATCTGCACTCAAAATTTACAAATTCAAGATGGTGAATCCAATATGGCGAACAACAAATGCAAAAATGGTTTGATGAAAGCAAAATATGGTACTCGGGGGTTTTCGGGGTCACTGACTACAAATCTGCACCCAAAATTTCGAAATTCAAGATGGCGGATACAATATGGCGGACAAGAACTGCGAAAATTGTTTAAGAAAAGCGAAAGTTGGCACGCGGGGGTTTTTGGGTTCACCGATATGAATAATATTGTTCGATATTTGAAAGAATATTAAACTCATGAGTCGATGATGATACATTGCAATTTTCGAGCATATTGCTTTTATAGAAAATCGTAATTCTGGGGCTCCTCTCAATAACGAATCGTCTCAATAACGAAGATAATTATTCAAAATTGTATATCGGATCGATTCATAACTTGGGGAAAAAATCTTCATATCTATTCTGCAGTGATTTCTCGATATATTTTTTTTATTTTCATGGACAACTTGGACGCCGTTAAAGAAGCATAAAATTTTTATGATTCACTTCCTAAACTCACTGTTCCTCAAAGGTTCTTCTAATGTCGAAGTGAATTAACAACACTTTGTTTCCAAATTGTAAATTAATCGGCCAACAGCAGATCATTATTTCCAGAATTTTCATGTATGTATTTAGCTATTGAAGTTTTTAAAAACACGGCAACGCTTCTATAGTAATAGCGAATCATATAAGAGTAAATTTATAGTATTTATATTATATGATCAATCCCATTATCTAATTGGGTATGAGTGGAGTGGATAGTAGATATCAATTTGTCATTCAAATGAATTCATGATGTAATCATGCAAATACGAAAAAACTCTAGACTTTAGAGGTGTTGAGAAAAAAAAGAGTGATATCAAGGGGTTTTAACAAGGGGGACATGTCCCCTCCCCGGGGAAAAAACCCTGGACAAGTACATTTGTTTGACTCCCGTTTCCATCTGTTGTCACAATAAGTTACCCCCCCCCCTTAACCTAAAAAATAATGAAACCCCCAAAAAAACATAGAAAAAATGCCAGAATAGATTTGAGAATTTGAGAAAAAAAACTCCCTAGCCAAAAAGGAAAATCCCTGGCCCCCTCTCCCCTTAAAAAAAATGAAACAATTTGAGGAAAAAAGTCTTTTGCCAAAAATACCCTAACAAAACCCTGCCAAAAAACGCCTAAAATAATTACAACCCCCAAAAAAACATACAAAAAAATGCCAGAATAGATTCGAAAAAGAAGCCCCTTGCCAAAAAGAAAAAAAATAATGCTACGGAAAAAATCGAACGAATCGCTGTCACAAAAAACACCGAAAAAATGCTACAACTCTCGCCAGCAGAAAAAAAAGAAATTCGAGAAAAAAAAACAACCCAGCCGAACTAGTTCCCTGAAACTTACCAAACACCCACCAGAAAAAAAACCCTAGAAAAAACCACTTCCTCCTCTCCACCCAAAAAAGTGGAGCATCCGATGAAAAAACAGCCCCTTAAAGAAAAATAATTGCTGCATAAGAAAAATAACTACTCGACAACATGAAATATGAAGAAGCCAATGAGTTACGTTCAGGACTAAAATTTATAATATCAATAATGGGACAAGTATTTCATTGATGCTCGACAATAGATTCATGAGAAAATTTAAAAAAAGCAGTTAGTGATTGAAAATAAAACCAGCCTAGCAAAAAGAAAAACCAGTCCAAATGAAAAAATAAAAATGGGGTGTATAACAAACAAATGATAAACCTAGTTTATAAAAAAATCGAGGAGACAATAATTTACGTTCAGTGCTGAAATTTTTAATATCAATAACAGGACAAGTTTTCATTGGTGCTTGATTATAGAACAAAAAAAACCGGTCGAAAAAAAACAGTCAAAATGAAAAAAATTAAAAGGGGTGTATAACAAACACAAAAACCTCTAGTCTGCAAAAAAGTTGAAAGGACAACGATTTACGTTCAGCGCTGAAATGTTTAATATCAACAACAGGACAAGTATTTCATTGGAGCTTGATAATATAATAGACTTAAAAGAAATATTTAAACAATCAATCGAAAAGAGTTACCAATCTACAAAAACAAAAATCGGTCGAAAAAAACAGTACCCAAATGAAAAGAAATGAAACGGTTTTAACAAACAAAAGAACCTAGTCTACAAAAAATTAAAGAGACAACGATTTATGTACAGCGATGAAATAATATGCTTGAGAATAGATCAACGAGAAAACAAAAACAGCTTGGTTTTCAAAAGAGGTACCAAGTTACAAAAATAGTCATACATATGAAAACGAGTCTGGAAACAGGATCAAAGAGAAAAAAGAGTAATTGGTGGATAACAAAAAAAAAATAGTGTACAAAAAATTAAAAATCGAAAAAGATGATGATTCACGTTCAGCACTTACATTTAGAATGATATTTATTGGTGTTTGAGAAAAGATTAACAACAAATAGTTTTCGAAAGTGCAATTCTTCCACATTGTTCGCTCGATGGGAATGGAAAAATCTTATTGGTAACAATTTGTTAAACGTTCACCACCGTACGTTCAGCGTATACGCACAGAGTACTTGTCCGGCCCATAACTTTTTATGCAAATTGCTCATTCAAGAAAAAATCAAATTAGAGGTGAAGTCATAGAACCGATGGAGTCCAATCTCTTCAAACAAGCGACACACGAATCTTTGCTTTCATCGAATCCGTTAGTCCAATAAAAATTTTGCTCCAAAGTTTGTATTTATTGACTCAGCAGATTTGAGATTGTGGAAAGAATCTTTTACGAACTCGGTCGACCAATGAGCGCCCTTTCGCAACACACACGAAACATTTCCAATGGTTCAGTATATATTTCAAGTCAGAGGCATAAAATGTGCGCACTAATCGCACAAACACAAACTTATAAAAAATAATCTAGCTGTTTCCCTCGGGATAACCTCGCATCATTCGCGATATTTGATATCGACTTAAATGGAATACGATACTCTTTGTTGTCATTATTACAAAATTGTCATATTAGGAATCTGTTCAGCTAAACTGGTTCATCATTTTCTAAAGCTGCTGCTCACATACAACCAGCATTATTACAAAATTGTCATATTAGGACTCTGTTCAGCTAAATTGGTTCATCATTTTCTAAAGCTGCTGCTCACATACAACCAGCATTATTACAAAATTGTCATATTAGGACTCTGTTCAGCTAAATTGGTTCATCATTTTCTAAAGCTGCCTGCTCACATACAACCAGCAATGTTATTGTTCTTATAATACGACGGGAAACAACTTAACTTAACTTAATAATAACTTATCATCTGCTGCTATGAAAAAAACTTATAGTTCATATGGAAATATTACTGCAATAAAAAACGCTTTGCTTTTTCGCGAGTGGTCCCCGATTTTTTCTTGAATGAGCAATTTGCATAAAAAGTTATGGGCCGGACAAGTACTCTGTGCGTATACGCTGAACGTACGGTGGTGAACGTTTAACAAATTGTTACCAATAAAATTTTTCCATTCCCATCGAGCGAACAATGTGGAAGAATTGCACTTTCGAAAACTATTTGTTGTTAATCTTTTCTCAAACACCAATAAATATCATTCTAAATGTAAGTGCTGAACGTGAATCATCATCTTTTTCGATTTTTAATTTTTTGTACACTATTTTTTTTTGTTATCCACCAATTACTCTTTTTTCTCTTTGATCCTATTTCCAGACTCGTTTTTATATGTATGACTATTTTTGTAACTTGGTACCTCTTTTGAAAACCAAGCTATTTTTGTTTTCTCGTTGATCTATTCTCAAGCATATTATTTCAACGCTGAACATAAATCGTTGTCTCTTTAATTTTTTGTAGACTAGGTTCTTTTGTTAAAACCGTTTCATTTCTTTTCATTTGGGTACTGTTTTTTTCGACCGATTTTTGTTTTTGTACATTGGTAACTCTTTTCGATTGATTGTTTAAATATTTCTTATAAGTCTATTATATTATCAAGCTCCAATGAAATACTTGTCCTGTTGTTGATATTAAACATTTCAGCGCTGAACGTAAATCGTTGTCCTTTCAACTTTTTTGCAGACTAGAGGTTTTTGTGTTTGTTATACACCCCTTTTAATTTTTTTCATTTTGACTGTTTTTTTTTCGACCGGTTTTTTTTTTTGTTCTATAATCAAGCACCAATGAAAACTTGTCCTGTTATTGATATTAAAAATTTCAGCACTGAACGTGAATTATTGTCTCCTCGATTTTTTTATAAACTAGGTTTATCATTTGTTTGTTATACACCCCATTTTTATTTTTTCATTTGGACTGGTTTTTCTTTTTGCTAGGCTAGTTTTATTTTCAACCACTAACTGCTTTTTTTAAATTTTCTCATGAATCTATTGTCGAGCATCAATGAAATACTTGTCCCATTATTGATATTATAAATTTTAGTCCTGAACGCAACTCATTGGCTTCTTCATATTTCATGTTGTCGAGTAGTTATTTTTCTTATGCAGCAATTATTTTTCTTTAAGGGGCTGTTTTTTCATCGGATGCTCCACTTTTTTGGGTGGAGAGGAGGAAGTAGTTTTTTCTAGGGTTTTTTTTCTGGTGGGTGTTTGGTAAGTTTCAGGGAACTAGTTCGGCTGGGTTTTTTTTTTCTTGAATTTCTTTTTTTTCTGCTGGCGAGAGTTGTTTTTTTCGAAAAAAATACCGAAAAAATGCGAGAGCATTTTTTCGGTATTTTTTGTGACAGCGATTCGTTCGATTTTTTCCGTAGCATTGTTTTTTTTCTTTTTGGCAAGGGGCTTCTTTTTCGAATCTATTCTGGCATTTTTTTGTATGTTTTTTTGGGATTTGTTCTTTATCGAAATTAAACCACTTTTCATTCGTTTAAATGCACTTGAGGAATATTCATTGTAATGTTTCGGTATTTTCCATTGTAACATGTTGCTCCAATTATTCTTTACATATACCTTTAATACATCGCGTATTTGTTAATGTGTGGTGTGCGTATTATCGCAATTAATTCCAATTGATTAACGAATGCGCGATGTATTAGTAGAATCTTAATTCATGCTTTCATCGGTAAAAAGTTTTCCACGACAGGTTTGTAGATTCTTTGTAATGATTAATCGGTACGGTAGAGAATCGATGCATTCAAAAATTAGCCCCCTCCGATTATCATTGCGAATGGGTCACTCTACGTAGAAAGCGAGAGTTGGCGAAATGCAAGTCCGCTACGTACAACACTTGATACACCGGAAGCTTGGCACGGTCGGTCACTTGGCACTGCTGACAGTTGGATCGCTCGGACGGTTGCTACGGTGGCAATATGCACGAAACTCTTGAGGTTCTGCATGGCTGCCCGGTGTACAATTGGAACGATTACGAGTTGATACGCTGGAGAGTTGATACGATTGGAAGCTTGACACGTTTGACACTTGGGTCGCTTGAACGGTTGCTACAGTGGCAATATGCACGAAACTCTTGAGGCTCTGCGCGGCTGCCCGGTGTACAGTTGGAACGATTACAAGTTAATGCACTGGAGAATTGATACGATTGGAAGCTTGACACGTCTTTCAGTTGGGTCGCTTGCACGGTTGCAACGCTGGCAAAATGCACGAAACTCTTCATGCTCTGTACGGCTACCCGGTGGACAGTTGGGACAATTACGAGTTAATACTATGCAGACTTGGTACGATTGGAAGCTTGATACTTCAGACAGTTGGGTCGCTTTATCAGTTACTACAATACTAACTTGCACTGGATGGTTGATACATTGGACAGTTGGCGCGTGTACATTTGAGACCCTGCCTTTTTCGCAACCTACAGAGAATAAAGATGTGATTGATCTGACCCAAAAATGCTTGGATCGAATTCCAAAAAATCCGACACAAAGGTTACATTACTGTGAACATTTTCTGAGAATTTACGATTTTTTAGCTGATAATTAGGGTAACGCTAAAAAAAAGATTAAAAGTCACGAAAAATCAATGCTTTTCTTATGGGAAAACGTAAGGCTCCCTATATAGCGGTGGGTAAATATGGAGGAAAAAATTTTCAAAAATTCTGACCTTTTTCTTTAATTATTTCGACCCAATTTGGGGGGTAAGACCATTAAAATTCGATTTTGCCCTGCTTAAGGACAGGTCTAATAGATATACAGTAGCGTGCAAAAGTTTTGGGCCATCCTATTTTTTATCAAAATTGCACAGAAATACGAAGGTGAAAGAAATAAAAACGGCGAATTATAATAGATATTTACTTATTTTCGAAAATAAAGAGTTATATACATCGATATTGTTCTCAAATAATAATTTTTTCAACATTTTTCTA
The DNA here is from genome assembly GCA_948107755.1 of Campoletis raptor. Classification (NCBI taxonomy): domain Eukaryota; kingdom Metazoa; phylum Arthropoda; class Insecta; order Hymenoptera; family Ichneumonidae; genus Campoletis; species Campoletis raptor. The sequence goes on from OX403623.1 coordinate 430,645, forward strand.
TTAATAACTGTGCAGAAGTATCGGGCCACACGTTATTATTTAAAGAAAAAAATCAAAAACCAAAAATAACAAAGGAGAATTAAGAATAAATGTCTTGTATTTCTTTACTCGACTTAATACTTTGTTGCCATGCCCTTGGCACCAATAACTGCAGCGCACCGACGAGGCATTGAGTCGATTAACCGCGAGATTCGGTCTTTTGGCAATTTTTCCCACTCTTGTCGCAAATGGTTCCACACTTCCGTCTTATTGGAGTGATTTTCCGTTCCAACACGGACCTTTAGGTCTTGCCACAAGTGTTCAATGGGATTTAAGTCCGGTGATTGCGACGGCCAGACTAGGAGGCGGACTTTTCGGCTCCGAAAAAAATTTTTCACAAGACGCGAAGTGTGTTTTGGATCGTTATCTTGCTGAAAAATCCAACCACGGGGCAAATTTTTTGTTGCAAATGGAAGCATGTGGTCTAGCATAATGTTCTTGTACATTACAGCGTCCATATTGCCGTGAATTTCCACCAGCGGACCAACGCCATCAGCAAAAAAAGCTCCCCAAACTTTGATGTTCCCACCGCCGTGTTTAACAGTAGGAGTTTGATATCTTACATTGTTTCTGGTACCTGCTGGCCGTCTTACGTACTTCCGACCATCACTTCCAAACAATTGGAACTTTGATTCGTCAGAAAATAGCACTTTCCGCCAATCTAATGCTGTCCAGTGTTGATATTTTTTTGCAAACTCCAACCTAGCCTTCTTATTTTTTTTGCTGATGAAGGGTTTCTTCACGCCAATACGTCCAATCAGTCCTACGTCTTTTAGACGTCGAGACACCGTGCTCCGACTTATATCGGCTAGATTTTCGCTGCGTAATTCCCGTGAAACATCAGCTGCGGTTTTTCGCGGATCGGCAACACACTTTCTTCTTATAATTTTTTCGACACGACTCGAAGTTTTTCGTGGTCTACCGCTCCGTTTTTTATCGCACAATAAGTTGGTCGTTTTATATTTGGAAATGATCCGATTCACAGTACTTTTACCGACAGATAAAGCCCTTGCAATAAAACGTGAGCTTTTTCCCTCTGAAGAAAGCTTCACTATGATTTCGCGCACCTGAATATTCGTGTATTTCGGCATCGTGGTCACAAGGAGACTACTTTTCCTTTGTAAAGTATGTTTTCACACCAGCACGCGTGAAAAAGTAAACAAACCGCGAGTACAAAGCCGCGGCGCGCAGTGGCCCGATACTTTTGCACATCGATGAAAGTTATTTTACGCAGCACACGTAAAATATGCTACGACCTAATGAAATATTTGATGTTTCCGTGTGTATTCTAACTACCTTACATATTTTAGACAATGAACGAGTGGAAAAATAAATTTTTTTTTCAATTTAATGGAAAAATCAGAGTGGCCCAAAACTTTTGCATGCTACTGTACGCGCACTTTTACGCTCCGTTCACTCCGAATATGAATTTTGACACTTTCGCGCTTCACGCGACAAATCGAAGTATTAAGGAAATTTTCCGAACAATTTAACATCTCCCGTCCGAGACAAGCCGAATATTCTTTTAAAAAAAAAAAAAAAAAAAAAAAAAACGAAGCCAACAACAACGAAAATAAAAAGCGAAATGATTTTCGGTCGATGAATTGAACTTTTGAAAAAAAAAACACGAACATTCATTAAAAATTTGCGTTCTTTTCATAGCCCACCAAAAAAAAAAAAAAAAAACACGAAAACCGAAAATTTGAAATCTCGCACATTTCAACCCCACATTTGCTTACATTATTTCCTTCGAATTAAAAATGAATTTACTCCACTCAATGATTTGAACAAAAACAAAACAAAAAAAAACTTTATTAAAAAAATTGCTTTTTGCAAAATTTCGCCTTTTAACCAAAAATGATCCCGTCTTTACAAATCAATTATAAATACGAACAAAATAATAACAAGTGAGCTTGAAAAAAAAAAAAAAATAATTTCTTTTTTTTGAGAATTTCACTCTTCCGGTAGATTAATTTTGTTTCCCCCAGATTATTTTGAAAAAAAAAACGAGCTAAACCAGAACACATAGGAAAAATTGGAAAGAAAAAGGAAACACACAAAACCCAAAATAGAGCCAATACGACCGCCTCGACGCACCAGTACGCGTCAGAATATTTCACCCTCATTTTTTAACCTAAAAGCAGGGAAAATGGAAGGAGTTGGCATGACTTTCCGTGACATTTACGGACTCATCCCAACTTTCGACGGAAAAAACATCCCTATAGATTACTTCATCGGCGCTTGTAAACGAGCTGCAAAATTAATTCTCGAAGCCCAGCTTCCGCGATTTCTTGTAACTATACAATATAAATTAACACGATTCGCCCAAGATTTGGCAGAAACGAAAAATTACACAACTGTCGATGAATTTTACCGAGACCTCAAAGAGAGTTTTGGTGCCACTATCGAACTATTAGACTTGGAATTAGAACTCAAAGCTATTTCCCAAAATTTAAATGAAACGGTCGCAGAATACACGACGCGAACTCGAATAATTTTGAAACGAATAACAGGAAGATTAGAAGAATGTTACGGTAAAGCCGATGAACAAAAATATTTGAGGAAAAGAATAGAAGAAGTCCAAAAATCAGTAACCAGAGCCTTTATCAGAGGACTTTTTGATAAAACCGCAGTAAATCTAAACCAACAAAATCTTAGAGACTTTGACACAGCAGTTAGGGAAGCAATTCACATAGAACAGGAACTTCGACACCGCCAATCAGTAAATCATGGTAGAATATCAAGAGAACACACTCTAACACAACCAACAGCAATAGCTAGAGTTCAATTTGCTGAAACCAGAAACCAACGCACCGATGTATTTTCCGAATTCCACCAAACAGGAAGCCATTCCACAGGTAATTGTAACGCACTCAAAGAACTAAGACAAAAATTCAATAGAAATTTTGGAAATCAGTCTCCTTTCAATAACAGGTACGATAACCAACAAAGCAGGCATCGCAGCGAATCGCGTGGCCCGCAACATTACGGATATCGAAATAATTCACGAGATCGATATACTCGGGGATTTTCGGGATCGCTGATTACAAATCTGCACACAAAATTTAGAAATTCAAGATGGCGAATCCGATATGGCGGACAAGAAATACAAAAATTGTTTGCTGATGCAAAATATGGTACTCGAGGGTTTTCGGGGTCGCTGATTACAAATCTGCGCTCAAAATTTAGAAATTCAAGATGGCGAATCCAATATGGCGAACAACAAATGCAAAAATTGTTTGATGAAAGCAGAATATGGTACTCGGGGATTTTCGGGGTCGCTGATTACAAATCTGCACCTAAAATTTAGAAATTCAAGATGGCGGATCCAATATGGCGAACAACAAATGCAAAAATTGTTTGATGAAAGCAAAATATGGTACCCGGGGGTTTTCGGGGTCGCTGATTACAAATCTGCACCTAAAATTTAGAAATTCGAGATGGCGGATCCAATATGGCGGACCACAAATGCAAAAATTGTTTGATGAAAGCAAAACATGGTACTCGGGGGTTTTCGGGGTCGCTGATTACAAATCTGCACCCAAAATTTCGAAATTCAAGATGACGGATACAATATGGCGGACAATAACTGCGAAAATCGTTTAAGAAAAGCGAAAGTTGGCACGCGGGGGTTTTTGGGTTCACCGATTAACAATCTGCATGCAAAATTTCGAAACTCGAAATGGCGGATTCAATATGGCGGACCATAAATTCCGAAATTTTATGATGAAAGTGAACGGTTCAGAAAAAAGAAGTGATATCCTGGCCAAAAATCCCCTGCCCGGGGAAAAAAAACCTTGGACAAGTACATTTGTTGACCCCCGTTTCCATTTGTTTTCACAGAAAAAAACTACCCGAAAAAGTACAAAATTTTCAAAAAATTGGCAAGATCAAGAATGATTTACATTCAGCACTAAAATTTATAATATCAATAATAGGACAAGTATTTCATTGTCTCTTGAGGATAGAGTATTTAAAAAAAAGCAAAAATAAGTTCGTTATTGAAAAAAGTCACCAATGTATACAAATAAAAATCGGTCCAAAAGAACAGAGTCCAGAAAAAAAATCAAGATAAAACAAAACGTGGAGAAAAAAATTTCAAACGAAAAAAATTAGATTGAAAAATAATTTCGGCCGTAGTACTTGGCGAGTTCGTACCATGAAAAATACATTACGTGATTCTACCTAAGCAAAAAACTCGCCAAGTACTACGGCCGAAATTATTTTTCAATCTAATTTTTTTCGTTTGAAATTTTTTTCTCCACGTTTTGTTTTATCTTGATTTTTTTTCTGGACTCTGTTCTTTTGGACCGATTTTTATTTTTAAACATTGGTGACTTTTTTCAATAACGAACTTATTTTTGCTTTTTTTTAAATACTCCATCCTCAAGAGACAATGAAATACTTGTCCTATTATTGATATTATAAATTTTAGTGCTGAATGTAAATCATTCTTGATCTTGCCAATTTTTTGAAAATTTTGTACTTTTTTGGGTAGTTTAAAACAAATGGAAACGGGCGTCAACAAATGTACTTGTCCAAGGTTTTTTTTTCCCCGGGCAGGGGATTTTTGGCCAGGATGGAAATATTACTGCAATAAAAAACGCTTCGCTTTTTCGCGAGTGGTCCCCGATTTTTTCTTGAATGAGCAATTTGCATAAAAAGTTATGGGCCGGACAAGTACTCTGTGCGTATACGCTGAACGTACGGTGGTGAACGTTTAACAAATTGTTACCAATAAGATTTTTCCATTCCCATCGAGCGAACAATGTGGAAGAATTGCACTTTCGAAAACTATTTGTTGTTAATCTTTTCTCAAACACCAATAAATATCATTCTAAATGTAAGTGCTGAACGTGAATCATCATCTTTTTCGATTTTTAATTTTTTGTACACTATTTTTTTTTTTGTTATCCACCAATTACTCTTTTTTCTCTTTGATTCTGTTTCCAGACTCGTTTTTATATGTATGACTATTTTTGTAACTTGGTACCTCTTTTGAAAACCAAGCTATTTTTGTTTTCTCGTTGATCTATTTTCAAGCATATTATTTCAACGCTGAACATAAATCGTTGTCTCTTTAATTTTTTGTAGACTAGGTTCTTTTGTTTATTAAAACCCTTTCATTTCTTTTCATTTGGGTACTGTTTTTTTCGACTGATTTTTGTTTTTGTAGATTGGTAACTCTTTTCGATTGATTGTTTAAATATTTCTTATAAGTCTATTATATTATCAAGCTCCAATGAAATACTTGTCCTGTTGTTGATATTAAACATTTCAGCGCTGAACGTAAATCGTTGTCCTTTCAACTTTTTTGCAGACTAGAGGTTTTTTGTGTTTGTTATACACCCCTTTTAATTTTTTTCATTTTGACCGTTTTTTTTCGACCGGATTTTTTTGTTCTATAATCAAGCACCAATGAAAACTTGTCCTGTTATTGATATTAAAAATTACAGCACTGAACGTAAATTATTGTCTCCTCGATTTTTTTATAAACTAGGTTTATCATTTGTTTGTTATACACCCCATTTTTATTTTTTCATTTGGACCGGTTTTTCTTTTTGCTGGGCTGGTTTTCTTTTCAACCACTAACTGCTTTTTTTAAATTTTCTCATGAATCTATTGTCGAGCATCAATGAAATACTTGTCCCATTATTGATATTATAAATTTTAGTCCTGAACGTAACTCATTGGCTTCTTCACATTTCATGTTGTCGAGTAGTTATTTTTCTTATGCAGCAATTATTTTTCTTCAAGAGTCTGTTTTTTTTTTTTCATCGGATGCTCCACTTTTTTGGTTGGAGAGGAGGAAGTAGTTTTTTCTAGGGTTTTTTTTTCTGGTGGGTGTTTGGTAAGTTTCAGGGAACTAGTTCGGCTGGGTTGTTTTTTTTTCTCGAATTTCTTTTTTTTTGCTGGCGAGAGTTGTAGCATTTTTTCGGTATTTTTTGTGACAGCGATTCGTTCGATTTTTTCCGTAGCATTATTTTTTTTCTTTTTGACAAGGTAATAACGATATCTACCCAATTGATTTATGATATCTGTGATGTTTGGTAATGGGTACGCATCTGGGGTTGTTTTTTCGTTAAGTTTTCTAAAGTCGATAACCATACGCCATCGCTTATTGCCTTCGTGGTCGGTTTTCTTTGGAACGATCCAAACGGGTGAATTGAATGGTGATAAGGATGGTTGAATTATGTTTTTATCAAGGAGGTCGCTGACTTGTTTGCGTATCTCGTCTTTATGGACTTGTGGGAATCTATATTGTTTTCTGTTTACTGGTATGTCATCAGTTGTAAAAATTTCGTGTTTTACGAATGATGTTGATCCTAGTCGTTCGCCGGACAAGGTGAACAGGTGTGAGTATTCAAAGGTCAATTGAAGGACATGTTCCTTCTCTACTTCATCTAAATTTTCTAGATGCAAGAGATGTTTTAGTCTATTGAACCTTTCCTGTTTCCTTGATGTTCTTGTCGTACGGATTTCTGCACAATTTTCAATTGAAAGATCGTTAGAACCGTGATTGTCGGTATCGACTGGTATGTCGGATATAATTTCTATGGGCTGTAATTCGATTGTTGGGATTTGGAAGTGAATGTTGTAATCGTTGGTGTTTATTGCGCATAAATATGCGACACCATTGCGGTTTGTAACTACCGCGTCACCGATAAACAAACCTTCGCCTGCTTCTATTCTTGGTACATATCCTTCCGTTAGCTTTGTGTTTTTAATTCGGATATGAATGGTAGATTTCGTTCGAGCTGGGATGAAAACTTTTTCATTTGTTTCGAAAGGTATCTGTTGTAACGTGACATTTTTGGGTCACGTCACCCGCATGGATTGGTCGACCAGTGGACCGGGGGTCCGGTCCATCGTAACGCCGTTCGACGACTCGTCCTGGAGAGCATTGCGAGGACTCCATTACGTCTAATTGTTTATTGTTAAATTTAAGTTCCCTGAATCCGATTACCTGCGCTTATCGCCAAAAATTGCATTTGAGAGAGAGCGAGAGGGAGCACGGAAAACCCTCTATTATTTTAGGTCATATTTATTCGCCCTCGTCGGCCGTTCGTCTTCCGCCTTCGCGCCTCAGCTTCGTCAGTCTCGACGGGTTCTTTCGTCAGTCTCACCCCCCCAGCCGTTGGGTCTCGTCCACCCGAGTCCAACTGGCGAACGGTCGAAAGACCACGCTGGTTATCGGCCATTTTGAACGCCGTCCGTGGCTTTCTCACCGTCGCAACCGAGAGTTGCTCCGTTCGCCTCCACGTTGCAGGGACTGCAGCCCGTGTGCAACGGCGCCTCGTCAGGTGGGGCCTGGGATTCCCTGGGGTGGAGGTGTCAATTAGCCTGGTGGCACTGTGGGCCCACCGGGACGTAAAGGGACGTCTCACGTCCCGAGGGAGGCCTCCCCTCCACCCTTCAGTCGGACATCGGCCGGGTCCCCAAGAGGAAAAGCCCCTGCGACGTGGAAAGCCCGCTGGAGGTGGGATTGTCGCGAGAGTCTCGTTCGAGATTCCCGCGTAATAATTTCGTCGCGAAGTCGAGAATTTCGGCTAATTCACAGGAGAGGCGCGGGGACTGAGTCTAGCGGTCGTCGAGTGGTGGGGAGAAACAAGGAGAGCGCTGAGTCTTACCGAGGCGCGAGAACAATTCATTCTTCGTAATCGTGTCTCTACGCCGAGTCGCTGTTACATCGAGCTCCTGAGCCAATTCAACCACCACGTGAGCAGAGAATTTCACCTCGGTAAGCCCGTTCCTTTATTCTTTCCGACTCGTCGGAACATTGGGATTTTTTTTTTATGGAGTAAATTATTGTGTTTTGCCAATTATGATTGGCGTGGAAGAACGACGGAAATAATCGAGCGAGAATGTGGCTCTTTTATCGTCCTTCTTCCTTAATTCTTGTATTTTATTGAGCCCCAATGAGTCCGTCGAGTCCCCCTTGGTGACTCGCAATATTGTTTTAATTTTAATTATAAAATTTGTTGAACTACAACGGAATTTATCGATAATTCCGTTGAGTTATTTTATTGTATTAAATTAGCCTGACTAGGCTATAATATTTCGTCATGTTTTCGAGTTACGCGTTCAAGGCCGGCCGCGAGCGCTTCGCGCCGGCTTGTTTTCGTGCTGTCTCTCTCTCACTCGGCCTTGAGTACGTTGAGTATTGTTTCGGTCTTAGATGCCTCGGATTCCTATATTATTTTCTTTCGCGCTTATTTCGTTCGAATTTCGTATTCCCTTTTCTGTTGAAATATTATTTCATATATGTCGCTCCGTGTGAAATCGGTCTTTTCCCTGTCTTCGGACTTTGGCTATTTAATACGTGTTCGTACTACCTGAGTTAGTGCCTTGCACACTAACTCCGCTATTATTTCGATTGTTTAGTTAGATTCCATGTCGCGTCATCGTTAGTACCTGTCTTCGGACTCTCGCTACCTCATCTTCGTTCGAACTACCTGAGTTAGTGTCTTACCCGCTGGCACCATTATTATTTCGATTGTTTAGTTAAATTTCGTGTCGTGTCATCGTTATTACCTGTCTTCGGACTCTCGCTACCTCATATTCGTTCGAACTACCTGAGTTAGGGTCTTACACGCTAACTCCATTATTATTGCGGTTGTTTAGCTAAATTACGTGTCCAGTCATCGTTATTACCTGTCTTCGGACTCTTGCTACCCCGTATTCGTTTGAACTACCTGAGTTAGTGCCGTGCATACTAACTCCGTTATTATTTCGGGTGTTTGGCTAAATTTCGTGTCCAGTCATCGTGATTACCTGCCTTCGGGCCTCGACTACCTGTGTTTCGCCGATCACTAAAAATTACGTAAATAAATTGTGATATTAATCTCGAATACTTAGTTTTGGCTATTTTATTTGATGGGACCCGATTCCTTACTCTCGCCCCGAGCCACCCCCTCTACCATTAAGTATCTCAGTTGAGCTGAGTAGTCGGACCACCCTGGATCCTCGTGGCCCCTTGAACTGCCACGTCCACCGTCTCCGCGCCGGAGTGGACGAACTTAAAGTCGGTTTTACCGGCGGTACTTCCGTACCTGGCGCCCAGTCCACCCCGGTCGGGTTATCGTGGTTCAAGGAGGCATGTCGGAGGAGTCCAGAAGGGACAGATGGACCCGAGCCGGGAAAATCGTGTTACAAATGGCGCCCAACGTGGGGCCAGAGAGTAACGAATTAGGCTTTCTTTCGGTTTTGATTTAAATTTTTCTAGAATAGGAGTCCGGTTTCCGTATTGTTCTATCAGGTTCGTGTTGAGAGAGAGATGGCTTATTTTTTTGTGAGATTAGCGTTAGGGACGACACTTGAAGTCTCCCGTTTATTATGATTTCTTTTGTGAGTCGTCGCGGCCGAATGGCGCGAGACTCGAGTTTATTATTTTGGTGCTACGTTTACCTCGAAACTCTACTATAATTACCCTACTTGTTTTTCATCTACTTGTTATTATTCCTTGTCATTGGGCTCAATGCTGAGCTCGTAAAACCAACACGAATTTTATGATGCTGTTTACGATGTCGAACGACTTGTTTGTGGCCTGAGAGAGTGTTAATCCCTTGTTGTTGTTCAGCGGTTATAAATTTGATCAAAAATAGTTCTCGGAAAACTCGAGTACGTTAATCCGTTGTTGACGTTTGGCGTGATCGACTACGAACCACCATTGTCCACGCGGCTTTATGACTGTAATCCCTTGTTTTCGAAATAATTGGGGTTCTGATTACTTGCCTAAAAACAACGCTAAACGTCGAACGATTTATGACGCTGGCTGATCCCTTAGTTCTTACGAGTGGCCTCAACGGACGACCAGAAAAACGAAACAATAATATCAAGACTCGTTAATCCGTTGGCCGATCCTTAACCCGGACACTCGCGAGTTAATCCTCGTAACTCGTATGTTTCTTTCGGTTAATCCCTACTCGTAAACAACACTTGAACGACTGGACTACCCCCCATCACCCCACCATTTGGCGGACGCGATGAAGGGAGTGGAACACTAGGTTCAACGCGACCAGTCTTCAGTTGTCTACCCGGCGATTAGTCACGTGAAAATTCGGAACTTGTCAAATCAGAGCGACGATTACACAAGTGCCCCGCATTTACCCAATTAATTCCCGCTAGCTACTACGAATTCTTTTCTTCACTTTATACAATTTCATTTCATTCACGCGATTTAGTGGAACGATACCATTGACTACCTTTTACCCGAGCTTTCTGCTCTATCGCGGATTACCTACAGTGCGGACATTACTACCTGAGCTTTCAGCTCTATCGCGAATTACCTACAGTACGGACATTCCTACCTGAGATTTCGGCTCTATCGCGAATTACCTACATTACTACCTGAGCTTTCAGCTCCATCGCGAATTACCTACCTGAGCCTTCAGCTCTATCGCGAATTACCTACATTACGGACGTTACTACCTGAGCTTTCTGCTAAACCGTGAATTACCTACAGTTCGGACATCGCTACCTGAGCTTCGGCTTTAACGCGAATTACCTGCTTTATCGCGACTTACCTATCGTTCGAACATCGCTACCTGAGCCTTCCGCTCCATCGGTCGCCACCTACGACCGAACAATGATTAATTAGCTCACACGGTATTATTAGCAGCCTGCGCTTTCCGTATCTCCACCTTTTGTGCTCGTTATGGACCCCGAGGAGTCCCGAAGCCCCCACATCGTCGAAACGGATCACCCTAGGGCATCGTCCCCCTCGCACGAAGGGGCGGTTGGAGGGATCGATCCAAATGAGGGTAAAGGTCCGCGAGTATCCAATACCCTGCCCCCTCACCCGGGAGCAGGTTGGGATTCTGGCATGGGACTCACGTTACCCCCGGATGACAGCCTCGGAGTGTCTTACGCGTCCGCGGGCGGAAATACGCGAACAACAAGTGGCGTGCGAGGCCCGCTCGTGATGACCACGGCAGGTGACACTTCTGCACCTGGGATACATGGATGGCCCGGAAATCCGAACAACTCCGAGACTTGGCCTCACGGGACAGGACGGGGCTGGGAGCCCAGTGGTTACCCTCACGGGAATCCACCTTGGGCAATGTGGCCAGAACACCCTCCTCCGTGGCACTCAAGTGCATATACCACCCCACAGGGAGCAGTCCCACGTTCGACACGCCACCAGCGAACGAGAGAGAGTATGTCCAACCCCAATAGCTCAGCTGCTTACGCTACACCCAGGTTAGTACCAAATGCAATCCCACCCCCGGGTCCAGAACCCCCAGCACCTCGCGCCAACGCGGCTGCCTCGTCCGTATTGCACGAGATGCGTAAGTGGAACATCTCGTTTTCCGGGAAGAAGGGCGAGGATATAGAAACCTTCTTAACTCGAATTGCCGAGGGCCGCGCCTTGATTCACGTCACGGAGTCAGACCTGATCCGTTGTATCCCTTTTTTCCTGACGGGAGTCGCTCTACAGTGGTTCCGAAACGATAGCGATCGTTGGACCACTTGGAGCCAATTCCAGTCGGCTTGCCGACTGCGTTTTAGAGACCCCGACTACCAGTACGCTTTGCGCGAAGAAATCATGCGACGAACTCAGGGTTTAGATGAGCCCGTAGCCGACTACCTTACCTGCCTAAGAGGTTTGTTCAACCGCCTCTAACCACCTTGGAGCGAGGCAGAGCAAATACAATACGCTCATCGTAATTTATCCCCCCGTCTCCATGTAGCTATTCACCGGGACGACGTTTTTGATTTCGACTCTTTTGAACACATCGCCGTGAGAATCGAAAAAAGCTTTCAATCCGCTCGCGCTTATCGCGCCCCGCCACCACCGAATCAATCACTATGTCCAGAGCTCGCTTACCATAGTCCGCGTACTACCGCGCATAATCCAACCCGCAAGGCTTTCGCCGCCGTTGACGTAGAAGTAGACGTGGAAAAGGAACTAAACTTAGCTTTGGACGCAAATAACGCAACCTCGATGGAAGCCGCGACTGAGACCCCAGCATCCGACAATATTAACGCCGCGCTCAAATCAAATAACCCTCGTCGTAAACGTAGGAACGAGCCCAAACCCTCTCGCGATAAAACCAGTCCACCCACTCTTGATGCCACCGCGGAGCCATTAAGCGCGTTAAACCCGTTTCTTGCCACCGAGGCCGCGACTCCTTCGGCTACAACACCACCAAGCACCACCCAACCCACGAGTTGTTGGAACTGCGGTAAGTCTGGCCACCGGTTTTCGGCGTGTAAGGAACCCCGATCCATCTTTTGTTATCGTTGCGGAAAACGCGGTCTCAAGTCCCCGGCTTGCTCGTGTTCGGGAAACTGGTGAAGGTGGGCCCAACCGGCGAACGGAGGGTGCCCGCCAACGAAGCCCCGGACGTAGAATTACCTTTTACCTGTCTGTTACCGGACGAACCAATTTGGTGCGGTACGGTACAGACCAAGGAGAGCCCGACTGCGTTTTTCGTTACTTTTACTATTCAAGGCCACCCGGTTAGAGCCCTATTTGATTCTGGTTCAAGTAGAACATTCCTAGGGCCGGTCGCGATTCGCTGGATTGATCAATTGGGGATCCCGAGGGAGAATTGCCGACCGCGAGGGGTAGAAATGGCGGGTGGGCAACGAGCTGTAGCCAACGAGGTAGTGAATCCCCTCGTGTATTTAAACGGAAGTCCCTTCCGCCTAACCGCTTATCTCTTACCAGTTTTGGTACTACCGTGTATCCTAGGACTAGACTTCATGCGTGCAGCCCATTGGGTAGTAGATTTCGCCAGTGGGAAATGGTTCGAACCCCAAAGAATCCATAATTTCAAGCTGCAAATGGGTCCGGCGACCACGGTAAATCTGTGCTGCGGACTAAGGGAATTAACGTCGAGCCAAGCGGAAATATTGAAGGACCTAGTCAAAAGGGAGGTACCCCCGACCCCTACCGCCCCGGGGTGCACCAACTTAACGGAACACCAAATCGATGTGGGCGGCCACCCCGCGATTAAACAACGTTACTACGCCGTTTCGCCGGCTATCGAAAAAGCCATTCACGAAGCAGTTCGGCAGATGCTCAACGACGATATCATCGAACCCTCGTCCAGCGATTGGTCCAGCCCAATCGTCATGGTAAAGAAAGCTAACGGCAAGTTGCGTTTTTGCCTAGATTTCCGTAAGGTCAACGAGGTCACGAAAAAAAGATGCGTACCCCATCCCGCTGATGAATAGTATCCTAGATCGTCTACGTCAAGCCAATTACATAACCACTCTAGATCTCAGCCAAGCGTACTTTCAAATCCCTCTAGCCCGCGATAGTCGCGAGATTACGGCTTTCACCGTGCCACGAATGGGACTATTCCAATTCAAACGCATGCCTTTCGGTTTGACTAATGCTCCGGCTACATTCCAACGTCTAATCGACAAGCTGATAGGACCAGAAATGCAACCTCACGTCTACGTCTACCTCGACGACATTATTATCGTAACCCCGACCTTCGAAGAACATTTACAGTGGCTAACGCGAGTCCTTTCAAAGATCCGTAACGCAGGCCTAACAATCAATGCCGAGAAAAGTGAATTTTGCCGTCCGGAAGTTAAATACCTAGGGTTCCTCGTCAACCGTGAAGGGCTACAAATCGACCCCGACAAGGTGGCCCCGGTAGTCAATTACCCCGCGCCTTCGAATCTCAAACAACTACGCCGATTCCTCGGTATGGCCTCGTGGTACCGCCGTTTTATACCTGCTTTCGCTACCTTGGCTAGTCCACTTACCTCCCTCTTAAAGAAAACAGTCGCGTGGACATGGGGACCACCTCAACAGAAAGCTTTCCAGGACATCCGTAAAGGCCTGTCGACATCACCTACCTTAAGTTGCCCAAATTTTGAACTACCTTTCGTACTACAAACCGACGCGAGTAGTGTGGGGTTAGGAGCAGTCCTCACTCAGACGGTCGAGGAAGTCGAACATGTAATAGCTTATGCTAGTCGCGCCTTGAACGCCGCTGAGAAAAACTACACCACCACCGAGCAGGAATGTTTAGCCGTAATCTGGTCCGTTCGTAAATTCCGTTGCTATTTGGAAGGCTATCATTTTACCGTGATAACCGACCACTCTAGTTTGCGTTGGCTTCACAATTTAAAGAACCCCTCCGGTAGACTCGGCCGTTGGGCGTTAGAGCTTCAGGAATACGACTACCTCATAATCCACCGCAAAGGGGCGCTTCACCATGTCCCCGACGCATTATCACGTATCCCTGAGGAGACGTGCGCCCTGCTGCTACCTCCCGCGCAAAGTAACGACCAATGGTACAATCGCAAAGCACGTTCCGTTCACCGAAACCCTGACCAAAACCCGGACTGGAAATGGGAGGGTGGCTATCTCTACCACCACCGGCCGCCCGCTTCCCAGCCCTCGAGGTCGGAGACCTGGAGGCTTGGAAAATGGTCGTGCCATCCGAATCCCGTCCGCAAGCCCTATTTAACGCACACGACCTTCCGCAGGCCGGACATCTGGGTGTGGAGAAAACGTTCCACCGACTAAGCATTAAACACTATTGGCCTAACATGTTCCGCGATGTGGTCAAGTACGTCCGTAAATGCGCCGTGTGCCAGCGTTGCAAGGTTGAACAAACGGTCCCGGCAGGCCTGATGGGCAAGCGCTCCCTTGAACAGCCCTGGGACATAGTTGCCGGTGATATTATGGGCTCGCTACCCCCTAGCAAAAACGGATCCGCGTACATCCTGGTTCTCCAAGATTTGTTCACCAAGTGGATAGAGGTAGTACCGCTGCGAAAAGCGACTGGGAAAAAGATCGCCGAGGCGGTCGAGGATCTAGTCGCCTGTCGCTGGGGCCACCCACGCGTTTTTCTCACCGACAACGGGACGGAGTTTATTAATCGCGACATTCGGGCGATGACAGAGCGTTTGGGTATCATACACCATATGATCCCACCATACCACCCGCAATCTAACCCCGTAGAGAGAGTCAACCGAGTTTTGAAAACTATGATAGTGTCTTACCTGGGATCGGACCATCGCGAATGGGACGCCCACTTACCTGCTTTACGCTTCGCCTATAACACCGCCTATCATAGCTCCACCCAGTCTAGTCCCGCGTACCTCAACTTCGGTAGAGAACCCATGGCCTCCTGCGACCCCACTTTAGCTAAAGACAACGAAAATGTACCTTGTTCTACGGCCGCCTGGTGTGAACGTATGACACGCCTGGACAATCTTCGGGGAGTAACCCGCATAGCCATCGACGAAGCGCAACAACGCCAAGCGCTCTACTACAACCGCAAACATCGGGATAGGGAATACCGGGTAGGAGACCTAGTTTTAAAAAGACAGCACGTCCTCTCGTCGGCCGCCCAACACGTGGCAGCGAAACTAGCGACCAAATACCACGGCCCGTTTGTACTACGAAAAAAGCTATCACCCGTAGTCTTCGAGGTGGCTAACCTCGAAGGAACCTGGTCCGGAAAGATCCACGTCCAAGATTTAAAACCGCACGTCACTTAAGAACCCAGACGTCAACCTCGGAAGCCTCTCGGCTACCGTCTCTACCGTTTACTCATTGTCTTAATTGTTGGTTTCACCTCTCAGGCTACACCTCGCTTACGGTCCCAATCATTCGACCGTGCATCTTGTCACTAAACAACAACCGCACGTTCAACCACCTTTGCATGTGTAATGAGTACCCCTCGACTAATGCTGCTTGTGTCTTTGCTTGCTTTATGCTCCACAGATATTTTGTTTCATTTTTTTTCTCTCCTTGCTTACGCCACTACCTACGCCGAGTCATTAGTGACCGGCGCTCATCATTACCTGCGTCACTGCTATTACCTGCGTCACTGCCATTACCTGCGTCACTGCCACTACCTGCGTACTGCCACTACCTGCGTTGCTGCTATCTGCTACACCGCCACTACTATCTGCGTATCGCCAGCCAACGTCACTGCAGCTGTGTGTTCACGCCGAATCCTTACTCGTCGGTCAGGACGGTACTAAATTTATTTAACCTCGTTCTCAATTGCATGCCGCTTGTCGCTTTCTGCTTTGTCCAAACCCAGCATCAAATCTGTTCGCCTTATAACCCCTATAGCACTCATTACCTCCTTCCTCGCAATGGACCCGCGACGCCCCTCGCCGTGCTCAGGTGCTCCTGATTCCACGGGCGACTGGGACATGTTGGTGGACAACTCGCCGCGCAGCGAGCCAGAGGGCCCAGCCTCCCCGTCGATCGAAGTCATCGCCCTCGGAAGCGACGAAGAGCGGGAGCTCCTAGAAGACCCAGAGGAGGCCCAACTGACCCCGCCTCGTCCGTCACCACCAGCTTCGCCGCCACCGTCAGAGCCACCTTCCGCCGCCGAGGCGTTCGAGGAGATCGTCGACGCCCTGGAAGATCTCGAACAAGTCGAGATCGGTCCGAACCCGCTGTTCGACCTGATGCGACCGTTCGCGGACTGCATGGCGGCCTGCGACTACGTTCGCCCCGGGTTCCTCAACGCTCTCGTGACTACGATAATGGCTCTGACCCACAAAAACTCGGGCTACTGCCCCGTCGCAGAAGGGTTGCAGAACCCTCGGGCCTCGACCTCCTCCGCAGTGGTCCGGGACTTCCCGACCACCAGGGATGCCGCCACCAACACCGCACACACCCAGGCGTATGAACAAGGGACGCAGACGGACCCGCCACTGCCGATCGAGCCGGTCCTGGCTGAGGCATCACCCGAGTCGTTGCCGGAGGAACCGGCCCAAGGTTCACCCTCCCAGGCTGGCCCGATACGGGTACAGTTAGGACACGGTCGTCGTGGAGTCGATCCCGACCCTCCAACCTGTCGCCGGTGGTGTTACAACTGCGGCAGCACGGAACACCACCGACAACAATGCACGGCTCCCCCGAGGATGTTTTGTTTCCGCTGCGGGAAGCTAGACGTCACGGTACGCACATGCCCCACCCACGGGCCAATATACGCTCGCGAGCGGCAAAATCGCGGACAAGGCCGGGGACAAGGCCGTGGACAAGGCCGTGGCCAACCCAACCCTTAGGCACAGCCCTCGCCGCCCGCCATAACATCTTTTTCTTTTATTCTTTCTATCACTTTCCTTCGCACCATTGAACTACTTTGTTTTGTTTTGGTTTTGGGTACCGAGAAACCTTTTTTTTTGTTGTAAACACAGTTCGGTTACCCCGAAATCTTCATTTTCTAAAATATATCGACCATTATTGACCATACGTGTGATCATTTTCCTTTGTTTCCCCGGAAACGATGCCCCGCTCATTATCCCACAGAACCGCCTGCCGTAGGCAAGCATTGGTTCCTTTCAGCGAGGCGTAGCACCGGAATTTTATTGTTTTGTTAACCGCGTTCTAACGTGGAGTTTAGTATAAGTCGACGAGTCGCCTGGGATGGAAAGAAGGAGCACGCATTCTGCGTGGCTGGAGGAAATAACTGGGCTCCAAGGTCGGCGACCGAGGCGGTTCTCTGTGTCAGGTTTTGGGCAGCACCGCTCCGGGAAGCTGGCCGATCTGTTCGTGCGGGAAGATATCCCAGAGGATCGGAGAAGAAGGACGAAGACTTCACCGAGGGCGAGTTACCACCATCGCCGATCGTCGTTCTCAACCCTCCGGGACGAATTTTGGGGTGGAGGCTTGTAACGTGACATTTTTGGGTCACGTCACCCGCACGGATTGGTCGACCAGTGGACCGGGGGTCCGGTCCATCGTAACGCCGTTCGACGACTCGTCCTGGAGAGCATTGCGAGGACTCCATTACGTCTAATTGTTTATTGTTAAATTTAAGTTCCCTGAATCCGATTACCTGCGCTTATCGCCAAAAATTGCATTTGAGAGAGAGCGAGAGGGAGCACGGAAAACCCTCTATTATTTTAGGTCATATTTAGTCGCCCTCGTCGGCCGTTCGTCTTCCGCCTTCGCGCCTCAGCTTCGTCAGTCTCGACGGGTTCTTTCGTCAGTCTCACCCCCCCAGCCGTTGGGTCTCGTCCACCCGAGTCCAACTGGCGAACGGTCGAAAGACCACGCTGGTTATCGGCCATTTTGAACGCCGTCCGTGGCTTTCTCACCGTCGCAACCGAGAGTTGCTCCGTTCGCCTCCACGTTGCAGGGACTGCAGCCCGTGTGCAACGGCGCCTCGTCAGGTGGGGCCTGGGATTCCCTGGGGTGGAGGTGTCAATTAGCCTGGTGGCACTGTGGGCCCACCGGGACGTAAAGGGACGTCTCACGTCCCGAGGGAGGCCTCCCCTCCACCCTTCAGTCGGACATCGGCCGGGTCCCCAAGAGGAAAAGCCCCTGCGACGTGGAAAACCCGCTGGAGGTGGGATTGTCGCGAGAGTCTCGTTCGAGATTCCCGCGTAATAATTTCGTCGCGAAGTCGAGAATTTCGGCTAATTCACAGGAGAGGCGCGGGGACTGAGTCTAGCGGTCCTCGAGTGGTGGGGAGAAACAAGGAGAGCGCTGAGTCTTACCGAGGCGCGAGAACAATTCATTCTTCGTAATCGTGTCTCTACGCCGAGTCGCTGTTACATCGAGCTCCTGAGCCAATTCAACCACCACGTGAGCAGAGAATTTCACCTCGGTAAGCCCGTTCCTTTATTCTTTCCGACTCGTCGGAACATTGGGATTTTTTTTTTATGGAGTAAATTATTGTGTTTTGCCAATTATGATTGGCGTGGAAGAACGACGGAAATAATCGAGCGAGAATGTGGCTCTTTTATCGTCCTTCTTCCTTAATTCTTGTATTTTATTGAGCCCCAATGAGTCCGTCGAGTCCCCCTTGGTGACTCGCAATATTGTTTTAATTTTAATTATAAAATTTGTTGAACTACAACGGAATTTATCGATAATTCCGTTGAGTTATTTTATTGTATTAAATTAGCCTGACTAGGCTATAATATTTCGTCATGTTTTCGAGTTACGCGTTCAAGGCCGGCCGCGAGCGCTTCGCGCCGGCTTGTTTTCGTGCTGTCTCTCTCTCACTCGGCCTTGAGAACGTTGAGTATTGTTTCGGTCTTAGATGCTTCGGATTCCTATATTATTTTCTTTCGCGCTTATTTCGTTCGAATTTCGTAGTCCCTTTTCTGTTGAATTATTATTTCATATATGTCGCTCCGTGTGAAATCGGTCTTTTCCCTGTCTTCGGACTTCGGCTATTTAATACGTGTTCGTACTACCTGAGTTAGTGCCTTGCACACTAACTCCGCTATTATTTCGATTGTTTAGTTAGATTCCATGTCGCGTCATCGTTATTACCTGTCTTCGGACTCTCGCTACCTCATCTTCGTTCGAACTACCTGAGTTAGTGTCTTACCCGCTGGCACCATTATTGTTTCGATTGTTTAGTTAAATTTCGTGTCGTGTCATCGTTATTACCTGTCTTCGGACTCTCGCTACCTCATATTCGTTCGAACTACCTGAGTTAGTGTCTTACATGCTAACTCCATTATTATTTCGATTATTTCGTTAAATTTCGTGTCGGGTCATCGTTATTACCTGTCTTCGGACTCTCGCTACCTCATATCCGTTCGAACTACCTGAGTTAGTGCCTTACACGCTAACTCCATTATTATTTCGATTGTTTCGTTAAATTTCGTGTCGCGTCATCGTTATTACCTGTCTTCGGACTCTCGCTACCTAACATTCGTTCGGACTACCTGAGTTGGGGTCTTACACGCTAACTCCATTATTATTGCGGTTGTTTGGTTAAATTTCGTGTCCAGTCATCGTGATTACCTGCCTTCGGGCCTCGACTACCTGTGTTTCGCCGATCACTAAAAATTACGTAAATAAATTGTGATATTAATCTCGAATACTTAGTTTTGGCTATTTTATTTGATGGGACCCGATTCCTTACTCTCGCCCCGAGCCACCCCCTCTACCATTAAGTATCTCAGTTGAGCTGAGTAGTCGGACCACCCTGGATCCTCGTGGCCCCTTGAACTGCCACGTCCACCGTCTCCGCGCCGGAGTGGACGAACTTAAAGTCGGTTTTACCGGCGGTACCTCCGTACCTGGCGCCCAGTCCACCCCGGTCGGGTTATCGTGGTTCAAGGAGGCATGTCGGAGGAGTCCAGAAGGGACAGATGGACCCGAGCCGGGAAAATCGTGTTACAGTGTAAACCTCTGAAAGTTATGCAAGATTGGGTTTATAAGATATCAGCTGGAGTTTCTTTAAAAAATTGGTCGCCCAGGACGGCGTCCTGGGGAATTGGCCATCGGAACTGAATCGTGTGACATTCGACCGGTATTCCTTTTATTTGGATTATGCATGTTCCTGATGTGAAAATAGTGTTGTCTGTTATTCCCGTTAATTCGTAAATTGTTGAAAAGTTTACTTGGACATGTTTCCCTACTGCGTCTCTTTATATCAAATTAATTTCTGCTCCGGTGTCAATTAGGAATGTTGTATCTTTTTCAAGCAAGTCGATTGAGTCTACTACGACGGTTGGTGGTGTATGTCTTTTCGTTTTACCTAACGAAATTCTCGCTTTTTTGATAATTTGTGTTTTCGCATTTAATGGTTTGGGGCTGTGCGCTCTTGCGACGCGCTCCCGGTCGCGCTGTTCCGCGGAGTCGCCATCACGTTTTTTTGGGCGATTTCTGTTACGATTTTTGCAAGCTGTTGGAATTTTGTGTGTAATTCCTCGAATTTATCGTCGTTTTGGTTTTGGTGTCTATCGTTGGGTCCTTGGTAGTTCGAGTTTTCACGGAATCTGTTTTGCGAGTTATCGCGGAATCTGTTCTGCGAGTTATTGCGGTTGTTTCTAGAACTACCGGGTTGCCTGTCATGAAAGTCGTTCCATCTACTATTTCTGTTTCGATTTTGTGAATTGTCTCTGTTTCGGAAATTGTTTTGCTGGTTATTTCTGTGGTAGTTGTTTTGATTTGGATTGTCTCTCTGTCTGTTATAGTTATTTCGCGGGTATCGGTTCTGGTAATTTTGGTTCCCGTAATTGTTTTGATATCGATCTCGTGAATTATTTCGATCCCCTGCCCGGGGAAAAAAAACCTTGGACAAGTACATTTGTTGACCCCCGTTTCCATTTGTTTTCACAGAAAAAAACTACCCAAAAAAGTACAAAATTTTCAAAAAATTGGCAAGATCAAGAATGATTTACATTCAGCACTAAAATTTATTTAATTTGTCTCTTGAGGATGGAGTATTTAAAAAAAAGCAAAAATAAGTTCGTTATTGAAAAAAGTCACCAATGTTTAACAATAAAAATCGGTCCAAAAGAACAGAGTCCAGAAAAAAAATCAAGATAAAACAAAACGTGGAGAAAAAAATTTCAAACGAAAAAAATTAGATTGAAAAATAATTTCGGCCGTAGTACTTGGCGAGTTTTTTGCTTAGGTAGAATCACGTAATGTATTTTTCATGGTACGAACTCGCCAAGTACTACGGCCGAAATTATTTTTCAATCTAATTTTTTTCGTTTGAAATTTTTTTCTCCACGTTTTGTTTTATCTTGATTTTTTTTCTGGACTCTGTTCTTTTGGACCGATTTTTATTTGTATACATTGGTGACTTTTTTCAATAACGAACTTATTTTTGCTTTTTTTTAAATACTCTATCCTCAAGAGACAATGAAATACTTGTCCTATTATTGATATTATAAATTTTAGTGCTGAATGTAAATCATTCTTGATCTTGCCAATTTTTTGAAAATTTTGTACTTTTTCGGGTAGTTTTTTTCTGTGAAAACAAATGGAAACGGGGGTCAACAAATGTACTTGTCCAAGGTTTTTTTTCCCCGGGCAGGGGATTTTTGGCCAGGATATCACTTCTTTTTTCTGAACCGTTCACTTTCATCATAAAATTTCGGAATTTATGGTCCGCCATATTGAATCCGCCATTTCGAGTTTCGAAATTTTGCATGCAGATTGTTAATCGGTGAACCCAAAAACCCCCGCGTGCCAACTTTCGCTTTTCTTAAACGATTTTCGCAGTTATTGTCCGCCATATTGTATCCGTCATCTTGAATTTCGAAATTTTGGGTGCAGATTTGTAATCAGCGACCCCGAAAACCCCCGAGTACCATGTTTTGCTTTCATCAAACAATTTTTGCATTTGTGGTCCGCCATATTGGATCCGCCATCTCGAATTTCTAAATTTTAGGTGCAGATTTGTAATCAGCGACCCCGAAAACCCCCGGGTACCATATTTTGCTTTCATCAAACAATTTTTGCATTTGTTGTTCGCCATATTGGATCCGCCATCTTGAATTTCTAAATTTTAGGTGCAGATTTGTAATCAGCGACCCCGAAAATCCCCGAGTACCATATTCTGCTTTCATCAAACAATTTTTGCATTTGTTGTTCGCCATATTGGATTCGCCATCTTGAATTTCTAAATTTTGAGCGCAGATTTGTAATCAGCGACCCCGAAAACCCTCGAGTACCATATTTTGCATCAGCAAACAATTTTTGTATTTCTTGTCCGCCATATCGGATTCGCCATCTTGAATTTCTAAATTTTGTGTGCAGATTTGTAATCAGCGATCCCGAAAATCCCCGAGTATATCGATCTCGTGAATTATTTCGATATCCGTAATGTTGCGGGCCACGCGATTCGCTGCGATGCCTGCTTTGTTGGTTATCGTACCTGTTATTGAAAGGAGACTGATTTCCAAAATTTCTATTGAATTTTTGTCTTAGTTCTTTGAGTGCGTTACAATTACCTGTGGAATGGCTTCCTGTTTGGTGGAATTCGGAAAATACATCGGTGCGTTGGTTTCTGGTTTCAGCAAATTGAACTCTAGCTATTGCTGTTGGTTGTGTTAGAGTGTGTTCTCTTGATATTCTACCATGATTTACTGATTGGCGGTGTCGAAGTTCCTGTTCTATGTGAATTGCTTCCCTAACTGCTGTGTCAAAGTCTCTAAGATTTTGTTGGTTTAGATTTACTGCGATTTTATCAAAAAGTCCTCTGATAAAGGCTCTGGTTACTGATTTTTGGACTTCTTCTATTCTTTTCCTCAAATATTTTTGTTCATCGGCTTTACCGTAACATTCTTCTAATCTTCCTGTTATTCGTTTCAAAATTATTCGAGTTCGCGTCGTGTATTCTGCGACCGTTTCATTTAAATTTTGGGAAATAGCTTTGAGTTCTAATTCCAAGTCTAATAGTTCGATAGTGGCACCAAAACTCTCTTTGAGGTCTCGGTAAAATTCATCGACAGTTGTGTAATTTTTCGTTTCTGCCAAATCTTGGGCGAATCGTGTTAATTTATATTGTATAGTTACAAGAAATCGCGGAAGCTGGGCTTCGGGAATTAATTTTGCAGCTCGTTTACAAGCGCCGATGAAGTAATCTATAGGGATGTTTTTTCCGTCGAAAGTTGGGATGAGTCCGTAAATGTCACGGAAAGTCATGCCAACTCCTTCCACTTTCCCTGCTTTTAGGTTAAAAAATGAGGGTGAAATATTCTGACGCGTACTGGTGCGTCGAGGCGGTCGTATTGGCTCTATTTTGGGTTTTGTGTGTTTCCTTTTTCTTTCCAATTTTTCCTATGTGTTCTGGTTTAGCTCGTTTTTTTTTTCAAAATAATCTGGGGGAAACAAAATTAATCTACCGGAAGAGTGAAATTCTCAAAAAAAAGAAATTATTTTTTTTTTTTTTTTCAAGCTCACTTGTTATTATTTTGTTCGTATTTATAATTGATTTGTAAAGACGGGATCATTTTTGGTTAAAAGGCGAAATTTTGCAAAAAGCAATTTTTTTAATAAAGTTTTTTTTTGTTTTGTTTTTGTTCAAATCATTGAGTGGAGTAAATTCATTTTTAATTCGAAGGAAATAATGTAAGCAAATGTGGGGTTGAAATGTGCGAGATTTCAAATTTTCGGTTTTCGTGTTTTTTTTTTTTTTTTTTGGTGGGCTATGAAAAGAACGCAAATTTTTAATGAATGTTCGTGTTTTTTTTTTCAAAAGTTCAATTCATCGACCGAAAATCATTTCGCTTTTTATTTTCGTTGTTGTTGGCTTCGTTTTTTTTTTTTTTTTTTTTTTTTTAAAAGAATATTCGGCTTGTCTCGGACGGGAGATGTTAAATTGTTCGGAAAATTTCCTTAATACTTCGATTTGTCGCGTGAAGCGCGAAAGTGTCAAAATTCATATTCGGAGTGAACGGAGCGTAAAAGTGCGCGTACAGTAGCATGCAAAAGTTTTGGGCCACTCTGATTTTTCCATTAAATTGAAAAAAAAATTTATTTTTCCACTCGTTCATTGTCTAAAATATGTAAGGTAGTTAGAATACACACGGAAACATCAAATATTTCATTAGGTCGTAGCATATTTTACGTGTGCTGCGTAAAATAACTTTCATCGATGTGCAAAAGTATCGGGCCACTGCGCGCCGCGGCTTTGTACTCGCGGTTTGTTTACTTTTTCACGCGTGCTGGTGTGAAAACATACTTTACAAAGGAAAAGTAGTCTCCTTGTGACCACGATGCCGAAATACACGAATATTCAGGTGCGCGAAATCATAGTGAAGCTTTCTTCAGAGGGAAAAAGCTCACGTTTTATTGCAAGGGCTTTATCTGTCGGTAAAAGTACTGTGAATCGGATCATTTCCAAATATAAAACGACCAACTTATTGTGCGATAAAAAACGGAGCGGTAGACCACGAAAAACTTCGAGTCGTGTCGAAAAAATTATAAGAAGAAAGTGTGTTGCCGATCCGCGAAAAACCGCAGCTGATGTTTCACGGGAATTACGCAGCGAAAATCTAGCCGATATAAGTCGGAGCACGGTGTCTCGACGTCTAAAAGACGTAGGACTGATTGGACGTATTGGCGTGAAGAAACCCTTCATCAGCAAAAAAAATAAGAAGGCTAGGTTGGAGTTTGCAAAAAAATATCAACACTGGACAGCATTAGATTGGCGGAAAGTGCTATTTTCTGACGAATCAAAGTTCCAATTGTTTGGAAGTGATGGTCGGAAGTACGTAAGACGGCCAGCAGGTACCAGAAACAATGTAAGATATCAAACTCCTACTGTTAAACACGGCGGTGGGAACATCAAAGTTTGGGGAGCTTTTTTTGCTGATGGCGTTGGTCCGCTGGTGGAAATTCACGGCAATATGGACGCTGTAATGTACAAGAACATTATGCTAGACCACATGCTTCCATTTGCAACAAAAAATTTGCCCCGTGGTTGGATTTTTCAGCAAGATAACGATCCAAAACACACTTCGCGTCTTGTGAAAAATTTTTTTCGGAGCCGAAAAGTCCGCCTCCTAGTCTGGCCGTCGCAATCACCGGACTTAAATCCCATTGAACACTTGTGGCAAGACCTAAAGGTCCGTGTTGGAACGGAAAATCACTCCAATAAGACGGAAGTGTGGAACCATTTGCGACAAGAGTGGGAAAAATTGCCAAAAGACCGAATCTCGCGGTTAATCGACTCAATGCCTCGTCGGTGCGCTGCAGTTATTGCTGCCAAGGGCATGGCAACAAAGTATTAAGTCGAGTAAAGAAATACAAGACATTTATTCTTAATTCTCCTTTGTTATTTTTGGTTTTTGATTTTTTTCTTTAAATAATAACGTGTGGCCCGATACTTCTGCACAGTTATTAATAGAAAAATGTTGAAAAAATTATTATTTGAGAACAATATCGATGTATATAACTCTTTATTTTCGAAAATAAGTAAATATCTATTATAATTCGCCGTTTTTATTTCTTTCACCTTCGTATTTCTGTGCAATTTTGATAAAAAATAGGATGGCCCAAAACTTTTGCACGCTACTGTATATCTATTAGACCTGTCCTTAAGCAGGGCAAAATCGAATTTTAATGGTCTTACCCCCCAAATTGGGTCGAAATAATTAAAGAAAAAGGTCAGAATTTTTGAAAATTTTTTCCTCCATATTTACCCACCGCTATATAGGGAGCCTTACGTTTTCCCATAAGAAAAGCATTGATTTTTCGTGACTTTTAATCTTTTTTTTAGCGTTACCCTAATTATCAGCTAAAAAATCGTAAATTCTCAGAAAATGTTCACAGTAATGTAACCTTTGTGTCGGATTTTTTGGAATTCGATCCAAGCATTTTTGGGTCAGATCAATCACATCTTTATTCTCTGTAGGTTGCGAAAAAGGCAGGGTCTCAAATGTACACGCGCCAACTGTCCAATGTATCAACCATCCAGTGCAAGTTAGTATTGTAGTAACTGATAAAGCGACCCAACTGTCTGAAGTATCAAGCTTCCAATCGTACCAAGTCTGCATAGTATTAACTCGTAATTGTCCCAACTGTCCACCGGGTAGCCGTACAGAGCATGAAGAGTTTCGTGCATTTTGCCAGCGTTGCAACCGTGCAAGCGACCCAACTGAAAGACGTGTCAAGCTTCCAATCGTATCAATTCTCCAGTGCATTAACTTGTAATCGTTCCAACTGTACACCGGGCAGCCGCGCAGAGCCTCAAGAGTTTCGTGCATATTGCCACTGTAGCAACCGTTCAAGCGACCCAAGTGTCAAACGTGTCAAGCTTCCAATCGTATCAACTCTCCAGCGTATCAACTCGTAATCGTTCCAATTGTACACCGGGCAGCCATGCAGAACCTCAAGAGTTTCGTGCATATTGCCACCGTAGCAACCGTCCGAGCGATCCAACTGTCAGCAGTGCCAAGTGACCGACCGTGCCAAGCTTCCGGTGTATCAAGTGTTGTACGTAGCGGACTTGCATTTCGCCAACTCTCGCTTTCTACGTAGAGTGACCCATTCGCAATGATAATCGGAGGGGGCTAATTTTTGAATGCATCGATTCTCTACCGTACCGATTAATCATTACAAAGAATCTACAAACCTGTCGTGGAAAACTTTTTACCGATGAAAGCATGAATTAAGATTCTACTAATACATCGCGCATTCGTTAATCAATTGGAATTAATTGCGATAATACGCACACCACACATTAACAAATACGCGATGTATTAAAGGTATATGTAAAGAATAATTGGAGCAACATGTTACAATGGAAAATACCGAAACATTACAATGAATATTCCTCAAGTGCATTTAAACGAATGAAAAGTGGTTTAATTTCGATAAAGAACAAATCCCAAAAAAACATACAAAAAAATGCCAGAATAGATTCGAAAAAGAAGCCCCTTGCCAAAAAGAAAAAAAACAATGCTACGGAAAAAATCGAACGAATCGCTGTCACAAAAAATACCGAAAAAATGCTCTCGCATTTTTTCGGTATTTTTTTCGAAAAAAACAACTCTCGCCAGCAGAAAAAAAAGAAATTCAAGAAAAAAAAACCCAGCCGAACTAGTTCCCTGAAACTTACCAAACACCCACCAGAAAAAAAACCCTAGAAAAAACTACTTCCTCCTCTCCACCCAAAAAAGTGGAGCAT
This sequence comes from Campoletis raptor, assembly GCA_948107755.1. Lineage (NCBI taxonomy): Eukaryota > Metazoa > Arthropoda > Insecta > Hymenoptera > Ichneumonidae > Campoletis > Campoletis raptor. Next base: position 458,022 of record OX403623.1, read on the forward strand.
CCGATGAAAAAACAGCCCCTTAAAGAAAAATAATTGCTGCATAAGAAAAATAACTACTCGACAACATGAAATATGAAGAAGCCAATGAGTTGCGTTCAGGACTAAAATTTATAATATCAATAATGGGACAAGTATTTCATTGATGCTCGACAATAGATTCATGAGAAAATTTAAAAAAAGCAGTTAGTGGTTGAAAATAAAACTAGCCTAGCAAAAAGAAAAACCAGTCCAAATGAAAAAATAAAAATGGGGTGTATAACAAACAAATGATAAACCTAGTTTATAAAAAAATCGAGGAGACAATAATTCACGTTCAGTGCTGAAATTTTTAATATCAATAACAGGACAAGTTTTCATTGGTGCTTGATTATAGAACAAAAAAAAAACCGGTCGAAAAAAAACAGTCAAAATGAAAAAAATTAAAAGGGGTGTATAACAAACACAAAAACCTCTAGTCTGCAAAAAAGTTGAAAGGACAACGATTTACGTTCAGCGCTGAAATGTTTAATATCAACAACAGGACAAGTATTTCATTGGAGCTTGATAATATAATAGACTTATAAGAAATATTTAAACAATCAATCGAAAAGAGTTACCAATGTACAAAAACAAAAATCGGTCGAAAAAAACAGTACCCAAATGAAAAGAAATGAAACGGTTTTAACAAACAAAAGAACCTAGTCTACAAAAAATTAAAGAGACAACGATTTATGTTCAGCGTTGAAATAATATGCTTGAGAATAGATCAACGAGAAAACAAAAATAGCTTGGTTTTCAAAAGAGGTACCAAGTTACAAAAATAGTCATACATATAAAAACGAGTCTGGAAATAGGATCAAAGAGAAAAAAGAGTAATTGGTGGATAACAAAAAAAAAATAGTGTACAAAAAATTAAAAATCGAAAAAGATGATGATTCACGTTCAGCACTTACATTTAGAATGATATTTATTGGTGTTTGAGAAAAGATTAACAACAAATAGTTTTCGAAAGTGCAATTCTTCCACATTGTTCGCTCGATGGGAATGGAAAAATTTTATTGGTAACAATTTGTTAAACGTTCACCACCGTACGTTCAGCGTATACGCACAGAGTACTTGTCCGGCCCATAACTTTTTATGCAAATTGCTCATTCAAGAAAAAATCGGGGACCACTCGCGAAAAAGCAAAGCGTTTTTTATTGCAGTAATATTTCCATATGAACTATAAGTTTTTTTCATAGCAGCAGATGATAAGTTATTATTAAGTTAAGTTAAGTTGTTTCCCGTCGTATTATAAGAACAATAACATTGCTGGTTGTATGTGAGCAGGCAGCTTTAGAAAATGATGAACCAATTTAGCTGAACAGAGTCCTAATATGACAATTTTGTAATAATGCTGGTTGTATGTGAGCAGCAGCTTTAGAAAATGATGAACCAATTTAGCTGAACAGAGTCCTAATATGACAATTTTGTAATAATGCTGGTTGTATGTGAGCAGCAGCTTTAGAAAATGATGAACCAATTTAGCTGAACAGATTCCTAATATGACAATTTTGTAATAATGACAACAAAGAGTATCGTATTCCATTTAAGTCGATATCAAATATCGCGAATGATGCGAGGTTATCCCGAGGGAAACAGCTAGATTATTTTTTATAAGTTTGTGTTTGTGCGATTAGTGCGCACATTTTATGCCTCTGACTTGAAATATATACTGAACCATTGGAAATGTTTCGTGTGTGTTGCGAAAGGGCGCTCATTGGTCGACCGAGTTCGTAAAAGATTCTTTCCACAATCTCAAATCTGCTGAGTCAATAAATACAAACTTTGGAGCAAAATTTTTATTGGACTAACGGATTCGATGAAAGCAAAGATTCGTGTGTCGCTTGTTTGAAGAGATTGGACTCCATCGGTTCTATGACTTCACCTCTAATTTGATTTTTTCTTGAATGAGCAATTTGCATAAAAAGTTATGGGCCGGACAAGTACTCTGTGCGTATACGCTGAACGTACGGTGGTGAACGTTTAACAAATTGTTACCAATAAGATTTTTCCATTCCCATCGAGCGAACAATGTGGAAGAATTGCACTTTCGAAAACTATTTGTTGTTAATCTTTTCTCAAACACCAATAAATATCATTCTAAATGTAAGTGCTGAACGTGAATCATCATCTTTTTCGATTTTTAATTTTTTGTACACTATTTTTTTTTTGTTATCCACCAATTACTCTTTTTTCTCTTTGATCCTGTTTCCAGACTCGTTTTCATATGTATGACTATTTTTGTAACTTGGTACCTCTTTTGAAAACCAAGCTGTTTTTGTTTTCTCGTTGATCTATTCTCAAGCATATTATTTCATCGCTGTACATAAATCGTTGTCTCTTTAATTTTTTGTAGACTAGGTTCTTTTGTTTGTTAAAACCGTTTCATTTCTTTTCATTTGGGTACTGTTTTTTTCGACCGATTTTTGTTTTTGTAGATTGGTAACTCTTTTCGATTGATTGTTTAAATATTTCTTATAAGTCTATTATATTATCAAGCTCCAATGAAATACTTGTCCTGTTGTTGATATTAAACATTTCAGCGCTGAACGTAAATCGTTGTCCTTTCAACTTTTTTGCAGACTAGAGGTTTTTGTGTTTGTTATACACCCCTTTTAATTTTTTTCATTTTGACTGTTTTTTTTCGACCGGTTTTTTTTGTTCTATAATCAAGCACCAATGAAAACTTGTCCTGTTATTGATATTAAAAATTTCAGCACTGAACGTAAATTATTGTCTCCTCGATTTTTTTATAAACTAGGTTTATCATTTGTTTGTTATACACCCCATTTTTATTTTTTCATTTGGACTGGTTTTTCTTTTTGCTAGGCTGGTTTTATTTTCAACCACTAACTGCTTTTTTTAAATTTTCTCATGAATCTATTGTCGAGCATCAATGAAATACTTGTCCCATTATTGATATTATAAATTTTAGTCCTGAACGTAACTCATTGGCTTCTTCATATTTCATGTTGTCGAGTAGTTATTTTTCTTATGCAGCAATTATTTTTCTTTAAGGGGCTGTTTTTTCATCGGATGCTCCACTTTTTTGGGTGGAGAGGAGGAAGTGGTTTTTTCTAGGGTTTTTTTTCTGGTGGGTGTTTGGTAAGTTTCAGGGAACTAGTTCGGCTGGGTTGTTTTTTTTTCTCGAATTTCTTTTTTTTCTGCTGGCGAGAGTTGTAGCATTTTTTCGGTGTTTTTTGTGACAGCGATTCGTTCGATTTTTTCCGTAGCATTATTTTTTTTCTTTTTGGCAAGGGGCTTCTTTTTCGAATCTATTCTGGCATTTTTTTGTATGTTTTTTTGGGGGTTGTAATTATTTTAGGCGTTTTTTGGCAGGGTTTTGTTAGGGTATTTTTGGCAAAAGACTTTTTTCCTCAAATTGTTTCATTTTTTTTAAGGGGAGAGGGGGCCAGGGATTTTCCTTTTTGGCTAGGGAGTTTTTTTTCTCAAATTCTCAAATCTATTCTGGCATTTTTTCTATGTTTTTTTGGGGGTTTCATTATTTTTTAGGTTAAGGGGGGGGGGGGTAACTTATTGTGACAACAGATGGAAACGGGAGTCAAACAAATGTACTTGTCCAGGGTTTTTTCCCCGGGGAGGGGACATGTCCCCCTTGTTAAAACCCCTTGATATCACTCTTTTTTTTCTCAACACCTCTAAAGTCTAGAGTTTTTTCGTATTTGCATGATTACATCATGAATTCATTTGAATGACAAATTGATATCTACTATCCACTCCACTCATACCCAATTAGATAATGGGATTGATCATATAATATAAATACTATAAATTTACTCTTATATGATTCGCTATTACTATAGAAGCGTTGCCGTGTTTTTAAAAACTTCAATAGCTAAATACATACATAAAAATTCTGGAAATAATGATCTGCTGTTGGCCGATTAATTTACAATTTGGAAACAAAGTGTTGTTAATTCACTTCGACATTAGAAGAACCTTTGAGGAACAGTGAGTTTAGGAAGTGAATCATAAAAATTTTATGCTTCTTTAACGGCGTCCAAGTTGTCCATGAAAATAAAAAAAATATATCGAGAAATCACTGCAGAATAGATATGAAGATTTTTTCCCCAAGTTATGAATCGATCCGATATACAATTTTGAATAATTATCTTCGTTATTGAGACGATTCGTTATTGAGAGGAGCCCCAGAATTACGATTTTCTATAAAAGCAATATGCTCGAAAATTGCAATGTATCATCATCGACTCATGAGTTTAATATTCTTTCAAATATCGAACAATATTATTCATATCGGTGAACCCAAAAACCCCCGCGTGCCAACTTTCGCTTTTCTTAAACAATTTTCGCAGTTCTTGTCCGCCATATTGTATCCGCCATCTTGAATTTCGAAATTTTGGGTGCAGATTTGTAGTCAGTGACCCCGAAAACCCCCGAGTACCATATTTTGCTTTCATCAAACCATTTTTGCATTTGTTGTTCGCCATATTGGATTCACCATCTTGAATTTGTAAATTTTGAGTGCAGATTTGTGATCAGCGACCGATTAAACCCCCGAGTACATCGTTTTGAGCTAATTGCACTTAAGGAAAAATGTGGGTTTCAAAGGGACAAATTGATATTTTTTTTTGCGTGAATTATTCCGGCCATCTGTCAACACTCTGATAGAATTTGCGACTTTGACATACAAATTAGTTAAATTTCTTCCGCATTTTCGGTTTGTCAACACTCGAATATGAATTTGCAGCTTTGACAGCTGACATATTAGCGATATAGATAGAAAATCGTCAGCCGCGACAAAAATATGTCGTCACTCGCGACCAATCAGAAACTCGATAGCATCAAAAGGCCTTTCGTTGTGTAGTATACAGACACGTCAAACTTCCGATGTGTTGGTATTTTTAGCATAATCTTGAGGCTGTGCAAAGTTTTTTCTCAGCAAATACGACATCAATCGTGCTGATTTAAAGCTCAATCAAAAGATTTTTTCATAGTTAGTCTCCAGTTCAATTTTCAAGTCATCATCTGTCTCCTGAGCTTCGTAATTCGAGAAAATGACTTTCAGTTTTTACCCCCACCATCGCGAATCGTTTTATTCAGAGATAATATACTCGGGCGAGCCTCGGGCAAACAGACGACAGACAGAGCTGTCAAATGTATTTGTCCTGAGACTCTACCGAGTCTCTTGATCGGGCGAGCCTCGGGCAAACAGACGACAGATAGAGCTGTCAAATGTACTTGTCCTGAGACTCTACCGAGTCTCTTGATAGTTAAAATGATGGGCCAAATTTGCAAAATACATTTTGCGATTGAAATTATGTACTGAATTTTACATCTCGAATTGGAATTTGAGGTCATTCAAATTATATACCAAATACCAATTCACCAACGGAAATTTGGGGTACTGAAATTATTTTTCTTATTTAGAATTCTGTTTTTATTAATTCAGGGTATTCCGAATTATCAACTAAATTTCAATTTCTGAATAGAAATCACAAGTATTTAAATTATGTGCCGAATAAAAAATCGGAAATTCCAATTGAGTACCAAACTAATCACTCATTTTAAATACTACTAATTTTACTAACTAATTAAAAATCCAAATTTTATTAATGCTTTAACTAATTAAAAATCCAAATTCGAGTATTCAAAAATACTCGAATTGAAATTAGCGAATCAATTTGCAAAAACATATCCATTCCCCTAATGGGAACAAAAAAAATTGAAAATTGTAATTCCTAGAATTGAAGGGAAAAAATTCAATTTTGCTTTCATGAATGAAAATTTTGACCCTGAATTTCACTTTCAGAATAAAAATACAACTTTAATTCGCGAATATAAATAACCAATAGAAAATAAAACTGCACGTAAAAAATAAGAGACATTCAGCACAGCGGTAAACCATTTTCAGACAAACTGATTATAAAATTGCCTCGACCGGCTAAAGCAATTTAAAATTTCTGCTTCCACGCAAGCTACCTTTTGCAACACTTTGGGTTCATCTGTATCGAATAACATAAAGGTATCTCATCAGCTTGGATAAATGATGACTGGATGAAAGTGCACATTCCATTCTGTAAGACAGCGACGGACCATGTTTATCAAAACTTTAATTTATGAATTCATTAATAGGTCTGATGAAAATGATGGTTTATGCTATTATGCTACCTGATATACCATGTGTATGAATTCTTATTTTCACTTCATTCATAATTTTATATTTTTTGTTTAAAAACATAATTCTCATATCCGATTCTAATTTTGTCTCAGTTCTTTATTTAATTTATGGTAAGAGTGAAACGAGCCTGCTTCCTTGTTTCTTTTTTTTTTTTTTTTTTTTTTCAAGGAAAAGTGAAATGTAGATTGTCCACAGAATACATTTTCACATTGAAATACTTTATGGCAAAAGTAATTTAATCTTGAATAAAGAATTTACAAAAAGAATTGACCGTTACCAAACAATGAAAATTCGTATCAATTATTATTTGCAAAGAAAACAGTGTTGCCGTTGAGCTGCAACTAACAACCATTATCTCTTATGCGAAAGAGACAATAGTTTTAATGTATTCATTAAGAATAGTAAATGGTCCATTGCGTCACCTTTGGTAGTTTCATTCAAACCTAATGGACAAAGCGAAGAACCTGAATTCAGTTTACTACAGCTTGCGGTGTCTTCGGAGTAGGAAAAAATTTTGACACAAATTTTTATTGCATTGTTACGTCCCGAGAGGGAGATTTTGATGAATGCACGGAATTGCCGATTTAGAGCGCGATGTTTAAATTTCTGAGAACTATCGCCAGTGAGTCTTTTGGTTTCCGCACGATTCCCGTAACCAGATTAATATATTTTCGGATTTTCTGAGATTTTCGGAATTTGATATATGCGATGATTGGTAAACTGAATTAAGGATGAGGGTTAATCAAGTCCACAATTTTATTCTCGTTTACACTTTGTATGAATAATGTAATTTTATTTTAATAAGACAAGAATGAACTGATACGATATTGTTATTATTATAACTTTCCGTTGAAATATTTGGATTCTCGCACTTATAATTATTCGATGGTATTCTATGATAATGGGACTTCAGACTGATTTTAGTTTATGGATTTAGGGGTTCTGAATCTTTCGAGAATTTTTAGTTAATTCGACTGTGCGGTTTGGCTTTCGGATAAAGTCTGATTGTTAAATTTGCGAGTTCGAATGGCTGGAGTTCATTGTTGAGGATTTTGAGAGAGGGATGTCTTGTGGAAGGGTTTACTTTTTGTTAACGTTTTTTATTCTGATTGGCTAAGATGTTCGTTGGATTTTATGATTGGAGTTTCAAGATGTGGGGGAGGTTTGCGATTTTTGGATTGGTGGGTAGGTGTTGGCGAATCGCAAATCTCGGTTTGCATGATTTTTATATTTTATTGTTTCTGAATTGGCGAAGTGATTATTTATAAAAAAAGGCATCAAGTTTGTTTTGGCGAGTTAGAGTTTAAGATTTTGAGTTGGAAGTGTTCGGAGAATCACATCCTGTTTGTGCTTTTGTTATCTGATATGTTTTAATATTGCAAGAGATTCGCTTTCTGTCTTTTTGTTTGATGTGATTTTTGCCGTGGGAAAGGAATGTGTGAAAGATTTTGATTGCGTTGTTTGATTCATGTTATTTAAGTGAACAATTATTATTGGAATGAATAATTGTGAATTATTGTAATTACGGAAAGTACTGGATTATTCTATTTATTATCTAGTGTTCCTTAGTTATCGACGAATGATGATATTTGTTGATAAGTAGCTACCGACGGTTGGTTATCGGTAAGGTAGAAATAGCTGATGTGGAAAAAAAATATATGGGGGTCTAGCGTGAAGGCTACGACGTAACACCTCCCTCCTTTAAAATTGAGCGTCTCGCTCAATTAATTTGAAAATTGAGTTTTTACTGAAAATTGTGAATATCATCGTTTGTCGATTTACAGTAAGGTGAGATTTTTTTTTTTTAAATTACTTATAATTAACAAACTTGCATTGTTGAAGTTTAGATCTTTGATTACATAATTGAGTTTTTTATTAATTTTTTTATTTATTTTTGATTTTGTGAATAGCAATGATTATGAATAACAATAGTTTTCTTGTGAATAATATTATAATTGATTTTCTTATGGCTAATATTCTTACGTATAGTTTTCGACAGACGTTTTTTCGTATTGCTAGCTGAGCTACGCTGTGTTTTTCAGGGGTGTTATCTGCATGTTTGTTTATATGTTTTCGTTGGGTGATTAGTTCTGAAGGATAAAGAAAGAGTGTGGCTTTGTCTGGATGTTCGGGATGAGGATCGTGATTCCCATCACTCTTAATACCGCATCGACCGTCGTAGAGATCGCATCTCTTAAAATTTTTTGAAAAAAACTTTAAAAGAAAAAACATTTTTAAATATGGAGGCCATTGTTCGAATTTTGGTGCGAAAATACGAGGAAGCGTTTAAAGTAAGTTGTTTTGTGTTGTGACGTTATATTTTTTGAGTAGCGTCACATTGAAATTAAAAAGACAAAACTCCGGCATAAACAACAGTCTCCCGTCTCTCTCGCTCGATGCTCCGGTCACACGACAACCTCACAGGGCTTTCTTAGGGAAAATATTATAATTAATATTAATTGACGTCCCGCGAATATTTTATATTATTTTTCATGCGAGTTCCCGAGGGAAAAATTAGCCAAACGACCAAGAGACTCAAATAACGACGATTAAAAGAAAAAGGAATAAAGGAAAAGGAAGGTCAATCATCGTAATAATACTGTATTTCGAGCAGGGCTCATACAGTTGGCCATATCCCGTCATTGTCAAGCTCAAGGTCAAGCCGAGTTCGAACATTCGATGAAAATCTAAGGAAAGACGGTTGAACGAAGGAAGGTTCGAGAAACATCGAAAACATGCGATTTTCCGTTAGCGCCAGCGATCGCGCTCGTCATCCGTTCGAAAATCAGGACAGTATCACGCCCTATTGTCTCCCGTCTTTAAATTGAATTGCTTCCATCGCAAAAATTAGACACTTGTATATCCCGTAAAACATTAAGGTCCCGTCGCTATTGTAAATATTAATCGAGCCAGGGGTAAATGAAATAATGTTAAATAATGTTAATGACGTTAAAACCGTGTCCCGATAAAATAATAAAATAATCGGTGCCCCGTCTAACACTCGCGAGAATATTTAATGTGACGGACCTGTCAAAAATGTGGGGAGATTTTGAGAATAGGAAGGGCGGGAGGAGAAGTCGAGCGGCTGACAAAGGGCTCTCGATTTCATCAGATTTTCGCAGAGTACCGAGCGTGATAGACGTGTCTTCAGGAGCTGGGAAAAATACCGTGAGTTATTCCTCTTGTCTCTTTCCGTTTGGTCAGTGAGCTTCGTAAATACTTTGTTCTCAATTAATTAAAATTATTGTTGTGAGCGACGCGTATATTTCGCGTAATTTCGGGAATCTCGGTCGCGGCGGCGACTTTGCCTCGTGTAATAAACGGTCGCCTAAAAATTTTCCTTTCTTTCGTTCGAGTTTTATATCCGACGTCTCGCGACTCGAAACTATTTCTTTCATCTAATTATTGCGAGAATTAACGTCGTGACCGTACGCGAAAAATCTCCCGTAAATTATAATTGTTTCGTTAAAAATTAATTCGCGGGAAAGATCGCGAACAGAGTGGATAAGTGCGCGATTATGTGAGTGTGAGTGAGAGCGTGAATCAGCCGGTGTAACCGTGAATTTGAATAGCTCGACCGAGTAACCGATTAACGGGGGCTCGGATATTTTATATTAATTACTATCGATTTACATCTTTAACATCTTCGATAATTCTTGACCACAAGTAGTTCCGTGGCAAGAAACAAAGAGCTCGTATATTAGATTGTAAAGAGTGTAGGATCCCGGCTGATATTAAATGTGTGTGTGTGAGTTCGTGGTTTTTCCCGTCGAAAAATTGTAGAGTCTCGCGATCGTATTAATTCCGTGAAATTCGACGTAAAATCGAGAGATTAATCCCGAGCGCAACGTTTTCGTGTAAAATAAAAGTTATTATTAAAATAATAAATTGTGAAATATTAACCTCGATTTTAATGAAGTTATTTCTGAAATAACCCCGCCCATCCCGCTGCAGCAAAGCTGGACAAATATCTCTCTCTCTTTCAATCGTGTCGCTCTCGCGACTGGCGCCCAACATTTTAATATCTAAATAAATTAACGGTTGAAAGATTGAGGGTTTTGTGACATTGGGCAATTAACATTATTGAAATTCACGTCACAAATTTGGCGCCCAACGTGGGGCCTACGTTGGCAAATTTTCGAACGTGTTTCAGAAATAATTTATAAAATCGAGTGTGATTAAATTAGTTTCTTTTGTTTTTCGTGAGTGAGCGACGGATTAATTTCTCGTGTAATTGTTGGTGATAAAAATATTTTATCCCGCGCTAATTAGAAACAAGAGAGCTTGTAACGGAAATTTATTTGAAGAGAAATAATTATAATTCAAGAACAAACGGTGAGAATTCGTGCGATCAGAAAAATAACTTTTTCTGATAATCCGTGTTATCATTTTCGAGCGGTTCGCTTCGCGAGACTCGGACAGCGCGAGTTCTCCCGTGTTTACTTTTTTTTGTTGTTCTTTCTTCTTCTCGTTCTTCGGTCGTGTTGTGTATTGTTGTTCGATAATTCGGAAACCTTGACGCGTTTAAGTGCCTGAAAAATTTAACATTGCTATTCGTAATAATTCTCGGTGAAATAATATTTCATCAAATTTAATTTTGGTCGAAATATTATTTCGAAAAATCTTTATTGAGAATTCTCGTTGTCCAGTTTTATATACCGGGTGTCCGAAAGGTGATCCCGAGTTTAGGACGAAAATATAATCTGAGTTTCTCATTAATATTTAAAAAATTATTTCCCGAGATTATTTTATTGTTCGTTCATTTATTTTATTTTATTTATTTAATTGTTTTTTTTTTTTTTTTTTTTTTATTTATTTCTTGACATTATTTATGTTTAATGTTTTATGTTTTCTGTTCCGTGTCGTCTTTTTGACTATTTTTATTTATTCTTTTTTGAATTCTTTGTCGAATCGACGAAACAAGAAAATTTTTGAAATTTATTTTCTTTCGTGTCTGTACTTGATATTAATTGTTTATATTTTCCCTTCGACGAACAATACAGGTACTTAATTTACAAAACTTAAAGGATTCCCGAATCATCTCCCGGAAAATTTTTTTTTTTTGACGAGAAGTTTTGAGGAGAGAGAGAGGATTTTGAAAAGAAAAAAAAAAAATCCCGTTACCAAGATCTTCAAATTACGTTCCCGCTTTTGTTTTCCGTTGTGTCCCTGACTACAAGTAATTTTGGTGAGTACTTTGAATGTTTTTCGACTTGATTGACTTGGCATAACGGCCAGTCAATTTATTCCGACGAAATTTTTTTTTGAATTTACTTAACGCGAATACTTGACTTTTCTTTGACGTTATTCTTCCTTATTTTCTTATTTTTATATATTTTTTTTTACTGTTCCCGTGACTTACAGCTTTGCTTTTAGATTTAAAATTTTTATTGATTGAGAATTACTTTCGGAAAAATTAGTTTCTTTAAATTTGGGATCATTTATTTTAAATTCAATTTAAACTTTAATCTAACTTTTATTAATTTTGGACTTTAGGCGAAATTACAAAACTTTAAATATTTTTTTTTATATATCGATTTGAGACTATTAATTGCTTTTATATTTGATACTTGTATTTGATACAATCTTGATTGTTATTTTTTTTTTATTTTGACAATGCATTAATAGAAATAGGACTTAGCTCAGTTTGAAAATTATTAACGAGTGGTTAATTAGTTGCTTTTTCAAAATTAATAATCCCGGTTTCTCTCATTAATAAAAATTAAATATTTCCCTTCAATCTTTTTGTCATCGTTGTATTTGAACGGAGTTATCGAATTAATAATAGGGAAAGTGAGTCAAGTATATTAAATTAAAAATATTTCGGAAAATTTAAATTGTTGAAGGAATAAATTCTTCTGTTGTCCCGTTAAGTTTCGTTACGTTTTCAGGGAAAATTTCAATAAAATTTAACATTTTGGGCAACAATTAAAAGAAAAATTATTCAGAGGGAGCGCATTATTAGAATTTTAATCTGATTTTGTTAAAAGTCAGTTAGGACGGGAGAAACGATCGCGTTAATAATAAATTTGGAATTTATTTATTTCTTATAGTTAACGAACAATTATAATTACAAAAAAATATATAATTGTGAATTGTGAATTTCTTTTGGTTAATTCCGATTCGCGATTACGAGTACTCAATTAGATTTGGGACGTCATTTTTGAATTTAAAAAGCGCTTTAGATTTAGTTCGTGTTTTCCCTGAAATAAATTTATTTTGGGTGGTTCAAACATTTAGATTAATTAACTATAAAATTTTTATGGCCATAAATAAGTTAATCGGTTAGGATAGTATAGGCTTTATTTGACGGTGATAAATTCTGTGTGGCGCGAACCATTGTTCAGCAGCCTCGAATTCCCGTGAAATAATTGAATATTATAAAATTGTTATTGAACCTTTAAAATTTATTTGTTTAATTATTTATTTATTTTTTTTATTATTTTGGAAATATTGATATTATTGATTTTAAGACTTGCTGCCCAGTTGTATAAATTGTTTATTTATCGGCGACATTCCCGATAATATATTTTTTTTTTTATTTTAAAGTATCCACAACCACAGGCGAGTTTCTAATTATTACTGTCCTATTTGCGCCGATACTGCTAATTATCAACTCCCGTGTTTGTTTTTTTTTTGTGTTTGTTCTCTCGATTTGTTATTTGAGGAGAGAATTAATAATTTAAATTCAAAATGGATCGACGGGAGGGAATTTATTCAGTTAGGCCCTTGGAAAATCTATCTGACCAATGCATTCGTATGGAGCTTGCTCGGAGAAATGCTGCCACGACTGGTACTCGTGAGGAACTATTGGAACGATTACGTCATGTCCTCCGACGACCTTTCAGTCCCGAGCATGATGAAACAGGGTTTACGCAATGGCGTGCTCGCGACGGATTAGATCTCGCGATCGATTCCCGTATTCATTCTACAATTCCGAATATATCGCGTCAGAGTTTAGAAGATCCCGTATCGACATCACATTACCGGGTTAGTTTCTCGTATCCCCCGACTACCACTCACGTCGAGTCTCATCCCGTTGACCATCCAACGGCAATTTCGGGAGATGTAAGGATTCCAATAGAAACTGACGCGAGGAAAATCGAAGATTCAGGGGTAGGAACTGTAGAGCCTAGCATTTGTAAAATTTCGAATAGTAGGAGGCACGATTCAATGGGAGCATATGTTAACGCGACATCTTCACAACAATTAATAACATCCACGGCTACTAAAACTACAATGTCTTGCGGAGTTCCTTGTTATGAAGCAATGGCACGCGATTCGCTTCGGGAAACCGCATATTGGGCCGAATCTCTTCCAGTCGCGAATGAACAGAATCCCGTACATCGCTCTACACCGGTAGAGACTGTCGAGTTCTCGCGCGAATTACCAGTTTCGTCCCGCTCGGCCTACGATACCATGAGAAAGTGGAATTTACAGTTCTCAGGTCTTTCGGGTGAGGATATCGAGACATTTTTAGTTCAAATTGAAGAACGACGCGCGATGGTCGCAGTTTCGGACCGCGATTTATTGAATTGTCTCCCGACGTTTTTGCAGGGCTTTGCGATACACTGGTTTCGCAATAAGCGACATACGTGGAAGACCTGGCAAGAATGTGTCGCTGCTCTCCGTGTTCGTTTTGGTGACCCGAATTTTCAGTTTACATTAAGGGATCAAATCACGCGACGTTGTCAGGGAGAATTTGAGTCGGTTGCGAATTATCTAACTTGTATGCGAACGATGTTTGAAAGAGTAGAGCCACCGATGGGAGAACTAGAACGTGTGAGCTACGCGCATCATAATCTCTTGTCCCGGTTAAGGTTGTTGATTCTTCGTAGGAATTTGAAAACGTTGGACGATTTGGAGGAAATAGCAGTTGAGTTAGAACGTAGTTACGAAACTGAAAGTTCTGCTCCAATTCCACCTGAGAGATTCGTATTTCCCGATCTCGCCTATAGGCCTCCATGTCCCGAATCAAACAAACGTTCGGCAAATTTCGCGGTGTTACCTGGTATGGAGGGGGGAATTCGTCCACATTTTCCCGCTGTTCGTCCTCCCGCGCCTAATTCAAGAGGAAGAAGACCTAGGGATGCGACTCGTAGGGCTGTCCCTGCGGCAGCTGAGACAGTGCCTCAGCCTGCTCCTGTTCCTCAAAACTCAGGGTCGGATAGATCGACACAGCTTTGCTGGAATTGTCGAAGAACCGGACATTTAGCTCGAGGATGCGTAGAGCCTCGAACACTCCATTGCTACCGTTGTGGTAAACCTGGCGTTACTACTAAGAACGAACATGGTTGCCCGGGAAACGGCAGGAGGAGTCGTTAACAAGAGCCACTGCGACTCCCGAACATTCACAACTGGCTCTGCTACTTTTCTATGCATTGGATCGTAGACCAATTGAGGATTTTTGTAGTCCCGCTACAGATGGAAAATTTAGATCTATCCTAGCTATCCTATTAGCAGTACGAGGTCATTTAATTCCAGCCATGGTCGATAGTGGGTCGACTTGCACCTACATTGGCTCCGAGGGAGTTTTGTTAGTGACAAGATTAGGTTTTGTTCGAACCAAAGTTCCCGCACGACCGAGTACTATAGCTAATGGCGATTTAATCTTCTGTGACGAAGAAATGGTTTTTCCAATCAGTATTAAGGGTCGGAATTGTGAGATCGTTGCTCGAGTGTTTCCGGATCTTCCCGTTCCTTTGTTATTAGGTCTGGATTCATTAGAATGTATCGGAATTGTTGTAGATCATCGTCAACGTACGTGGAGTTTCACAGGTTGTCCCGAAATGGAATATTTGTTTGAGTCTGTTGAAGGAGAGGATAAACTTGACATTTGCGCTGCGCTCTCTGACCTATCAGTGAGTGAGGCTGAGCAATTGGAGAGATTTTTGGCTGTTAACATCCCGCTAATGGCGGAGGCTCCTGGTAAAACATCGTTAGTCGAACACAAGATTGACGTAGGCAACAACATCCCGATAAAACAGCGTTACTATCCCGTGACACCGGTGGTAAGAGACGCGATTTATGAAGAAGTAGATCGCATGCTCGAAGCCGACGTCATCGAGGAATCTAGTAGTGATTGGAGTACGCCTATTGTTATGGTTAAGAAGCCGAACAATACGTATCGATTTTGTCTTGATTTTCGACGTGTTAACGATGTGACCAAAAAGGACGCATATCCTCTCCCGCATATAGATGATATCCTGGACAAATTGAGATTGGCAAGATACATTTCGACTATCGACCTTAGTCAAGCATTCCACCAAATCCCGCTTGAATTATCGTCTCGTGAAATTACAGCTTTTACCGTCCCGGGTAGAGGTTTGTTTCAATTCAAACGAATGCCTTACGGCCTCACTAACGCCCCAGCTACTTTTCAGAGACTTTTAGACAAGCTAATTGGTCCCGAGATGGAACCTCACGCATTCGCGTATCTCGATGACATTATAATCTTGACAGAGACTTTCGAGGATCATCTCCCGTGGTTGCAAAAGATTTTAGAGCGAATCCGAGAGGCTGGACTCCTCATCAATCCCGCAAAATGCGAATTTTGTTGCTCCGAGGTCAAGTATTTGGGATTTGTCATAAATCGTGAAGGATTGCAGGTTGACCCAGCGAAAACTGAGCCAATTCGTGTATATCCCGCTCCGGTTAATATCACCCAACTTAGAAGATTTCTCGGAATGACGTCATGGTATCGGCGTTTTATTCCCGCATTTGCGACAGTGGCTGAGCCTTTGACTCGCTTACTAAAAAAGAAATCTGTTTGGGAATGGGGTGACGAACAACAACAGTCCATGGAACATCTTAAGGAAGCTTTAACTAAACCACCAACCCTAGCACGTCCCGATTTTTCAAAGCAATTTACATTGCAAACGGACGCGAGTTCGTTTGGTATTGGTGCAGTACTCACTCAGCGAGAAGGCGAGTTGGAACACCCAATAGCCTTTGCTAGTCGAACATTATCAGACGCAGAGAGAAATTATACTGTTACCGAACAGGAGTGCTTAGCTATTTTATGGTCGGTCAAAAAGTTTCGTGGTTATCTGGAAGGTTACCATTTCGTTGTAATTACAGATCATAGCAGTCTGAGATGGTTGCAATCCCTTAAAGATCCTCAGGGAAGACTCGCTCGTTGGGCTTTGCAAATGATGCAATACGATTTTGAAGTCGTGCATCGAAAAGGGGCGCTTCATCATGTCCCAGATGCTCTGTCCCGAATGTTCGAGTCAGAAAAACCGGATATTCCAGCTAATACATTGGAGGACGATTTTCCCGAGATGACACTACAAATATTAGATATCGAGAATCCTCCCGAGATTGGTCCACAGCTGCCGTTTGTAGCTGATAGATGGTATTCAAAATGGTGGTTAGAGGCGACTACGCATCCTTCCCGTTGTCCTGACTGGAAAATAGTCGAGAATCGTTTATACGTTCGTCGTCGGGTCAAAAGAGTTGTTAACGCGGATGAAAGAGAGAGTGAATGGAAATTGGTCGTTCCTCAACCAGCGCGAGCTCAAGTTCTTAGTGAATGCCACGATGTCCCGCAAGCAGGCCATCTAGGCATAGATAAAACATACAAGCGATTGGTTCTATCCTATTTTTGGCCCGGTCTAATAAGAGACGTGACCCGATATGTTAGGAGATGTGACGTGTGTCAGCGTACTAAAGTCGTTCAAGCTCCTCCAAATGGATTAATGGGTAGGAGAGTCATCGAAGGTCCTTGGATGGTTATTGCTGCCGATATGATGGGTCCGTTCCCGCCAAGCAAATCAGGTTTTGCGTACGTTTTAGTGATTCAGGATCTTTTCACGAAGTGGGTCGAATGTTGTGCTTTGCGGAAGGCTACGGGTAAGGCAATACAGGAAAAGCTCAATGAACTTGTCCTGTCCCGATTTGGCACGCCGGAAGTTATCCTGACAGATAATGGTACGGAATTTGTAAATCGAAGTCTTCAAGCTTGGGCAAAAGATAATGGTGTCTTTCATACCACCACGCCCCCGTACCATCCGCAGGCCAATCCCGTAGAAAGAGTAAATCGCGTACTTAAAACGATGATCGTCTCTTTCTTAGAAGAGGACCATCGAGCTTGGGACGAACACCTGTCCGAGTTTAGGTTCGCGTATAACACCGCTTTTCACTCAGCAATTGGTTGCAGTCCCGCATATCTGAATTTTGGTCGAATCCCGAGGCCCCATAACTTTTATCGTCATGTAAACGGTGAGGTTGAAGAAATCCTTCCGCTTCCCGTTGATGAATGGTCTCAACATATGCAAGGGATGGAAGAATTACGAGAGCGAGTTCAGTATAACCTCGAGGAAGCTTATCAAAAGCAGGCTGAGCAATACAATAAACACCGGCATATTATTTCTTTCAAGGTAGGCGATGCAGTGTTGAAGCGACAGCGTATATTATCGTCGTCAGCGCAACACATTGCAGCAAAATTAGCCTCCCGTTATCAGGGCCCCTACCGTGTTAGTAAGATACTCTCGCCTGTGGTTGTCGAACTTGTTGATCCCGATGGTAATATTATTCCGAAAGTAGCTGTAGAAGATTTGAAAAGGTATTATTGCGCGATAACTCCCGTTGATGTAGGAGATGGCGAAGGAGAGAACGATGGAGCGATTGGATTGGCTGGCGACGCGGATGGAGTGGGTGTTGGAGATAGAGGAGGAGGAGAAGGGTCCGAAATCCCGCTTCCTGGCGAAAAAAATGACGGCGTGGATACTTGAGGACTTCCAGAGAGTCAACGCAATGGACGCAAACGAAGATCTGCGGCAAAGAATAGAAAAGTTGGCCAAAAATTGGGAGAACGTCATCAAGGAGGAGGAACAGATCGAAGACGTGAAGCAGGAGGCCTGCGGAACAAATCCCGGATTGAACGACACTCAGCCCTTCGAACTCCCGTCACGTCCCGTAGAGGAATCAACCGATTCAACATCAGAGGAAGAGGCCTCATATGAGGGTCCCGAGAATTCGGCCTTAGAAGAGGCGATGAGAGTAAGAGAAAATTACTTGGCTCAACCTCAGCATCTCCCGTTAGATACGCCAGCACCCGTATTAGAAAACTTGAGTCCCAGAGGTTGTTGGAATTGCCTCAAGTGGGGACACCATCGGCCTCAATGTCCAGAGCCAAAGAGTACGCAGCCATATTGTTATGGTTGTGGTACTCGGAGATACACTATGAGGACATGTCCAAAGTGTCGTCCAAAGTGGTTAGCCGAGGGAGGACCACTTGCTCCTACACGATCTCCACGGATCGACAACTGAACTCCCGTTTAGCTTAACTTAATTTTTTTTTATTTTTGTTTCCCTTCAGGAATTTCACATTCTTACTTATTACTCTTATTACTCTTTATTACTTATTCTTATTACTCTTGAACTATCGATTAGTTTTTTTTCTCTCTTCTCTCTCTCCCGTTCATTTCGTTTATTTAGTGGGCCGAAAGGGCACGAAAAAAAAAAGGCTACGCCCTACATTAAAGTTTCATTGGAAAATATTACGTGTGGCATTACATTACTTTTGTCCCTTCCCGTCACACAATTTCAGCATGTCTCATCGATGGGTCGTTGTGTCATTTCGCTTGCGTATGGTGGCTGACTTGTGTTGTCTTGTACTCGTCCGTCGTGATGAGAAGGAGATTGGTGTCCCGTTGGTTTGACAATTGCAATCATATTCCGAAAGGGAAAGCGTTGTGAGATACAGTCGTGGCCGTGACCGAGGATTAAAATTTTCTAAAGTACGAGAGCTTGCTGACCGGGACGGTCAGAGTCTGGAAGGGGGGAGTTGTGACGTTATATTTTTTGAGTAGCGTCACATTGAAATTAAAAAGACAAAACTCCGGCATAAACAACAGTCTCCCGTCTCTCTCGCTCGATGCTCCGGTCACACGACAACCTCACAGGGCTTTCTTAGGGAAAATATTATAATTAATATTAATTGACGTCCCGCGAATATTTTATATTATTTTTCATGCGAGTTCCCGAGGGAAAAATTAGCCAAACGACCAAGAGACTCAAATAACGACGATTAAAAGAAAAAGGAATAAAGGAAAAGGAAGGTCAATCATCGTAATAATACTGTATTTCGAGCAGGGCTCATACAGTTGGCCATATCCCGTCATTGTCAAGCTCAAGGTCAAGCCGAGTTCGAACATTCGATGAAAATCTAAGGAAAGACGGTTGAACGAAGGAAGGTTCGAGAA
Organism: Campoletis raptor; assembly: GCA_948107755.1. Lineage (NCBI taxonomy): Eukaryota > Metazoa > Arthropoda > Insecta > Hymenoptera > Ichneumonidae > Campoletis > Campoletis raptor. Next base: position 477,411 of record OX403623.1, read on the forward strand.
ACATCGAAAACATGCGATTTTCCGTTAGCGCCAGCGATCGCGCTCGTCATCCGTTCGAAAATCAGGACAGTATCACGCCCTATTGTCTCCCGTCTTTAAATTGAATTGCTTCCATCGCAAAAATTAGACACTTGTATATCCCGTAAAACATTAAGGTCCCGTCGCTATTGTAAATATTAATCGAGCCAGGGGTAAATGAAATAATGTTAAATAATGTTAATGACGTTAAAACCGTGTCCCGATAAAATAATAAAATAATCGGTGCCCCGTCTAACACTCGCGAGAATATTTAATGTGACGGACCTGTCAAAAATGTGGGGAGATTTTGAGAATAGGAAGGGCGGGAGGAGAAGTCGAGCGGCTGACAAAGGGCTCTCGATTTCATCAGATTTTCGCAGAGTACCGAGCGTGATAGACGTGTCTTCAGGAGCTGGGAAAAATACCGTGAGTTATTCCTCTTGTCTCTTTCCGTTTGGTCAGTGAGCTTCGTAAATACTTTGTTCTCAATTAATTAAAATTATTGTTGTGAGCGACGCGTATATTTCGCGTAATTTCGGGAATCTTGGTCGCGGCGGCGACTTTGCCTCGTGTAATAAACGGTCGCCTAAAAATTTTCCTTTCTTTCGTTCGAGTTTTATATCCGACGTCTCGCGACTCGAAACTATTTCTTTCATCTAATTATTGCGAGAATTAACGTCGTGACCGTACGCGAAAAATCTCCCGTAAATTATAATTGTTTCGTTAAAAATTAATTCGCGGGAAAGATCGCGAACAGAGTGGATAAGTGCGCGATTATGTGAGTGTGAGTGAGAGCGTGAATCAGCCGGTGTAACCGTGAATTTGAATAGCTCGACCGAGTAACCGATTAACGGGGGCTCGGATATTTTATATTAATTACTATCGATTTACATCTTTAACATCTTCGATAATTCTTGACCACGAGTAGTTCCGTGGCAAGAAACAAAGAGCTCGTATATTAGATTGTAAAGAGTGTAGGATCCCGGCTGATATTAAATGTGTGTGTGTGAGTTCGTGGTTTTTCCCGTCGAAAAATTGTAGAGTCTCGCGATCGTATTAATTCCGTGAAATTCGACGTAAAATCGAGAGATTAATCCCGAGCGCAACGTTTTCGTGTAAAATAAAAGTTATTATTAAAATAATAAATTGTGAAATATTAACCTCGATTTTAATGAAGTTATTTCTGAAATAACCCCGCCCATCCCGCTGCAGCAAAGCTGGACAAATATCTCTCTCTCTTTCAATCGTGTCGCTCTCGCGACTGGCGCCCAACATTTTAATATCTAAATAAATTAACGGTTGAAAGATTGAGGGTTTTGTGACATTGGGCAATTAACATTATTGAAATTCACGTCACAGTGTATAAAAGTGTTTTTATGTGTTGTGAGAAAAAAATTGTTTTTGTGTTTTATTTATAATGTTCGGTTTTTTCTTTTTTTTTTTGTTTTCAGCGTGATTTGTTCCGAGGCTTCGCAAAAAAACGCAACATTCGTCGGGGTGGAAAGCCTTGGACGTTGTGGGATTATGAGGGTTTCGACGTGTTCAACATACGTTGGATGTTTGAGGGGAGGTGCCATCAAACCCATCCCGAGGATGATTGGGACCATCCCGCTTGGTCATCGCCTGAGGGCGTTGTTTCAGCGTACGACCCTAATTATTAGAGCGAGAGAGAGAGAAATTTTTTTTTATATTTGTATTGTTTTTTTCTAAAGCCTTCTCCTCTCAGTGAGGGGAGGAGGAATAAATATGAAAATTTCTAATTCTGTGTTGATGTTTTACCCTTTTTTTCCCTTTCCTTTAAGTTCTCTTTTTTTTATTTATTTAATGTTAAAATTTTATGTTTTAATATTTTGATTTTAATATTTTATGAAATTTCTTTTTTTCTTTTGTTTAGAGTTTTAATATATCAATTATAAGCATGAGTTAAATGTCGGCCTGATAAGATAGGCTCTTTGTTATTGGAGCGTTTGCTTGCGGGGTGAGACAATTCCAATTCGTTATAGAATGTTGTCTACCAGCATGGTAAAAAGGTTTTTGGTGCATGGTAAGAGATTTTTTCTAAACATTTTCTTTACCGACAGTATGGTTTTGTGTTTGCCATACCGATGGTATGTACGTTACCTCGCGGGGTAATGGACATGGTGGGTAAAGACGTTCTGGGTCGGTATTATCCGTATTGGGTATATGTGTTTGAGTTACCTCTTGTCGGGGTAAGTGTGTTCGAGTTACCTCCTGCAAGGGTAAATTTGCTTGAGTAACCTCCTGTAGAGGTAAGTTTTCTTTATTTTCATTGTCTTTTCTCTGTGCGGGTGTTTGAGTGTGATTGTTTTCGGAGTTTTTCGACAGATGGAGAAGGAGATTCGTTACTGAGTCCCAAATTGATCCGATGAGCCATATGCTCCAACCATATATTGTGTGTAAGGCGTAGCCATGTACTAAGGTATCGATTATGAATTTAATGCTTTTGAGTGTTACCCATATCCCTATTAATGTTGTGCTAAATGTGCCGACTGTATTAAAAAATGAATGCATTTTTCCCCAGATTTTCTTTACAGATTCTTGTATGACTTCTTCGTTAACCCAATGTGTTATTGTTATTCCCTGATCGACTGTATTTTCTCCGGTTGCTCCGCGTGCGATTGTATTGAGAACTGCTGTTCTTTCTACGGGGAACATGATACTTGTACGTAGGTTTTCTAGGTCTTGAGGTGAATAGATTCCGCTATCTGCGAGATGCGCAGGTGTGATAAATTTCCATGTTGGTTTTGTAATAGCTGGGATTTGGTCAGGGGCTGCTGCCTGGGCTAGTTGAGGTAAAGTTTGGTACCAATTGTTATTTATGTGGTACATGGGTGCTAAGAATGAATTGCATTCGATTTGGTGACCAGTTCGCGTTATTATTCTGGTTCTTGGCATCATGAATAATGTTTGGTTACCGCGTGTTATGGGTAGTTCTTGGAAGCATTCTTCTGTTTTTCTTGTTACTACGTCAACGGGTACGCATTTTGCTAAACGAATTACTTCTCCTGCAACGTGTGCTATATATCCGGGTTTGTTCATCTAGTGATACGCGAATTCTGCGGGTGCGAATGAGGCAAATCCTAGGGTGTTACGGAGTACACGTTTCTCAATTTCGCATTCTTGTTTCATTACGTTGTTGTAAAGGTTTGTTATTTGGTTCCCGATGTTTTTTACTACGTATATTAATTTTGCGTTTACGTAAGCAAAAATGTCCATGTTTATTACTGATATTTGTTTTGACGGGAAACTGTCTCCGATAGTTATTTCTGAAATAAAGAGTTTTGGATGTTCTGTTCTTAAGAGACTATAACCGCAGACTGAGGTTTTTCCTTTGATTGTTAATGCGAACGTGATTTCTGATGAAGTGATAGAGAATATTTCTTCTCCTTCTAAAGTTTTCTTTGTGTCCCTTATTTTTTCTGCTTTACCTTCGTAAATAACTTCGTAATTATCAAATTTGCATCTTTCTTCTGGTACTGAATTCCAATGAGTATATCCACCTTCCCAATCAAGGCAAGTGCCTACACTGAGTTTGCATCTACTTCCAGATCTTAATATGATTTCGTTTTGTTTTACATTTACTGTTGCTTCGTACTCATGGAGATTAATATGGATTTGACCAGTTACAATGACATTGTCCCAATTACCGTAAGGGTCTGAGTAAGATGTTCCTTTACAGGATGAATCGCTACCGATACTTCCTGCCATTACGATAGGTCTAGGATTGGAAGAGTTTACTCTTAAGTTATTAAAAAAGGTGTTGTGGGCTTGGTATGATTTAGTCAAGTGGATTTTGTAGCATTCTTCGGGTAAAACTTCTTGAATATATTCGATTTCGCCATTCTTTACTTCTGATGTGTGCGAATGCATGCCACAGTATTTAACATTTCTTTTGATCTCGATTTTACATTGGCGGACTTTAACGTGTGAAAATTCTACCTGTTGTAATAATTTGATATTTGTTATCGTTACTGCTGGTTCGTGTATGGGTATATTGCATTCCTGTATTTCTAGCAACGATAGTGTTGTGATGTTCATTGCTGGCGCTCCACAGTCGTATGCGATCAGTGGGTAGGTTCCTTGCCATAGACAGGTGAGAATAGCGATGGTCAAAAACATCTTACGGTCCATGTCCGTTTCCCTGGAAAGGATTGACTACGTGAGTGTTTTTGAGTTATGATTGTATACATTTTGTTTTTTTTTGTTTTTTATTTATTTTTTATTTAATGTGCTATTTTCGCTCTGTCGCAATGAATTATTTTTCTTTTCTTGTTTTCTAATTCGATTTCGATGTCGTTTTGATCTTCGAATGTTCTTGTGATTACGTATGGACCTTTATAGTTATCGTCGAATTTGCCTGTTTTCGGGTTTTTGACTAGATAGATTTTGTCACCGACTCTGAATTTTACGGGGTTTATTTTTCTGTCGTAATAGTCTTTTGATTTTTGTTTTGCTGTTTCTAAGTTATTGTGAGCTAATTTTCTGACTTCTTGTAATTGTGTCGCGAGATTTTGTACGTGATCGTCGTACGTGATGATTTCGTTCATGTACGCGAATTGTGAGGGTAAGCGAGCTTCCCTGCCTAGCACTATTTGGTAAGGTGTGAATTTCGTTCCTTCGTGAACGCTTGTGTTGTACGCAAATGTAGCTAATTTGAGCCATTTGTGCCAATCTTTTTTATTGGTGTAGTGCTTCAAGTAATCTGTGAGAACTTGGTGACTACGCTCGAGAGATCCGTTTGATTGTGGGTGAAAAGCTGTTGTTTTGATTTGCTTAATTTTCAATACTTTAGTTAATTGTTTCATGAATCGACCAATGAAGGCTGCTCCTTGATCGGTTAAAATTATTTTTGGACAACCAAATAAGCATATGAAGTCCGTTACCAATGCGTAAGCGATTTCGTTTGCGGTTGCGTTTACAAGAGGTATTGCAAAGGAGAATTTGGAAAGATTATCTTGGATTGTGAGAATGAAACGATGACCTTGGTCTGATATCGGTGTTATTGGTCCAACTATGTCCATTGCGATTTTGTCGAATACGTTGATCGGGGTATCGGTGAGAGGACCATAGGTTGTTTTGTTTTTATTCGGACTAACTTTCTCCTTTGACAACTTTCGCATTGTCTAACATAGTCTTCTACTTGCTTCTTTAAATTGTCCCAAAAATATTTTTGACGAATTCTGTTGTACGTTTTCGTTACGCCCTTGTGACCTGCAATTGGGGATTCGTGGCATTCTCTGATTATTCCCTGCCTGTCTTCTTCCGGTGGGGTAATTATTTCGTCTTTGCAAATTTTAATTTGGATGTTGGTGTGTTTGAAAATTTTGCGAATAATGTTTTTTTATTTTTATCCAGGTTGGATAATCGAAGTTACTTCGTTTTTCGGAAACTGCTGCTGATTTTATTTTTAGTTCGGTCATTTTGTTTTTTAGGTTTTCGAAACATTTTGTAAAATTCTCTTCTGTCAGAGGTGATGAATCGTTTTCTTGGCACACTAAGGCAAAAGTTTTTTTATTTTTCCCTTTCGAGGTTAGGATTTGTCCGACTTCTAATGTGTTTGAAGGGGATAAGTGAAGATACCCTAGTTCGATTAATCTTTTTCCGCTTTCGTTTGATACCGTTCCGTCTGCTGCGACGAAGCAGATGTAATTGCCCTTGATCATTTCGAGATTGTCTTGAGTTTCGATAATGTTGACCGTGTCGATATCCGAATCCTCGTTTATGATTGTCGCGTTATTAGGTGGATAAGTGATTGTCACGATAGGTGTAATTGGTCGACTTATTTGTGGGCTCAATGGTCTTTCGTTATTGGAATCGGGTTCTCTGTTATCTTCGCTTATTTCGTTATCTATGAGTGTTATATTGTCTTGATTTATGAGAGTTTCATTGTTGTTTTCGGGAATTTCTTGGTTTTCGTTTTCCGACAGAACAGGAATTTCGTTATCCGAAGGTACGCGATTTTCCGTCGTTGGGGGTGCATAGTTTTCGTTTACTTGATCGTTATGATTTTGTGTTGTTGTACTTGTTGGGGTAGGTATGTCTATGGGCATTAAATTTTGTGTTGTTCTTTGAAAGTGATTTTCTCTGTGGGTTGGTTTTTTCTGACGAGTAGGTTTTCTGATTTCGTGGATGTGTTGTTTACTATCTGTGCAACACGTGCATCGTTTTGGTTTTCGTTCTCTTGTGGATCTACGTATAGCTTCTAAAGGTGGGTTTTTTGCTTTTGTTTTCTTGGGAACTTTCGGAATTTTCCAAGGAATTTCGGTGTTGGTTGTTTGTGTTACCTCAGGCGTTACCTCAGGTATTACTTGAGTTTCCGGGATTTCGATTTGTTTGTTGACAGAACCTTCTGTGTTTTTAGGAGGATTACTTTCTTCATTTGAGGAAGCAATTTCCATAGGTTCTTCTACTGGGATTCTTTGAATGGTTTCTTGATCTCGAGGAGGATTTGGTAATTTTCCTTGTTTTGATGTTGAAGGGGAACTCGAGTTTTCTTCACGATCTGAATTTTGTTCAGCCGCGAGAGAGCTCGTAATGTTTTCTATCTTCCTTCTCGCACGTCTCGGAGGGGACGGCGTGAAGCAAGCTGAGCTAGGTTTTCGTTTTTCAAGGATTTGTTGTGCGAGATTACGATGAAAGTTGCTTCCTTTTGACATGGAGTTAATTTGAGAGGGTTTGACCGTTAGGGGGGTTGAGTTTAGAAGGTTAGTGTCGCTTTCTCTGTTTACTCTTGTTTCGGGTGTTTTTTGGTTCTTTGAGGCGACGAAAACATCAACCGTCTGTTCGGCAGATGTTTGAGCTGCTGGGACACGTGATCCTCTGAACTTATATCGTCCTAAGATTTTGTAGTTTGGTTCTTGATTTTGTGATGTAATGGGTTTTTGAGTTGTGTCTACTGGAGCCACGTGGACAGGATTGTCCTCGTGTTCATCTGATGAAGATGATGATTGGTTTTTTGAGATATTGTGAAATGGTAAATATCGTCTAACGCGATCTTTCCTTTTCATCAAGATTTTTCTTTTGCATCTGTCGTACGCTGAGTACGTTACTTGACTTTCTGAGTGATTGACTTGGAATTCTTGATTTTTGTCTATTGATAAGTTCACTTTTTCTGGATTTATATTTTGAGGTGAACTTGTTTGTTGATTTTGCAAATTTGTATCGGATTTTGAGTTGTTGGGCTTGGACAAATTTGTTTCTTGGATTCTAATATTTTGTAATAAATTCGTATTGTGGTCTGGGTTCATTGATTTAGGCGAATTTATTTTGATTTGTTCTTGATTTTGTTCAGGATTTTGTGACAAATTCATATGATGCTCTGAATTACTGGATTTAGGAGAATTTGTTTTTTCTTGGTTTTGCGATTTTGTGTAAGTCTCATGAGTAGTGGATTTAGACAAAGTCGCTTCTTGTAAATTCGTATGAGAGTTTGCGTTTACTGATTTAGGCGAATTTACGTTTCTGAGTTTTTGTTTGGGTGTCTCATCATTATTGAGACTTTTATCGGACAGTTGATCAGACTGCCGACTTGAAATCGGGGTTTGATTTGTACCTTTAGTTAATTGATTACTGTACGTTTCTCTCGGAATTACCGTATCGTTGTAATCAATTACTCTCGGAACAGGTTTTGTTATTGAGACGTTTATCACGTCTTCTTCCGAAGTAGAATAAGAAACTCGTGGTCTCTTTTGGTTTTCATCTGGGTTAGAAGAAGAGGGGTGAGGCCTGGCGATGCCTGGATTTAGATTGAGCAATTTCCCTCCTGTATCAGTGTTAGTGATGCGCCATTTGAATTTAATTGGAAGAGTGATTGGGTTGCGCGATAATGCGTCAGCGTTGGTGTTTACTCTTCCCGGTTTGTACTGGATTTTGAAATCGAATTCCTTTAATCGTTCTCTCCATCTTAGTACAGGGGATGTTGGGTCGTTCATGGAATTAACCCAAACGAGTGGTCGGTGGTCGGTGGTCGGTCAGGAGTGTGAATTGCCTACCATAAAGGTATGGTCTGAAGGTTTTTAATGCAAAGACCACTGCGACCATTTCTTTCTCAGTTGTTGTATAATTTCGTTCTGCTTTGTTTAAGACTCTGGAAGCTGCTGCTACCATGGGGTCTTCTCCGATTTTACCTTGAGATAGGACTGCTCCAACAGCGTAATTGGATGCGTCTGTTGTTACAATGAATGGTTCTGAGAAGTTTGGATATTGCAGGATTGGTGATGCGCACAGCTTGTCGCGTAATGTTTCGAATGCTAGTTGATGTTCGGGGTTCCAATGGAATTTTGAATTTTTGCTTGTTAAATCCGATAAAGGTTTTGCAATTCCTGAGAAATTTTTAATGAATCGACGGTAATAACCTGCTAACCCTAAAAATTCTTTTACGTTTTTAGGAGTTTTTGGAGTTTGGAATTTTTTTACAGCCTCGATGTTTTTCGGGTCAGGTTTTAATCCATCTGCCGAAATGAGGTGTCCTAGATATCGTACTTCTGTCCTCAAAAATTCGCATTTATCGGTTTGTAATGTGAGATTAGCATCACGTAAGCGTTTCGCGAGTTTTTTAAATTTGGACTCGTGTTCTTCAATGGATCGAGCGTAGATAACTATGTCATCTAGGTATACGAATAGATCGTTACCTTGCAACCCTTTGAGTACGAGGTCCATTAAGCGCTGGAAAGTGGCTGGTGCATTTTTTAAACCGAAGGGCATCCTATTGAACTCGTAATGACCGTGAGGGGTCGTGAATGCCGTTTTGTGTTTACCGGTTGGGTCCATTTCTATTTGATGGAATCCTGACGCTAGATCGAATATTGAAAAATATTTTGCTCCGCCGAGTTGATCTAAGATATCTGTTATTAAAGGCAGAGGGTATGCGTCTCCTATTGTGACGTCATTTAGTTTTCTAAAATCGATTACGAGTCTCCATCTTTTATTTCCCTTCGAATCTTCTTTTTTGGGAACTATCCAAATTGGTGAATTGTATGGTGAGTTGGATGACTCTATGATATTTAATTTTACTAGGTCGTTAATTTGTTTTTCGATTTCCGGTCTTTGAAAGGGTGGATGACGATATTGTCGCGTGTTAACGGGTTTGTCATCTACCGTGAAAATTTTGAGTTTACAAGCGCTGGTTGATCTGAGGGGTTCACCCGGTATATGGAAGAGGTCCGCATTTTCTGCAACAAGTGCTGATACCGCGGCACGTTCTTCGTCGTTAAGATGGTCAAGGCGCAAAAGGTTTATCACGTTTTGTGTACGATCTTCTCGCGTCCGAGGAGTATCGTTTACTTTAGTTTTGCCAATTGCTGAATTTTTATTGTTTTGGTCGTTCTCATCCGAGCTACTGTCAAATGGGTAGAGGGTTATTACGGGAACGTCCACCTTGACATCTTTATCGAGAGTATTGATGGCATAAAGGTAAGCTTTACCGTTGGTATTTTTTACTAAGGCTTCGCCTGCGTAAATGCCTTCTGGAAACGGTATGCGAGGTACATAACCTGTCTCTAGTGAGTTTCCCACTCGTATAGACATCATCATTTTCTGTCTGGCCTTGAGCAGAAATGATTCTGTGTTTGTGAATGGTACGTCCACGTCATTGATTTGCACACACCTTTCTTTCCAGTCAATTTTTCCTTTATTAATACCGAGAGTCTCATGTCCAAGTATAGCGTCAAATTCTACGGGGAAATCGTCTTTAACTACGTGAAATATCTCCGATTTACCACAAATAGCGATGTTAATTTGACCAAGGGTTTTTGGCCTATCGGAGTTTGAGATTCCGTATAATTCGTAAATTATGGAATTATTTATTAAATTTGGGTTAGCGATGTTCTGATTTTTAATTAAATTTAATTGCGATCCCGAATCTGCGAGGAATAATGTTTGTGGTTTCATTAGATCTTGTGATTCTATTATTATTCTTGGTGCGTAGTAGTTATTTGAAGTTACGCTGAGATTGCAATAGGCCCGAAGGATATTTTGTTCTATTGTTTCGGGACTCTTTGATTTGGGTACTCATATTCGTTTTGTACCCGATCGAGGGGCTGCTGGCTCGTTTCCCGGCTGATTGTTAGTGTTTGTAGTTGCATTTTTGCCATTGTTATATGCTCGTCTACGACAGTCGCGTATTATATGTCCCGGTTTTTTGCAATAATTACAAATTATTTTGTTTTGATTTTCTGTCGCGTCTGTTCTGTTTTGTTTTTTGAGTGCGTAACAGTCGTCCGTCACGTGATTGGTTTTTTTGCAAAAGTTACAAAATTTGTCAGTTTTTTTATTTGAGTTCTGATTTGTTTGATTTTTATTTTGTTGATTTTTATTGTTATATTGATTTATTGGTAAGCACGTTGATTGGTTTGTGATTTTTGTTTCTATTGGTCCAATCATTTTCTCGATTTCGGTTGCTTTTTTGTAAATGCTTTCAAGAGTTTCGTATACGGTACAAGGAATGTGAGGGCGGTATGCAGAACTTACACCTTTACGAAATTGATCTATTGCCATATCTTGAACCCAGTTTTTTGCTCCTTGGGGGTCTTGTACTTTTGAGAGGTCAATAGCTTGATTTGTTTGATTTACATGTAAATTGAGTCTACTGTAAAAAGCTAGTAAGGATTCTTTGTCTTTTTGTTCGAGCGTATGTAATTCTGATATCCAAGCAAAAAGTGGTCTTGAGGCAATGAATCGATTTCTGAGGATGTCGACCAGGTGAGTGATTGTGTCGACGTTGAAGCTTTCTAAGCTTTCGCAAGCTAAACCTATACATTTGCTTTTTAATAGTGTTACTATCGGTCTTTCTGTGATTGCTGGAATGTATTCTCAAGCTGATTCGCAATAATTGATAAATGTGTTTAGAGAACAGGTTTTGGGAGTGCCATCGAACTCTGGGATATATCTCGTGAAATCTCTGTAATTAGCTTGCATTGGATATGCAGGATTTTGAAAAGTTTGATTAAAATTGGGTTGATTTTGTCGATTAAGATTTGCCGCTAATTGTTGACTAAGTTGATCTATATCTATTGTGACTGGTTGTGAGGGTCTTTGACTGTGTGCGCTTGATGTTGCGCCCATTCCAGAAATGTCCATAGGATCTCCTTGATGAGGCATTGTGATTTTTTTTATGACTTACGAGTCGAGGGTCTTGTAGATGTTGGTGTTTGTAGGTGCGTCAGCTGTCAGCTGTGGCGATGATCTTGTAGTTATCGCTGGTTCTTGACCTGCTCTCTGCGTTCTGCTGATATACGGCTCGGTTGCTTGTAGTTATCTCGATGAATGTTGTGTTCGTGCGAAATGAATGTTTGTGTCGCACAAAGAGTCCGTTGCACGTTGTTTGATCACCGATTTTGTTTTATTTCACTTGCAGGTGATTTATTGAGTTTTTCGATTTTTCAGTGCCACCAATTTTGTACACGATTTAGGAAAAATTAGTGTTCTTAAGTTTGAAAGTTTTTTGTTGTCACTTGTTTTAATATGACATAAAAAAAAAAAATTGGTGTGATTCACGGTTTAAAGGCTTCAATGATTGAGGTTGCGTTTTGGTTTGAGTTCCTCGCGAGTTTTTCACTGTCACCAGTTTTAATATAGACTTAAAACTGGGTTTTGAATTTACGATTGTCCGTGTTTTTTTTTTTTCGCGAGTTTTCCGCTGCAACCAGTTTTAATATATCAATTTGTTACGTCCCGAGAGGAAGATTTTGATGAATGCACGGAATTGCCGATTTAGAGCGCGATGTTTAAATTTCTGAGAACTATCGCCAGTGAGTCTTTTGGTTTCCGCACGATTCCCGTAACCAGATTAATATATTTTCGGATTTTCTGAGATTTTCGGAATTTGATATATGCGATGATTGGTAAACTGAATTAAGGATGAGGGTTAATCAAGTCCACAATTTTATTCTCGTTTACACTTTGTATGAATAATGTAATTTTATTTTAATAAGACAAGAATGAACTGATACGATATTGTTATTATTATAACTTTCCGTTGAAATATTTGGATTCTCGCACTTATAATTATTCGATGGTATTCTATGATAATGGGACTTCAGACTGATTTTAGTTTATGGATTTAGGGGTTCTGAATCTTTCGAGAATTTTTAGTTAATTCGACTGTGCGGTTTTGCTTTCGGATAAAGTCTGATTGTTAAATTTGCGAGTTCGAATGACTGGAGTTCATTGTTGAGGATTTTGAGAGAGGGATGTCTTGTGGAAGGGTTTACTTTTTGTTAGCGTTTTTTATTCTGATTGGCTAAGATGTTCGTTGGATTTTATGATTGGAGTTTTAAGATGTGGGGGAGGTTTGCGATTTTTGGATTGGTGGGTAGGTGTTGGCGAATCGCAAATCTCGGTTTGCATGATTTTTATATTTTATTGTTTCTGAATTGGCGAAGTGATTATTTATAAAAAAAGGCATCAAGTTTGTTTTGGCGAGTTAGAGTTTAAGATTTTGAGTTGGAAGTGTTCGGAGAATCACATCCTGTTTGTGCTTTTGTTATCTGATATGTTTTAATATTGCAAGAGATTCGCTTTCTGTCTTTTTGTTTGATGTGATTTTTGCCGTGGGAAAGGAATGTGTGAAAGATTTTGATTGCGTTGTTTGATTCATGTTATTTAAGTGAACAATTATTATTGGAATGAATAATTGTGAATTATTGTAATTACGGAAAGTACTGGATTATTCTATTTATTATCTAGTATTCCTTAGTTATCGACGAATGATGATATTGGTTGATAAGTAGCTACCGACGGTTGGTTATCGGTAAGGTAGAAATAGCTGATGTGGAAAAAAAAATATATGGGGGTCTAGCGTGAAGGCTACGACGTAACTGCATCTCAGCGATAAGAATTTTAATGCTATGAGAAGAAACATTGCCGGGAGGATGAAGTTGATACTGTATAGAAACATTTATAGCAATTCTGCTACAATGCACACTACAGAATTGAAGAAATATTCAATATCTTGATTTTTTTGTCATAATTGAGGTTTCACTCGAATCTTGCACAAGCCTGACCGAGTCATGTCATCATATTATTGCTGACATTTTGATGTGTAAACTTGTTGGCGAAGATGTTCCGTGAATACAACGTTCACATAATCAGCGAAACTCCAGTTGATAAGAAAAGCTGTAGTCGAATGCCTAAAAGGAAAAGCGAAGGAAGTTAGCCTAGCGTGTAGAATATTGGGAGTTTTTTGGTTGATTCGTAGACCGCAACTGAAAAGTATTGAAAATCATGATTCCACAAGAATAGTCACACCTTAAAAAAATGAAACAATTTGAGGAAAAAAGCCTTTTGCCAAAAATACCCTAACAGAACCCTGCCAAAAAACGCCTAAAATAATTACAACCCGCAAATAAACATACAAAAAAATGCCAGAATAGATTTGGGGAAAAGAAGTCCCTGGCCAAAAAGGGAAAATAAAATTCGAAAAAAGGAATACTCCCTCTCCTCTCAAAAAAAACCTTAACAAAACCCTGTCAAAAAAACGCCTTTGATTACTACCCCCCAAAAAAACATGGAAAAAATGGCAGAATAAATTTGAAAAAAAAGCCCCTTGCCAAAAAGAAAAAAAATAATGCTACAGAAAAAATCGAACGAATCGCTGTCACAAAAAATACCGAAAAAATGCTACAACTCTCGCCAGCAAAAAAAAAAAGAAATTCGAGAAAAAAAACAACCCAGCCGAACTAGTTCCCTGAAACTTACCAAACACCCACCAGAAAAAAAAACCCTAGAAAAAACTACTTTCTCCTCTCCACCCAAAAAAGTGGAGCATCCGATGAAAAAAAAAACAGACTCTTAAAGAAAAATAATTGGTGCATAAGAAAAATAACTACTCGACAACATGAAATATGAAGAAGCCAATGAGTTACGTTCAGGACTAAAATTGATAATATCAATAATGGGACAAGTATTTCATTGATGCTCGACAATAGATTCATGAGAAAATTTAAAAAAAAGCAGTTAGTGGTTGAAAAAAAACCAGCCTAGCAAAAAGAAAATCCGTTCCAAATGAAAAAATAAAAATGGGGTGTATAACAAACAAATGATAAACCTAGTTTATAAAAAAATCGAGGAGACAATAATTTACGTTCAGTGCTGAAATTTTTAATATCAATAACAGGACAAGTTTTCATTGGTGCTTGATTATAGAACAAAAAAAACCGATCGAAAAAAAACAGTCAAAATGAAAAAAATTAAAAGGGGTGTATAACAAACACAAAAACCTCTAGTCTGCAAAAAAGTTGAAAGTACAACGATTTACGTTCAGCGCTGAAATGTTTAATATCAACAACAGGACAAGTATTTCATTGGAGCTTCATAATATAATAGACTTATAAGAAATATTTAAACAATCAATCGAAAAGAGTTACCAATCTACAAAAAGAAAAATCGGTCGAAAAAAACAGTACCCAAATGAAAAGAAATGAAAGGGTTTTAACAAACAAAAGAACCTAGTCTGCAAAAAATTAAAGAGACAACGATTTATGTTCAGCGTTGAAATAATATGCTTGAGAATTGATCAACGAGAAAACAAAAATAGCTTGGTTTTCAAAAGAGGTACCAAGTTACAAAAATAGTCATACATATAAAAACGAGTCTGGAAACAGGATCAAAGAGAAAAAAGAGTAATTGGTGGATAACAAAAAAAAATAGTGTACAAAAAATTAAAAATCGAAAAAGATGATGATTCACGTTCAGCACTTACATTTAGAATGATATTTATTGGTGTTTGAGAAAAGATTAACAACAAATAGTTTTCGAAAGTGCAATTCTTCCACATATTGTTCGTTCGATGGGAATGGAAAAATCTTATTGGTAACAATTTGTTAAACGTTCACCACCGTACGTTCAGCGTATACGCACAGAGTACTTGTCCGGCCCATAACTTTTTATGCAAATTGCTCATTCAAGAAATAATCAAATTAGAGGTGAAGTCATAGAACCCATGGAGTCCAATCTCTTCAAACAAGCTACACACAAATCCTTGCTTTCATCAAATCCGTTAGTCCAATAAAAATTTTGCTCCAAAGTTTGTATTTATTGACTCAGCAGATTTGAGATTGTGGAAAGAAACTTTTACGAACTCGGTCGACCAATGAGCGCTCTCTCACAACACACACGGAACATTTCCAATGGTTCAGTATATATTTCAAGTCAGAGGCATAAAATGTGCGCACTGTTCGCACAAACACAAACTTATATAAAATAATCTAGCTGTTTCCCTCGGGATAACCTCGCATCATTCGCGATATTTGATATCGATTTAAATGGAATACGATACTCTTTGTTGTCATTATTACAAAATTGTCATATTAGGACTCTGTTCAGTGAAATTGGTTCATCATTTTCTAAAGCTGCTGCTCACATACAACCAGCATTATTACAAAATTGTCATATTAGGACTCTGTTCAGCTAAATTGGTTCATCATTCTCTAAAGCTGCCTGCTCACATACAACCAGCAATGTTATTGTTCTTATGATACGACGGGAAACAACTTAACTTAACTTAATAATAACTTATCATCTGCTGCTATGAAAAAAACTTATAGTTCATATGGAAATATTACTGCAATAAAAAACGCTTTGCTTTTTCGCGAGTGGTCCCCGATTTTTTCTTGAATGAGCAATTTGCATAAAAAGTTATGGGCCGGACAAGTACTCTGTGCGTATACGCTGAACGTACGGTGGTGAACGTTTAACAAATTGTTACCAATAAGATTTTTCCATTCCCATCGAACGAACAATATGTGGAAGAATTGCACTTTCGAAAACTATTTGTTGTTAATCTTTTCTCAAACACCAATAAATATCATTCTAAATGTAAGTGCTGAACGTGAATCATCATCTTTTTCGATTTTTAATTTTTTGTACACTATTTTTTTTTGTTATCCACCAATTACTCTTTTTTCTCTTTGATCCTGTTTCCAGACTCGTTTTTATATGTATGACTATTTTTGTAACTTGGTACCTCTTTTGAAAACCAAGCTATTTTTGTTTTCTCGTTGATCAATTCTCAAGCATATTATTTCAACGCTGAACATAAATCGTTGTCTCTTTAATTTTTTGCAGACTAGGTTCTTTTGTTTGTTAAAACCCTTTCATTTCTTTCCATTTGGGTACTGTTTTTTTCGACCGATTTTTCTTTTTGTAGATTGGTAACTCTTTTCGATTGATTGTTTAAATATTTCTTATAAGTCTATTATATTATGAAGCTCCAATGAAATACTTGTCCTGTTGTTGATATTAAACATTTCAGCGCTGAACGTAAATCGTTGTACTTTCAACTTTTTTGCAGACTAGAGGTTTTTGTGTTTGTTATACACCCCTTTTAATTTTTTTCATTTTGACTGTTTTTTTTCGATCGGTTTTTTTTGTTCTATAATCAAGCACCAATGAAAACTTGTCCTGTTATTGATATTAAAAATTTCAGCACTGAACGTAAATTATTGTCTCCTCGATTTTTTTATAAACTAGGTTTATCATTTGTTTGTTATACACCCCATTTTTATTTTTTCATTTGGAACGGATTTTCTTTTTGCTAGGCTGGTTTTTTTTCAACCACTAACTGCTTTTTTTTAAATTTTCTCATGAATCTATTGTCGAGCATCAATGAAATACTTGTCCCATTATTGATATTATAAATTTTAGTCCTGAACGTAACTCATTGGCTTCTTCATATTTCATGTTGTCGAGTAGTTATTTTTCTTATGCAGCAATTATTTTTCTTTAAGAGTCTGTTTTTTTTTCATCGGATGCTCCACTTTTTTGGGTGGAGAGGAGGAAGTAGTTTTTTCTAGGGTTTTTTTTCTGGTGGGTGTTTGGTACGTTTCAGGGAACTAGTTCGGCTGGGTTGTTTTTTTTCTCGAATTTCTTTTTTTTTGCTGGCAAGAGTTGTAGCATTTTCTCGGTATTTTTTGTGATAGCGATTCGTTCGATTTTTTCCGTAGCATTATTTTTTTTCTTTTTGGCAAGGGGCTTCTTTTTTCAAATCTATTCTGCCATTTTTTCCATATTTTTTTGGGGGGTAGTAATCAAAGGCGTTTTTTTGACAGGGTTTTGTTAAGGTTTTTTTGAGAGGAGAGGGAGTATTCCTTTTTTCGAATTTTATTTTCCCTTTTCGGCCAGGGACTTCTTTTCCCCAAATCTATTCTGGCATTTTTTTGTATGTTTATTTGCGGGTTGTAATTATTTTAGGCGTTTTTTGGCAGGGTTCTGTTAGGGTATTTTTGGCAAAAGGCTTTTTTCCTCAAATTGTTTCATTTTTTTAAGGGGGGAGGGGGCCAGAGATTTTCTTTTTTGGCCAGGGAGTTTTCTTTCTCAAATTCTCAAATCTATTCTGGCATTTTTTCTATGTTTTTTTGGGGGTTTCATTATTTTTTGGGTTAGGGGGGGGGATAACTTATTGTGACAACAGATGGAAACGGGAGTCAAACAAATGTACTTGTCCAGGGTTTTTTCCCCGGGGAGGGGACATGTCCCCCTTGTTAAAACCCCTTGATATCACTCTTTTTTTCTCTACACCTCTAAAGCCTAGAGTTTTTTCGTATTTGCATGATTACATCATGAATTTATTTGAATGACAAATTGATATCTACTGTCCACTCCACTCATACCCGATTAGATAATTGGATTGATCATATACTATAAATACTATAAATTTACTCTTATATGATTCGCTATTACTATAGAAGCGTTGCCGTGTTTTTAAAAACTTCAATAACTAAATACATACATAAAAATTCTGGGAATAATGATTTACCACTTAGAAACAAAGTGTTGTTAATTCACTTCGACATTAGAAGAACCTTTGAGTAACAGTGAGTTTAGGAAGTGAATCATATAAATTTAATGCTTCTTTAACGGCTTCCAAGTTGTCCATGAAAATAAAAAAAATATATCGAGAAATCGCAGCAGAATAGATATGAAGAGTTTCTCCCCAAGTTATGAATCGATCCGATATACAATTTTGAATAATTATCTTCGTTATTGAGACGATTCGTTATTGAGAGGAGCCCCAGAATTACGATTTTCTATAAAACAAGATACTTGAAAATTGCAATGTATCATCATCGACTCATGAGTTTAATATTCCTTCAAATATCGAACAATATTATTCATATCGGTGAACCCAAAAACCCCCGCGGGCCAACTTTCGCTTTTCTTAAACGATTTTCGCAATTCTTGTCCGCCATATTGTATTCGCCATCTTGAATTTCGAAATTTTGGGTGCAAATTTGTAATCAGCGACCCCGAAAACCCCCGAGTACCATATTTTGCTTTCATCAAACAATTTTTGCATTTGTTGTTCGCCATATTGGATTCACCATCTTGAATTTGTAAATTTTGAGTGCAGATTTGTAATCAGCGACCGATTAAACCCCCGAGTACAAAGTTTTGAGCTAATTGCACTTAAGGAAAAATGTGGGTTTCAAAGGGTCAAATTGATATTTTTTTTTGCGTGAATTATTCCGGCCTTACCATCTGTCAACACTCTGATAGAATTTGCGACTTTGACATACAAATTAGTTCAAATTTCTTCCGCATTTTCGGTTTGTCAACACTCGAATACGAATTTGCAGCTTTGACAGCTGACACATTAGCGATATAGATAGAAAATCTTCAGCCACGACAAAAATATGTCGTCACTCGCGACCAATCAGAAACTCGGTAGCATAAAAGGCCTTTCGTTGTGTCGTATACAGACACGTCAAACTTCCGATGTGTTGGTATTTTTATCTGTCTCCTGAGCTTCGTAATTCGAGAAAATGACTTTCAGTTTTTACCCCCACCATCGCGAATCGTTTTATTCAGAGATAATATACTCGGGCGAGCCTCGGGCAAACAGACGACAGACAGAGCTGTCAAATGTACTTGTCCTGAGACTCTTCCGAGTCTCTTGATCGGGCGAGCCTCGGGCAAACAGACGACAGACAGAGCTGTCAAATGTACTTGTCCTGAGACTCTACTGAGTCTCTTGATAGTTAAAATGATGGGCCAAATTTGCAAAATACATTATGCGATTGAAATTATGTACTGAATTTTACATCTCGAATTGGAATTTCGGGTACTGAAATTATTTTTCTTATTTAGAATTCTGTTTTTATCAATTTAGGGTATTGCGAATTATCAACTAAATTTCAATTTCTGAATAGAAATCACAAGTATTTAATTTATGTACCGAATAAAAAATCGGAAATTCCAATTGAGTACCAAACTAATCACTCATTTTAAATACTACTAATTTTACTAAGTAATTAAAAATCCAAATTCGAGTATTCAAAAATACTCGAATTGAAATTAGCGAATCAATTTGCAAAAACATATCCATTCCTCTGATGGGAACAAAAAAAATTGAAAATTGTAATTCCTAGAATTGAAGGGAAAAATTTCAATTTTGCTTTCATGAATGAAAATTTTGACCCTGAATTTCACTTTCAGAATGAAAATGTAACTTGAATTCGCGAATATAAATAACCAATAGAAAATAAAACCGCACGTAAAAAATAAGAGACATTCAGCACAGCGGTAAACCATTTTCAGACAAACTGATTATAAAATTGCCTCGACCGGCTAAAGCAATTTAAAATTTCTGCTTCCACGCAAGCTACCTTTTGCAACACTTTGGGTTCATCTATATCGAATAACATAAAGGTATCTTATCAGCTTGGATAAATGATGACTGGATGAAAGTGCACATTCCATTCTGTAAGATAGCGACGGACCATGTTTATCAAAATTTTAATATATGAATTCATTAATAGGTCTGATGAAAATGATGGTTTATGCTATTATGCTACCTGATGTACCATGTGTATGAATTCTTATTTTCACTTTATTCATAATTTTATATTTTTCGTTTAAAAACATAATTCTAATATCCGATTCTAATTTTGTCTCAGTTCTTTATTTAATTTATGGTAAGAGTGAAACGAGCCTGCTTCCTTGTTTTTTTTTTTTTTTTTTTTTTTTTTTTTCAAGGAAAAGTGAAAAGTAGATTGTCCACAGAATACATTTTCACATTGAAATACTTGATGGCAAAAGTAATTTAATCTTGAATAAAGAATTCACAAAAAGAATTGACCGTTACCAAACAATGAAAATTCGTATCAATTATTTGCAAAGAAAACAGTGTTGCCGTTGAGCTCCATCTAACAACCATTATCTCTTATGCAAAAGAGACAATAGTTTTAATGTATTGATTAAGAATAGTAAATGGTCCATTGCGTCAGCTTTGGTAGTTTCATTCAAACCTAATGGACAAAGCGAAGAACCTCAATTCAGTTTACTACAGCCTGCGGTGTCTTCGGAGTAGGGAAAAATTTTGACACAAACTTTTATTGCATCTCAGCGATAAGAATTTTAATGCTATGAGAAGAAACATTGCCGGGAGGATGAAGTTGATACTGTATAGAAACATTTATAGCAATTCTGCTACAATTCACACTACAAAATTGAAGAAATGTTCAATATCTTGATTTTTTTGTCATAATTGAGGTTTCACTCGAATCTTGCACAAGCCTGACCGAGTCATGTCATCATATTATTGCTGACATTTTGATGTGTAAACTTGTTGGCGAAGATGTTCCGTGAATACAACGTTCACATAATCAGCGAAACTCCAGTTGATAAGAAAAGCTGTAGTCGAATGCCTAAAAGGAAAAGCGAAGGAAGTTAGCCTAGCGTGTAGAATATTGGGAGTTTTTTGGTTGATTCGTAGACTGCAACTGAAAAGTATTGAACATCATGATTCCACAAGAATAGTCACATGTAAATTTTCGAAAATAAACATTTCATCAACACTCCTTGTTTTTACAAGTTTTTATTATTGAACAAGATACATTTTAGTCACTAGGTTTCATCACGCACACACTCCCTTTTACGAAAAATATGTCTTAATGTGGGACAAAAATATGAGGGACATGCTTGAAAAAAAAATCTCGTTGCGTTCCACGATCTAAACATCAACACCATTGATTTGAGAGTTCACACATTTTCAAAACGTTTGCCACTGATGCTTTGAGGTTATGTTTCGATGTATTTTATAGCACTTAATCCAGCTACACGAATTCGCGGATTTTTTTAAATTATTTAATATTTTTTCACAAATCAATTCATTGAAACACTTTTATGTTAATCACTGAACTTTAAAATATTTTTTTTTACGTTTTCGCACTTCTGTTTGTCGACACTGAAATATGAGCTTGCGACTTGTACAACTGACACATGCGCGAAATTTCTATCACTTATTAATTGGACCACCCAAAATCACGATCTTATACGTATTATTTTAATCGTTCACTGAATCGAAATAACTTTTTTTCATGTACGTACTTCCGCATTTTCGGTTTGTCAACACTCGAATATAAATTTGCAGCTTTGACAGCTGACACATTAGAGATATAGATATTGCAGCTGTGACAGCTGACACTTTAGCGATATAGATAGGAACCGCACTTAACCCCGCACTACACACACTATTACAACACTCTTGACGAGTCTCTTGGCCTAACACTTTTTCGTCATCCACTGACGTTGACTTTTTTTTTTTAACGTCTTCGCACTTTTCTTTCGTCGACACTTGAACCCGAGACTCTGCCGAGTCTCTTGAACTCTTTTCCCGATTTCCGATTTTCGGACGTTTCTGTATGGCCGCGAAATCAAAGGACACATTCATATGAAGACGTATTAGTGTTATTCGTGTTACTCGTATCCAAAACTTTTTGTCGAATGGGAACACAGGGATATGTCGTCAGTCGCGACCAATCAGAAACACAATGGCCACACGAGCCCTTTCTCTGTGTCATATACATACACGCACGCATACTTCGATCATCGCATAATTTTGCCCGTGCAAAGTTTTTTCTCAGCAATTACGGCATCAATCGGGTTGATTTATGGCTCAATCGAGGGGGGATAACTTAATTAGTCTCCAGTTCAAATTTCAAATCATAAGATGACGCCTGGGCTTAGTAATTCAAGAAAGAGTTTCCCCCCACCCTTGAAATCCTTTTATTCAGAGATAATATACTCGGGTGAGCCTCGGGCAAGCAGACGACAGACAGAGCTGTCAAATGTACTTGTCCCGAGACTCTACCGAGTCTCTTGATATAAATTTTTGAAAATAAACATTTCATCAACACTCCGTGTTTCTACAAGTTTTTATTAATGAACAAGATACATTTTGGTCACTAGGTTTCATCACGCACACACTCCCTTTTACGAAAAATATGTCTTGATGTGGGACAAAAATATGAGGGACATGCTTGAAAAAAAATCTCGTTGCGTTCCACGATCTAAACATCAACACCATTGATTTGAGAGTTCACACATTTTTAAAACGTTTGCCACTGAATCTTTGAGGTTATGTTTCGATGTATTTTATAGCACTTAAACGAGCTACACGAATTCACGGATTTTTTAAATTATTTAATATTTTTTCACAAATCAATTCATTGAAACACTTTTATGTTAATCACTGAACTTTAAAATATTTTTTTTTACGTTTTCGCACTTCTGTTTGTCACAGAAGTCACACATGTCGACATGAGCTTGCGACTTGTACAACTGACACATGAGCGAAATTTCTATCACTTATTAATTGGACCACCCAAAATCACGATCTTATACGTATTATTTTAATCGTTCACTGAATCGAAATAGCTTTTTTTCATGTACGTACTTCCGCATTTTCGGTTTGTCAACACTCGAATATAAATTTGCAGCTTTGACAGCTGACACATTGAAGATATAGATATTGCAGCTGTGACAGCTGACACTTTAGCGATATAGATAGGAACCGCACTTAACCCCGCACTACACACACTATTACAACACTCTTGACGAGTCTCTTGACCTAACACTTTTTCGTCATCCACTGACGTTGACTTTTTTTTTTAACGTCTTCGCACTTTTCTTTCGTCGACACTTGAACCCGAGACTCTGCCGAGTCTCTTGAACTCTTTTCCCGATTTCCGATTTTCGAACGTTTCTGTATATCCGCGAAATCAAAGGACACATTCATATGAAGACGTATTAGTGTTATTCGTGTTACTCGTATCCAAAACTTTTTGTCGAATGGGAACACAGGGATATGTCGTCAGTCGCGACCAATCAGAAACACAATGGCCACACGAGCCCTTCCTCTGTGTCATATACATACACGCACGCATACTTCGATCATCGCATAATTTTGCCCGTGCAAAGTTTTTTCTCAGCAATTACGGCATCAATCGGGTTGATTTGTGGCTCAATCGAGGGGGGATAACTTAATTAGACTCCAGTTCAAATTTCAAATCATAAGATGACGCCTGGGCTTAGTAATTCAAGAAAGAGTTTCCCCCCACCCTTGAAATCGTTTTATTCAGAGATAATATACTCGGGTGAGCCTCGGGCAAGCAGACGACAGACAGAGCTGTCAAATGTACTTGTCCCGAGACTCTACCGAGTCTCTTGATTGTGTCCTCCATCCGGGCAATTCATTAAATCCCTGCTATATATACGAGGCAATGTAAGTGACTAGTCAAAACATGTATCCCTGTGCGTTTTGCGAGTACGAGAGTTCCAATATAAATCATTTGCGGGCGCATACCAAATGTCTACATACTAATATGTTAGTGATAGGAATATTTCGGTGTAAACAAAAAGAATGTTTGCGCAGCTTTTCCACAATTCATTCCTACGAAAAACATTTAATCAATAAACACCCTGTAGTTGATATTCCGAAACAAAGAACAAACACTTATGCATTCGATGCAATAACCCTGCCATCAACATTCGTACAAGAGCGTGAAGTAAATAAAACGAAACCTCCCGTGACTATTGTAGACTTTGCTCGTACCGTCGATGAATGTGCAGCTTATTCTGTGGCTAAACAATACGCGAATCAAACAATACCGCGTGCACTGGTACATAAGCTCATCACCGATATTGCTAAATTATACAAAGCACATTTACAAATTTTGAAACATACATATTTTTCTATCCTCCCGGAATCTTCTGAGAACCTTGACAACCTAATCAATATCTTGAAAAATGTTTTCACTCGTTTCAAAACCGAATTCTGTACCCTTCGATATTTTGCATCATTAGGAACTCTGAGCCTACCAAAAACTATTAGCGTGGGCGCGATAATTTGTCCAAGGCGTATTCGAGGTGTAAGACGGATGCGAACCGCTCGAATAACTATTCAAGTTATATCTTTAAAATCAGTTTTAAAAAGTTTTTTAACATTGCCTAACGTGTTAAACTCAATAATATCCCACATGGATCAGACAAACAGTAGTAATGTAATCTCGTCCATTATTCAATGTGACGTATGGCGAAAAATTGAACAGCAATTTGGTGATGAACTCGTGTTACCAATGATTCTATATTACGATGATTTTGAAATAAACAACCCATTAGGAACCCATCGAGGAGTGAACAAACTTGGAGCAGCGTACTGTTCAATTGCGTCGTTACCTCACGAATACGGGAGCATGTTAGAAAACATATTCCTCAGTCAATTACACAAATCACGCGATCATGCTCGCCTTGGAAATAAAATCATTTTTGCCAACGTAATTGATCAAATTATTGATCTCGAGACCAATGGTATTACCATCAATATTCAGGGTATCGAAAAGAAAGTTTTTTTCGTCCTCGTACTAATTACAGGAGATAACTTAGGGTTGAATACTATTTTGGGATTCACGAAAGGATTTAGATCGTCACATTCATGCAGAGCGTGTATAACCGAAAAAACGGTACGCGATAGTCAATTGGTCGAGGACGTCGGAATGTTACGGTCTTCAAAAAATTATCGCGTGCACGTGACTGAACGTAGCCACGGTATCGAAAAAGAGTGCTGTTTCAATAAAATACCGAGCTTTGACGTAATACAGAATTTTTGTTTCGATCCAATGCACGATCTTTTCGAAGGGGTTTGTCGTTACGTTATGGCAAAAATATTGAACTATCTGATTAATAATGAGAAATTATTCTCTATTTCGGTACTACAAGATAGACTGAAATATTTTGACTTCGATCTAGATATAACAAGAAATACGCCGCCTTCAATTAATCTTAATTCATTAAAAAAGGGATGCCTCATTCTGTCGGCGTCAGAAATGGCTTGCCTCGTCGACTATCTCGGTCTAGCAGTCGGAGATCTTGTCCCGACAGGAAACGAAGTCTGGCAACTCTATATTCTTCTCACACAGATTATTGATTTGGTAATGGCTCCCTCAATTACAATCGAAAGTAGCGAACAGCTCCGCGTTCTTGTTTCGGAACACCACTCTCTATATTTGCAGCTTTTTAAAGAACCGCTCAAACCTAAATTCCATCATTTACTTCATTATCCTCGTTTGCTACGAAATATTGGTCCTCTTACACAAGTATCAAGTATGCGATATGAAGCGAAACATAAATATTTTAAAGATACTGCAAAAGCTGTCACGTCTCGCGTAAATCCAGCATATACTTTAGCATTACGACATCAAATGCAACTTAATTGCCGTTTCATTCGTCACAAAGGATTTGAAGATCGACTAAGTAAAGGCAAAATAATTGAAAAAAAAATAAGCGATCTGGATGAGTACCCAAACTTCAAAGATATATTACCGTATGAGGATTGTAATGATAATTCGGAAATAACACGCTCAGTAAAACTCTACGGCACTAATTATAAAAATGGAGTAGCTGTAGTTATCGGTAATACTGATATGTTTCCTTTATTCGGAAAAATTATTTATATTTTAATCTCAAAAAAATGTGAAGTACATTTTTTGTGTCAGAACTTGCTTACACTGTGAAGCTCTTCGCACAAGCATGCTTACGAAATTTCGGAAAGTAACGCGTATACGTACATTGCTCAGGAAGACTTAGTCACTTACATGCCTCGTAGCATACATACTGCAACGGACGGTAGACGATATATTGTATCGAGATACATTTAAAACAAACGTCGTAAGACCACATCGAAAAAACTTTTTTTATCTTCCCAATTTTCAAAAATTATTTTTTAAGTTTTTTTTCGAAACATCTATAAAAGCAAGGCGATATAGATATAATATAAATAGATCTAAAGATGATACCAAAAAAACTAAGATATAAATCGAAATCTATGGTGCTTAGATTTTTCTTTGTTATTTGCTAATTTTGCTGTTTTATCTCTCGAACCCATTGTGTTCTTATTTTTTGAAATATACGTGCCAAATATGTACGCATCGTTTTGTCACCGGTATCATAATCATAATTTAATATGTTCATAATTATAAGTTTCATATTATACGTTTGTATATGCCAAAAATACTAAAATAATAAAGTTTATATGAGAAAAGGATATTACCAGTGGTCGTAATTATTTCTTAAATTGGAATTATTTCCACTCTCTCTGCAATGCGTAAAAAAATCCTACATTTATTGCATTTTGCAGATTGGAATGATTATTTCCTTTGGAAAATAATTATTTTCTTCCGGAAGTTATTGAGTCAACGCTACAAGATTTCTGCTCAGATCGACGATTTGCTTTGCTGCATCAACAAGATAATCACTTCGGTCGACTACAAATAATAGTATACGAATGAAAATTATAATAAAAATGACGTAACATTCTATCCCCTGAAACGACCATTTAGTTCCTTTACGAGTACAGTTTGTCAATGCACTTGAAAAAATGCATTAGTTGGACAGCAAATTTTGTTAGTCGAAATGATAAATCATATAGATCAACGGGCAGCATTGTTTCGTCTACGAAAGTTCAAGTTGTAGAGACTGTACATATAATTGAAAGAAATGAATACATTATCAATTCAAAATCATGGTATGTTGACTTAAAGTGGCATGTGCATTGGTTGGACAGCAAACAATTTTAGTGGAAATGATAAATCATGTAGGTCAACAGGCAGCATTGTTTCGTCTACGTAGATTCAAGTTGTAGAGACTGTGCGAATAATTGAAAGGAATGAATACACTGTCAATTCAAAATCATGGTATGTTGACGTAAAGTGGTATGTACTCCCACCAAATACATAAATATTTTGTTTAGTGAAATATCCATGCAACACAATAATCGCTGCGGTTGGATCGACTAATTATCAGTTAGCTACAACTGCATCTTAGTTTACCCAAAATAATATTTTATTGAACCAACCAATTGATGTATTAGTTGGACTAATTGCCGATTAGATGCAACTCTACGTCAGTTGATTTACAATAAAAGTTTATCCAACTAACAATTTTATGGATTCGTTGAACTAATTACTGGTAAGGTGCAACTCTATTTTAGTTGAACCAAAATAATATTTCATTGCACCAACAATCTTTTATATGCACAAGTAATGAACCTATTCAGTTCATTCTACTGCACGCTCTCTTGACAGCCCGTGTACGCCGGATTTAGTTGACTCAACCAAATTCTCAATGATTCAACAAATTTGTTTTCTCAGTGTAAGATCTATCTGTTTTACGAAAAATATCACTACTCTTTGATTACAAATACCCAACATATGTTTGTCAAGATCATTGTTACAATTAATAAACGCGTATCATGCAACTGACTCAAAAAATATAGTAAATAAAACCACATTTTTTCGAGTTAGCGTTACCATTAAAATTTTTCTATCACCCCAGGGAAACATGCAAATATGGTTGTCTGAACCAGAAATTTTTCTGAGTGCAATTTTTTAAATAATGGAGGATAGCAATAACACATTTATTTTTAATAATGCCCACATTCATTAATAATTAAAATGTATTTAAATGTATTTGAATCATAAATAAAAATAAAATAAATATTTGATGTGTGGTTTAAATGAATTTGTCATGTACCATGATAGCGGTGAAGCATTTTATTCTAAACTCCTTGCGCAGGCCCAACAAAATTATAATTATTAGTCTTACCCAACCTTATGAATCAAAATCTCAGTTAGCGGTTTGATTCATGAAGATGAGTTTCTTATATGCCATGATAGCGATGAAGCATTTCATTCTAATCCACTTGCGCAACCCCAACAATATCATCATTGTTGGTCCTGCGCAACCTTAGCTTATGCATCAACATCTCAGTTAGCTGTTTGATTATTGCAATGACAACCAAAAAGAAAAGTATAAAAATCTTTCCTTACCTTGGGTCAATGGAAGGATTGGTTCAACAGAGTGATGAAAAATGGATTATTTTCTTACGTCTTTCCTTTTTCTTTCTATTCCCTATTCCAAAGACTCTTCAAAGTGTAAAGCGATGAAGTCAGTTAACCTGCTGTGAAAAAGTATTTTCTGACATAATCAGGATAAAAACAAACATCATCTGATACTAAACAGGAGTCAAAGTTAATTCTTGGTAGAAAATCAGCTTAAAAAATAATGGTTGCGAAATTTTCTGTTATTATTTCAACTTCAAATATATTTTACTTTACTGCTAGCACAGATAAAACTGGTATGTAACTATAAACTCACGAGTGAATTTGCAAGAAAACTGGCAAAGTCCGTGTACTACAATTGATCCTGCAAATTAAGTTAATGAAAGGTTTTATTGCAGCACTAGAATTCTCTTAATGTAATTTTGTTCACTTACCAATAATCGAAAGCACAATCTAAAAAAAAAGGAAGACAAACGAAAATTCACTCTTGACTCAGATCGTTGACTTTTTCTGTACATTTCATGATTAAAATCCGGAAAGAATATAGTTAAAAATTACGATAAACTTACTTCCAAGTAGCACATCCGAATAGTGTCGAGAGATAACCAAAGTTAATTGTTCATTAAGAAGATATATATATTACACTGGTCGATTGTCACTCACTTATTTTCACTTTCGCGTTGCCGTGAATGCATATGATTGCAAGACTGATTTAGATTTTTCGGGTTTTATTAACATTTACACTTACGAAAATGAATATAATGTTGCGATGAGTTTCAATAACGAATTAAAAACTACGAAGAAAAACAATCTTTGTTTCCACGAGAAAACGGCACCGGGCAATGGCAACCAATGGCGCTAATGGCGACCAATCAGAATAAACTGTATGCAGCATCAAAAGGCTTTTTATTGGGATGTATACAGACGGCCAATTTTTCGATGCGTTAGTATTTTTAGCATAATCCTGAGCCTGTGCATAGTTTTTTCTCGCTAAACACGGCATCCATCGTGCTGATTTAAGGCTCAATCGAAACATTTTTTCATAAATAGTCTGCAGTTCAATTTTCAAGTCATCATATGACTCCTGAGCTTTTCGTAATTAAAGAAAAGGACTTCAAATTTTTACCCCCACCACGGCATTTTGTACTTCATTATTTTCAGATATAATTTTAAAAAATCGGGTGAGCCTCGGGCCAGCAGACAACGGAGCCGCCAAATGTACTTATCCTGAGACTCTACCAAGTCTCTTTTGATATATTTGGAGGAAAAAAAGAGATACACGTTATTCTTCCATTAAAGGAGCGAACGATGTGTAATTCTCGTTTTTCTTGGAATATCGTGTCCGAGAGCACTTTATATCTATTTTGCCCCCCTTATCAACCCTCCACTCCGCCCACAACTATAATAGATCACCCTAACTATCGGGAGATTAAAATTTTTGAATATATTCTTTTTATTATTATTTTTTTTTCCAAGAAACATATAAAGAAGCTTTGGGATTGCTGATCCCATACAGCCCAAATTTTTGAATTTATGACGATGACGATAATGGCGACATCTGTGCCCAGCAGCCATAAACCCACAATAGGTTTTTTTTACTGTACAGCACTACAGTACAAAGCGAGTACGTCGTACAGTGTGTATTGGTAGAAAAATGACCAGGTATATACGTAAGCGTACGGTACCGGTGAAGCGCTTTGGTACGGGGTATTGCTAAAGTACCTTCGCTGCACGTGTGATTGACACTCGTTCGAAGCAATTCGCGGTGTTCCGGCAGTACCAGTATGGTACCTCGTCTGTAATGTCGACAGCCCAGTATAATAAAACAGTCGGTAAAAAAGTCGATACACGTTGTTCTCAGACACGTTTGATATTTCGAGAAAAAGGAAAGTTACACGTTGTTCGGTCATTCAAAGAGAATAACATGTAATGCTCTTTTTTTTAACCCTAGACTCCTACCCTAGATCCTAGACTCCTGGGGTAATTAGTTATCCCAGTTTTTTCAGTAAAAAACGTCATTTTTATATTTTTTCTTATTGACATGCAGTACGATATAGGAAAAACAAGATCGTTATTACAAAAAAAAAAAAGCTGCAGTTGCAACTGAAAAAAAAAATTGCCTGAGTTCAGAGTCGATCTCAGACCCATCGACATGTGACCCCGGCAAGCTTCATTTTTTTTTTATGTTTATTTATTTGTCGTGTACATATTGTTAATAGGGGTATAAAAGAACATATTTAAAAAATTACCGAACATTTGAATTTGCTTTCATACATGTTTGTAGTGTCACAGGAGCTCGTGTGACAATACGTATCTTTTTCATCTAAATAATATTTTCCTTTCTGGAGGAAACAATTTTAAACGTAACCATACGAACTGACGGGCGTATTGTTTTTAGAGAAGCATGAAGAAAATAGATTTTATTAAAAAACCTTGCTAAAGTTATAGTGTATCAGTCGGGCAAGCTTCATCTATTGCCGGGACGTACCGAGTTTAAGTGAAAGTTGAGCAATGCCATCTGGTGTGGGAAAAAACTATAACAAGAAACGCGCGAAACCCTTATGCCGCCATCACATCAAAATAAAAAAACTACCACTTTGCAACAACAACTGAACGAGCAACATGTAAGTGTTATGATTTTCATGGTTAATTATTTTCATAATTTACGGAGGTGAGGTCAAAAATAGTATACGTAACACAAGAGAGAAAAAAGGCTGCAACTGAATCGAAAAAATGATACTCAAAATAAATAAACATATAAATGGAATAACAATGACGTATTTATTTGATTCGGTTGCAGCCTTTTTTCCCTCTTGTGTTGCG
The DNA here is from genome assembly GCA_948107755.1 of Campoletis raptor. Lineage (NCBI taxonomy): Eukaryota > Metazoa > Arthropoda > Insecta > Hymenoptera > Ichneumonidae > Campoletis > Campoletis raptor. The sequence continues at coordinate 508,385 of OX403623.1, forward strand.
CGTACGATTTTTCACCACACCTCCGCCGAAAATGAGACTTCTCGTTTTAGCTGAAGGCGTGGTGAAAAATCGTACATGCAACACAGGAGGGAAGAAAGACTGTCTCAAACCGCGTGCGAAATTGTCACCCGAGCCTCGTCATCGGTTTGAGTGGCAATTTCGTACGTGGTTTGCAATATCCTACTTTTCTTCGCCAGTATATCGTAATACCTTCATTTTTTTGTTCTTTTTTTTACAGAAAAAAATGTCACAAACGAATCCTCTGATGGCGACCGATGGCGACGATCGGATGATCCGCGGCGACGGGATGACCGAGGCAGCAGGACCAGCTAATGGTGCTAAATCGGGGGCTGCCCAAAACCGACAGCAGCCACCAGAGGCTGTGCAGCAGCCACCACAGGCTGTGCAGCAGCAGAGAAAACGTGAGTGAAATGTGTTATAATCTTAAACGCTTCTATGGTAGTTGCACTGTACCTAAATTTGAGAACCATGGTTTTTGTTCCCATTGAAGAGTTTACGCCAAACCTGAAGTAGGAAACCTTGGTTTTCTATCTAAGGCTTGGCGTGAACTCTTTAATGAACGCCAAACCTGAAGTAGGAAACCTTGGTTTTCTATCTAAGGCTTGGCGTGAACTCTTTAATGAATCAAAAACCAAGGTTCTCAATTTCAAGTACAGCGTAACCACCGTTAGAGAGTTTACGCCAGGACTCACTTTATATGAAATTGAGAACCACAGTTTTCATTTCATTAAAGACTTGACTAATTTTAAATTAGAAAACCTTGGTTTTCTACTTCAGGCTTGGCGTAAACTCTTTATACCACAGTTTTCATTTCATTAAAGACTTTACGCCAAGCCTGAAGTAGAAAACCTTGGTTACCTACGCCAAGCCCGAAGTAGGAAACCTTGGTTTTCTACTTCAGGTTTGGCGTAAACTCTTTATACCACAGTTTTTATTTCATTAAAGACTTTATGCCAAGCCTGGAGTAGGAAACCTTGGTTTTCTACTTCGGGCTTCGGGCGTAAACTCTTTACTGAAATGAAAACTGTGGTTCTCAATTTCGAATATAGCGAACCACTGTATATGAGAGTTTACGCTAGGACTGGAATAGAAAACATTAGGCTTAGCGTAAACTCTTTATCTTTCTCAGTTTCCGTTTCGTTAAAGAGTTTACGCTAAGCCTGAAGCAGTAGCCTGAAGCCCGAAGAAGTAGAAAAGAAAACCTTGGCTTTCTGTTTCTACTTCTTCGGGCTTCAGGCTACTACTTCAGGCTTAGCGTAAACTCTTTAACGAAAAGAAAACCGCAGTTTTGAATTTCGTTTATTTTAATATATGTCTTCGATTTCAGGTCGGGGCACAAGAGCTGGTCGGCGAGTTCAAGATGCCAAGAAACTCGAAATCCTGGCACAGCGCCAGGTGAAGTCGGCGGAAATAATTAGCCGGGGGCATCGTGGGGGTCGTGGAGGCTGGCGTGGTGGTCCGGACCGTGGAGGCCATGGCGGCAAAGGTAGATATAAATATTCGTAATATAACCACAATATTCGTCCGTCATTAACCAAATTTGTCTTAGAATTAAGTATTCTGTATTGCGTCTCCGTCATCATATTGTTTTCTGAATTCTCCTCCTTGTCCACCGTTACTAATAATTAATCACCACGACCAATGTCCTACGCCAGCCAGCGAAGGATAAAGACACTGAAGTTCCTTCGCCGACAAGACCACAAGGATCTCTAGCCGCAGTGACGGCACCTGCAATATATTGAGGAAGAATAAGAAGAGGAACACAACGAGATCATCCAACCCCAATCACAATGAAAGACCATCGAACCAATAATTCCCAATAATGATTTCCCTCCCATTCCTGACAAAAACAATTTCCCCTCAGCGACACTCTATCCTTCCCACAATATTTCCTGTCAAAAATCCCTAAAAACGAGTCGAGCCCCAACGAAATCAAAAGAAGAAAATAAGGAAGAATTGGAACAACTCACCGAGGGTAAGGGAAAATCGTCCCTGACCAAACAAAAATCCAACGAAGTCCCACGATGACAGCTGAAGTGTCGAGTCGACGGGCCTAACCTCAAATAACATCGCGACTTCGAGGCCGGAGGTTACATCGAGCGGCCCGGAGAAAAACCATCAAGTCTCGCGGCGTCAAGACACTCGATCGAAGAAAAAGACCATTTAGCACCGTCCACTCCTACTACGACACCAAAAATCGAAGAGATCGCGATTTTTGGACGAGTCCACGACGCGATCGCTACACAACACCACCGTGACGTGATGACGTCATCTTTCACATGAACCCCCAAACGATTTCAAAAGTGGCGCGTCGCCTGCACGAACTTCGAGACCACTCAGCGTTCGTTCGAGAGCAACAGGTGGCGGCACAAGCGCCCCCTTCGTTCCCGGGTAGTGCAAGACAAAGCTCGACTTGCAAGCCCCTCTCTTTCCCTCTACACCCCTCACCATCGAACGAGACCAAGCTCGAAATAACGCAACTTGTGATTGGTTGGTTGTTGCCGGGCCGGCAAAAGCAACCAATGAGCGACAAGATAAAAAGTCCACGCGAGCGAGGGCTTCGTTGCAGAGCAACACTTCTTGACTTCTCTACGATTCGACGTGCTGTACGGTTGTCCCTGCCCCGTTCTCCGTGTTAATTAATATTAAATTAATGAATTATTGTTTATTTAATTTGGAAATTCCTCCCCGACGACTTTTGGACGGTAGAGAGAACGAGGAGATACTTTCCTCGAACCTGCAGTTTAATCGTAAGTCGTTTTTCGTATTTTTGTAATCGCGGCTTCGAGAAGCGTCCTTTTTCGTAGCCATTGTACGCCCGATCGTTCCTATTTCGTTTGTCCTTCCTTTACGATATCTTCGAGCCCCTCTGGCGATTATTGAATTATTTTTCGAAAAAATGATGATTAATTAAGAATTGAGACGCGACGAATATTGTGGTGATAGTTTTAAGGTTTTTATAATTACGAAAATTGTCTATTTTGCCCCCACCTTCCCCTCTTTTGTCTATTGTTCGTTCGAGCGTCGTTCGAGCAGTCCCTCCCGTATTTTTACATTATTTTAGCCTCTCGCAATACTTTATATCGTCAATTAACATCGCACAATATTGCGAGAGAGAACAAGGCGATTATTTTAGTCCTTATAATTGTATTCTTTTTTGTGAATCCCATTGTTGAAACGAGAAATATTGTTTTTCGGACTTCGAATATTTCGAGTCCAAGTTCTTCCCCCACCACCCATTTTTCGTTCACGGGTATTATAAGACGCCCGAGTTGTCAGGAGCCCTCAGCAACTGAGATTAATTTGTCTTTTGTGTTTTCGAAATTAAAGCTAGTTCATTTTTGTATTTTACGTTAAAAATTCATATTTATTTTTGTAAAAATAATAAGGAGATCGAAAGTTATCTACTTTCTTTTGTTAATTTATCATAATTAACTGGCGCCCACATTTATTAATTTTTCTTTTTTTGTATTTTTGATCAAATAAATTTGTAATTTCGATTCTCCCTTTTTAATTTTCCGGTGTTGTTTATTTCATTTCGTATTTTACATTTTTATTTATTTTCAGTTATTTTTAGCCAAGAATATTTATTTCTTTTAAATATTTTTGGTGAATTTGTGGCAAAATCGTCACAATATATTGAAACGTTATAGGGCGTTTCAATTATAGATTGAGTACGGGACACGATAATAGGAAAATAAAATACACATTTTGTTGGATTGGTTTACAAATAAATCTCTTTTTATTCAAATATCCCGATGATTAATGGTACAATTATGTTTTGTGTCGTTATCAATGTGCCGTGTAATGTTTCCGTCAGTATTTTCGATGAAACAAGGTAAGTGTGTGCTCGTAACAAGTTTTCGTCTGCTGTTTTCTCCCAAATTCCCCTTTCTCTCCCTTTCTTATCTCAATTATAAAAGTCGGAGGCGATTCCTACTTTTGAGCCAGAATCCTCACTTTTATTAAATTTCTCCAATTCCCACAAAATTCCAAAATCCCTACTTTTCAACTAGGATAATTGTTTTATCTCTTCATCAATGAGACCCCTGACAAGTTTACCCACGAATCTTTGCCAGAGCAAGGTGTGAATAAGGAGAATTTCAGGTGAGTTTTTTATACCACCATCACTAACTCTTCTTTTCACTATGATCCAATCCTCCTAGCCTCCTGTATTCGGGTCGTACCTGTGTTCGGTCAATAATGACTTTACTCTGGCGTCTTCCCTTATATTAGAAGCTCTGGTTGATTAGACAATTTTCCTTTTCCACTATCTTCCTTTTATGTCCTCGTTGACTACTTATTGTTAATGAGAACATTTTCCATCTATCGGCCGTTTCCTTAACTAATCGTTAATTTTTATTCTTATTTTGTATTACTGTGATTGTTGTTTGTTGTTATTCTTATAGTTATTTTTCTGTTCGCCGATTGCTCCGCAGATGGCGCTGCTATTGTAACGACACGTTACAATATACACCCTTTATGATTTTTTATGATTTAATTTTTCCGTGTGTGTAATGAAACTATTTTTTTATTTTTAGGAGCTGTGTGAAAAGAGGGTGCTAGCAGCCGGATTGTCTTTTTTTTTAATTTAATTTCTCTCTCTTCTCTTCTGAATTTCTTCTTAATTTTTAAAAGCTCCATACTTACCCTCTATTTAATTATTTTTGTATGTTATTCAATTTCGGTTCAAACTTATTAATAAAATTGTACAATTAAACTAAGAACATATATTTTTCGCTCATCTTTTTCTTTTCAATCAGAAAATTTTGCATCGTTTCACAAAATAAGGAAAGCTAATAAGAAACGTCAACGAGAATTGGTGTAAAAATGAATTTTCACCGTTATTCTTGATTTCGCCGTCGAAAATAATACATAACAAATAAATAAATCAAAGCCTCGGTATTATATTTAGCATCCACGCGACTATAAAAATTCATCGAATCATTGACTATTCTACAAACCGCCTCACGAATGTTCTACGGGGATAATCGAGGATTTTCGTGGGATATCTAACGACGCGCCATGTTTCATATTCTGTCTCGCATGGAACATGATTGAGTATACGATTTTTTCTGTTCCGATTCAACACGAAAACGATGTAGAAAGTTAATTATTTTTGTATTTCGTGTGAACCCAATGATTCGAACAGAGTTAGTTCTTTTTCTTTTTTTTTTCCATTATCTACTTCACATTCTCTTGATTTTTTCGTGTTATTCGCGAATGTCGCCCCCCCCCTCCCGCCCTGTGTTATCTTTTTTTGGTTTGTTTTTTCGCTTTTTGTAAAATAACTTTACAAGTTATTTAGCAAGTTAGTTAACTCGCAAGTTGCGTTAAACTTTACAACTTCGAGACGAACAATTCCTGGGAAAGTATTCTTAGTAGGACGTTTCTGACTTCTTTAGTTATATCCTCTTCTTTGACCTTTTATAGCACATTCTCGAGCTCTAAATTTCTTATGTAGACCAACGTGTAAGCATTCGTACAGTGTTTCATCGCTATTGACATGTCCTCGTCCTGTCCGTCATAATTATGCTCGATCGCTTCCTGCTTTGTGCATCTGGATAAGACGTCGTTATTAAATTTGCACCACTACGTTTATTTAAGCAAATTAAAAAAAAAACCTTACCGTTAATACAACTTCGACTTAGTTTGAAAAATGTTTTCGTATAATATTCATCAGATTAATAAAAACGACGTGATGACTACCGTGATTATCGCCGCTGTGCACGAGAACCGCGTGCAAAGTGTAGTCAGCGTTCGTAGCCTCCTCCGCTTGCAAATAAGGCCCCAGAATTATTTTTTCATAAAATTCGAATCTGCAGAAACAAAACAAAGAAAAAAAACACGAGTAAAGATAATTTTGCAAATGATTTTTTGTTCAATCGATTTTCCATGAATTTTAATGGAATTTACTTGTCGTTAAATTAGAAGGAACAATCCGTGACGGGGTCGTTTTGAAATCGCATTAGATGGAGCAAAGCCGGTTGGAAAGCCTGAAAAATTACACCTTTCTCGGCCTCTTGCAGCCCGTGCTCGCCAGCGTCGTACTTGTTGTGACCGTCCAATATTTCTCTACTCACGTAATCCGGGAAAGACGCGTAGACTGTTAATGAGACGAAGAAAAACGACATTTAGAATAAGAAATAGCTTTGACAATAAAATATGTCGTTGCTGCTGCTGTTTCATAAAGTAAAAAATTGGATTACCTGATTCGTGAATTAAAGAGTCTGCAGCAACGAATTCATGTAGCACGTTGCGCCTTGATTTTTCAGACCACCGTAGCCAGTGTGTTTTTTGTTGTCCCAGCCGACTCCATGAGGACGATAGGCTACGAGATGAACTTTTGAATTTGAAGCGATATTGATACAATTATAAATTATAAAATGAATAAATAAACTAAAATGCGGCGAGTCGCGTGATTCCCGTTAACTCGCGAAAATCCGTTTTGATACCAAAGACGAGAGAAACATTGAGGAGATTGCAATAAACTTTGAGCGGACCGGTTCGCTATAATTTCACACCTCGAGAGTGATAGAATCGTCTTTGATTAATCCCTTGTCAGAGTCCAGGACATCTTACCACAGCATAAATTGACTGAATCTCCAATCGTTTTCTTTGCCGTAGGAAATATGCTGTATTTCTGGAAAAGAGAAAGAAATATCAAATACATCTCCTCGCTTTTCAATCAACTGCCATCTCGTAGAATGAAAATTATTAAAAAATGCAGTATTCGCACACATATTCGTATAATTCAAATCAAATATTTAACCTCCCAAAATGGTGCTCTATGTTTAATTGAACAATCGCTATGAAGCAAACTCACTTTTACTGAAATTATCTTATCCCTCGTTGCACGAGAGAAGTCATAGCTCAGAAACAGCGTAACAGCTCCATGAAGTAGATTCGCTCTTTCGTTACACTGTAGGAAGAATCCCAGTGATCGCTGGAGTTTTCTTCCCCGGCTCTGACTGAACGTGGCAAAACAATTATTCTCCATGGTAAAATCGCACAAACACAGCGGTGATAACTGCGAATCCTTCAATTTTGACAAATTTTCCACCGCGTAGCGAAAAGTCGCTTGCCTCATCTAAAAAAGATAGCATCGAATAACTTCCCAATGGATCCTATAGTTTTCGAGGTAAGTGATATGGCGAAAGAGCAAAGATAAAAAGCATGCTTTGTAATAAATCTGAGGGAATGAAAATATTTAAACAAAAGGCGATAGAAAGTTTGGATCTTTGCAGATATGGTGAGTTTACGCTGTGATTGGCAGGCATATGGGAGCGAGCGTGAGAACATAATGCACAATCCCTTACCGTAAAAATAAATAAAAGATTTTCTTTGGCTTTGCTATCGAATTTTTTGTACTCAGCTTCTTCCATTTCTTGATCCTCGCCAAGGCACACCGTATCCACGAGTTTAAAGTCAGGTTCGCCGTTTATGAGACATTGTTCCGTTCCATCTCTGCTACCTTCGTATATTCTACTCAAGAATCAATCTTTGCGTCAGGTGGGCTTTATGGTATCGCATAAAAACATCTTTCTTTTGTACGTTTTGAGTACGAGAAGCTGTAAGAAAAACGCAAGGGCGATTAAAAACTAAATACCGTTGTGTTATTGACCACAAGCTTGTAAGCTTTGTCGCGAGCGGCAAGAAATCGTGGATTGTCGTCGAAGGCTTCTTTAAGAAGACGAGGCAAGGCTTTCTCGAGTAGCAGTAATACAAAAACGTGTATTACAATACAAGTTTTTATAATACTGCTACTTGAGATGTCAAATGTTTCCACCCGGAACTTGTTTTGTCGCGGTTTTTGCCGATTGTTCGCGATTGAGGTTACGTTTTTTCGATTTTTCAGAAACTCGTATTTATAAAGTCACAAAATAATGTTTTTTTTTTCACAATTTATGAAACACTCAGTCAACACGTCCCGCACTTCGCACTCCGTAACATGAACGTTCAAATTCAAGCTCTCCGCGGGTCTGTACAGAGTAAAGACGTAACCAAAAACATCGTGTCACTCGTACTCGTAACCAAAAACTTTCCGCCGGATCGGTACGAACGGAAGGCGTCTCGATCAATAAAAACTCGCCGCTTCCGTCATCGGAGCACTCATACAAAACTACCACGAAATTTTTTCGTGGTAGTTTTGTATTCTACGACGACGACATTCTAGACGACATTCTAGAAGATAATAAACTCTAAAATATTTCTAATATGCTTGTAAAAGTACATTTTTTTTCAAATACTTTCGACAAATTCCTCGATCCGTTTCCTTAGATTTGAGGGGGTGGGGTATTAATTCCGAACATTGAATAAACCGAACGCTCAAAATTCCGAAATTTTTATCTAATAATCAATACTTTTAGAAATTTTATAATTCCAAATTTTTTTCACCAGAATTATCATGTAACCCCAAATAATAGTTTAGTAAGGGGTTTAATTATACTAATCATGGGGTAGACTGATCGAGCGTCGACATGAAAATACAGCACATAAAAAAAGCGCCAACTTTCATTAGTTAGAAAGTTCATAGTTCCGAAAACCTATAGTGTTAGAAATTCGAGTTCCTGAAAGATCAAAGTTCGGATAGCAAAAAATTCCGAAAATGAGATTATCGATGAGACTCATGAATAGCTGAGCATCATATTCATAATAAAGCGTGGAGGATGATCACAACTCTGAAATACTTTTACCTCGAAAATCGAAACTCTGAACGAATACTACCAGGAAAGATCAAAACTCCGAAAAAGTACTACCCCGACTGATCCAACTCCGAAAGACCAAAACTCCGAAAATCTGAATTACCAACACTGTCAAAATAAACCTCAATGATAGTCTTTTCAAGTTTTGAAACTTTATTTAAAGTTCTAATAGCTGAACACTACCCTACCCCTAGCCGCCACCCCCCTCTACCTTTGATTCTTTTGTTTTTCTTTAACAACTTTTCAAAATATAAACTTACGTCGTCATTCCATCACAGACAATAAAAAATATTGAACACTTCAGAAAGACTATTCCTGAGTGAAAGTTCTTCTTTCAGAAATGGTTGTGTTATTTATGCTGCTATCTTAAGACATCACATTCCAGAATCATTTAATTATTCGCAGGCAGGCTCTGTTTTGGTTTATTTTTCCAATTGTTTGGAAACCTTTTTTTTTTAGATCTTTCCAATTATTCGCAAGTAAATTTGTATTATAATCCAACATCATGAACCAGGAAAATTTTCAATTGAATTATTTTCTCTTTTTTCCATTTATTTTTTTGGTTTCATTTTTTGCGTTTCACGTTTTTTTTAACCCTTCAATTTTTTCGAAAACTTTCCTTCTTTTTTTCGTATAAATTTTTTATTTTATTGTTTTTTTTGGGTAATTTCTAAACCTTTTTTCTTACTTTAATTTTTTCGACATATTTTTTTTTCTACTGTTTTTTCAACCTGTTTTTATTTTATAATTATATTTTCAATACTATATACTATGTCAGCAGTAGGGAGTTGTTTTGTTTTTCTTGAACAATTTTTTTTTTAATTAAAGGTTTTCGGAACATTTTTCCATTTGTTCCTTTTGTTTGGTTTGGATAAATTATTTTTATTGAATCTTTTTATTAAGAATGTTTTTCAATCTATTTTGTTTTTTTTTTTTTATTTTGGATTTAAAAAAATTTTCAAGACCTTTACAAAAATATATTTTCATTTCGTTACAGCAGCCGAGAGATGTTATGTTTTCTTTAAAAAAAAAATTTCACCACACCTGCTCGGAAAGTTGATCGCAGGTGCGATGTAAAATCGTTTACGCTCCACGGGAGTAATATACTATTTCCATTGAAGTTTTTCGAAACATTTTTTTCATTCGTTTTTTTTTGTTTTGAATGAATTAATGTTTTTTAAACCCTCTTTCCTTGGAATTTTCAAAAGATTTCTTCTTTTTTTTTGTCTTCTTCTATTACTATAATTTTTTAAGCATTTTTAAGGATTTTTTAAGGAATTTAATTTGATACAACCTTTTAATTAGCAAAAAAAATGTAAGGAAATGTTTTAAAAAAATGAGAATCATCAATTCGGTATAATCTTAAAGAAATTTATTTTTGTCGTAAATAGTGGTGTTCTACACCGGTTCGTTATAAATTATTATTGATGCTGTGTAGTCGGCTCTACATTTGGGGCACTTCTTCGATGGCTGTCTCTGCAGAACCTCGGCGCATTGCTGGCAGGAACAATTGTGACCACACGGGATGAACCCGTGGGTCACAGGGTTCTTCAAGCAAATCACACATTTTGGTACTGTAAAAGAAAAAAAAATTAGCGTATGTTTTAAATAGCTGCTAAATACAAAGTTAAAAATGAACATAACGGCGGACCGAACTTCTCACTCATGTAGGTGAATAATAAATATACCTTTGATAATAAGAATAAGATTATTATTAAAAACACTTCTGATAATAGAATAATAAATGAACCTTTAAATGGTGTCAGTCAACTAACATTTGTAAATCAAAGTTCCGTTGTTTAAAATTTTTTCAAGCTTTATAATTCTCTTATTTTTCCTCCAACTCTATTGTATGGAAAATATTTACAACCACAAAGGAAGTACGCAATTGAAGATTATTACTCAAAGTACAGAAATACTCAGATTGGAACCCATTTATCGAATAATGTCGTCCGCATCCACACCTCGAAAAGCGTGGGCAAAAGCACACAATTCACAGGGCTAAAAGCTCGGTGAACACGTGCTCTCGGCTGCATAAATGCATGCATACGACACACTCAACAATCAAAAGTCGCTGTATTTTTACTTGTGGTTTTATTTCGCTATCAAATATTTTTTTTTGAAATTGTTAACTATTATCGCGTCATGAAAAAAGAATATACAGGCCCAGATTGAACCCATTACTTGAACGATGTCGTCCGCATCCACACTTCGAGAAGCGCGGGCAAAAGCACACAATTCACTAAGCTAAAAGCTTCGTAAACACGTGCTCTCGGCTGCATAAATGCATGCATACGACCCACTCAAATGCGGGTTAGCTTATCACAAGTCGCTGTATTTTTTCTTGTAGTTTCATTCCGTAGACGAAATCGGATAAGCTAATTTGAAGTCGCTCACTTATATAACCTTCACAACTTGAATATAATTTTACGTAATAATTTGAAATTTTGCACACAAATAGGGCAATCGTTTAATTCTTCTTAATTTTTTGAATCTTGAAAAATACTTTTAATATAGCAGTTACAAAACATCAGCCCGTCAGCTCAAAAGACTAACAAACATTCCAATTGAATACTTAGATACAATCTTACCCAATACAAGCCTGTTTACTTTAGTGTTTTTTGAGCGTTTAAAAATTTCTTCCTATCTTTTTTACAAATCTAAGGAGCTGCTTCATAATATTCCGCAGTTATGTTCTCATTGTTTATTCATATTTACTGTAAAAACGTTGACGTCATTTTATCTATTTACTTTGTTACTTCATTCAAATTACTTTTTTTAAATGCTTCATTTCTTTTTTTTTAAGTAAGACTACACTGAAAATTATCGTCAACATTTTTTATTTACAACATACGGCTATAGTAACATTACGGAAGATGCAAAATAGATTCACACAGGTATCTAATTGAAATACGTTATTGTAAATGTCGAAGTTATCATAATAAAAAATATACGTTCCAAAAGACTAAATTAATTTGAGTTAGAAAAAACATTAATAAAATTCAGTAATAAAAAACATTAATGAAAAAAACATATTAATACGATTTCATGGTATTGAAAATCAGTAGAAATTATTAAAAAAATACGTGGTCACTGTGTTTCCTGACCAGCATTTAAGGATGTTCCTCTGGTTGTTTGCGGGACGAGTCGTCTGAGGGGGGTCTCTATGCTAATACACAAACCAGGCTCAGCATAGCCAACTGAAATCTTGCTTATCAACGATTAAGAAAGTAGCTACACTATACCTGTACTATGAAGTACAAATGGTCCCACTTTTGGAATATAGTTTAATGAAGTATATCCAAGCTTATTGCATTCGTTATAAACATTAATATTCATATTAATCATCGTTGATTTGTAACAGAAAATTTGGCAATATTGTTTTTTGTTTTCAAAGTTTGCATCCGTGACGCGCATGGGCCATGTAGTATTCGAGGTTTTGTGCTTCGAGAACTCCGTGATCATATGGTTACTTATGCTACTCTAACCTATAACCGAACGTTTGCAGACATAGCTTTTTTATCTATTGGATACAAGTAAATAATGAGTAAACAATACCGATGGAAGCGTAAACTCGTAACGGAACAAGTTTATTTGCAGAGATTGGCGCAATCGAAAAAAAAAACCCTGCCGTTGTCAAATGTAATAACGACGAAGATCCGAGAACGAAAGATGAAACTTCGCAAGCGCACGAAAACTCTCAGAATTTACGTCAGGTTGATCAAGACAAAACAACTGTAAACAATAAATCACACTCTGTCGAGGGACGACGTATTGTCGATCTATAATTGCTCGCACGATTTCTGAAATGTACCATGTGCAAAGAAGTTCTCTCAATGCCTTTGTTTTGGACGAAAATGATGGCGTCACCCTACTATTGTCCGAAATCGTCCATGGCAAACCCCGTGTTATGAAATCGTCAATTGTCATAAAAGCCGTTGTAGATTTCTTTAAAAAAAACTATTGAAATTTGATTTATTATGATTTATTCAAAGATAGTCTGTGATTTCCTCATTAATTATTTTTTCTTTTCAGCCAAAGACTTATAAACCCTCGTTTCCATTTGTTTTCACAGAAAAAAACTACCCAAAAAAGTACAAAATTTTCAAAAAATTGGCAAGATCAAGAATGATTTACATTCAGCACTAAAATTTATAATATCAATAATAGGACAAGTATTTCATTGTCTCTTGAGGATGGAGTATTTAAAAAAAAGCAAAAATAAGTTCGTTATTGAAAAAAGTCACCAATGTATAAAAATAAAAATCGGTCCAAAAGAACAGAGCCCAGAAAAAAAATCAAGATAAAACAAAACGTGGAGAAAAAAATTTCAAACGAAAAAAATTAGATTGAAAAATAATTTCGGCCGTAGTACTTGGCGAGTTTTTTGCTTAGGTAGAATCACGTAATGTATTTTTCATGGTACGAACTAAATTTTGTGTGCAGATTTGTAATCAGCGATCCCGAAAACCCCCGAGTACAAAGTTTTGAGCTAGTTGCACGTAAGGAAAAATGTGTGTTTCAAAGGGTCAAATTGATATTTTTTTTTGCGTGAATTATTCCGACCTTACCATCTGTCAACACGGATCTACGAGAAGTCCGCAAAAAACACGCTGTTTACGCGTCTCGCGTCAAAACTACCGTCAAACTTTCCGTGGTATGGGTACAAAGGAAAGGACCAATGGGAACTCGCTACTTTTGTCGCCGAAGACCGGCTTCGGTGGAAACGGGTTTTGATGGGCATCAAAACGCCTTTGATTGTGTCGTCTGCGCGCATATACAAACACACCAAATCCTTCAATGTGTTAGAATTTTTGCATAATCTTTACCCTGTGCAAAGTTTTTTCTCAGCAAATACGGTATCAATCGTGCTGAATTAAGGCTTAATCGAAAGATTTTTTCATAATTAGTCTCCAGTTCAATTTTCAAGTCATCATCTGTCTCCTAAGCTTCGTAATTTGAGAAAATGACTTTCAGTTTTTACCCCCACTACCGAATTTCACTTTATTCAGAGATAATATACTCTGGCGAGCCTCGGGCCAGCAGACGACAGAGCTGTCAAATGTACTTGTCCCGAGACTCTACCGAGTCTCTTGATAATGAAGAAGTAGTTTAGTTTATTTCTTCCAGGTATACCCTCTCGGGCTTTTACACAGTTCCCCCCCCTGATTACATTCCCCTCTTATCTATTATTTCTCCTTCATCTCATTTCCATCACACATTTCTTTTTTCTTCTTCAGTTCTCATCATCCAATCGTATTCTCTTACATAGTCACACAGTTCCTGTACTGGTTCATCCATTAATGCCTAATTTATTATCTTTTCCAACTCTTCATTAACATTTGACAGCTCTGTCTGTCGTCTGCTTGCCCGAGGCTCACCCGAGTATATTATCTCTGAATAAAACGATTTCAAGGGTGGGGGGAAACTCTTTCTTGAATTACTAAGCCCAGGCGTCATCTTATGATTTGAAATTTCAACTGGAGACTAATTAAGTTATCCCCCCTCGATTGAGCCATAAATCAACCCGATTGATGCCGTAATTGCTGAGAAAAATCTTTGCACGGGCAAAATTATGCGATGATCGAAGTATGAGTGCGTGTATGTATATGACACAGAGGAAGGGCTCGTGTGGCCATTGTGTTTCTGATTGGTCGCGACTGACGACATATCCCTGTGTTCCCATTCGACAAAAAGTTTTGGATACGAGTAACACGAATAACACTAATACGTCTTCATATGAATGTGTCCTTTCATTTCGCGGACATACAGAAACGTTCGAAAATCGGAAATCGGGAAAAGAGTTCAAGAGACTCGGCAGAGTCTCGGGTTCAAGTGTCGACGAAAGAAAAGTGCGAAGACGTTAATAAAAAAAGTCAACGTCAGTGGATGACGAAAAAGTGTTAGGTCAAGAGACTCGTCAAGAGTGTTGTAATAGTGTGTGTAGTGCTGGGTTAAGTGCGGTTCCTATCTATATCGCTAAAGTGTCAGCTGTCACAGCTGCAATATCTATATCTGTAATGTGTCAGCTGTCAAAGCTGCAAATTTATATTCGAGTGTTGACAAACCGAAAATGCGGAAGTACGTACATGAAAAAAAGTTATTTCGATTCAGTGAACGATTAAAATAATACGTATAAGATCGTGATTCCGGGTGGTCCAATTAATAAGTGATAGAAATTTCGCTCATGTGTCAGTTGTACAAGTCGCAGGCTCATATTCCAGTGTCGACAAACAGAAGTGCGAAAACGTAAAAAAAAATATTTTAAAGTTCAGTGATTAACATAAAAGTGTTTCAATGAATTAATTTGTGAAAAAATATTAAATAATTTTAAAAAATCCGCGAATTCGTGTAGCTGGATTAAGTGCTATAAAATACATCGAAACATAACCTCAATGATTCAGTGGCAAACGTTTTAAAAATGTGTGAACTCCCAAATCAATGGTGTTGATGTTTAGATCGTGGAACGCAACGAGATTTTTTTTTTCAAGCATGTCCCTCATATTTTTGTCCCACATCAAGACATATTTTTCGTAAAAGGGAGTGTGTGCGTGATGAAACCTAGTGACCAAAATGTATCTTGTTCATTAATAAAAACTTGTAAAAACAAGGAGTGTTGATGAAATGTTTATTTTCAAAAATTTACATGTGACTATTCTTGTGGAATCATGATTTTCAATACTTTTCAGTTGCGGTCTACGAATCAACCAAAAAACTCCCAATATTCTACACGCTAGGCTAACTTCCTTCGCTTTTCCTTTTAGGCATTCGACTACAGCTTTTCTTATCAACTGGAGTTTCGCTGATTATGTGAACGTTGTATTCACGGAACATCTTCGCCAACAAGTTTACACATCAAAATGTCAGCAATAATATGATGACATGACTCGGTCAGGCTTGTGCAAGATTCGAGTGAAACCTCAATTATGACAAAAAAATCAAGATATTGAATATTTCTTCAATTCTGTAGTGTGCATTGTAGCAGAATTGCTATAAATGTTTCTATACAGTATCAACTTCATCCTCCCGGCAATGTTTCTTCTCATAGCATTAAAATTCTTATCGCTGAGATGCAATAAAAGTTTGTGTCAAAATTTTTCCCTACTCCGAAGACACCGCAGGCTGTAGTAAACTGAATTGAGGTTCTTCGCTTTGTCCATTAGGTTTGAATGGAACTACCAAAGCTGACGCAATGGACCATTTACTATTCTTAATGAATACATTAAAACTATTGTCTCTTTCGCATAAGAGATAATGGTTGTTAGTTGCAGCTCAACGGCAACACTGTTTTCTTTGCAAATAATTGATACGAATTTTCATTGTTTGGTAACGGTCAATTCTTTTTGTAAATTCTTTATTCAAGATTAAATTACTTTTGCCATAAAGTATTTCAATGTGAAAATGTATTCTGTGGACAATCTACTTTTCACTTTTCTTTGAAAAAAAAAAAAAAAAAAAAAAAAAAAACGACGAAGCAGGCTCGTTCCACTCTTACCATAAATTAAATAAAGAACTGAGACAAAATTAAAATCGGATATGAGAATTATGATTTTAAACAAAAACTATAAAATTATGAATGAAGTGAAAATAAGAATTCATACACATGGTACATCAGGTAGCATAATAGCATAAACCATCATTTTCATCAGACCTATTAATGAATTCATATATTAAAGTTTTGATAAACATGGTCCGTCGTTGTCTTACAGAATGGAATGTGCACTTTCATCCAGTCATCATTTATCCAAGCTGATAAGATACCTTTATGTTATTCGATATAGATGAACCCAAAGTGTTGCAAAAGGTAGCTTGCGTGGAAGCAGAAATTTTAAATTGCTTTAGCCGGTCGAGGCAATGTCTCTTATTTTTTACGTGCAGTTTTATTTTCTATTGGTTATTTACATTCGCGAATTAAAGTTGCATTTTCATTCTGAAAGTGAAATTTAGGGTCAAAATTTTCATTCATGAAAGCAAAATTGAATTTTTTCCCTTCAATTCTAGGAATTACAATTTTCAATTTTTTTTGTTCCCATTAGGGGAATGGATATGTTTTTGCAAATTGATTCGCTAATTTCAATTCGAGTATGTTTGAATACTCGAATGTGGATTTTTAATTAGTTAAAGTATTAGTAAAATTTGAATTTTTAATTAGTTAGTAAAATTAGTAGTATTTGAAACTCGCAACAATAGCCGCTTCTGTGGAAGTCTCCAAAAACAACCAAATCCCTCCAAAAAATGGTAACTCAATTTTCGTAAAAAGAAAAATTCGGGCTTCTCAAAAATATAATAAATCAACATAAATATACTAAAGTATATAAAGCCAATTACGTCGGAGCGAGTATTTAATTATAAAGTATTTGAATCACAGAAAAGAACTACCCAAAAAAGAACAAAATTCTTAAAAAATTGGCAAGATCGAGAATGATTTACATTCAGCACTAAAATTTATAATATTATTAATAGGACAAGTATTTCATTGTCGCTTGAGGATGGAGTGTTTAAAAAAAAGCACAAATCAGTTGGCTAATGAAAAAAGTCACCAATGTACAAAAATAAAAATCAGTCAAAAGAACAGAGCCCAGAAAAAAAATAAAGATAAAACAAAACGTGGGGAAAAAAATTTCAAACGAAAAAAATTAAATTGAAAAATAATTTCGGCCAAAGTACTTGGCAAGTTCGTACCATAAGGAATGCATTACGTGATCCTAGCTAAGCAAAAAACTCGCCAAGTACTTTGGCCGAAATTATTTTTCAATTTAATTTTTTTCGTTTGAAATTTTTTTCCCCACGTTTTGTTTTATCTTTATTTTTTTTCTGGGCTCTGTTCTTTTGACTGATTTTTATTTTTGTACATTGGTGACTTTTTTCATTAGCCAACTGATTTGTGCTTTTTTTTAAACACTCCATCCTCAAGCGACAATGAAATACTTGTCCTATTAATAATATTATAAATTTTAGTGCTGAATGTAAATCATTCTCGATCTAGCCAATTTTTTAAGAATTTTGTTCTTTTTTGGTTAGTTCTTTTCTGTGATTCAAATACTTTATAATTAAATACTCGCTCCGACGTAATTGGCTTTATATACTTTAGTATATTTATGTTGATTTATTATATTTTTGAGAAGCCCGAATTTTTCTTTTTACGAAAATTGAGTTACCATTTTTTGGAGGGATTTGGTTGTTTTTGGAGACTTCCACAGAAGCGGCTATTGTTGCGAGTAAATGTACTTGTCTCAGCTTTTTTTACGGCATTTATGCTGTTTTTTGCCCGTGATTTCTTTTCTTTTTGTCCAGCAATTGTTGTGTGACTTGGTTTTCCATCACACTACTATTTTCCCAACATAATTTGAATGAAAAGTTTAAACCGCATTGGAGTAAAATTTCTATCTTTCATTTTCATACATTTTCCATTCAAATTAAGCTACTGCAGGGAAAATTGTGTGTATCAATGAAAAATTAAGTATTATAACGCTCTAAAGACCAAAGTATCCAACTCAGCACTTGTTATAAATTTTTCCATGCGGTGTCATTCCAAAAAAGTTATTTGGATGTAAACTTTATCCACCTTTCGACAGTTTTAATTCAGAATGTTTAAATAAAACTATTCGAATGAATATTGTGTCTAAAATTGGGAACGAAAAGATTACTTGAATGCGACTCAAGTAATATTTGTCGTTTTTATCTCCATATTTTTTAAAGCGCTAAAGTTTTCATTAAATTATTTTTTATATTTCTACCACATGAAAATAATCTCAAATTTTCACAGCGGTCTCATATTATCATACTAAAAAATAATATATAATATATAAAAATGATGAATAAATCCTTACTTTTAGAATTATTATTTCATCTTCTAGTTTATTGACATCCATTTTCTTGATTTTCTTACATTATTAATTTAAACACGGTTTGTTCTACCATTAACATTGATTTTGTCGATTCGTTCGAAAACTGATTGATGTGAAACTTTCGCGATCTTTCTAACCAACCAATAAGTATGACACTTCCGCGATCTTTATAACCAACGAACTAAGGGATAGTCATAGCTGACACTTCCGCGATATAACCAAACGCGATATGGTCAGCTGTCACATTCATTGATCGAATATCACCACAATTTCTACCAATATTACTAGTGTCACTAGAACGGCGATTGCGAAAAAACACGCGAGCGTCGAAAATGTGTGTGAAAATTTTCACAAATTTTTAATGCATGCTATTTTGAAATAAATTCATATCTCCAGTACCTTTCAACCTACAGAGTTCTAGTTAGGCACAATCGAAAGGAAAAAAAAAATAAAAAATACGTGAACTAACAGTGTTTCCCAAGGCGCTATAATTTAATAAATTTTACGGAAACCAGATTTGAACGTTTTCGAAAACAGTTGGGAAACGCGATCGTTGGAGTAAATGAGTCTTGTACCGACTTGTCTTTGCATGAACAGTATATGTAAATGTACTTGTCTCGAGTCGCTACCGCGACTCTTAATGAGTGATTAGTTTGGTACTCAATTGGAATTTCCGATTTTTTATTCGGTACATAATTTAAATACTTGTGATTTCTATTCAGAAATTGAAATTTAGTTGATAATTCGGAATACCCTAAATTAATAAAAACAGAATTCTAAATAAGAAAAATAATTTCAGTACCCCAAATTTCCGTTGGTGAATTGGTATTTGGTATATAATTTAAATTTGCCAAAAATACCCTAACAAAACCCTGCCAAAAAACGCCTAAAATAATTACAACCCCAAATAAACATACAAAAAAATGCCAGAATAGATTTGAGGAAAGAAGTCCCTGGCCAAAAAGGAAAAATAAAATTCGAAAAAAGGAATACTCCCTCTCCTCTCAAAAAAACCTTAACAAAACCCTGTCAAAAAAACGCCTTTGATTACTACCCCCCAAAAAAATATGGAAAAAATGGCAGAATAGATTTGAAAAAAGAAGCCCCTTGCCAAAAAGAAAAAAAATAATGCTACGGAAAAAATCGAACGAATCGCTATCACAAAAAATACCGAAAAAATGCTACAACTCTTGCCAGCAAAAAAAAAAGAAATTCGAGAGAAAAAACAACCCAGCCGAACTAGTTCCCTGAAACGTACCAAACACCCACCAGAAAAAAAACCCTAGAAAAAACTACTTCCTCCTCTCCACCCAAAAAAGTGGAGCATCCGATGAAAAAAAAACAGACTCTTAAAGAAAAATAATTGCTGCATAAGAAAAATAACTACTCGACAACATGAAATATGAAGAAGCCAATGAGTTACGTTCAGGACTAAAATTTATAATATCAATAATGGGACAAGTATTTCATTGATGCTCGACAATAGATTCATGAGAAAATTTAAAAAAAAGCAGTTAGTGGTTGAAAAGAAAACCAGCCTAGCAAAAAGAAAAACCGGTCCAAATGAAAAAATAAAAATGGGGTGTATAACAAACAAATGATAAACCTAGTTTATAAAAAAATCGAGGAGACAATAATTTACGTTTAGTGCTGAAATTTTTAATATCAATAACAGGACAAGTATTTCATTGGAGCTTGATAATATAATAGACTTATAAGAAATATTTAAACAATCAATCGAAAAGAGTTACCAATCTACAAAAAGAAGAATCGGTCGAAAAAAACAGTACCCAAATGAAAATAAATGAAAGGGTTTTAACAAACAAAAGAACCTAATCTACAAAAAATTAAAGAGACAACGATTTATGTTCAGCGTTGAAATAATATGCTTGAGAATAGATCAACGAGAAAACAAAAATAACTTGGTTTTCAAAAGAGGTACCAAGTTACAAAAATAGTCATACATATAAAAACGAGTCTGGAAACAGGATCAAAGAGAAAAAAGAGTAATTGGTGGATAACAAAAAAAAATAGTGTACAAAAAATTAAAAATCGTAAAAGATGATTATTCACGTTCAGCACTTACATTTAGAATGATATTTATTGGTGTTTGAGAAAAGATTAACAACAAATAGTTTTCGAAAGTGCAATTCTTCCACATTGTTCGCTCGATGGGAATGGAAAAATCTTATTGGTAACAATTTGTTAAACGTTCACCACCGTACGTTCAGCGTATACGCACAGAGTACTTGTCCGGCCCATAACTTTTTATGCAAATTGCTCATTCAAGAAAAAATCAAATTAGAGGTGAAGTCATAGAACCCATGGAGTCCAATCTCTTCAAACAAGCTTCACACGAATCCTTGCTTTCATCGAATCCATTAGTCCAATGAAAATTTTGCTCCAAAGTTTGTATTTATTGACTCAGCAGATTTGAGATTGTGGAAAGAAACTTTTACGAACTCGGTCGACCAATGAGCGCTCTCTCACAACACACACGAAACATTTCCAATGGTTCAGTATATATTTCAAGTCGGAGGTATAAAATGTGCGCACTGTTCGCACAAACACAAACTTATAAAAAATAATCTAGCTGTTTCCCTCGGGATAACCTCGCATCATACGCGATATTTGATATCGACTTAAATGGAATACGATAGTCTTTGTTGTCATTATTACAAAATTGTCATATTAGGACTCTGTTCAGCGAAATTGGTTCATCATTTTCTAAAGCTGCTGCTCACATACAACCAGCATTATTACGAAATTGTCATATTAGGACTCTGTTCAGCTAAATTGGTTCATCATTTTCTAAAGCTGCCTGCTCACATACAACCAGCAATGTTATTGTTCTTATAATACGACGGGAAACAACTTAACTTAACTTAATAATAACTTATCATCTGCTGCTATGAAAAAAACTTATAGTTCATGTGGAAATATTACTGCAATAAAAAACGCTTTGCTTTTTCGCGAGTGGTCCCCGATTTTTTCTTGAATGAGCAATTTGCATAAAAAGTTATGGGCCGGACAAGTACTCTGTGCGTATACGCTGAACGTACGGTGGTGAACGTTTAACAAATCGTTACCAATAAGATTTTTCCATTCCCATCGAGCGAACAATGTGGAAGAATTGCACTTTCGAAAACTATTTGTTGTTAATCTTTTCTCAAACACCAATAAATATCATTCTAAATGTAAGTGCTGAACGTGAATCATCATCTTTTACGATTTTTAATTTTTTGTACACTATTTTTTTTTGTTATCCACCAATTACTCTTTTTTCTCTTTGATCCTGTTTCCAGACTCGTTTTTATATGTATGACTATTTTTGTAACTTGGTACCTCTTTTGAAAACCAAGTTATTTTTGTTTTCTCGTTGATCTATTCTCAAGCATATTATTTCAACGCTGAACATAAATCGTTGTCTCTTTAATTTTTTGTAGATTAGGTTCTTTTGTTTGTTAAAACCCTTTCATTTATTTTCATTTGGGTACTGTTTTTTTCGACCGATTCTTCTTTTTGTAGATTGGTAACTCTTTTCGATTGATTGTTTAAATATTTCTTATAAGTCTATTATATTATCAAGCTCCAATGAAATACTTGTCCTGTTATTGATATTAAAAATTTCAGCACTGAACGTAAATTATTGTCTCCTCGATTTTTTTTATAAACTAGGTTTATCATTTGTTTGTTATACACCCCATTTTTATTTTTTCATTTGGACCGGTTTTTCTTTTTGCTAGGCTGGTTTTCTTTTCAACCACTAACTGCTTTTTTTTTAATTTTCTCATGAATCTATTGTCGAGCATCAATGAAATACTTGTCCCATTATTGATATTATAAATTTTAGTCCTGAACGTAACTCATTGGCTTCTTCATATTTCATGTTGTCGAGTAGTTATTTTTCTTATGCAGCAATTATTTTTCTTTAAGAGTCTGTTTTTTTTTCATCGGATGCTCCACTTTTTTGGGTGGAGAGGAGGAAGTAGTTTTTTCTAGGGTTTTTTTTCTGGTGGGTGTTTGGTACGTTTCAGGGAACTAGTTCGGCTGGGTTGTTTTTTTTCTCGAATTTCTTTTTTTTTGCTGGCAAGAGTTGTAGCATTTTCTCGGTATTTTTTGTGATAGCGATTCGTTCGATTTTTTCCGTAGCATTATTTTTTTTCTTTTTGGCAAGGGGCTTCTTTTTTCAAATCTATTCTGCCATTTTTTCCATATTTTTTTGGGGGGTAGTAATCAAAGGCGTTTTTTTGACAGGGTTTTGTTAAGGTTTTTTTGAGAGGAGAGGGAGTATTCCTTTTTTCGAATTTTATTTTTCCTTTTTGGCCAGGGACTTCTTTTCCTCAAATCTATTCTGGCATTTTTTTGTATGTTTATTTGGGGGTTGTAATTATTTTAGGCGTTTTTTGGCAGGGTTTTGTTAGGGTATTTTTGGCAAAAGGCTTTTTTCCTCAAATTGTTTCATTTTTTTAAAGGGGGAGGGGGCCAGGGATTTTCCTTTTTGGCCAGGGAGTTTTCTTTCTCAAATTCTCAAATCTATTCTGGCATTTTTGATATGTCTTTTTGGGGGTTTCATTATTTTTTGGGTTAGGGGGGGGATAACTTATTGTGACAACAGATGGAAACGGGAGTCAAACAAATGTACTTGTCCAGGGTTTTTTCCCCGGGGAGGGGACATGTCCCCCTTGTTAAAACCCCTTGATATCACTCTTTTTTTTCTCAACACCTCTAAAGCCTAGAGTTTTTTCGTATTTGCATGATTACATCATGAATTTATTTGAATGACAAATTGATATCTACTGTCCACTCCACTCATACCCGATTAGATAATTGGATTGATCATATACTATAAATACTATAAATTTACTCTTATATGATTCGCTATTACTATAGAAGCGTTGCCGTGTTTTTAAAAACTTCAATAGCTAAATACATACATAAAAATTCTGGGAATAATGATTTACAACTTGGAAGCAAAGTGTTGTTAATTCACTTCGACATTAGAAGGACATTTGAAGAACAGTGAGTTTAGGAAGTGAATCATAAAAATTTAATGCTTCTTTAACGGCTTCCAAGTTGTCCATGAAAATAAAAAAAATATATCGAGAAATCGTAGCAGAATAGATATGAAGAGTTTCTCCCCAAGTTATGAATCGATCCGATATACAATTTTGAAAAATTATCTTCGTTATTGAGACGATTCGTTATTGAGAGGAGCCCCAGAATTACGATTTTCTATAAAAGCAAGATGCTTGAAAATTGCAATGTATCATCATCGACTCATGAGTTTAATATTCCTTCAAATATCGAACAATATTATTCATATCGGTGAACCTAAAAACCCCCGCGTGCCAACTTTTGCTTTTCTTTAACGATTTTCGCAGTTCTTGTCCGCCATATTGTATCCGCCATCTTGAATTTTGAAATTTTGGGTGCAGATTTGTAATCAGCGACCCCGAAAACCCCCGAGTACCATATTTTGCTTTCATCAAACAATTTTTGCATTTGTTGTTCGCCATATTGGATTCACCATCTTGAATTTGTAAATTTTGAGTGCAGATTTGTAATCAGCGACCGATTAAACCCCCGAGTACAAAGTTTTGAGCTAATTGCACTTAAGGAAAAATGTGGGTTTCAAAAGGTCAAATTGATATTTTTTTTTTGAGTGAATTATTCCGGCCTTACCATCTGTCAACACTCTGATAGAATTTGCGACTTTGACATACAAATTAGTTCAAATTTCTTCCGCATTTTCGGTTTGTCAACACTCGAATATGAATTTGCAGCTTTGACAGCTGACACATTAGCGATATAGATAGAAAATCGTCAGCCGCGACAAAAATATGTCGTCACTCGCGACCAATCAGAAACTCGATAGCATCAAAAGGCCTTTCGTTGTGTCGTATACAGACACGTCAAACTTCCGATGTGTTGGTATTTTTAGATTAATCTTGAGCCTGTGATAAGTTTTTTCTCAGCAAATACGACATCAATCGTGCTCATTTAAGGCCCAATCGAAAGATCTTTTCATAGTTAGTCTCCAGTTCAATTTTCAAGTCATCATCTGTCTCCTGAGCTTCGTAATTCGAGAAAATGACTTTCAGTTTTTACCCCCACCACCGCGAATCGTTTTATTCAGAGATAAAATACTCGGGCGAGCCTCGGGCAAACAGACGACAGACAGAGCTGTCAAATGTACTTGTCCTGAGACTCTATCGAGTCTCTCGATCGGGCGAGCTTCGGGCAAACAAACGACAGACAGAGCTGTCAAATGTACTTGTCCTGAAACTCTACTGAGTCTCTTGATAGTTAAAATGATGGGCCAAATTTGCAAAATACATTTTGCGATTGAAATTATGTACTGAATTTTACATCTCGATTTGGAATTTGAAGTCATTTAAATTATATACCAAATACCAATTCACCAACGGAAATTTGGGGTACTGAAATTATTTTTCTTATTTAGAATCCTGTTTTTATTAATTTAGGGTATTCCGAATTATCAACTAAATTTCAATTTCTGAATAGAAATCACAAGTATTTAAATTATGTACCGAATAAAAAATCGGAAATTCCAATTGAGTACCAAATTAATCACTCATTTTAAATACTACTAATTTTACTAACTAATTAAAAATCCAAATTTTACTAATACTTTAACTAATTAAAAATCCAAATTCGAGTATTCAAAAATACTCGAATTGAAATTAGCGAATCAATTTGCAAAAACATATCCATTCCCCTAATGGGAACAAAAAAAATTGAAAAATGTAATTCCTAGAATTGAAGGGAAAAAATTCAATTTTGCTTTCATGAATGAAAATTTTTTACCCTGAATTTCACTTTCAGAATGAATATGCGACTTTAATTCGCGAATATAAATAACCAATAGAAAATAAAACTGCACGTAAAACATAAGAGACATTCAGCACAGCGGTAAACCATTTTCAGACAAACTGATTATAAAATTGCCCCGACCGGCTAAAGCAATTTAAGATTTCTGCTTCCACGCAAGCTACCTTTTGCAACACTTTGGGTTCATTTATATCGAATAACATGAAGGTATCTCATCAGCTTGGATAAATGATGACTGGATGAAAGTGCACATTCCATTCTGTAAGACAGCGACGGAGCATGTTTATCAAAACTTTAATATAAGTATTCATTAGATGGTTTGATGAAAATGATGGTTTATGCTATTATGCTACCTGATGTACCATGTGTATGAATTCTTATTTTCACTTCATTCATAATTTTATATTTTTTGTTTAAAAACATAATTCTCATATCCGATTCTAATTTTGTCTCAGTTCTTTATTTAATTTATGGTAAGAGTGGAACGAGCCTGCTTCCTTGTTTCTTTTTTTTTTTTTTTTTTTTTTTTCAAGGAAAAGTGAAAAGTAGATTGTCCACAGAATACATTTTCACTTTGAAATACTTTATGGCAAAAGTAATTTAATCTTGAATAAAGAATTTACAAAAAGAATTGACCGTTACCAAACAATGAAAATTCGTATCAATTATTATTTGCAAAGAAAACAGTGTTGCCGTTGAGCTGCAACTAACAACCATTATCTCTTATGCGAAAGAGACAATAGTTTTAATGTATTCATTAAGAATAGTAAATGGTCCATTGCGTCAGCTTTGGTTGTTTAATTCAAACCTAATGGACAAAGCGAAGAACCGCAATTCAGTTTACTACAGCCTGCGGTGTCTTCGGAGTAGGGAAAAATTTTGACACAAACTTTTATTGCATCTCAGCGATAAGAATTTTAATGCTATGAGAAGAAACATTGCCGGGAGGATGAAGTTAATACTGTATAGAAACATTTACAGCAATTCTGCTACAATGCACACTACAGAATTGAAGAAATATTCAATATCTTGATTTTTTTGTCATAATTGAGGTTTCACTCGAATCTTGCACAAGCCTGACCGAGTCATGTCATCATATTATTGCTGACATTTTGATGTATAAACTTGTTGGCGAAGATGTTCCGTAAATACAACGTTCACATAATCAGCGAAACTCCAGTTGATAAGAAAAGCTGTAGTCGAATGCCTAAAAGGAAAAGCGAAGGAAGTTAGCCTAGCGTGTAGAATATTGGGAGTTTTTTGGTTGATTCGTAGACCGCAACTGAAAAGTATTGAAAATCATGACTCCACAAGAATAGTCACATGTAAATTTTTGAAAATAAACATTTCATCAACACTCCTTGTTTTTACAAGTTTTTATTAATGAACAAGATACATTTTGGTCACTAGGTTTCATCACGCACACACTCCCTTTTACGAAAAATATGTCTTGATGTGGGACAAAAATATGAGGGACATGCTTGAAAAAAAAATCTCGTTGCGTTCCACGATCTAAACATCAACACCATTGATTTGAGAGTTCACACATTTTTAAAACGTTTGCCACTGAATCTTTGAGGTTATGTTTCGATGCATTTTATAGCACTTAATCCAGCTACACGAATTCGCGGATTTTTTAAAATTATTTAATATTTTTTCACAAATCAATTCATTGAAACACTTTTATGTTAATCACTGAACTTTAAAATTTTTTTTTTACGTTTTCGCACTTCTGTTTGTCGACACTGAAATATGAGCTTGCGACTTGTACAACTGACACATGCGCGAAATTTCTATCACTTATTAATTGGACCACCCAAAATCACGATCTTATACGTATTATTTTAATCGTTCACTGAATCGAAATAACTTTTTTTCATGTACGTACTTCCGCATTTTCGGTTTGTCAACACTCGAATATAAATTTGCAGTTTTGACAGCTGACACATTAGAGATATAGATATTGCAGCTGTGACAGCTGACACTTTAGCGATATAGATAGGAACCGCACTTAACCCCGCACTACACACACTATTACAACACTCTTGACGAGTCTCTTGACCTAACACTTTTTCGTCATCCACTGACGTTGACTTTTTTTTTTTTTAACGTCTTCGCACTTTTCTTTCGTCGACACTTGAACCCGAGACTCTGCCGAGTCTCTTGAACTCTTTTCCCGATTTCTGATTTTCGAACGTTTCTGTATGTCCGCGAAATCAAAGGACACATTCATA
The DNA here is from genome assembly GCA_948107755.1 of Campoletis raptor. Classification (NCBI taxonomy): domain Eukaryota; kingdom Metazoa; phylum Arthropoda; class Insecta; order Hymenoptera; family Ichneumonidae; genus Campoletis; species Campoletis raptor. Next base: position 536,048 of record OX403623.1, read on the forward strand.
TGAAGACGTATTAGTGTTATTCGTGTTACTCGTATCCAAAACTTTTTGTCGAATGGGAACACAGGGATATGTCGTCAGTCGCGACCAATCAGAAACACAATGGCCACACGAGCCCTTTCTCTGTGTCATATACATACACGCACGCATACTTCGATCATCGCATAATTTTGCCCGTGCAAAGTTTTTTCTCAGCAATTACGGCATCAATCGGATTGATTTATGGCTCAATCGAGGGGGGATAACTTAATTAGTCTCCAGTTCAAATTTCAAATCATAAGATGACGCCTGGGCTTAGTAATTCAAGAAAGAGTTTCCCCCCACCCTTGAAATCGTTTTATTCAGAGATAATATACTCGGGTGAGCCTCGGGCAAGCAGACGACAGACAGAGCTGTCAAATGTACTTGTCCCGAGACTCTACCGAGTCTCTTGATTTCATCTATTTTCATTTATTTCAATTTAATTTAATCATAAAATGGTTTATTTTGAATTATTGTTAACATCGATTATATAATCGATGTTAACTTCACGTTTCTCGATGTCCGAGAGGCGGCCATGTTCATTATTTACGCGTCGCTGTCCGCTTGACAGTTTTTCAATATGGCGGCCGGGCGCCACATCGATCAACGATCGTGCGGTTTTTATTTATTATTTTGTCTTATTTTTCGTTAAAAGTTAGTATCGTCACAATATTTTATTATTATTTATTTTCCAGTATGTTTGGGATGTCGTGTACATCTCGTTCATGAAGATACGGCGGGAGGACCGTAGGCTCTTACGACGAGGAAATGACTGGATGGAACGGTCGAGTGGGTTCGATGCGTTCGGAATTCGGTGGCTGATGGAGGGTCCTTGGGGGCAGGATCACCCTGAGGATGATTGGGATCATCCAGCATGGTCGTCGCCCTTGGAAGTTTTAGCAGCCTACGACCCTGATTAAAGGCTTTAATATAAAAAGACTTTTTGAATATATATATATGTATGAGAGAAAAAGGAATATATATAATTATGTATGTAATGATCGAGTATGGGTGGCTCTTTTCCTTTGGGAAAGGGTGAATAAAGAGAGAAGAAAAAAAAATGTAAAATTGAATTCTTGTGTGATTATTTACGTTCCCTTTGCATGTGTAATTATTATTATTAATATCAAGAAAGAAAATATTTATTTTATTTGAGGAGAAAAATATTTTATTTTTATTTTTAATTTTTTTTTTGTTTTATAAAAAGGTTATATTTATTCTTATTATTACTATTAAAACACATTTTAAAGAGAGAAAAAAAAATATATTATTATTATTTGCTTTACATTTTCTCTCTCTTTTTTTTTATTAAAAATTTTGTTTGTTTATTAAAAGAAAAAAAATTTATTTACTGTGTTTTTTTGCATGTACCATCTCTTTTTCTTTTTTTAAAAAAAAAAATTTGTTGCTCTTTTCTTTTGGGTTATCTGGTATAATTCTTTAAATCTGACATTAAATGTAGTGAGCGGCAGTACGTGGGGGAAGTAGTATGTCTATATGGTTGGGTGGAATGTCCGTGAGCAGTCTATCTGCTACGGATCCATCCACAGCCAAGCCTCGAGTTATTAGGATTCTTTTGATGTCTAGACTTGTAGGCTTGTCTTGCAACCTTACTCCCAGTGACATGGAGTCACCGTGTCCACGACAGCATATTCCCTTTATTTTTAGGGGTCGTCTAGCTAAAATATCGTTCAGGAAATATGATTCACTATCGGGCCATGGCCCTTCGGTTTTGGGTTCGGTATTTTCTAAATGAACTTTTATGGCTAATCCTTGTCCCGTTTTTATTCGCGGAGGCAAAGGCCTTAGATCGTAATCGTTTACTACTAAAATACCTCCGAGGTCTACAAGATTGATAGTTGCAAATCCGTTTGTTTTTTGTAAAATGTTTGCTCTCAACCATGTTTCAGTTATCTTGATGGCACAGCACCCGATTTCCAATGGCTCTAGTAATCCCATTTCGAATATAGGAAATTCCTTGAGGTATCGTTCGATGGTGTCGCTATATTTCTCTATTCGATGGATATATTTTTTCTTTATGACATAAAAATGAGATGGGGTATATACTGTTCCCGTGTACACCACGTAGCTTTTTCCCAGTCGGTGGAGTGGAGATTTTGTCGGAATTAGTGTGTTCATGTCGAGCTTGATTCGATCTGGAAAAGAATGGATAGTTTCAAAGTCCATTCCTCCATAGAGTTCTATTACTTGTTGTACCCAGAATGGATCTAATGGTTCTTTGGGTATGGGTGGTAGACCGAATAACGACCGGAGGTCAAAAATGTCTCCAGGTATTGCGTCGGGACCATATGGTGGCGCGCACAAACTACGGAAATCTTCTCTCCAAACTAGTGTCACGTTATCTCGGAGTAGTTGCCTCGCTTGGCGTACTTTCTTGGCGTGATTTATAAAATGTGTTAAGTATTCCTCTCTTTTTGGTACGGTAAGTCTCGGCGTAATGAGGACCGAAATGTATGAGTCTTCGTTTATGCCCTCGAAAATGGCAGCCTTTCCGTTTCTGATAAATGGCATTCTAAAACGGAAACAGTTTTTAGTTACTACCTTGCCAAGTAATTGTTATGGCTGTGCATTATGGCATGAAGTAACTGTCCATTTTCGATTGAGACTCGATTTAATAACCAAGCTAGTATACAATCATTACATTTATAAGGGGATTTCACTTCAAATAACGCGGTACCACAAATACTACAATCAATGGCGTGTCGTTGTTCCGGTATTAATTGATGTTTGTTAATGATTTGAGAGCCATTGCGATTTCGTTCATCCATAACTATTTCAACGTAACAGTCTTCACAAAAATATCTTTTGAAATTACTTTGGGGTGCAATTCTCTTTTCTGCAAGACTTGGAAAAGCGCTGTTTCGTGCACGCGCAGCTGGTGGTCGTTGCTCTGTGTCGGATGAGTCAGAGCTGGCCCTTGTTATTTGAGCTTTAGTGTGAGTTCGTGGTAGTTTTACTGGTACTACAGGGGGAGGTCTACTAATAATCTTTCGATTTCTTACTCGTTCAGCAATTGTGTTCCCAGGTAGATTTGATACTTCGAACACTGTATCTAAAGGTTTGTTTTTACTGCTCAATGGTTGTCCGCGTTTTATTAATGGATTTGGGGCGGTAGCACTACGAGGGGCTACCGTCGTCGTTTTCTTTGCGGCAGATGATATAGGTAATATTGTAACTTCTGGAAGAACAGGGTTTCTTGAAAGCGCGTCTGCGTTCGAATTGAGTTGACCTGGTTTATAAACGAAAGTGTATTCGTATTCGCGTAATCGTATTCTCCAACGAATTAATCTTTGAACAGGCAATTTTACTGAATCTATCCATCTTAAGGGTTCGTGGTCACTAACAAGTGTAAAATGTCGTCCGTGTAAGTATGGTCTGAAATGCAATATCGCGTACACTATGGCAAGGCATTCTTTTTCTGTGGTGCTATAATTTTGTTCAGCTGAATTTAATAATCTTGATAGATAAGCTATCTTCTCCTATTTTTCCTTGACTCAATACTGCATCGATAACATAATTTGAAGCGTCAGTGGTTAATATAAAAGGTTCTTCAAAATTTGGATATAGTAATATGGGAGAAGAGCACAATGCTTTTTTCAAATAATCAAATGCCTTTTGTTGTTCTGATCCCCATTTAAATTCGACAGTTTTTTTTAATAGATCACTCAATGGTTTTGCTTTCTCAGAAAAATTTTCTATGAATCTTCTATAATAACCGGCTAAGCCGAGGAATTGTCTAACGTTCGTAACTGTTTTGGGTATCGGGAATTTATCGACTGCCTCTGTCTTTTTAGGGTCAGGACGGACACCTCCGTCGCTGATTATGTGACCGAGATAAATTACTTCGGTATTTAGAAATTCACATTTGTCTGGTTGAAGTGATAATTTGGCATTACTGAGTTTATTAAAAAGCCTTCTAACTTTTGTTCCATGTTCTTCTAAGGAAGTAGCAAAAAGTACAATATCGTCAAGATATACGAATAATTCACTATCTTGTAATCCAAGAAGAACTCTGTCCATTAGTCGTTGAAAAGTGGCTGGGGCATTTTTAAGACCAAATGGCATTCTTGCGTATTCGTAATGTCCGTTAGGAGTGCTAAAAGCAGTCTTTTGTCTGTCTTTGGGATCCATTTCGATCTGATGAAATCCACTAGCTAAATCAAAAGTTGAAAAATATTTTGCTCCACCGAGTCTATCTAGAATTTCAGTAATATTGGGTAATGGGTAAGCATCGCTTATAGTTTTTGAATTTAGTTCCCGAAAGTCTATCACCATTCTCCATCGTTTATTTCCTTTCGAATCTGGCTTCTTAGGTACAATCCATAAAGGTGAGTTATACGGAGAGGCTGAATTTACAATGACGTTATTTTCTAACAATTTGTTAACTTGTTTATTTATTTCATCTTTATGAGCGGGTGGAAAACGATATTGTCGTATAGTAACGGGTAGTTCGTCCGTCGTGGGTATAGAGTGTTTTATTTCCGTCGTAGAGGGTAACTTGTCGCCAGGCAAGTGAAACAGATGAGGATATTCTTTTATCAAATCGAGAACATGTTGTTTCTCTTCTGAATTTAAGTGATCTAAGCGAAGGCTTTCACGTATTCGTCGATCTCTATCTATTGGAGATTCACATGCACTGTCGTCGCTATCAGGTTCAAAGAAATCTTCTGAGTCGTCGTAATATTCAAAGGGTTCTAGATGCTGCGGAGGTACGTCAATTTGGGCGTCCTCTTCGTAAGCGTTTATCGCATAAATGTAACAAGTTCCGTTATTATTTGTAACGACTGCATTTCCCATGAATATATTTTCTGGGGTTTGGATCCGTGGGAGAAATCCCGTCTTCAAGTTTGAGTTAGCTATTTTGATTGGGACTTTCATGGGAGTACGAGCCTTTAAAATAAAAGACGTACCTTCTTGTTCTTGCGCTATGTTGCAGGCGATTTTTGAGTTTTGATCTGTGTCTTCCGAAACATTTTCAAATGGGATCGGGTTTATTGGTTTTGACGTGGTCACTAAAGTGTTATGGTGGAAAGATATTTCTGCTTTTTCGTTTAAAAGAAATTCGATGCCTATTATTCCATCAGCGGGAATGGCGGTATTTTCGTTAAGCACTTGAAATTTTACTGGTTTATCAAACAGGGTTAATTCTGTGGAACCTAACGTATGAATTTTCTCTGGTGTTATACCTGATAAGTTTAGAAAATCATGTGTTGCTATTATGCATCTGCGTTTTGACGCTTGTAATTTTATTATATTTATGTCGGCTCCCGTGTCTATTAGGAAACGTCCGTAACCTTTTTCGAGTTCTGGGGCTCGTAAAGTGATTATTGGGGAACGACCTTGTCCGCTGGTCCATCTAACATATCTCCTGCTGTGAGGAACTTCACAGCTGTAGGACGCTGGTTTTGAGAGTCGCTCGTCAACGCGTGCGCTCGACGGGCGTCTTGGGAGTTTAAATGATCTGAAGTGTTATTAGGTCGAGGGGATATTGGTTTCATATTTTGAAATCGATTTTCGCGTTTGTAATAAGGGTTTTGGTACATCGGGTACGTTCCCTGGTAAAATTGATTATACTCATTGTACTATATATTATACTCATTGGTACTATACATAGTACCAGGTTTTTCAAAAAATTTCTTTGATTTTTCTGAAGTGTACCCTGAGAAAATAAATTTGTTGAATCATTGAAAATTTTGTTGAGTCGACTAAATCCGGCGTACACGGGCTGTCAAGTGAGCGGTGCAGTAGAATGAACTGAATGGAATAGAATCAACTAATTAATTAGTATACCGAATTGTTCATTTTATCAATTTAAAAAATATTTAGTTACTCAGACTAATTTGAAGTCATTTGGAAGTTTTGACCATTTTCTTTTCTCAGTGTATTTTGTAATTTTTTCGTTTTTTATCGCGGTTCACAAAGACCCCAATTAAGGATTTCGAAATAGAGCGAATTGCGCAGACAATAAGCGCACGATGCCTGGTGAGGTCCAGTACACTCTAAACCACTATTGAACTACAACTGTAGACAGTAGCTTGAATATTCTTAATGATAGTGGACGGTTTTTAGACATTCTTAAGGATTGTTTGAACCATTTTTTTCTGTAATATCATCGTTAAATTATGATTAATTAAAAACGGTCATGGAAAGTGATCGATCTTAATTAAATAATAAAGAGTGGAAATATCTTTCAATTCAACAATCAATATCAATTGCATTAATTCGCATGGTTTTATCTACCTTTTATTCTAGAAACTACAATGAAATCATCGAAGAGAATAGTATTTCTATCACTAACAATCTGACATGGGTTAATATATTTTTATATCACATGTGCTTTTGAAATTGATTTTGATATAATAAAAAAGTTCTGCAGACTTTTTTTCTTTTTTCTTTATAATGTTGTGGATTTTGTAGTCTGGCGACGCAGAATGAAGCTTCGTTACCATGCCTTCGGAAGTTGGTATAAAACAATGTTGTTTTTGTGTTTGAGGAATGGATTTAGTATCATTGAATCTTTCTTTAAGCAGCTCTTTCGCCGAGTTGTCATCATCTACTCTAGAAAATTTCTTAGTAATCGATGGCAGCGTGGCAGGCGTCGATGCCCATTCGTACAGATCGTGAGCACTAAGAATTTGACGATCGGCGGCTAGCTGTAAACTTGCCCTTGCGGCCAATCTTTTCAACGTTCCACCGATTCCATCACAAGGTCCCTTCCCGTGTGCCGTAGCAAAAAAATGCCACTCAGCGGGAACTTTGAAGTCTACCTCATGATACCACAAGTTAGCGAAATTCTTAAAGTTTTTAAATTGTTGTGGAGCGCCATCAGAAAAGTAAAGTATGCGGGATGGCATTCCTATTTCAGACGCAACAATATCAACGACTATTCGCGTGAACACGTGGACAGCAATGGCATCATGATTGAGACAATCAGAGATAATAACAAGACTTTTATGTGTTATTTCTCCATTACGCTTGTAATATGCTACCACAGGATACACAGTAGCCTGATCATTGTTCCAATGGAACCCTGGAGCTGCATTTTGAACAATGAACGCGTAGTTTTCCGCGAAATCACATATCACGATGCATTCCCCTTCGTTCAAGTTCTCTTTCGACGATGCCAGAAAGTTCGATTGTTGTTCAGCAATAAAATGATGCGGTAAAACACTTTTTGCCCGATCACAAAATTCTTCAATGAATTCATCCGCAGATTTCACTAACGTTTCCAGAGTCGCTCGAGGTTTCAAAACCTATTGCGCGTACGAAATGTCGTCAACGTCGTTGTCGTCGAAGATTTTCATCAACCGGTCTCGGAGTCGGTCTAGATTTGGACAATACTGACATTTTAACAAATAGCAAGAAGGTTTCGGAGGCAAGCATAACAACATTGGTATACAATCCTTGAATTTAGCCAGAGGTATTGTTGAATCTTTGGTAAGTGCTTTCAAATTACACGCTGAAAAATGTACAAATGAAGGACATAAATGTGCTATTGCAAACAGGTTATGGGAATCTCACAAATATCTCGACCAAGTGGAAAAAACCATTTACCTAGAATCATTAACTTTATGTTCTGGTGCGCTGGGCACACGCAGACTGAATGCGTTCCAACTTCTCCTGCCAAAATGCAGTGTTTGGGTCTCAACGTTGCGAACGTGGAAAACCCAACGTTTATGCTAGGGTTCTCCTCCTTGAAGTGTTGGTATAACTCTTTCAAATTACCGAGCATTAACTTTTTCTGACAACGGATTTTTTCGCCGTTGACATCACGGACGGTTACAAAATCCTTCATGCCTGGCATCGTGACGCTTATTTGTTCATTTTCATAAAATGAAATTACTTTTATTTTAGTTTGCTCATTCAGACGGCGTCCTGAAATCGAAATATATTATTGAATTCACTTCTTTGAAAACGTAAAATAATAATTTCACAAAATTTATAATCAGCAAAGACTTTTCAACAATAGAACACATAGACTTTGACAATAGAATTTAATGCGGAGAGCGATCAAAGGCTATTGAATGAAATCAATGCAAAGACCTTGTTTACCTTCGTTCAACTTACTACTCGTATTTCTCGAATTACCTATTTTCGAAACTGCGATAATTGAACTTCTTTTAAATTTATTTTTATTCTGTGATTTTCATCGTGAACGATCGTAAAAACATACCGCATCGATCAGTACAAGCTCTTACGTAATAATAAGCTAAGAAATCAAGTTTGAAGCTGCAAGCAAGAATCCGTCATAAGGTTTTTAGATATAGGCAGCAATATACGAGCAGTAATCACAGTAGACTTTCGCTTCCTCATAGAGTAAGCAATGTGACAGTGAATTTTTTTTTTGAGTTTTCAATGTCAATATGCTTAAAATGTCCGAAAATCATATCTAGAAAAAATGTCCGGATGTGTTTGTGTGTGTGTATGTGCGCGTGTACGTGTGTGACTTCCGTTTTACACAGATGTTAATCTACACCAAATTTTCGAAATTTTCGAAAAAAGGTCGTAATCGCTTCAAGTTCTGCAAATTTCAAGATTTATTATTTATTGCTTTTTATAAATAGAGTATCATGATAGGAAGCTTGGTATTGAATTTGGAAATAATCGGTTGAACGGTCTGAACTTTATGATACTACGAATTTTACGAGAATCTGAGATTTTTGAAAAATTGTACAATCGCATTAATTTCTGCAAATTTTGTAAAACATTGTGTATAAGTTTGTACTTCCTCTTTACTTTCTAGGAAAGTTGTCAAAATTATAAAATTTAAATGCAAATGGAAAAAAAGCCGCAAATTGAAATTTTGCATTTGTTTCCTCAAGATTCTCAAGAAGCACGATGTTCAGAGCTTCATCTATGAGGAAGCCAAAATAAAAAATATAGCTGCCTCATAAAGGACGATTCAAAGCCAAAATTAAAAAAACATAGTTTCTTCATAAAGGAAGATTTGAGCATCGTGCATCTTGTTTTTCAAGTCTAAGGGTTGAATCATATTTGAACTCACCAATTTTTGCATCAGGCTTTGCCAAGATACCTTTCTCTCGACATAATTTTCTCGCCTTCTTCACTGTGTACAAAGTTGCTCCAAATTCTTCCGAAACTTTGGAATTGCTCCACGTATTTGGTTTCAGCGTCAATATTTGGATTCGTTCAACCTGAGAGGTAGCGGTGGATTTATATTTCTCTTTTAGCTGAGAAATGATTTCTGTTAATCCGATACTATCCTCGTGGATTTATGCTTGAACTGGTAGATCCAAGGTATTCCGTATCGCATTTGTGGTATCTTTCAATTTTTTCTGCACCCAAACTGAACTTCTTAATCTTTTTCGTGGGATCGGTGACACGTTCAATATTTCCAACGCATGGCTCACATCAGTGTTAAAGTCACGATTAGTAGCCAGAGAGCGAGCTACAAAAACAAAGGTGGCACCACTAATCGTACGCGCTAGTCACGTGGGTCGCGTCGGTTCGCGGGGCCGTCTCGTTCGTCGTTGAGTTTTGAACAAGGCAGTTCTCCCCGAGGCATATCGATAGACGGACGCGTATATCGATATAGTACAATAGTTCTGAGTGTACGAGCGAGAGAGAAAACGAGAGTGAATGAGCATTATTCGTAATATAATTGATTACCCGTTAACTGCGATTGTCGGTCTGATCATCCGCGATTCAGTATTTATTATTCAAGCCCTCCGAGGTCTATCATTAATTCAATCCTTAAGCTACATTATTAAACATTACTTCATTTCGTGAACAAGACTTAAATTATTTCAACCCTCTCTCGAGCTCCTGAAATCCTGATCATAAATAATTGGGAAACAAGAATTATTTAACATCAGATATAGCGAATGCTGCTATCATTTTCGAATAGCAGTCTCGACAAAAGTATTTGTTTTGAAATTTTGAAAACTTTTTCACCGTGGCACGCGTAGCGATTCTTAACCCGTTCTTCCGAAAATGTTTTGACAAATCGAAAGGGTTGCAACATCGATCACCATACCTCATCGTGGATAACATGCAGTATTGTCACTGTCAATTGTAACGTTGTACAATTTCCCATACTTATCATTTTTGAGCGTGGTGGAGTCCACCACAATATTCGTCCGTCATATGGTTATTTTTAGGAAATAAGTCAAATTTTTGTGTTGCGTCTCCGTCATAATAGTATTTTATGAAATTTCCTCCTCGTCAACCGTTACAAATAAATCTTAGACCACGACAAGCTTCCTACGCCAGCGAAGGATAAAGACACCGAAGATCCTTCGCCGACAAGAACACAAGGATCTCTAGCCGCAGTGACGGCACCTGAAATATATTGAGGAAGAATAAGCAAGTGGAACAAGAGAAGATCATCTAACCCCAATCACAAGAGAGACCATGGAACTAATAATTTCCAATAATGATTCCCATCCCATTCCTGTCAAAAACAACAAGATTCCCTCCCGCGACACTCTATCCTTCCCACAATATCTTCCGTCAAAAATCCCAGAAAAACCGAGTCGAGCCCCACGAGAACGAGAGGGAAATAAAGAAGAATTGGAACGACTCACCGAGGGTAAGGGAAAATCGTCCCTTACCAAACAAAAATCCAAAGAAGTCCCACGATGACAGCTGAAGTGTCGAGTCGACGGGCCTAACCTCAAACAACATCGCTACTTCGAGGCCGGAGGTTATATCGAGCGGTCCGGAGATTATCAACAAGTCCCGCGGCGTCAAGGCACTTCATCGAACAAGACAAGTCACTCAGCACTGTCCATTCCTCCGTTGACACCAAAAATCGAAGAGATCGCGATTTTTGGCCAAGTCCACACGCAATCACGACACTTCGTACTAACAATGTGATGACGTCATCCTTTGACACGAACTCCCCAAGCGATTTCAAAAGTCGCGCGTCGAATTTACGAACTCCGAGACCACTCAGCGTTCGTTCGAGAGCAACAGGTGGCGGCACAAGCGCCCCCTTCGTTTCCAGGCAGTGCAAGACAAAGCTCGACTCGCAAGCCCCTCTCTTTCCCTCTACACCCTTTACCACGGAACGAGACCAACTTTGAAATAACGACGATTGTGATTGGATGGTTGTTGCCGGGCCGGCAAAAACAACCAATGAGCGACAAGGTAACAAGTCCACGCGAGCGAGGGCTTTGTTGGAGAGCGTCTCTACTTCACTTCGCCACGACTCGACGTGCTGTACGGTTGTCCTTGCCCCGTTCTCCGTGTTAATTAATATTAAATTAAGTAATTTTTGTTGATTCAATTTGGAAATTCCTCCCCGACGACTTTTGGACGGTAGAGAGAACGAGGAGATACTTTCCTCGAACCTGCAGTTTAATCGTAAGTCGTTTTTCGTATTTTTGTAATCGCGACTTCGCGAGGCGTCGTTTCGACACGCCATTTTTGTACGCCCGGTCTTTATTCCCCGTTTTGTGACTTTCCTCCCTTTTTCGTTATTTTTTGGCCCCTCTGGCTATTATCGAATAATTTATAAGAAAATAATTGTTTTTATTAGAAATTAAGACGCGACGGATGTTGTGGTGACAGTTTTAAGGTTTTTATAATTACGAAAATTGCCCATTTTACCCCCCCCCATTCCCCTCTTTTGTCTATTGTTCGTTCGAGCGTCGTTCGAACAGTCCCCTTTGTCTTTTTACATGATTTCGGCCTCTCGCAATACTTTGTCATCGCCGTTTACCATCGCATAATATTGCGAGAAAAAATAAGGCGATTTACGTGATAATTATTGTTCTATTAGACTTTCTTTCAATATTTCTAACACTATTGCGTCATCTTTTGTCCTATCGTTGTCGATCTCGTTTACGAGTCGAACGAACGATATTTTTCGTTTAATTTATTTTTAATTTCGAGACAAAAGTTTATTTATTATTTTTGCGTAATAATTTTTGTATTTTGCGTTCTCCTAAATCGTCAAATAAGACGATAAATTAAGAAATATTATTTATTTTTCGGACTTCGAATATTTCGAGTCCAAGTTCTTCCCCCACCACCCATTTTTCGTTCACGGGTATTATAAGACGCCCGAGTTGTCAGGAGCCCTCAGCAACTGAGATTATTTTGTCTTTTGCGTTTTTAAATTAAAGCTAGTCCCATTCTTGTATTTTTCGTTAACAATTAATATTTATTTTTGAAAAATAATAAGGAGATCGAAAGTTTATATAACTTTCACGTGTTAATTTATAATAATTTACTGGCGCCCACATTTATTAATTTTTCTTTTGTATTTTTGATTGAATAAATTTGTAATTTCGATTCTCCCCCTTTAATACTCCGGTTTTGTTTTATTTCATTTTTGTATCCTACATTTATTTTCGAAATTTACGTTTTTATTTATTCTTATTTATTTTTAGCCAGGAATAATTATTACTAAAATTATTCCTGGTGTCCAGGAATAATTATTACTAAAATTATTCCTGGTGAATTTGTAGCAAAATCGTCACACAATATAATAAAAATAAAAATAAAATAGAACGATACGAACCGGACCATATCAGGAAATGAACAAAAATGTGAATACACGAAGCATCAAATCGGTGACATTTGGTTGTGAAACACAGAATATTGATTCTCAAAAAAAAATCAGCTGGTGCGGACGTCAATGCAATATTAATAAACGAAAAAAATAACATTCTTTATTCATGGGAGCTCCCAAGAAACTTATTTTATACCCTAAATTCTCGTCTTCACTATTGTCTCATGCAATGTAATAATAAAACTTGAGCGTTCATCTTACGCAGTACTGACCACTCGCAACGTTAATCTATAGAGGCGAAGTAATAAGCAATCAGCATAATATGGTGCGACTGGAGTGTATTCTTCAAAATAAAAATAAAAAATTTTGTCGTTGACAAATTTAGCAGACCGCTGGTCGCGTCTAATGAGCACTTCAATAGTGTCGTTTAGAGTATACCGAACATCACCGGGCATTTTACGCTTATTGTTAGTGCAATTTGCACCATTTTCAAATCCCTAGTTAGGGTTATTATCAACCATGGAGAAAAAAAATAAAAATTACGAAATACACTTTAGAAAAATCGATGATTTTTGTTTGCTCAGAAAACTAAAAAAATTGATTGAAGCAAAAGCCCAGACGCAATGAATTTCACACCAACATTTTTCATATCTGACACCGTATTTTAGGGAATTGTTTCAAATTTTCCGATTACGGGAGGTCTCAAGCACATTCACATTGGAATCTGGAAAAAAAAAAAAAATTCACAAAGCAAAAAATTACAAGATACACTACAGAGAAATTTTTTGAAAAATCTGATACGATGTATACAAAATTTTGAGCAATAGTAAATGACTACAGTAAATTGACCTATGCTTTTTATTTTATTTTTTTCATTTTTTTTTTGTTCCAAAAGCTGAAAAATGGGTTGAAGCAAAATCCCAGACATAATGAATTTCACAACAAAATTTTTCATATCTGCCACCGTATTTTAGGGATTTTTTTCAGATTTTTCAATCACGGCCATGGAGATGTTAAAAAAAAAATCAAAAATTCATGACGGGCTTGAATTTAATTTAAAAAATCTGAAAAAAATGGTAACTTCTTGATAGAGTAAGAGTAATCATAGGAAAAATTAAGAACCAGATTTGAGGGGTGAAGGGTTGGACCCAGGTCGAATTGGTATGGAATGCCCCATGTACATGCAGACACTGCGCTTAATTGAAGACTTGTATCATTGAGCAAAATAAAGTTAACCGTGAGAATACTTTGAAATAAACGGAGTGTTATTAACGAGGTTCACACGCCATAATTATAATAGTGTATACAAAATAACGGCAAAAACATCAGATACAATTTTTTCCAAGATAATTTTCTGAAATTTTGCGTAAATCTTCTTGAGCATCGTATTATAATGCGTAAAAAATTTGAGAAGGTTTCATCGTCTAGTAATTATCAAGATATTCAGTGTTTCAAATCACAACTTTATCATGAGGTCTTATGGGAAGTTACGAAAAAGACGATTTTTCACGACAAATAACTCGATTTCTAGACGGTTAAACTTTAATATTTTACCCAAAGTTGAGTATTATTGTTAAAAAGGTTCATACGAATTTTAAACAATTAAACTTACAATTCGTCTAACGAATGTCTAACGCGTGGACCTCCTTAAATGAGATAAGCAGTTGAAGTTATATAGGTTCCAATCCGTATTAATTTTATAAACAATAAAAAGTGTTCGATCTGTATCGAGAAATGGATCACTTTTTGTTACACTTACGATTTCGGAACCCAGTAGTTCGATTTCATCTAATGCTGTATCGTCTATGGTATCGTATGAATACGGTTGAGCATCTTCGTCCATCGAGATTTCAAGATATATACCAAGATCCTTCGTATAAAACAACCAAATGTTAACACTCAGCTTACATAGAACACTTAGCGTTTCGTTAATTGAGAAAAAGAGAGCAAGAATGCTCTTGTACAGTTATTTCATTAAGGATTTTATTATTAGTATTATCTATATTATTGTACATACAATATTATCATACTCACAGCTGTTGATGTTCCTTCATCGCATCGTGATTCCATAATTGCAGTCTTCCGTTTCATTTTATGTTTTTTCTATAATATTAATAACAGAATATTTTCAGAATATGGTACTTTTAACACCACAAATAAAACTGAAAGAAAAAAGAAATCATAAAAAATGATGTGACAAAATAAAAGTAAAAATGAAAAATGTCGTTTTAATTTTATAATATGGAATTGCATTACGATCTGTCAGATGGGTGGAGCTCAATCCAATATGTCGACGACAAGTGTGCATTTAGACATGTATGTGGCACATGTGCCCGCGACGCATGCTCGTATTGAATGTCTGTGTGCACACTTGCGCTAGTTCGTTTTTTTGTCACTAGACGTCATGGCACCATTTGACAGATCCCAAAACTGTCAGCTCTCATTTCTTATGCCAATTCATTATTGATTTTCTTCCCTCCATAGACAATAAAATTTGCAACTTGCTCTTCAATCATATGGCGTATGCGATCTTTGCTACAAAAATGTAATATTCCACATTGTGTATCTCAATGGAATTTGTTTCACTTACCGTTCATTTTGTGTGCATCTGGGTACTTGAGAAGTACTTCCGTAGTAAGCGTATCGTTTGTAAGGGCCTCTTTTTTTCAGTCACCTCGTTATCGCTCTTTTCTGAAGAAAAGTGTTCCATTATTACAATTCGATCTTGTTAAAAAAATCGTATTCACTTGGTCATCTGTGCGTGTTGCAAAAAAAAATTTCTCTGCTGAGCGATAGCACCTCTCCTATTTTTCGTTTCTGAAGTAGTAGAGAAGCGGTATTTACAAACGCTCGCTCGAGTGGTACCCTCTAACTGCCCTCTACGACTTCGCATACATAGTTCCGCGCCACTAGGCTCTTCTCGGGATCGGTTGCTGCGATCAGGTCAGCAGTGGATTTACCCCTACTCTTCACTAACTCACGAAACAAGAGAATCTCCGCGCACTTCTTCAAATCGTGTAACGTGAAGAATATATGTATATGGTGTAAAACAAGTGTAAACACGACGGTCTTAACAACAAAAGCTTCAATTTAATCGCATCGATATAAGGTATGTATCAGTGTTTTACATTTCGTTTGAGAAAGAAATCACATCGATACATGGTATCCATCAGTGTTTAACGTTTTGTTTGGGAAAGAAATTTGTAAAAATCTTGATCAATGTCGTAGCTTAAATCTTGTGTTTTTCACATAGAATATGTCGAAGACATTGTTCGCCCTGGTGAAATGGATAGGTGGTGATGATGATAAAAAATATACCCCTGATGTTCCTGTGGAATGGATAAAGGGCTTCGATATCAAAGATTTTCAATCGGATAAATTCGATGTTTCTTTGAGCTATGTAATCGAATGGCACGCAACAAAAAAAGAACCTCCGGGCGGCTGGCCCGTATACGATGCGTACGTCATCGCCGTATCACGTACGTAGTATGGAACGTTAAATTGTATCATGTAATTAGAAATAACGTGAAGAATTAGAGAATATTGGATTGTCTAAAGCCCAACCTCGAATGTCTTTCGTCTCTTTATCAAAAAAAGAAACATGTTCACTCAATAGTTGATGAATTTTGTTTTCTAATGGCAAATTAGCTTGACTGTATTTATCGCATTAATAACGAAATATTTTCCTTCGCTGATTTTATTCTGCTAGACTGGGAATCATAAAAAAATGCACTCATACGGGTACAGTCATTTTTATGAAAATTTTTCATCTTTCGCAATCAAATTTTAGCAATTTTTCTCTTTAAACTTTACATAAGGGCTTACATGGAGAATAAACTTTACGTAAGAGGTCTTACATGGAAAATAGAAGAAAAAAAATAGCACAATAATGAGTTTATTCTCTGACGCATGAGCTGCAAATGTAAATTCCACCATTTGGTGAAATGTGGCTGCGTAAAAAAAAAGTTTTCATGAAAATGGGTGTATCTTCTGCGGATGAGCTGTAAATATAAATTCCTTGATGATTCTATGCCGTTACACTAAATTTAACTAATTTTTCATCTTTCGCAATCAAATTCTAGCAAATTTTGTCTGTAACCTTTACGTAAAGGTTTACATAGAGAATAAACTTTACGTAAGAAGTCTTACATAGAAAATAGAAAAAAAATAGCACAATAATGAGTTTATTCTCTGACGCATGAGCTGCAAATGTAAATTACACCATTTGATGAAATGTGGCTGCGTAAAAAAAAGTTTTCATGAAAATGGGTGTATCTCCCGCGCATGAGCTGTGAATATAAATTCCTTGATGATTCTATGCCGTTACAATAAATTTCACTAATTTTTTATTTTTCGCAATCAAATTTTAGCAAATTTTTTCTGTAAACTTTACATAAGGGCTTACATAGAGAATAAACTTTACGTAAGAGGTCTTACATAGAAAATAGAAAAAAATAGCACAATAATGAGTTTATTCTCTGGTTATTGCATCATTCCATCTTATTAATCTCAAAAAATGCATTTTTATGGATTCACGCATATCTGGGAATAAAATTTTATTATTTAGAATCTAATTTTAGAAAATTTGCTCTTTAAACTCTACATAAAAGCATTGGACTTCGAAAGAAGAAAAAATGTTACCAAAATGATTATCTCCTCTGGCGCACGAGCTGCAAATGTGAGATTACAATTTAGTAAAATGTGACTGCGGAAGAGAACAGTTTCCACAAAAATGAATGTCTCTTGTGTGCATGGGCTGCAAATAGAAATTTTCACATTTGGACGGGAAAAAATCATCTTGTGAAGAAAATTTGATGTTACGAAGCCAATTTTGACCAATATTGATAAAGATGAACTGGAGGAATTCTTTTAATCACGAAAAAGTTTCAATATTTTCATGTTCCTCAGATAGCAATTTTCACAAAATGACGAATTTAGACTTTTTTTTTATTAAACGAAAGCATTTTGTGAGATCACCACAATGAAATGATGGAGTAATTTCTTAATTTTTTATGATTTTTGGTCTAGTGACATGAAATCTCTGAAGGAAAATATTCCCTTATAACTTGATAACAATAAAATATTTCGCGTTGATTTCTTTTTTTGCATGAAAAAAATATACGGAAAGCTTCACCGTACTCGAAAACAAATTAAAAGCGCTCGAAGGTATCCTGTCACCAACAAAGGCCATCATACCACCGAATGACGGTGAGAACAGAACCATTGAGGTAAGCAAACGAGCACTTGGATTGAACATTCGAAAATCGTTTTGCATGATAGCCGTTGGTTGTGATTTCGAATATACACCATCCTTACACAGAACGAGATGCTTGAAAGAGTTTTGTTTACAGCATTTTTTTTTTCTTTTCATAGAAAACTTCAGAGGCTTCCGATAGGAGCATCAAACATATTCATAAGAATATTCATAGAGACAATGATGCTGGGCCAAGTAAAATTCGGACATCTTCAAAAGAAATACCGACGATTCTTTTCAATAAAAAACGTTCTCCTCGGAAAGAGAACATCGATGATCGAGAAACCGTAACCGACAATTCGTCGAGTGAAGAATTAGCATCCACAACAGTTTCGGGATGTACTCCACTCTTGAAAAAAAAAAAAAATCAAAGATGCAACTTTACAAAGCCGCTTCCGAAAATACGGGTAATCAGACAAAATTTTTATAAATCATAATTTTTTGAATAGTTTATAATCATTAATAAATAATAACAATATTTAATTAATAATCAATAATAATACGAACAGTGAATAATTTATAATTTTGTAAATAATTAGTAATTATTGATAATTGATAATTAACGATTTATGAACAATTTTATAAATTTTATAATTATTTTATGACCATAATAACACCAGTCAATCCAATGTAGAAAAAACGTCGATTGCTGATGCCTTGACCGCTATCCATCAAGAATTGAAACGACTGAGGAAGAAACGTTCTAATTCAACGGACATGAGCACATCCAGCGATGATGAAGGGGTAAGAATGATCGATTATTGAATGAGCAATTCCTTGATTCATGCTTAGAAATAAGCTACTTACATTTTGCAAGTACTAGTACTCGTCAACAGTAACTAACTGATGCCTTCTTTATATAGAAATGGTTTCACAAAATCTACCGAATTTGTTTTATATGACAAAAATAAGTTACCAGTGACTTGCTGACCCATTTTTCTTCAAATTTATTGATAGATATTTAGGATTATTGCGATTTTTAATCAGCATTGGATTTTATGGAGAATGCATCTTTAAATTTATTTTGCCGTTATTCTCTAATTTTCAACAGCAAGAAATTGGTCCGAAAGGCAGCAACATTTTCGTTACCAATGAGCAATGGAGGACAGCAAAAACTGCGAGATCATATACGGCAATAGGGAAATCCTTGCTATTATCACTCTTCCCCATGAGTGTGCTCTTAAAAAGCAATTTGAGAGGAGGCCGCTCCAAGATTCATGGAGTCGAAGAAACGACATCCCATTTGGCACTGGATCCAAAAATTATTGATGCATTATATTGTAAGCAAACTTATGCAGCAACTTCACAACGGGCATTCAGTATTAGATGTAGCTTATGTATACATAGAATCACGGTCTGATCCATTAATAATAGAAATCTAATTAATTCTTCGAGTTCTTTTGTGTACTTTAAGATCAATTGGGTGAGCCTGAAACACATCTAATTCTCGTATATTTATTTAGATACTGTACGAAAACATTGGAAGAAAACATTTTGTAAGGCTGGCCTTGGCAGCGCTCTGAACAACAAAATAACTCAGCTCCGTTCGAAGCATAAGAAAAATCCAATTGTCGAGACACACTTGGATTGAAGCTCTCAATAGGGGTATGGCGTACCCCAAAATTTCCGATTGTCCGCTTCGGGCGACTACAGGCGCTAGACTAACGCGCCAGAATTAGTCTCTACTACCTGAGCCTGCAAAGGAAGGTTCGATCTAACTGTAGGGAAGGGTAATAGTGCCGGATTTGGGGATTTTCGACGTGAAATTCGAGCTCGTAAATGGCCTGGGGTATGTCATACCCCATCTGACCGTCTTGGGTTAAAATATTAATCGAGCCAGGGGTAAAGAATAATATAAATGACGTTAAAACCGTGTCCCGATAAAACAATAAAATAATCGGTGCCCTGTCTAACGCTCGCGCGAATATTTAATGTGACGGACCTGTCAATCATGTGGGGGAATTTTGGATATTGGAAGGGCGAACGATCAGTTCGACCGCTCGCGAATTCCCAAATTCGAGGAGATTTTCGTGAAGTACCGAGCAGGACGGACGTGTTGTAAGAAGCTGGGAAAATTACCGTGAGTTATCCTTTTGTCGCTTTCCGTCTTGGTTAGTGAGCTTCATTGTGAATTTATTCCTTAAGGAATAATCGATTATTGGATATAATTAACAATGCGTTGTCTCGAAAGGATCTCGGGAAATTTGGTCACAGCGGCGACTCCGCCACGTGTGATTTTAGACGCTATCATTTTCGTTTCTTTTATTGTTCCGAGTTCGACGTATTGCGAAACGGGTTTAGTTAAATTAAATATTATCGGAAAATGAACGTTGTGGCTGTACGCGAAAATTCTCCCGTGTATTATAATTGTTCGTTAAAATTATTCGTTGGGAAGAATCGCGAGCAAGGGTAAGAGTGTGAACCGGCCCGTGAATTCGTGGATTCAAATAGCTTGTCACGTCCGGAGAGGCGTGAAGGAAAAGTTCGGGTGTTTGAACGTCGAGCGGTAAACGTTATGTCCCATAAGCTTTTCCCTGCATTTTAATACGCAGAGCGTTTTTATAAATATACTCCTAAGAGTATCGTGGGCTTACGCTGATAGACCTCGAGAAGTCTTGCCTTAGTCTAGGTTGCGACTAGGAGAGGGATTCGGGGTGTTAAGTGAGTCAAAAGATTTAGATATTCTTTATGTACTTTTAATGAAAACAAGTTATTAGTAAATATAATGATGAAATACAAACTTGATACAAAATATAAATGGTTACGTTACCGGAGAGGTGTCGTGTAAATCTTTGGTTCGTTGTAGCTTACTTGTGATTTGTTGTGTCGTAGAAAAGGTTAAAAGATTCTAAGTCCAAATATTGAGTTTGGTACTTTAACTTTGATTTCTGAACTCGACTCGCTCTCTTCTACAGAAGACCCGGAGTTCGGTCAGAGATTAATTATAAGACGGCTAACCGAATGACAAACCGAACTACTGCTAACAGTATAGACGCGACTCTAGGTGCGAACGGAATGCGGCGATTGTGGAGAGACATTGCCTTTTTATAGGGCTAAAATGCGGAAAAATAGTAGGAATTTATAGGTTTTCTTAGAAGTAAGATCGTAGTGACCTAATTAGATGAATGGATGTTTCGTATAGTCCATAGTGTAGTCCGGAAATATAGCGGAAGCTAGTTTGATTTATATTCGTCGGTTACAAGTGTTTCGGTTACAAATTTAGTCCTAACTCTGGAGCGTGTGTGTCGCGTGTCATATTTTATGGCCGGGTAGCGAGTGTTATTCGAAGAATTCTTGGAAAGGAAAACTTGTAGATCTATTATATATATTTAAAAAGAAAAATTTTACGTCGGTTGTGACACCTCCCCACTTAAAATTAGGCACCGTCCTCGGTGGCTACCAATTTATGCATATTGAATATTTTTAAATAGAATATATGCTTAAATGGTGAAAATAGAATTGATTAAATTTTTGCTTCTCGTTGCCTGATGTGGATTCCGTATCTTAGGAAGAGGAGGGAAAAAATTGAAATAAAATTATAGGAATAGGTGTAGAAATTGTTTTTGGTAATACAGGACTGTGGAAAATTTGTGACCGTATAATAAGATTAACTATTCCTCTTTCATTGGCTTTAGATGGCAAAATTAGCGATGATATAGATGTCTTTTATAGAGATGGCTTGACAAAACATGAGGTTCGTCGATTGCCCTTTTTTTGTTTATGTCACGATGTTGATCGACTTCATCGGTTTGGGTTATTATTCTTGTGATAATAACATGTTTGTCGATTGCAATTCGATTGCATTCGGGAAGCCTGTGCCATTTGAAATATGAGGTGTATTCACGAAGTGTAATACGGTCAAGGTGTCTTGGAAAGAGAGTGAGGGATAAGTATTGATACGGTATCCTTTCATTCACGAGAAGAAAGAGAAAAAAAAGAAGTTGATTTGGAGAATTCGATATGCATAAATTTCTTAACCTAGTGTTAGTATAGAGTGCATATTAGAGTATGTATGTATGTGTGTATGTGTTGTGTTCAGTGTTCTGTTTTATGGTGCTGATGGCTTGGGTTCGGCTTGAGTTGAAACGTCGCGGTAAAATACTGGCCGTGGAGTGGTGATAGGGACGTCATAAATTTTCTCGGGTCTTGGTGTTGGTTGAGGTTCTTCTTCCTTCTGGTATGTGTAATTCTCTTCGTCCTCGTTAGGTTATTGTGTACGATTTTTGTCGATGCATTTCCAGGTTAGGTGGAGTAGGTACCCTCGGAGAATGTAGGTTAGCAGGATGATGGCCAGAAGAACTTCTCCGTACATGGTTGTTGTGGCGTAGATCTCCTGGTGTAGGGACAGGTTTTCGGCACTTGGTGTAGATTTTGTATGCGTAGTGGAAGAAAAATCCTCGTAAAATGTAGGTCAGTAACCCGATGGCCAGGGCTGCTTCGTAACTGCATAAGATGTGGATTCTCTCTGCTCGTGGTAATGAGAACAACCATCCCGACATAGTGTCTAGTTGTTTCCAGTAAGGTGTTTGCTTTTTCATTACTCTTATTTAACAGTCGTCGTATGATCGTTGTCCTCCGTCCGTCATTAAGAGTAGTTCGCAGGTACGGTGAGCTGATACTTCGTATGTGGGTGCACAGATTTGGTAGTTACGTAGATGTTGACATCGAGGGAGGTCGTTCTCCGGTACAATGGCGTATTTGTCTGCATCTCTTGAGATTACTATGTATGCGGCTCTTGGTTGAACATATGCGGCTCCTTCGGTGTTGTTTCCGATGAGTTAATCTGCGTTAGCTCTCCATGTTATTAGATTTTGCATATACAGCATTGTATCTTTGTGGTTGATGAATCCAATCATTACTTGGGTCCATATTTTATTGTGAATTGCTTCGATTTCGTCTATGCGCTAGTGAATGTTGTATGTCACGGGTTGGTGAGGACCAGATTTCTTGGAGTCCAAATGCAAGAAATATTATGATGGCCTTAAAGGAACACATTTTTGGCTCTAAAATAAAGAAGTATAGGTATAAGTACGTAGTTTTTGAAATTTTTGAGTTAGGTGTGAGATGTTGTTAGTATTCTTATTCTTACTATTTTAAAAGATTGTTATTTTTTTTTTGTATATATTTTTATACAGACACCACTCTCTTCTTTTTCTTCATGAATTTTTTTTTTTTTTTTTTTTTTGGGGTTCTATTGGCGGCGGTTTATGGTTAATGGAGTTAATTTGTATCTTGCGGGTTCGCAAGGGGTATTGTGAGATTGCTGGTTTTCCAAGTTTAATGAGTCGTTGTTGAGTTGATTATTACAAGTATCGTGATTTGACGGTATTGCGCCCGAAGTGGAATTTGTTAATTGTGTTTCAGGATTAATTATTTTATCTGAAACTACTGATAATTGCTGGCTGATGTTCGTTGAAGTTACTCGAGGATTGCAATAATTGAAATAGATCGAATTTTGATTTAAATACTGAGCATAAAGTTTTCGAAGTTGATATTTTCTTCCGGCACGGCGAGTTCGGCCCATAGAAGTTGGAGCACAACAAAGAGATCGAGGAAAAAAGTTTTAGGTGAGGTGTGGTAAATAGGATGCGAGCGTGCAAACCTTTCTGCAGCCTAGTCTCGCAATAGAGGGAAGGATACGAGCGTGCAAACCTTTCTGCAGCCTAGTCTCGCAATAGAGGGTGAGGATACGAGCGTGCAAACCTTTCTGCAACCTAGTCTCGCAATAGAGGGTAAGGATACGAGCGTGCAAACCTTTCTGCAGCCTAGTCTCGCAATAGAGGGTAAGGATACGAGCGTGCAAACCTTTCTGCAGCCTAGTCTCGTAATGGGTTATTTTTGGATGGGGTTATTAGGAAAGATTTACTTTTGTTTTGCTCACAACTTTTGAGAAAGAAAAAAAAATATTTGATCCGAGAAAGAAAATTTCCTTGGTTTTGTTTATAAAAGAATATTGATATCTTGGTCAGCAATTATCCGTAATTTGTATTGATTTATTAGTTAGGTGTAATAAGTTCATTAAGTTACCCGGTATTTGAGGATTTAGTCTTGAAAACTTAATGGTGTGGTAGTAATATTCCGGTGAAAAGAAAATCTTTTGAAAGTTTGTTCTTGCACTGTTTTCTGACTTTGAGATTGTGTGACTATAGTCTCGCGGAAGATTGCGCCGGCTAAGATTATTTTCACGTAAGAGACACGATGTAACGTTATGAAAAATTTTTGTGTGACTGGATGCGTGATTGAATGTTCCTTGGGTTTATATAGTTTGAGATGTTACCTCCCTTAACCCTTTGGAGTCTCTAAACTAGAGCACGGGAGACAAAAAAAAAATTTTCTTTATTTAAAATTTTCTTTATAATTTCTTAGTTCCTGCGGGAGAAAAATTTTGATATCTATTTTTGTAGTAATGGGTATGCATTGTTCTGATTGTTGGTTGGTCCTTGGGTCGTAAAATCTCGGAGTTATATGGTCTTTCAGCATGACATGGGTCCTGTACCGATGAGCTTGTGTTTTATCTTCGTTCAACGTTATTTCTTTCTCTCTTCAAGCTATTAGATTTTCCTTCTCGTCTATTTTTTTCCTTGCCTTATATAGTTTCAACTTGTCTAAGTGTTTCGATATTCGCTTTCCGTTGGTTGTTTCTAATATAGCGTTGTGTTTGTCTAGTACCTCGGTAATTCTATAGGGACCTACGTAACAACTATCGAATTTGCCTCTTTTTGGTTCTTTTATTGCATATACCATGTCTCCTGGTCTAAAATTCTCAATGTGAACCTTTTTATCATAATATCGTTTTGATCGATGTTTTGAATTAATTAGAGATCTCGAAGCGAGTTGGCGCATCTCGTCGAGGCGAGATGTGAGATCGCATAAATAGTCGCCGTATGTCTCGGTTTTATCCGAGGGAGAAAAAGCGCTAGGCGTTCGAGCGGGTCTACCGTATATCAATTCGAACGGTGTAAATTTTGTGGATTCATGAATGGCCGTGTTATACGAAAACATGGCAAAAGGGACGAGTTTGTCCCAATCCTCATATTTATCGACGTAATGTTTAATAAATTCTGCCAAAACGATATGGCTTCTCTCTAATGATCTGTTAGTTTGGGGGTGGTAACTGGAAGTAGTTAGGTGTTTTATCTTGAATATTTTTGCAAGGTTATTGAATACTTTCCCTACAAAGGATCTTCCTTGATCGCTCAATATAATTCTTGGACAACCAAATTGAATGATTACATTCCGAGCTAGTGCATCGGCTATCGTCTCAGCTTTTATATTTGGAACCGGAACGGCAATACAATATTTTGTCAAGTTATCTTGGACAGTTAAGATATGTCGGTTCCCATTCGGGGTTTCGGATAAAGGTCCTAGCGTATCGATGGATATTTTATCGAATGGTTCTGTTGGTGTATCTGTGATTATCATTGGCTCACGAGTTTTTATACGGGTTAACTTTTGTTGTTGACATTCTTGACAAGTTCTCACGTATTCAGTGACGTCGTCTTTTAAGTTCGGCCAATAAAATCTTTCGCGAATGCGTTCATATGTTTTTGTTATACCTTTATGTCCACCTACTAAACTTTCATGATATTCTGATATTATTTCTTGCCATATCGTTTCATCGGGAATTGTCACGTTTCCACGACAAATTGTGATTGAACAGGCGCATTCGTGTAAACATTCTTCGATTAAATCGGCAATAAAAGAGTGGCTAAAATTTTCTAACATGTCTCCGGGCTTTGATATCCTGAGAGTTTTAATTTGGTATTTATCAATGGTATCTTTAATTGTGTGAAGTACTTCTTTAAGTTCCTGGACTGAAAAAGTTTCGAAATGTTTGTTGGTTAATACTGCACTTAATGTTTCATATTTTGCTTTATTCGTTATTAAAACTTGTTTTTGCTTTGGTTTCTTAAATTTTAAATCTTGTGGGAGGATTTTGTCTGTTTCGATCAATAATCGTGATATACTTGTGGTAAATTCGCAATCAGTGGAGATGAAGTGTAAGTAATTATCTGTTCGATAAGTTAAATTCTCATTTGTGGTGTTCACTTGAAGAAGATTATCATTGTTTTTCATCTGAGGGTAATAAAGTCCAGGGGGTATTGTCTGTGACATGTTTCTATTTGGGTCTCGAGGTACCACTTCTTCAACAACTTCTGACGATGAGTTGCTATCTTCGGACTCATTTTCCGAGTTGTTAAAATCCAGTCGTAAATTATTCTCAAGTGTTCTACGGGGTTCTTCATCGCTACTTGTTTCTTTTTCGTTAAATGTGACGGCGGGCGTCGATCTACATATAGGGTGTCGGAAAGTTATCATTGATTCTCGGGCTTTTTCAATTTCATTGTCCGTATTTTCTGACTCTGTGCAATCTTCTGTCTGTGTTCCGCAACTTTTATTCGCGTTATTATTACCTTGGGCACTGTCCCACCAGTATGGGTCTCTTTCAGGGCTCTCATTGATTTCAATTATATTTGTATTGTTTGCTGGTCCTGGTAAATTTTCAGTGTCTGTTTGAGGAACGCTATCGTCTGATGTTTCGCTGATGTCAAATGCAAATTTTAATGCGTCCGTAAATCGTTTTAAAGGTGGAGGTTTTGGAGGGGATTTGGATTTTTGAGGCGCAATTCTCTTTTCTGCGAGACTTGGAAAAGCGCTGTTTCATGCACGCGCAGCTGGGGGTCGTTGCTCTGTGTCGGATGAGTCAGAGCTGGCCCTTGTTATTTGAGCTTTAGTGTGAGTTCGTGGTAGTTTTACTGGTACTACAGGGGGAGGTCTACTAATAATCTTTCGATTTCTTACTCGTTCAGCAATTGTGTTCCCAGGTAGATTTAATACTTCCAACACTGTATCTAAAGGTTTGTTTTTACTGCCCAATGGTCGTCCGCGTTTTATTAATGGATTTGGGGCGGTAGCACTGCGAGGGGCTACCGTCGTTGTTTTCTTTGCGGCAGATGATATAGGTAATATTGTAACTTCTGGAAGAACAGGGTTTCTTGAAAGCGCGTCTGCGTTCGAATTGAGTCGACCTGGTTTATAAACGAAAGTGTATACGTATTCGCGTAATCGTATTCTCCAACGAATTAATCTTTGAACAGGCAATTTTACTGAATCTATCCATCTTAAGGGTTCGTGATCACTAACAAGTGTAAAATGTCGTCCGTATAAGTATGGTCTGAAATGCAATATCGCGTACACTATGGCAAGGCATTCTTTTTCTGTTGTGCTATAATTTTGTTCAGCTGAATTTAATAATCTTGATAGATAGGCTATTGGCTTATCTTCTCCTATTTTTCCTTGACTCAATAATGCACCGACAGCATAATTTGAAGCGTCAGTGGTTAATATAAAAGGTTCTTCAAAATTTGGATATTGTAATATGGGAGAGGAACACAAAGCCTTTTTCAAATAATCAAATGCCTTTTGTTGTTCTGATCCCCATTTAAATTCGACAGTTTTCTTTAATAGATCACTCAATGGTTTTGCTTTCTCAGAAATTTTTTTTATGAATCTTCTATAATAACCGGCTAAGCCGAGGCATTGTCTAACGTTCGTTACTGTTTTGGGTATCGGGAATTTATCGACTGCCTCTGTCTTTTTAGGGTCCGGACGGACACCACCGTCGCTGATTATGTGACCGAGATAAATTACTTCGGTATTTAGAAATTCGCATTTGTCTGGTTGAAGTGATAATTTAGCATTACTTTATTAAATTATTAAATTAATTTTAATTATTATTAATTATTAAATTAAATTAAATTTATTAAAAAGTCTTCTAACCTTTGTTCCATGTTCCTCTAAGGAAGTAGCAAAAAGTACAATATCGTCAAGATATACGAATAATTCATTATCTTGTAATCCAAGAAGAACTCTGTCCATTAGTCGTTGAAAAGTGGCTGGGGCATTTTTAAGACCAAATGGCATTCTTGCGTATTCGTAATGTCCGTTAGGAGTGCTGAAAGCAGTCTTTTGTCTGTCTTTGGGATCCATTTCGATCTGATGAAACCCACTAGCTAAATCAAAAGTTGAAAAATATTTTGCTCCACCGAGTCTATCTAGAATTTCAGTAATATTGGGTAATGGGTAAGCATCGCTTATAGTTTTTGAATTTAATTCCCGAAAGTCTATCACCATTCTCCATCGTTTATTTCCTTTCGAATCTGGCTTCTTAGGTACAATCCATAAAGGTGAATTATACGGAGAGGCTGAATTTACAATGACGTTATTTTCTAACAATTTGTTAACTTGTTTATTTATTTCATCTTTATGAGCGGGTGGAAAACGATTTTGTCGTATAGTAACGGGTAGTTCGTCCGTCGTGGGTATAGAATGTTTTATTTCCGTCGTAGCGGGTAACTTGTCGCCAGGCAAGTGAAACAGATGAGGGTATTCTTTTATCAAATCGAGAACATGTTGTTTCTCTTCTGAATTTAAGTGATCTAAGCGAAGGCTTTCACGTATTCGTCGATCTCTATCTATTAGAGATTCACATGCACTGTCGTCGCTATCAGGTTCAAAGAAATCTTCTGAATCATCGTAATATTCAAAGGGTTCTAGATGCTGCGGAGGTACGTCAACTTGGGCGTCCTCTTCGTAAGCGATTATCGCATAAATGTAACAAGTTCCGTTATTATTTGTAACGACTGCATTTCCCATGAATATATTTTCTGGGGTTTGGATCCGTGGGAGAAATCCCGTCTTCAAGTTTGAGTTAGCTATTTTGATTGGGACTTTCATGAGAGTACGAGCCTTTAAAATAAAAGACGTACCTTCTTGTTCTTGCGCTATGTTGCAGGCGATTTTTGAGTTTTGATCTGTGTCTTCCGAAACATTTTCAAATGGGATCGGGTTTATTGGTTTTGACGTGGTCACTAAAGTGTTATGGTGGAAAGATATTTCTGCCTTGTCGTTTAAAAGAAATTCGATGCCTATTATTCCATCAGCGGGAATGGCGGTATTTTCGTTAAGCACTTGAAATTTTACTGGTTTATCAAACAGGGTTAATTCCGTGGAACCTAACGTATGAATTTTCTCTGGTGTTATACCTGATAGGTTTAGAAAATCATGTGTTGCTATTATGCATCTGCGTTTTAACGCTTGTAATTTTATTATATTTATGTCGGCTCCCGTGTCTATTAGGAAACGTCCGTAACCTTTTTCGAGTTCTGGGGCTCGTAAAGTGATTATTGGGGAACGACCTTGTCCGCTGGCCCATCTAACATATCTCCTGCTGTGAGGAACTTCACAGCTGTAGGACGCTGGTTTTGAGAGTCGCTCGTCAACGCGTCCGCTCGACGGGCGTCTTGGGAGTTTAAATGATCTGAAGTGTTATTAGGTCGAGGAGATATCGGTTTCATATTTTGAAATGGATTTTCGCGTTTGTAATAGAGTTTTGGTACATCGGGTACGTTCCCTGGTAAAATTGATTATACTCATTGTACGGAGGGTACATAGGTGGGCCGTAAGGCATAGGAGGATAAAATGGTGACTCGCGAAAATGATTCGGAGGATAATTGTAAAAATTTCTTCGTGGTTGATTTCTGTTTGGAAATCGTTGTATTGAGAAATCTTCGCGTCTCCGTCGCTGATCGCGAGGAGGAGTTGTATCGCGATGAAATAATTTATTAAAATTTGAATTTTTATTATCAAAATTATTTTCTCGAGTTTGGAAAGATACTCGACGGGGTTCGTCATCTCTGAACCGAGGCTGATTATTTTGTTCGATATGAGTGTATCTCAATGAATTTGAATTCCGAGCATTCGCTCCTTGCATGTCTCTTTCAATGCGTTGGACGTCTTTAAGTGCATCTTCTAAAGTTTGAGGGTCTTGAACGCTAATGGCGTATAATAAATCATCAGATAGACCTCTTTTAAATGATTCTAGGGCTACTCCATCGAGCATGGGTAGCATTTGAGTTGTTTCTTCTTCTGTAAATTTGTCTTTTAAAGCGGCGATTGCGCTTGCTCTTAATCTCTTTATTCGTGTGTAATAATCTAAAACACTTTCATCTCGTCTTAATCTGACGGCTTGAATTTCGGCACAATAATAAGGATATGATTTCTTCGGTGAGAAATATTATTTTAAAGCTTTCGATAAATCTTCGATTGAATTTATTCATTTATCAGCAACCGCGTCGCGAGCTGTTTCTTTAAGTTTGGAGCAGACTCCTTTGAAAAATGACTTTTTAAGGCCCTCGGGCACGAATGTAAAACTGTTTTCTACGTCTTCAATAAATGATTTAAGGGGCATATATTTGCCGTTAAAATTGGGTACATGAATTAATGCCTGTTGTAATGCCATACACTCGCCCATGCTTGTGAGCATAGCATCCGTAATATTTTGGTGATGTGTAATGTTTGCAAGATCGGGATTCGCCATTTTTGGTCGAATTGGTTAATTTGTTAAGGTGAAATTGTGTTTAGGAAATATTATCTCTTAGTGGCAACCAAGGGGTAGGCACTCAGCGTATTAATATCCTCTAATAAGAATCAATTATATCCCACCGCTGTCACCAAATTTTTATATGTCACGTCCGGAGAGGCGTGAAGGAAAAGTTCGGGTGTATGAACGTCGAGTGGTAAACGTTATGTCCCATAAGCTTTTCCCTGCATTTTAATACGCAGAGCGTTTTTATAAATATACTCCTAAGAGTATCGTGGGCTTACGCTGATAGACCTCGAGAAGTCTTGCCTTAGTCTAGGTTGCGACTAGGAGAGGAATTCGGGGTGTTAAGTGAGTCAAAAGATTTAGATGTTCTTTATGTACTTTAATGAAAATAAGGTATTAGTAAATATAATGATGAAATACAAACTTGATACAATATAAATGGTTACGTTACCGGAGAGATGTCGTGTAAATCTTTGGTTCGTTGTAGCTTACTTGTATTTTGTTGTGTCGTAGAAAAGGTTAAAAAGATTTTAAGTCCAAATATTCAGTTTGGTACTTTAACTTTGACTTCTGAACTCGACTCGCTCTCTTCTACAGAAGACCCGGAGTTCGGTCAGAGATTAATTATAAGACGGCTAACCAAATGACAAACCGAACTACTGCTAACAGTATAGACGCGACTCTAGGTGCGAACGGAATGCGGCGATTGTGGAGAGACATGGCCTTTTTATAGGGCTAAAATGCGGAAAAATAGTAGGAGT
Organism: Campoletis raptor; assembly: GCA_948107755.1. Lineage (NCBI taxonomy): Eukaryota > Metazoa > Arthropoda > Insecta > Hymenoptera > Ichneumonidae > Campoletis > Campoletis raptor. Next base: position 566,971 of record OX403623.1, read on the forward strand.
TTATAGGTTTTCTTAGAAGTAAGATCGTAGTGACCTAATAAGATGAGTGGATGTTTCATATAGTCCATAGTGTAGTCCGGAAATATAGCGGAAGGTAGTTTGATTTATATTCGTTGGTTACAAGTGTTTCGGTTACAAATTTAGTCCTAACTCTGGAGCGTGTGTGTCGCGTGTCATATTTTATGGCCGGGTAGCGAGTGTTGTTCGAAGAATTCTCGGAAAGGAAAACTTGTAGATCTATTATATATATTTAAAAAGAAAAATTTAACGTCGGTTGTGACAATTAATTAATTAATCGTCGATCAATTACCACGGTATCATCACAAATAGTGTTAATATGAAATGTAAAATTAATGATTAATTAATACAAATTAATTAATCAATAATTCTTTCTTCTAAACTTATAAATTAATAGTTAAACAAAATATATTCACCATGAGTGTCACCAAGGATAAAGGGTCCAATTTCAACCTCGTAGTGGGAGTACAGAGTCCAGTACAGCGGGCCATCACGTCAGTGACACACCCACACCACCTTCGAACGTATATGTGTGGCGCGGCTTTAAAAGTGGGGACCCGCCATGAAGTCGCCAGTTCTCGATCCTCTCCACAGACAGCCAGTCAAACTCCGACGTTCGTGTAGATCGGATATTCCCGCCGTGCGTCTGAAAATCGATATTTTCCATCTAAGTAAATTGTTAGTAGTTCTCGAATCTTCAAAATCGACATTTTAACATCTTTGTAATTTTGAAACTTCAATTGTTAATAAGTTTATATCGTCGGGTTATAAATTAACTCAGTCATTTCTTATAATTGTGCAACGAATACATATATATATTAAAGAAAAGTTGTAAAATATAAAATTGTGAAAAGGTGAAAAGAGTTTTAATTTTTATTATTAAAACAAAAGTTTAACATCCTCAATCCATCGTATCGTGTATTATAAATATTAATCGCGATTTATTCTGTTTGAAAAAGAGTTTCAAACTAATCAAATATAATTCAAGATATTCTCGTGGAATTAAAGATCTAAAATTCCCATTTTATTATTTAAAAATCATTCGAAACATCATCGATTAATTAATTCAAATCAACATCAAATAATTAATTAAATTCAACATCAGAAATAATTAATTCAAATTTCTCAAGGTTTTCTCAAGTTATCTCAAGTTTTCCTATTTTATTTGCGTGGACTAATTTCTCACCTTGACTCATAAAACCCTCGAAACTTTTGTGCGTGCTGATTCTCAAGCACGCCGATTCCATCTATCCTCAAGTAACCCATTTTGTTGTAATTTCTCGTGTTAGAAATTAGACCACGTACATTCAAGCTCTTATTTTATTTATTTGAGAAATTAAAATTAATCTACAAAATCATGTGCAGTTACTATTATGCCTAGGAGACGGGCAGGAAGTAAATTTCAAATTCGTCGAGCTATCGCGCGTCAGTGTCTCAAGACCGGTAAAAAACGTGGCAATAACAAACTAAGTATCAAATTATCGATTGCGAGACAGTTTTGTGAAAACTCTACAGTCGGTAATCCAGAACCCGGTTTTGTTAACAGTCGTCCAAAAATCCGTGTAATTTCCAACGTTAGTTTCTCGAAAACCGTTATCATCATCGATCAATCTTCTCCGTATCCGTTGGGACGAATCGCGGGTACAATTCGGTATTCCTTTACCGAAGAATACCATCCTGAGGGTGAGGACATCTCTGAAGCGTCGACAACATCGCGACCTTCCACACCGGACGACATCGAGGTCATCACCTTGGATTAATATCTCGAACTCAACCATCCAACCAAGGTAAGACCATTTTCATTATTCTGGTCACCCGGTTAGCAGCCTTATCGACACAGGTTCCGGTCCTAGAGGGGAAAATCCAACCTTTCTAAATACGGGATCTAAAATAAATCTACACGTCGTATACCCGTGTATCATTAGTAGTTAAATTAGAGTTTTTACTTACCATCCATCGATCGTTTCTTACCCGTCAGTTAATAACTCAAGTTTCTATTTTATCGACTACCACCCGTTATCTTTTATCGATCATTTAGTATTCTTTTTCCTTCTGCATTTCGGAGTCGATAAAGAAAATACCACTTTAACTATCAACCGTCTATTTCTCATTTAACATCTGCGGATTTAAATCGAACGGTCGAGAATCAGCACGCACAAAAGGTTTGAGCATTTTATGAGTCAAGGTGAGAAATTAGTCCACGCAAATAAAATAGGAAAACTTGAGATAACTTGAGAAAACTTTGAGAAATTTGAATTAATTATTTCTGATGTTGAATTTAATTAATTATTTGATGTTGATTTGGATTAATTAATCGATGATGTTTCGAATGATTTTTAAATAATAAAATGGGAATTTTAGATCTTTATTTCCACGAGAATATTTTGAATGATATTTGATTAGTTTGAAACTCTTTTTCAAACAGAATAAATCGCGATTAATATTTATAATACGCGATACGATGGATTGAGGATGTTAAACTTTTGTTTTAATAATTAAAATTAAAACTCTTTTCACCTTTTCACAATTTTATATTTTATAACTTTTCTTTAATATATCTATTCTCAAAAATATAATAAATCAATATAAATATACTAAAGCATATAAAGCCAATTACGTCGCAGCGAGTATTCAATTGTAAAGTATTTGAATCACAAAAAAAAACTACCCAAAAAAGTACAAAATTCTTAAAAAGTTGGCAACATTGAGAATGATTTACATTTAGCACTAAAATTTATAATATCAATGATAGGACAAGTATTTCATTGTCGCTTGAGGATGGAGTGTTAAAAAAAAAAGCAAGAATCAGTTGGCTATTGAAAAAAGTCACCAATGTACAATAATAAAAATCGGTCAAAAGAACAGAGTCCAGAAAAAAAATCAAGATAAAACAAAACGTGGGGAAAAAAATTTCAAACGAAAAAAATTAAATTGAAAAATAATTTCGGCCGAAGTACTTGGCGAGTTCGTACCATAAGAAATGCATTACGTGATCCTAGATAAGCAAAAAACTCGCCAAGTACTTCGGCCGAAATTATTTTTCAATTTAATTTTTTTCGTTTGAAATTTTTTTCCCCACGTTTTGTTTTATCTTGATTTTTTTACTGGACTCTGTTCTTTTGACCGATTTTTATTTTTGTACATTGGTGACTTTTTTCAATAGCCAACTGATTCTTGCTTTTTTTTTTAACACTCCATCCTCAAGCGACAATGAAATACTTGTCCTATCATTGATATTATAAATTTTAGTGCTAAATGTAAATCATTCTCAATGTTGCCAACTTTTTAAGAATTTTGTACTTTTTTGGGTAGTTTTTTTTGTGATTCAAATACTTTACAATTGAATACTCGCTGCGACGTAATTGGCTTTATATGCTTTAGTATATTTATATTGATTTATTAAATTTTTGAGAAGCTCGAATATTTCTTTTTACGAAGATGCAGTTACCATTTTTTGGAGGGATTTGGTTTTTTTGGAGACTTCCACAGAAGCGGCTTTTGGTGCGAGTAAATGTACTTGTCTCAGCTTTTTTCACAGCATTTATGCTGTTTTTTGCCCGTGATTTCTTTTCTTTTTGTCCAGCAATTGTTATGGGACTTGGTTTTCCACCACACTACTATTTTCCCAACATAATTTGAATGAAAATTTTAAACCGCATTGGAGTAAAACTTCCATCTTTCATTTTCATACATTTCCCATTCAAATGATCTTGAGACTGATATCTACTATAATAGAAATGAAAACTGAAAATATTCCTTGATTGTGTCCTCAATAACATTTTTATCATTTATTCATGCCGTCAATTTTTCATCCAAATCATCTGAAGCGGTAAAGATTTCATTGATTGAAATACTTTTAAGCTACCGCATGGAAAATTGTATGTGTCAATGAAAAATTAAAAAATACAATTTTTCATCCAAATCATCTAAACCGGTAAAGTTTTCATTGATTGAAATGATACTTGAGCTACTGCATGGAAAATTGTTTGTTTCAATGAAAAATGAAGTATTATGACGCTCTAAAGACCAAAGTATCCAACTCAACACTTGTTATAAATTTTTCCATGCGGTATCATTCGAAAAAAGTTATTTGGAAGTAAACTTCATCCAGCTTTCGACAGTTTTAATTCAGAATGTTTAACTCAAACTATTTGAATGAATATAGTGTCTAAAACTGGGAAGGAAAAGATTACTTGAATGCGACTCAAGTAATATTTGTCGTTTTTATCTCAACCATATTTTTTAAATCGCTAAAGTTTTCATTAAAATATTTTTCATATTTCTACCGCATGAAAATTATCTCAAATTGTCACAGCGGTTTCATGCTAAATATTTGTCATTTTTATCTCAACCAATTTTTGCAAGCGCTTAGTTTTTCATTAAAATATTGTTCTATTCATTAAAATATTTCAATTAAAATATTTTTACCGCATGAAAATTGTTTCAAATTTCCACAGCGGTCTCATATTATCATACAAAATAATAATATATAATATATAAAAATGATGAATAAATCCTTACTTTTGGGATTATTATTTCATCTTCTAGTTTATTGACATCCATTTTCTTGATTTTCTTACATTATTGATTTAAACACGGTTTGTCCTCACATTAACATTGATTTTGTCGATTCGTTCGAAAACTGATTGATGTGAAACTTTCGCGATCTTTCTAACCAACCAATTAATATGACACTTCCGCGATCTTTATAACCAACGAACTACGGGATAGTCATAGCTGACACTTCCGCGATCTTTATAACCAAACGCGAAATGGTCAGCTGTCACATTCATCGATCGAATATATATCACCACAATTTTTACCAATATTACTAGTGTCACTAGAACGGCGACTGCAAAAAAACACGCGAGCGTCGAAAATGTGTGCGAAAATTTTCACAAATTTTTAGTGCATGCTAATTAAAAATAAATTCATATCTCCAGTACCATTCAAGCTACAAAGCTCTAGTTAGACACAATCGAAAGGAAAAAAAAAATAAAAAATACGTGAACTTACAATGTTTTCAAAAGCGCTATAATTTAATAAATTTTACGGAAACCAGATTTGAACGTTTTCGAAAACAGTTGAGAAACGCGGTCCTTGGAGTAAATGAGTCTTGTAGCGACTAGTCTTTGACGGAGACAGTATAGGTAAATGTACTTGTCTCGAGCCGCTACCGCGACTCTTAATATATTCGTTGCACAATTATAAGAAATGACTGAGTTAATTTATAACCCGACAATAAAACTTATTAACAATTTCAAGTTTCAAAATTACAAAGATGTTAAAATGTCGATTTTAAAGATTCGAGAACTAACAATAAAAAGATGGTAAAAATCGATTTTCAGCAGCACGGCAGGAGTATCCGATCAACACGAACGTCGGAGTTCGACTGGCTAGCTGTGGAGAGACTCGAGAACTACTAACAATTTACTTAGATGGAGAATATCGATTTTCAGACGCACGGCGGGAATATCCGATCTACACGAACGTCGGAGTTCGACTGGCTGTCTGTGGAGAGGATCGAGATCTGACGGCTTCATGGCGGGTCCCCATTTTTAAAGCCGCGCCACATATATACGTTCCAAGGTGGTGTGGGTGTGTCACTGACGCGATGGCCCGCTGTACTGGACTCTGTACTCCCACTACGAGGATGAAATTGGACCCTTTTTCCTTGGTGACGCTCATGGTGAATATATTTTATTTAACTATTAATTTATAAATTTAGAAGAAAGAATTATTGATTAATTAATACAAATTAATTAATTAATGATTAATTAATACAAATTAATTAATCATTAATTTTACATCTATGTACTGTGACGTTATATTTTTTGAGTAGCGTCACATTGAAATTAAAAAGACAAAACTCCAGCATAAACAACAGTCTCCCGTCTCTCTCGCTCGATGCTCCGGTCACACGACAACCTCACAGGGCTTTCTTAGGGAAAATATTATAATTAATATTAATTGACGTCCCGCGAATATTTTATATTATTTTTCATGCGAGTTCCCGGGAGAAAAATCAACCAAACGACCAAGAGACTCAAATAACGACGATTAAAAGAAAAAGGAATAAAGGAAAAGGAAGGTCAATCATCGTAATAATACTGTATTTCGAGCAGGGCTCATACAGTTGGCCATATCCCGTCGTTGTCAAGCTCAAGGTCAAGCCGAGTTCGAACATTCGATGAAAATCTAAGGAAAGACGGTTGAACGAAGGAAGGTTCGAGAAACATCGAAAACATGCGATTTTCCGTTAGCGCCAGCGATCGCGCTCGTCATCCGTTCGAAAATCAGGACAGTATCACGCCCTATTGTCTCCCGTCTTTAAATTGAATTGCTTCCATCGCAAAAATTAAACACTTGTATATCCCGTAAAACATTAAGGTCCCGTCGCTATTGTAAATATTAATCGAGCTAGGGGTAAATGATAATGTTAATAGCGTCAAAACCGTGTCCCGATAAAATAATAAAATAATCGGTGCCCCGTCTAACACTCGCGAGAATATTTAATGTGACGGACCTGTCAAAAATGTGGGGAGATTTTGAGAATAGGAAGGGCGGGAGGAGAAGTCGAGCGGCTGACAAAGGGCTCTCGATTTCATCAGATTTTCGCAGAGTACCGAGCGTGATAGACGTGTCTTCAGGAGCTGGGAAAAATACCGTGAGTTATTCCTCTTGTCTCTTTCCGTTTGGTCAGTGAGCTTCGTAAATACTTTTGTTCCCAATTAATTAAGATTATTGTTGTGGACGACGCGTATATTTCGCGTAATTTCGGGAATCTCGGTCGCGGCGGTGACTTTGCCTCGTGTATTACACGGTCGCCTAAAATTTTCCTTTCTTTCGTTCGAGTTTTATATCCGACGTCTCGCGACTCGAAACTATTTCTTTCGTCTAATTATTGTGAGAATTAACGTCGTGACCGTACGCGAAAAATCTCCCGTAAATTATAATTATTTCGTTAAAAATTAATTCGCGGGAAAGATCGCGAACAGAGTGGATAAGTGCGCGATTACGTGAGTGTGAGTGAGAGCGTGAATCAGCCGGTGTAACCGTGAATTTGAATAGCTCGACCGAGTAACCGATTAACGGGGGCTCGGATATTTTATATTAATTACTATCGATTTACATCTTTAACATCTTCGATAATTCTTGACCACGAGTAGTTCCGTGGCAAGAAATAAAGAGCTCGTATATTAGATTGTAAAGAGTGTAGGATCCCGGCTGATATTAAATGTGTGTGTGTGAGTTCGTGGTTTTTCCCGTCGAAAAATTGTAGAGTCTCGCGATCGTATTAATTCCGTGAAATTCGACGTAAAATCGAGAGATTAATCCCGAGCGCAAAGTTTTCTTATAAAATAAAAGTGATTATTAAAATAATAAATTGTGAAACAGTAACCTCGATTTTAATGAAGTTATTTCTGAAATAACCCCGCCCATCCCGCTGCAGCAAAGCCGGACAAATATCTCTCTCTCTTTCAATCGTGTCGCTCTCGCGACTGGCGCCCAACATTTTAATATCTAAATAAATTAACGATTGAAAGATTGAGAGTTATGTGACATTGGGCAAGTAGCATTATTGAAATTCACGTCACAGTATGTAAAATGGCATTTATATAATTAAATCCTTATTATGGTAACCCAAATACATTTACAATCCTGAAGGAACATTTAAGAGTGTTTTATAGTGAACCACGGTTTTCCGCGGTTTTTCGCGGTTTTTCGCGGCTAGATTATTTGTTTAATTTGGGACATGACAAAGTGGTGTGAGGGTTCAAATGAAAGGGCTTTTCGAACCGAATCTAATGACTTTAATTAAATTGTTGTATCTGGATAAACGTTAGTGAATGAAATTTTCTGATGGCCTAAATTTTGTTTATTTAAAAGTGGTCGAAATATGGTCGAGTGAGTATTCAAATTAAAGGTCTTTCGATAATAAAGCAGAATATGGGAATTAAAACTTGATAATTTAATAATTGTTAGTTAATGAAATTTGACTGAACTGGGGACTTTGTCATGTGCCTCTTGGCGCGTGAGCGCTGCTCGTGCGGTAGGTCAAGGTCCGCGTACGCTCAACAGCTGGTCAGCTGTTCGTTCGTCGAATACATCTACAGGGTGTCCGAAAAATCATAAGATTATACTTATGTCCAAAATTTATTAATTCATTTATTTATTATTACGATATACATAAATTTATTATTATCGATATTTTGGCGGTTAAATTTGAATTTTCATGTTTCCTTTAATCTTTAATGTTTTTATGTATTATTTTCAGATTACGCAACAAGTCAGACACGAGGGTGAATACCAGGACGTAACACCTCCCCGGTGAAGTTCGAAGCCTAGGATGACGAAAGCTGAGAACCGTCATTAAGACGACTCAACAGGACTGGGTCTACACCCGAGAGTCTTCTGATTGATGGTACTGCCTTCGGTTGCTGGGTCACGACCTCGTAAAGAGTTTGTTCTTCTGGATGTACTACATGTTTCTTGAAGTGACGAGTAATTAACAGATGAGTAATTGAGTTCCACAGAGCTCCTATTAGCATGAAGCTCCACCCGTATAGGGAATGAAGTGTATAACCTTGTATAAAAATGTCTATTATTGCTTTTCCCAGAGAAATGATGAATGCGATGGCGAAGAAACCAGCGCTGATGAGTCCAAATTTTTCGAAACAGTGCCACATCTTCTTGATCGTACTTTCGGCAATTTCTTCAATGGCCTGGTTGTCGAGAAGGTTCCGGATGGAGATGGATCCACTGGCTACGGAGTAACCAGCTGTACCTCGAGCAATTGTGTTAAGTAAGCCTGCTCTTTCGGCAGGAAACATAATTCGATCACGAAGTTGGTCAATTTCTTCCATTGTATAAATTCCTGATGAGGCAATGTTACCGATGGGATTATAATTCCAGGTAGGTTGCGAAATTGGATGGAGTTCCTGAGGAGCGGGTACCGAGATTCCTTGTGGACTGAAGCGGTACCAGTTATTATCGATGTTATATAAAGCTGGAAGGAGTGGATCGCACTCGATCTGAGTTCCAGTTTTCAACAAGATCTTCGAAATTGGAGAAAGAAATCGGGATTCATTCCGATAAGTTACGGGCAATTCGTTGTAACATTCCTGAGTACGACGAACGCTAACATCGACGGGTGCACATTTGATTATGTGTGCTACTTCTCCAAGAACTACTGCCATGAAACCATGAGTTTTCATTATAGTTTTTGCAAATTTTTCTGGGTACATTGAGGCTGAATTGAGTGCATTTTGAATTACTTGTCGTTCGAGATTGCATCTCTGAATGACCACATCTCGATATAAATTTTGTATCTGGTTTCGAATATGTTTTTCTACGTAAATAAATTTTGAGTTCATGTATGAGAAAATGTCTAAGTTATTCACTGAAATTTGTTTCTTTTCTGCGAAAGTCCTTCTGTTATGCCCGCGAATCTCGTCACGTGGGGACAAGTTGTCGAGGACAGGTAATTCGAGGAATTGCCAAAATGAGTCAATCTCCAACTCAATATTATACAAAATATTATAAGGTTTATTGAGAATAAGCTAGTTTTACAAAGTCGAGGTGTATTTGCCTCGAGACCAATTCGTAGTTAGTTAGATAGTTGAAGACTTCTAACTTTTGCGTGCAGACTGCCGTTTTTGGGCATTGTCACTGCTTTTATTGATTTACATGTTTCCCCCAGAATATTGGTAATTTACCCCTTCTAATGTTATTATTGCTTAAATGGTTATTGCTTCATGATTGTTGCTTCATGATTATTGCTTCATGATCATTGCTTCGTGATTATTGCTTAGACGTTCAGTGAACTTAGTGCGTCATCAGCGATTCGGGTTTAGCTCGCTCGGGGTCGATAGACCCGTGCTTGTGAGGAATGTGCTTGATCATGCTAATTCGTGGTTGCTTATGTGGGTCATAACATCCCTCCCCCCTTAAGGAGACGAAACATAAGTTTCGGCTATTCATAGCAACCAATTTTTCCAATATTTTTGTTATTTTAATGTTCATGTTAATTTCCCTTTTTCAGCAAGATTGCGATATTTATCTTGTCGTGTTTTGGTCTCTTGGCTTACAAATGTATTTTTACATGTTTATTACTTATGTTGATTACAAAGTGTCGGTGTTTGGTGATTTTTTTGGCGGTAAGTATTGTATTTTTATTTCTCTATTCCGCGTTGATTGATTGGTCGGTGTTTGTGTGGTTTCGACTGGTGTCTCGATATTTATGACCCTTGTTGTTCGAAGACATAGTTTTCTTTTGTAGATAATATATGTAGATATTATAATAACTGAAAATATTATACTAGTCGTGCTTAACGAATAGTTACCGATTGTGTGGAATGTGTGTGACCATATTTGTGGTTCGTCGTCCAACTTATTTTTTAAATTTTCTATTCCTTCTCCTAGATTGTTAACTTCTAAGGCATTTGTTATTATTTTGTGCGGTATCGTGTAGTTAAATAGTTTTAATTCTGAAATTGGTTTCTCGATTTGGTATGTTAGGTTGTGTTGAGGTAAGAACGTTATAAATTCTTTTTGTGTATTTTCTCCTATTGTTTCTAATTGATAATCGGCGGTCGTGACGGAACATTTCCCATCTAAAGCCAAAATTCCTGTATCGAAAAGGGTAGTATATACACTTGGTTCATTCTTACACTTAATAGTTAGAGTTTCTTTTGTCGGTGCTACGTAAAGCCACCTTCCGTTCTGTTCTAATGTGATAATTATTGTTTTTTCTAATTTTACTATTTTCTGCGTACAATGATTTTTTTCTGGGTCTTGTCCTAAGTAAATTGATATTTCGCAAGGCGCTGTTTCGTGTAGCGTTTGCGCTGCATATTTCGGTTTACAGTAGTACTGATTTTCTGCTTGCTTGCATTTTTCTAACTCTTTCTCGTCTAATGTGAGATAGTTTCGGTTATCTCGATTTATTATTACATATTTGTTTGATGTTTCGATAAATTGAAATTTGCTACCATTTGTTCTTACTGGTAGGGGGTATACTTTGTTTATTGTGAATTTGTTGTTTTCTATTAACGGGATTTTTATTACAATTACTAATCGTGATTCTTTGCTGTATGAGCCTATTTCTGCTGTTTTTTGTAATTTTTCCATTTCACTAGGCATTATTTTTGTTGGGAAACTTAATTTTCGTGGTGATATAATTGTTGGGTTTATTATTCCTTTTGGGATTTCTGTTAAAAGGTTTGTTAATTGTCGTACTTCGTTTAGTAGTGATGTTATTGTTAGGCTAATTGCGTTTATTTTTTCGTCTGTATTTTCCTTTGCTAAAGTTGATGTTGCTTGTTCTGTAATAACGTGTTCTATGTTGTTTACAGCTTTTTCTAGTGTTGCTAAGTTTGTTAAATACTGATTTGTGTTATAATTGAATAAGTCTGCTGTTGATTTTAAAATTTGGAGATTTTCTTTTATTATTTTTTCATCTTTTCCCTGTTTAGTTTCTAGTTCGACTATTCTTTTGTCTATTTCTTGGGCGTCGTTTTCGTCCAAATTTCCTGTTATTGCTTTTATTACGGTTCCTAACCCGTTTATTAGTCCTCTTTCCCTTCTCTCGATTGTTTTGGTACTGACTAAATCTTGTACCGTTTCCAATTCCTGATGTAATCTTTCCATCATTGGTTCTAATGTTTCTTTTAACGCAGGGCATAGATGGTCGTGTTTGGTGTTTTCACATATTTTTTGCAAGGCTTGAAGTGAATGTTCTAGTGGTGTTACCCTTGTTTGTGTTGGTCTTAAATCCATGTTGATGGCTAACTTCCATTCTTCTTTAATGATTCTAAGTTTTCCGATTTCTTCGTAATAAATTCCTGGTGTGTTCGATAATGGTTTTATTGAGAATTTTTTCTGCTCTCCTGGATCTCCTTTTAATGATCCTATTACCAATGAGCACCTGGAAAGGTGTAGTTTAATTAGTTTCTTTTGTTATTTATTATTTATTGTTATTATTGTTTTTTTTTTTTTTTTTTTTGTATGTGTAATGTGTGCCTAACTCGTTTCCTTTTTCACGGGTCATTTTTGCTGATATTGAGTTTGTTTCGGACTCGTGATTTTCTTATTCTTTTGCTCTTTCTTATGTATGAAGAGTTTATTGCTCGCGACGTTCAGTTTCGCTGATGCGAACTTCGTTCGGGTGCGTATGCACTAGGCAATTAATTTCGCCTGTTCGTCTGTCTATCTTTTTCTACATTGTGCTTGTTGTATCATACTCTCTTTTTTCTGTTTTTCTTTCTCTGTCTTCTTACTTTTTCTATATAATCTCGAGGATTGTCATTTTTTGATTATTCACGACAGTTCTTCGGCTGGAGTATCCTCGTAATCTTTATTTAACGGTGAGTATTCTATTTTTTTGTGGTTTTTTTTTTGTTTATTTATCTCTTTGTTCATTTTTTTTTTTCAGATTTTACAGTCATGGTTGGCGAAAAAAGGAATTCCGCTGTGTCTTTTGGGTCGGTAGCCCATTGTTGGGGCTCTGGGAGGTTCCTTTTTATGGTAAGCCTTGTATTTATTGTATATAATTTTTTTTTTTTTTTTTTTGACAATCATTATTTGTATTAATATTTAAAATTCTTTTGTTTGCAGAAAGTTCGAAGGACGTGCCATCGTGGTCCTGTTGGCACTGTGTGGATGGCCCCCTTTATCGCCGCTGCCCGGGTCGTGAGGGCAGAGCGTAACGATCGGGCGATGAACTTGGCCCGGGTTTGGAGGGAGGACCCGCTGTCTTTGGAGTATGCTGATTGGAACCCCGATGAAGTCCCGGGGGATATTTTTGGTCTGCGGCGACTTTTCGGGATGGAGGTGTTTTCGGGAGTCCAGGAGGACCCCTCTTTCGACGCGTGGTGGGAGTTGTTTGGGCCCTCGCGTTGGCGTCGCGAGAGAAAGTTTTAGGGCGTTGAAAATATATTGTATAATTTAATTTAATTATTTTTTGAAAATATATTATACAATTTTTTTAATTTAATTGTTTTTCCTATTTTTATTTTTCTTCTCCCAATCCCTTTTGGCCCCCAAATTTATTTATTTTTTCATCGTTTTCTTCATCTTTGTTCGTTCGTATTCTCCGTTGGCTCCTTGTTGTTTTCTTTGTTTGAAATTCTCCGTTGGTTTCTCGTTGTTTCCTTCGTTTGAAATTCTGCGTTGTTTCTCCGTTGTTTCCTTCGTTTCGCCAGTTATTTGCCAGATTGATGGTAGGTATATATATATGTTTCTCTTTTTCTTCCTTTTTTTTTTATACTTTTTTTTTTTCATTACCTTTCAATACTTTTTCCTTTTATTCAATGCTCTTTTAACTTCAAATTGAAGTTTATTTATAGTTTATTTTATTTTATTCATTTTTTGTTAATATTTATTATCTTTATGCTTTTCAAAAAATTTTTTTTTTCTTTTTTCGATTCTTTTCAATTCTTTATACTTTTCAATATTTTATTGATTTTATTTTGTTTTGTTTTATTTTATTAAAACGGTTTTTTATTATTAAGGCCAATGTTATGCCCGCGTATTAATGGCGCCCCGATTAACACGTGGGCCTTGCGCCGGGCTGTTTAGCCGGCAGGGCCTCGGCAGGTGTCGGTTAGTGGGTAACGTAGGGTTTTAATCGCTCTACGTGTACGCGGATCGTCCGCCGCCCACGGCCGATGCTATAATTTACTGCAGAGTCCCTGCTTTTTATTATATAGGGCCCCGTCCATTTTGCGGTCAGCTTGGTTGATCTGCCTCGCCTTACGGTCGGGTCGTGCAGTAAAACTTTATCGCCAACTCGGTATTCTGCGTTACCGGCGACTCTGTCTTTTTTTTCTTTTACCTTTTCTTTCTTTTTTATCAATTGTTCCCTAGCGACTTGCCAAGTCGCCCGTAATCGCTCCCTTAATTCGGCGACGTAGTCGTCGTAGGAATATGTAGTTCTCGGGACTTGCTTCAGCGCTGTCGGTATGTCGGCTTTCTTCCCGTATACAAGTTCGTAAGGGGAGAATCCTGTTGCGGTATGCGGGGTGGTGTTGTACGTAAACATAGCGTACGGTAACCACTCATCCCAATCCTTTTGATCCTCTTGTATAAAATTTTTTAGGTATTCAGCAAGGGTGCGGTGGGACCTTTCTAGGGCTCCATTCGACTGTGGATGATAGGCTGTTGTTTGTATCTTTTTAATGTGTAATAGTTTACACATTTCTTTGAACAAATCACTCAGGAAATTTGTTCCTTGATCTGAAAGGATCGTTTGGGGTGTTCCATATCTACAAATTATTTCCGTTGTTAAGGCTTTTGCGACTTCTTTTGCTTCTTGATTTTCTAGCGGTATCGCCGCGCTATATTTAGTTAGTGCATCTTGAAATGTTAAGATATATTTGTTTCCCTTTTCCGTTTCTGGTAGTGGTCCTACTATATCCACAGCACATTTTTCAAACGCCTTTTCTGGCGTGTCGGTAATTATCATCAGTGCATTTTTAATTCTCGCAACTTTGTTGCGTTGGCACTTATCGCATGACGATACGTATTCTTTGATTTCTTTTACCATACCAGGCCAATTATATCTTTCTTTTATTCTTTGAATCAGTCTTTTTGTGCCTGGGTGTCCGCCAAGCGGAGCGTCATGATTTTCTTGTATTGTTATTTTTCTCTCTCTCTCGCTCGGGCACTCTCGCTCGGTGTCAGAGTCGGGTGACTCGTCTTCGCTCTCGCTTGCTCCTTCACTGTCTCTCTCTGCGTTCTCGGCGTCTTTTGCTGACGTTTGCTTTCTTTGTTTGTTTTCGTTCTTTCTCTTTTTAGACAGGTGCTTATTTACTTTTTTTACATGTGGCTTATCTTCGACCACTGGTGTCTGTTTCTCTGGTCGGCCATTACGATCAGGGCTGGACCGACCGTCTTGTGGGGCGGAGTCTGTTACGAGTGACGATTCTCGTCTTTTCGCGTCCTTGCGCGGCCTTCCCCGTCCTCTTTTCTTTATCAGCTCGCTGTTTGCGGCCTGAGTCAGCATGACGGCGTACATTCTGCTTAGTGCGTCTGCATTTGTGTTTTTCTTTCCCGCTTTATATTGAATGGTGTAGGTGTATTCTTCTAACTTTATTCTCCATCTCATTAACCTTGAGCCTGGGTCTTTTACATTAAAAAGCCAAGTAAGAGGTTTATGGTCGGTGACGATGATGAATTTCGTACCGTACACATAAGGGCGAAATTGTGCGACGGCCCACACAATTGCTAGCATTTCTTTTTCCGTTGTGGAGTAATTTGTCTCTGCCTTATTGAGAGTTCTGCTTGCGTAGCAAATTGGTAGATCCTCGCCAATTTTTCCTTGTGATAAGATGGCTCCGATTGCTTTATCCGATGCGTCTGTTGTAATGATGAACGGTTTGGTAAAATCGGGGTATTGCAGGATTGGTGCTGTACTCAGAGTTTCTTTCAAGTGATCAAATGCTACTTGCGTTTTTTCTGTCCATTCGAATTTTTTTTCCTTTTTTTATTAGCTCAGTTAGAGGCTTGGCTAATTTGGAAAAATCCTGTATGAATTTTCTGTAGTATCCTGCGAGTCCTAAAAATGATTGTATATCTTTCACATTTTTTGGTACTGGAAATTTGTGGATAGCTTCTATTTTGCTAGGATCTGGCTTCACTCCTACTTCGGTGATTACGTGTCCTAGGTATTGTGTTTCTTTTCTTAGGAACTGACACTTTCTCGGCTGCACTTTTAATTTGGCTTCTCTCAGACGGTCGAAAACTTCTCTTAGTCTTTCGTTGTGTTCTTTAAATGATGATCCGTGTATCACGATGTCATCTAGGTGCACATAACATTTGAGTCCTTGTAATCCTGCTAGGACTGCGTCCATCAACCTTTGGAATGTCGGTGGAGCGTTTTTTAATCCGAAAGGCATTCGGTTGTATTCGTAGTGTCCCATTGGTGTTGAGAATGCAGTTTTTTGCTTATCCTTTTCCGCCATTGGAATTTGGTGGGAACCGGAGGCAAGGTCGAGTGTTGGGAAGTATTTGGCCCGACCCAACTGGTCCAATATTTCCGTAATATTGGGCAGTGGATACGAGTCTCCTTCTGTCACCTCGTTTAATTTTCGGAAGTCTACTACGACTCTTTTTCGAATGTTGCCTTCCGCGTCAGCCTTTTTTGGAACGACCAGTAGTGGAGCGTTCCACGGGCTTCTACTCGGTCTTATGATTCCGTCTTTCAGCATTTCTTTTGTTTGCCTCATCACTTCTGATTTGTGTGCCTCGGGTAACCTGTACGGTGTAATATTCACAGGTACAGTTCCTTCTTTTGTATGTATATGGTGTTCCACGAGATCGGTATTTCCAAGTAATTCTCCTTCGAGATGGAAAACATTTGCGTATTCTTTTACAAATTCTCTGAGGAATTTTTCTTTTTCGGCATTTAAATGAGTTTGATTCCCGATTTCATTCCAGATTTTTTCATTTCGTTCCTTTTGGTTTACCGTGTTTACTGCATTTACTTCTTCGGGTTTTTCCGCGTCTTTTTCGATTTCTTTTTGTATTTCTTCTATTTCCACGGTTGGTCTGTCTATTTCGACCTCGTATTCTGTTGCGTTTCTCATCATTATGGGACATGTGAGTCCTTCTTGGGCGGTAATTCCTTCACCCATCGTTATTCCTGGCATTATTTCGGTCGCGGAAATACAGCCTACTTTCATTTGTAGCTTCTTTGCGTACAATATGTTTTCCGAACAGGCGGGTAATTTTATTTTCCCCGAACCGTTTATCAATGGTTCGACATGACCGTAAATCTTGATGTACCGGCCACTGAGGATGTCGACCTTGTGCTTTTTTATAAAATCCATACCCAGTACACCATCTACGTTTAATGGGACTGAGTCTTCAACCACGTAAAATCTATGGCGGATGTTTACCGCTGGTGTTTCAATCTCTAAATTTATTTTACATAATGCGTGGAAAGTTTCTCCTCCTATTCCTTTTAATTCCACAGTTTCCTCTATAGCCTCAGTGTCCGCATGTATAGCACTTTTCTTTATCAGGCAGCATTGCGCTCCTGTATCTCCTTTCAATGTAAGGACTTTATTTTTTGCTTGGGCAGAGTTGACATAAAAGTCACTTGCCGTATCCCTTGGATTCACAACACTAACATCGTATGATTTCAGACTTTTTGGTGAGCCTGTAGTTCGCTTTGCTTCTATTTCGCTGATTGTTGTTGTTTTCAATCCAGCGGTGAACGTATTGAGTGTAAATAACCCGACAGTCTTTTTGTCTGCGTTCGCATTTTTTTCCTCACCTGTTTGATTCTGACCTTGTTTGTGATCCTTTTTGTGCCAATTATTATTTCGTTGTTGGCCTCTGTATCCTCCTCGGGAGTTTCCTCGGTAGTTTCCGGTTCCTCGGTTGGAGTTATTATTTCCCCTGTAATTATTATTACCTTGGCCTCCTGGCCCGTTATTTGACTGTGCTGGCCTGTTTCGGCAATCGCGGTATAAATGTCCCGGTTTTTTGCAGTAATTGCAGGTAATTGGATGGAGGTTTCGTGTGGGCGTTGGAAGTTGTTGCCGTCCGTTTGACGGATTGGTACTCCGGCAGTCTCGAGCCCAATGCCCGGTTTTTCCGCAATTTTTACACGAGTTATTTCGTTTATCTGGGTTTGCTGATTTCGAGGCGGAATCGTTACCCTGCTGGACTTTTTCCTCGTCTATTGCCGCTCTTATCGCAGCCTTGAGTGTTTTATAACCCTTGGCCTTGATAAGTACTTGATAGTCCTTTTTAAGACCTCTTTCGAAACTTGCTAACCCTAAGTCTCGGACGTATTCTTCGATAGCCTTTTTCTCTACGATCGTTGATTTCGTACGAGTGCTGGCTTCTACTAATTACATCATGAGTGCTTCTAGTCTTTGACCGTATTCTTGCACTCCTTCATTATGTTTCTGTCGACAGGCATGCATTTCCATGTGCAATGCTCCTACTGTTCGACGTTCTCCGTATAATTCCGTCATGATATCTTTAAATGTTTCAAAATCTTCGATATCTTTATAGCGGACATCTTCTCGCGCTTTTCCGGCTAATTTGGTTGTTAAAACAGTTTCTAACAAAAGGGGTTGATCTATTTCTTCTATGTGTTTGTTTGCTAACCCGAACGAATCTATTAAATCGCGAATTTCTTGAGGTTTTGTGCCGTCGAAACGTGGAATGAGGCTTCGAGCCTCTTTAAGGGACATGGAACCTCGTAATCTCCTGAGTTCCTGGTGTAATTCTACTAGGCCCAGCACCTCCAAAGGTGTCTTCTAGATTTATTACCGTTTCAGGCATTTCGATGTTTACTTGTGCTGCTGTAATTTCTGGAGAATTCGACTCGCCAAAACTTGAAGAGTATGCGTCTAACTTGGGTTTCGCGCGTCTATTGGGTCTTTTTGGGGTCTCTACAGTTATAAAGTCTCCGTGAGATGAAGACGAACTAGATAGGCTACTCGCGTCGCCTGACTCTGGGTCTAATTTGAATTCCCTTAATTTTTATCTTCTTTTAACCGGTTGCAATGGTTCTTGCGGCGAGACAAATTTTAATATTTTATTAAGAAAAGAATCGAAGGATCGCGAAAGTGTACGCACACCCGGTAATCTTAACCGATTTATCAGTTCTTCGTCGGACATATATTCGATCGCTTTGGGTGGGTTACAAAAATTGTTCCGTCACTTACAGTACGATGATCCAACGCATGATGCTGATTGATGTCGTGATGAGATTACTTCCGTCGGCTGCTTGGCTTCTGCTTTTCCTTCGATGGCGAATCTGCGATGTCGAATGGTCGCTACTTCACGGGACGATGATCAACTTCTCGGATTGTCGACTTGAACTGCTCGTGGGGCTGTCCTTGTCCGGATCGTTGTTCAGATAATGAAATCTGTTTCGTCTCGTTTTTGGCTCTTTGTGAAATGTTATTCGTTTCACCTTGTAGATCTCTTTGGTTTTCTTGAGTTGAGGCAATCCCACCGCTGCCACCAATGTTATGCCCGCGAATCTCGTCACGTGGGGACAAGTTGTCGAGGACAGGTAATTCGAGGAATTGCCAAAATGAGTCAATCTCCAACTCAATATTATACAAAATACTATAAGGTTTATTGAGAATAAGCTAGTTTTACAAAGTCGAGGTGTATTTGCCTCGAGACCAATTCGTAGTTAGATAGTTGAAGACTTCTAACTTTTGCGTGCAGACTGCCGTTTTTGGGCATTGTCACTGCTTTTATTGATTTACATGTTTCCCCCAGAATATTGGTAATTTACCCCTTCTAATGTTATTATTGCTTAAATGGTTATTGCTTCATGATTGTTGCTTCATGATTATTGCTTCATGATCATTGCTTCGTGATTATTGCTTAGACGTTCAGTGAACTTAGTGCGTCGTCAGCGATTTGGGTTTAGCTCGCTCGGGGTCGATAGACCCGTGCTTGTGAGGAATGTGCTTGATCATGCTAATTCGTGGTTGCTTATGTGGGTCATAACACTTCCTTTTTGAGTCTCTAGGATGTAAAGTTTCGGATGTTCGGTACGAATGAGTGTGTATCCACAAAGATGTTTGGTGGATTTTGCAGCTAAAGCGAACGTGGTTTCTTGAGTTGTTAACGAGAAGACATCGGGATTCTGAGCTGATGGATCCGGATTTTGGTATTTTGTTGCGATGCCTTCAAATAGTACGTCATATCGATGAAATTGACATGAATCCGTAGGTTCTGTGGTCCAGAAAGCAGAGTTTCCTTCAACATCCAGACAGGTGCCATCGGTGAGAAGGCAATGAGTTCCTGACTGTAGCATTATTTTGTTGCTTATTAAATTGACATCTGCTTGATAGTTGGTAACGATGATCTTTACTGTCGCTTGAATTACGACTCCGTCCCAACTACCGAATGCGTCGCTGTATTGAGTACCTTTGCATGCTCCATTGGTAGTTAAAGAACCGCCCAAGGTTACAGCGCGACTAGTTGTACTATTTTTGCGAATTCCAATGATGACACTCGCAGGACTGAGAGTAAGTATGCCAGTTTCCTGGAGTTTACGACAGCCACGTTCGTCTAATTCGTGAAGATAATTTTGACATCCATTATGTACGATGGAAACGTGAGAACTCATTCCGCAGTAATATATAGTTCGGTCTATTTCGACGCGACATTGAATGACCTCAGTTTGTGAAAAATCGGAAAGTTGAAGTAATTGAATGTAGGTTTCTTTTGATGGAGGGGCCTCGTCCGGAGCTATGCATTCTCCTACGTTGTTTAACGAGATAGTAGTGATGTTGAGGTTGGGTCCGGCACAATCGTAACCCAATAGACTCGAGGCCTCATGGAAAAGAATACTGATGATGAGAATGTGGAGCATTGTTGTCTGAAAAACGAGAGGATACCCGAGTTATGAATCAAGCGGTAGACGGGTTCCTCTTAATTTATTTGCATGAACAATTCGAGATTTTCCTTTATAACGAATTTTTAAATTCCCGCCCGATAAAATGTCGATAATTTCACATGGTTCTGTATACTGGTCGCAGAATTTTCCTTTATGAGGTTCTTTTAAGAGTAAAACTACGTCGCCAACCCCGAAATGTTGTAGGTTCATTTTGCGATCGTAATAAAATTTTGATTTTTCTTTCGCGGCGATGAGATTTTCGCGAGCACGATTTTGAAGAGTGTCGATACGATCGAATAATTCCTCCAAGTATTCGGCGTATGTAGGATCCTGTTGTTCTTCGATATGATGATGTCCTGATGGAAGCCTTGCTAAATGACCGAAAACTAACTCATGGGGGGTGAACCTAGTGCCTTCGTGCTGACTTGTATTGTAAGAGAACATGCACATGCTTAACAGGTCATCCCAATCAGTTCTTTTATCAATAAATTGTTTTATATACTCGGCAAGGACATGATGTGATATTTCTATTGAGCCATTATTTTGAGGATGAAAAGCGGTAGTTTGATACAATTTTATGCGATATTTCTTCGCTACAGATTTCATTAAACTCGATAAGAAATTACGGCCTTGATCGGTCAAAATTGCTTTTGGAGCGCCGACTGAACAAATAAATTTGTCGACAAAGGCCTCTGCTATGTCGACAGTAGTCGTTCGCGCTAACAGTATAGCAAAACAATATTTAGTTAGTAAGTCCTGAATCGTAAGTATATATGAATTTCCTTTTCTAGTTGTAGGTAATGGACCAACAATGTCCATGGATATTTTGTCAAAAGCACGCCCAGGCGTATCGGTAATCACCATCGGTTGTTTAGTTTTGACACGAACTAATTTTTTTAATTGACAATTTCGGCATCTCGCAATATACTCTTGAATTTGGGTTTTCATATTTTCCCAGAAAAAATTTTCGCGGATCCTTTTATAAGTTTTCGTGACACCTTTGTGACCACTGATAGCAGAAGCGTGTTTTTCAGCAATAATTTCGAGTCTTTCCGATTCAGAAGGAAAACGGATTAATTGGAGACAAATTGTAAGAGCAATCCTTTGATTTCGGATAGTTTTAACGAGTAATCGCTTTATATCGGCCGATGCTATTCCACCGATTGAGTCAGTTTTTGCAATATTTAAAGACAACAAATTTTCTTCTAATAAAACTTGGCGCAAGGATTAAAA
The DNA here is from genome assembly GCA_948107755.1 of Campoletis raptor. Taxonomy (NCBI): domain Eukaryota; kingdom Metazoa; phylum Arthropoda; class Insecta; order Hymenoptera; family Ichneumonidae; genus Campoletis; species Campoletis raptor. Next base: position 588,608 of record OX403623.1, read on the forward strand.
GGTCTCGCCAAGATCATCCAATGACATATTTTCTTTTAAATGAAACAAAACGGGGAGACCAATAATTATAATCCCCTTTTCTTTAACAACTTTTGCCCGAAATATTGTAATTTCTTCAAATTTTGGCAATTTATTGAGAGTCTCTAGCTCTCTTCCACCTTGATCTATTGGATGTCCCTGACGAGTGATAAAAATAACATTAGTTCCTTTTTGCATTGATAAATTATCGCGAATTTCCCGGATGGAAACCGCGCCATCAATTTGAATGTCTGACTCATAATTTTGACCTTGATAACGACCTCCAGGGTCAAATAAAAATTCGCCCTCTTCCTCAGAGTCATGCTCGTCGGAATAATTTGTGTTTTCCCCCAAAGGGAAATTTGGTGGGTCATTGTAATTGAACCCTTCGAAAAAATCGTCAAATTCGAGAGATTCTACGTCGTCTTCAGAATTTTCATTAGGTAGTTCCGGCTCAACGATGATGTCATCCGGTGTTTCGCCAAAAGTATTGACATTATCGCGATTACCAGCAATTTTGGGCGACGTTAATTTTGGCGGGCTAGAAACTTCCGCGTATCTGACTATTTCGTCAGTTGAATTTGATTCGACCTGTTCCCGATTGTCAGAGGGCAAGTTTCCCAACATCGGATCGTCGATGGAGTCATCTTGTGATCCTCCTATACTCGGGGATTGACTGGTCATTTTTCCCTTTTTAGAATTTAATTTTTGATTTTCTATATTGATCTTCGGACTATGATCGTCACGTTTTTTCTTTACAGGGCGCCCAGGAGGGCTGAAAAGATGATCGTGAACAACTCCTGGGGGACATGATGGACAAAATTTAGGTTTGATTATTCTTTTTCCCGGTCCTCTAGGTGGACTGAAAATCCGTTCACTAGAGGATTTGTCGGATAAGGAATCGTCATCGAGTTCGTGGTGAGAGTTTTCTTCCTCTTCACCAGATGAGCTTGGTTTTCTTTTTCTCTTTTTAGGATTGTGAGTAAGGACAAGGGCATTTCTTGTTTCAGGAGGATTTTGGGAAAGAGCATCTGCGTTGCAATTCACTCTACCAGGTTTGTATTGAATTTTGTATTCGTAATTTCCAAGGCTCAAACGCCAATGGACTAAGCGATTGGCTGGATCTTTGACTGAATTTAACCGTACTAAAGGTTGATGATCTGTGAGTAAATTGAATTGACGGCCGTAAATATATGGCCTGAAATGGTTTACGCAATAGATGATTGCGAGACACTCTTTCTCGATTACTGAGTAATTTAATTCATGTTTATTCAAGGTCCTAGACGCGTAAGCAATTGGCTTGTCTTTGCCAATTTCTCCTTGAGAGAGTACTCCACCGATCGCAAAATTGGACGCGTCGGTAGTGATATTAAAAGGTTGAGTAAAATCGGCATATTGGAGGATCGGCTCCTTGCAAAGAGCTTCCCTTAAAGTATCAAATGCTTTTTGCTGAGCATCGGTCCATTTGAACGGTATGCCCTTTTTTAGCAAATTTGTGAGAGGTTTTGAAATTCCCGAAAAATTTTCAATAAACCGCCGGTAATAACCGGCTAATCCGAGAAATTGTTTTATTTTTTTCTGGTTCGTGGGTGCGGGATAATTTTTTATTGATACTATTTTCTTAGGGTCAGGTTTCACCCCTTGGTCGCTAATAACATGATCAAGATATCCGACTTCGCGACGAAGAAACTCGCATTTATCGGGTTGAAGATGTAAGTGTGATTTACGCAACCGCACGGCCAATTTCTCGAACTTTGCTCGATGTTCAGATAATGATTTAGCATAGATGACAATATCATCAAGATAGACGAAAAGTTCTACCCCTTGGAGGCCAACAAGGACCCGGTCCATGAGCCTTTGAAAAGTCGCTGGGGCATTTTTTAAGCCGAAAGGCATACGATTGAACTCGTAATGCCCAAAAGGAGTAGAAAAAGCAGTTTTGTGTTTGTCTTTGGGATCGACCTTTATCTGGTGGAATCCACTAGCAAGGTCAAAGACAGAAAAGTATTTGGCACTGCCTAATTGGTCCAGAATCTCGTTGATTTGAGGTAGAGGATATGCATCACCGATTGTTTTCTCGTTTAAATTTCTGTAGTCGATTACCATTCTCCATCTTTTATTTCCGTGGGAGTCTGCTTTTTTCGGTACAATCCACAACGGAGAGCTGTACGGGGAGAGTGAAGGTGAGATAACATTATTTTTAACTAATTCACCCACTTGTTTGGTGATCTCATCTTTATGCATAGGTGGAAAGCGATATTGTCGAGTAAAAACCGGTTGATCGTCTAAAGTTGAAATTTTATGGAAGAATTCGGGGACAAAATCTAATTGTTCGTCAGGTAACTGGAATAGATCGGCATTATCTTCAATTATGGAGTCTATGCTCTCTTTTTCTTCTGCGTTTAAATGTTCGAGACGTAATAGCTTTTTGACTTCTGAGACGCGATTTGACTTTTGAATTTGTAAAACTTTTCGGACTGAGTAACCAGGTTTTTCATTACCATTACATAAATTTTGACAAGTAAATTCGATTTCAGTTTTATTTTCGATCCCTTCAGGAAAACCCTCGTAAAGATCGTCGATGTTAAGCAGGGAGGTATCTTCTAATTTATCGAATTCTTCGATTCTCACGGTTGGAACTTTTATCAATACATCCTCGAGATTTGAATTGTGAATTATTAATTTTGTGATCCCATTTTGTGTGACTGCAACGGCTTGGCCACAATAAATGCCTGCACCGAGGTTAAGGTTTGGAATATAGCCAATTTTTACTTCCGGATTTTCTACTCTTGCAAATGCAACTGTTTTTGATCTTTTTGTTACAAGAATTTTATGACAATCTGTGAACGGGAAAGTTTGATTTCCCCATGTTAGGAACCGTTTGGACCAATCGAGTGACACCTTATTTTGTGAAAGAAATTCTATACCAAGTAGAGCATGCTGAGGGATCGGAAAATCGTCCCCCACTATATGAAAATTTGTTGGTGTACCGCTAACTTTGGCGGTTATCCAACCAAACGTATCGACGGGTTTTCCCGCGATACCATTTAGATGAATCTTTTCGTTTTTATTGATAATTGATGGGTCAGATACGTTGGAAATTTTTGCAATATTTACTTCCGCACCAGAATCGATTAAAAATTCTGTTAGGCCGCACAATTGTGGGCAATCGAGGGTGACGGAAGGTGAACGTTCGATCTCTTTTAGGCAGAGGTTGACGGCTCGGCCTGACTCACCTCCACCAGCTGGACAGGGCGTAATTTTTGGTCCCCCAACGAGCCCTGCTCCGTTGGGAGAGAATTCGCGTTTTTTGGCTGGTCTGCTATCTTTTTATAGCACCGCTCTTCGAGATGCCCCATTTTGTCGCAATAAGTGCAATGGAGTCTGGACCTATTGTCATTGTTTCGATTATAATTGTTATTATTGTAGTTTCGGTTGAAATTATTATTATTATTATTCCGGTTGAAATTATTGTCGTTATTATTGCGATTGAAATTATTATTGTTATTACTCCGATTGAAATTGCGACCGGGCCTGTTGTAGCGATCGCCATTCCCTTTTGGACGTTTATCTGGGAATGCTGTGCAACAGTTTTCTGGATCATGCCCCGATTTATTACAATGATTGCAGGGTGGTTTAGATGTGAATGCAGCCCTGATATTCCGCGGAGGAAGGGGTGGATTTGAGAATTTTAAAAATCTTTGATCGTTCGCGATCTCTTTCTCTATCAAACCAAATTTCTGTATCCATTTCAAGGATCGCGAAGTGCAAATCTTTAACTCGACTAATATACTGGATCGCATTTTCTGATGGAAATTTAATAATTGTTCCGAGTTCTCCGCGATATTCATTTACAGATTTTGAAGATCCAAACAATAATTTCAATTGATCTATAAATTCTTTGATTGTGAGGGAATTATCATCTTCGAGCGCGGTTTGAGCATCGCCTTTTAATTTATTTTTAAGGTGCAAAAGAAGGTTTGGCTCGTGGTGATGGTCGAAAAGATTTCGTACCTTTTGGCAAGCTCGAACAAAACGAAGGACCGGTATATTGGATCCTGTGAATATTGGTACTGATTCTAGCGCGTCTTTATATTTAATAGTTGTCAAATTAGCCGGAGGATTTCTTTGAAAATTATTTTGATTTTGGGTATTTGAATTTACCAGATGTTGGTTTCTATTATTTTCACGAGGGGAACTAGCGCGAGGAATATACCCGCTCGGTTCGCCCCAAACGTCTGTGGTGAACATAGCAGCTTGCGAACTTGGTCTATCATATTTGTGATCTTTTATTTCGCCCATAAGTTTGTCAAGATTGGCTTGCATTGATCTATTTGTATTTTGTTGTTCATTTATGAGATCGAATAAATGTTTTAATCTATCATTTTGCTGAAATTCTACCCTTTCAACTACTTCTTGGTCAATAGACGCCTGAATAGACTCGATATGTTTCTCGACGTTCCTCTTTTCTTCGTCGAGTATTACTTCTTTCTGTTGTAACCGCAATTCTTTTTCGGCCAACTCACTACTTTTTAATTCTAATTGTTGGCGCAAAATGCGCAGATCTTCTGAAGTTAATTCATCCATTTTATTTTTTCGGATTTATTTATTGAATTTATTCAATTTGCAAAATTTGATTTTAATTACTTTGAAAGATTTTTGACAAAATGGTTGTTATTTTTGTCACGTCCGGAGAGGCGTGAAGGAAAAGTTCGGGTGTTTGAACGTCGAGCGGTAAACGTTATGTCCCATAAGCTTTTCCCTGCATTTTAATACGCAGAGCGTTTTTATAAATATACTCCTAAGAGTATCGTGGGCTTACGCTGATAGACCTCGAGAAGTCTTGCCTTAGTCTAGGTTGCGACTAGGAGAGGGATTCGGGGTGTTAAGTGAGTCAAAAGATTTAGATATTCTTTATGTACTTTTAATGAAAACAAGTTATTAGTAAATATAATGATGAAATACAAACTTGATACAAAATATAAATGGTTACGTTACCGGAGAGGTGTCGTGTAAATCTTTGGTTCGTTGTAGCTTACTTGTGATTTGTTGTGTCGTAGAAAAGGTTAAAAGATTCTAAGTCCAAATATTGAGTTTGGTACTTTAACTTTGGCTTCTGAACTCGACTCGCTCTCTTCTACAGAAGACCCGGAGTTCGGTCAGAGATTAATTATAAGACGGCTAACCGAATGACAAACCGAACTACTGCTAACAGTATAGACGCGACTCTAGGTGCGAACGGAATGCGGCGATTGTGGAGAGACATGGCCTTTTTATAGGGCTAAAATGCGGAAAAATAGTAGGAGTTTATAGGTTTTCTTAGAAGTAAGATCGTAGTGACCTAATTAGATGAGTGGATGTTTCATATAGTCCATAGTGTAGTCCGGAAGTATAGCGGAAGCTAGTTTGATTTATATTCGTCGGTTACAAGTGTTTCGGTTACAAATTTAGTCCTAACTCCGGAGTGCGTGTGTCGCGTGTCATATTTTATGGCCGGGTAGCGAGTGTTATTCGAAGAATTCTCGGAAAGGAAAACTTGTAGATCTATTATATATTTTTAAAAAGAAAAATTTAACGTCGGTTGTGACATTTTTATTATTATTTTATTTTTGAAATAAATACTTTGGTCACCAGTAGCAAAACTTATGACGGTATCCCACCGCTGCAACCAAAAAATATATGAACCTGTTACGTCGCGAGTTTGAATTCCCGGATTAATTGAAATTGTGTAGATAAATTAAAATGAGTTTATCGACCGTTGGATTTAAATCCGCAGATGGTAAATGAGAGATGGACGGTTGGTAATTAATATGGTATTTTCTTTATCGACTCAGAAATGCAGAAGGCAAAAGAATACTAAATGATCGATAAAAGATAACCGGTGGTAGTCGATAAAATAGAAACTTAATTTATTAACTGACGGGTAAGAAACGATCGATGGATGGTAAGTAAAAACTCTAATTTATCTACTAATGATACACGGGTATACGACGTGTAGATTTATTTTAGATCCCGTATTTAGAAAGGTTGGATTTTCCCCTCTAGGACCGGAACCTGTGTCGATAAGGCTGCTAACTGAGTGACCAGAATAATGAAAATGGACTTACCTTGGTTGGATGGTTGAGTTCGAAATATTAATCCAAGGTGATGACCTCGATGTCGTCCGGTGTGGAAGGTCGCGATGTTGTCGACGCTTCGGAGATGTCCTCACACTCGGGATGGTATTCTTCGGTAAAGGAACACCGAATTGTACCCGCGATTCGTCCCAACGGATACGGAGAAGATTGATCGATGATGATAACGGTTTTCGAGAAACTAACGTTGGAAACTACACGGATTTTTGGACGACTGTTAACAAAACCGGGTTCTGGATTACCGACTGTAGAGTTTTCACAAAACTGACTCGCAATCGATAATTTGAGACTTAGTTTGTTATTGCCACGTTTTTTACCAGGCTTGAAACACTGACGCGTGATAGCTCGACGAATTTGAAATTTAGTTTCCGCCCGTCTCCTAGGCATAATAATAACTACACATGATTTTGTGGATTAATTTAAATTTCTCAAATAAATAAAATAAGAACTTGAATGTACGTGGTTTAATTTCTAACACGAGGAATTACGACAAAATGAGTTACTTGAGGATAGATGGGATCGGCGTGCTTGAGAATCAGCACGACCGTGGAGAATGGAAAATGTAGAAAATTTAGGAATTGACGTGCTTGAGAATCAGCACGGTCAAAATAAAAGGAAAGAATTGGGTAAATTAGGATGATGCGTGCTTGAGAATCAGCACGGCAGGTAAGGATAAAAAGGTTGGATAATGTGGGGTATCAACGTGCTTGAGAATCAGCACGGTTGAGGAAATGAATGATTTTCAGGAAAAATAAAGGATAGATTTGAGGTGCTTGAGAATCCGCACGCACAAAAGGTTCGAGGATTTTATGAGTCAAGGTGAGAAATTAGTCCACGCAAATAAAATAGGAAAACTTGAGATAACTTGAGAGAACCTTGAGAAATTTGAATTAATTATTTCTGATGTTGAATTTAATTAATTATTTGATGTTGATTTGAATTAATTAATCAATGATGTTTCGAATGATTTTTAAATAATAAAATGGGAATTTTAGATCTTTAATTCCACGAGAATATCTTGAATTATATTTGATTAGTTTGAAACTCTTTTTCAAACAAAATAAATCGCGATTAATATTTATAATACACGATCCGATGGATTGAGGATGTTAAACTTTTGTTTTAATAATTAAAATTAAAACTCTTTTCACCTTTTCACAATTTTATATTTTATAACTTTTCTTTAATATATCTATATATTCGTTGCACAATTATAAGAAATGACTGAGTTAATTTATAACCCGACAATAAAACTTATTAACAATTTTAAGTTTCAAAATTACAAAGATGTAAAAATCGATTTTAAAGATTCGAGAACTAACTAATACAAAGATGGTAAAAGTCGATTTTCAGACACACGGCGGGAATATCCGATCAACACAAACGTCGGAGTTCGACTGGCTGTCTGTGGAGAGGATCGAGAACTACTAACAATTTACTTAGATGGAAAATAACGATTTTTAGACGCACGGCGGGAATATCCGATCTACACGAACGTCGGAGTTCGACTGGCTGTCGGTGGAGAGGATCGAGAACTGGTAATACAAAAGATGTTAAAATCGATTTTCAGACGCACGGCGGGAATATCCGATCTACACGAACGTCGGAGTTCGACTGGCTGTCTGGGGAGAGACTCGAGAACTGAGGGCTTCATGGCGGGTCCCCATTTTTAAAGCCGCGCCACACATATACGTTCCAAGGTGGTGTGGGTGTGTCACTGACGCGATGGCCCGTTGTACTGGACTCTGTACTCCCACTACGAGGTTGAAATTGGACGCTTTTTCCTTGGTGACGCTCATGGTGAATATATTTTATTTAACTATTAATTTACCCTGCCCGGGGAAAAAAAACCTTGGACAAGTACATTTGTTGACCCCCGTTTCCATTTGTTTTCACAGAAAAAAACTACCCAAAAAAGTACAAAATTTTCAAAAAATTGGCAAGATCAAGAATGATTTACATTCAGCACTAAAATTTATAATATCAATAATAGGACAAGTATTTCATTGTCTCTTGAGGATGGAGTATTTAAAAAAAAAGCAAAAATAAGTTCGTTATTGAAAAAAGTCACCAATGTATAAAAATAAAAATCGGTCCAAAAGAACAGAGTCCAGAAAAAAAATCAAGATAAAAGAAAACGTGGAGAAAAAAATTTCAAACGAAAAAAATTAGATTGAAAAATAATTTCGGCCGTAGTACTTGGCGAGTTCGTACCATGAAAAATACATTACGTGATTCTACCTAAGCAAAAAACTCGCCAAGTACTACGGCCGAAATTATTTTTCAATCTAATTTTTTTCGTTTGAAATTTTTTTCTCCACGTTTTCTTTTATCTTGATTTTTTTTCTGGACTCTGTTCTTTTGGACCGATTTTTATTTTTATACATTGGTGACTTTTTTCAATAACGAACTTATTTTTGCTTTTTTTTTAAATACTCCATCCTCAAGAGACAATGAAATACTTGTCCTATTATTGATATTATAAATTTTAGTGCTGAATGTAAATCATTCTTGATCTTGCCAATTTTTTGAAAATTTTGTACTTTTTTGGGTAGTTTTTTTCTGTGAAAACAAATGGAAACGGGGGTCAACAAATGTACTTGTCCAAGGTTTTTTTTCCCCGGGCAGGGGATTTTTGGCCAGGATATCACTTCTTTTTTCTGAACCTTTCACTTTCATCATAAAATTTTGGAATTTATGGTCCGCCATATTGAATCCGCCATTTTGAATTTCTAAACTTTGCATGCAGATTGTTAATCGGTGAACCCAAAAACCCCCGCGTGCCAACTTTCGCTTTTCTTAAACGATTTTCGCAGTTATTGTCCGCCATATTGTATCCGTCATCTTGAATTTCGAAATTTTGGGTGCAGATTTGTAATCAGCGACCCCGAAAACCCCCGAGTACCATGTTTTGCTTTCATCAAACAATTTTTGCATTTGTGGTCCGCCATATTGGATCCGCCATCTCGAATTTCTAAATTTTAGGTGCAGATTTGTAATCAGCGAACCGGAAAACCCCAGGGTACCATATTTTGCTTTCATCAAACAATTTTTGCATTTGTTGTTCGCCATATTGGATTCGCCATCTTGAATTTCTAAATTTTGAGCGCAGATTTGTAATCAGCGACCCCGAAGACCCTCGAGTACCATATTTTGCATCAGCAAACAATTTTTGCATTTCTTGTCCGCCATATTGGATTCGCCATCTTGAATTTCTAAATTTTGTGTGCAGATTTATAATCAGCGATCCCGAAAACCCCCGAGTACAAAGTTTTCAGCTAGTTGCACGTAAGAAAAAATGTGTGTTTCAAAGGGTCAAATTGATATTTTTTTTTGCGTGAATTATTCCGACCTTACCATCTGTCAACACGGATCTACGAGAAGTTCGCAAAAAACACGCTGTTTACGCGTCTCGCGTCAAAACTACCGTCAAACTTTCCGTGGTATGGGTACAAAGGAAAGGACCAATGGGAACTCGTTACTTTTGTCGCCGAAGACCGGCTTCAATGGAAATGGGTTTTGATGGGCATCAAAACGCCTTTGATTGTATCGTCTGCGCGCATGTACAGACACACCAATTCCTTCAATGTGTTAGAATTTTTGCATAATCATGACCCTGTGCAAAGTTTTTTCTCAGCAAATACGCCATCAATCGTGCTCAATTAAGGCTTAATCGAAGGGCAATTTCATAATTTGTCTCGATTTCCATTTTCAAGTCATCATCTGTTTCCTAAGCTTCATAATTCGAAAAAATGACTTTCAGTTTTTACCCCCACCACCGAATTTTACTTTATTCAGAGATAATATACTCCGGCGAGCCTCGGGCCAGCAGACGACAGAGCTGTCAAATGTACTTGTCCCGAGACTCTACCGAGTCTCTTGATAAATTTAGGAGAAAGAATTATTGATTAATTAATTTGTATTAATTAATCATTAATTTTACATTTCATATTAACATTATTTGTGATGATACAGTGGTAATTGATCAACGATTAATTAATTATTAATTAATTAATCGTTGATTTAACATTTAGCTATTTATTAGTTTTATTTTCTCTTTTTCAGGTACAAAGGACTCGGCAAATTTTCCAGAGTGAGTATTATTTAATTAATTGTTTATTTATAATAATTATGTTATATAATAATTTGTATTTTATTCGTTTCACACATTCATGCGGCTCAGGATTCAAATACGGGTGGAAATTGATATTTGGTTCTGCGAAATACATTTGGTAAGTTGATGATTATTTATTAACAATTTGTTTTAACAATTTCAGAGGTTTATAAACGGAGTTCGCGATTATAATTATTGGTATTCGGTTCGACGTCAAATTTTATGTAAATAGGAAGTTTTCCCAATTTGATCGAACTATTTTAGTGGTTTTGTTAATAATTTGATTATTTAGTTAACAATTGTAATATCTCGCCAAACATGGTCGAGTAAGGGTTCAGACAGAAGGTTTTTGAATGAGGATTCGGAATATTTAAATGAAATAAGTGTAAATAGTTTAATTAACAATTTGTCAATAATTATTAATTAAGAATTTGGTATTACGATAATCTTTTCGACGGACTGTACTGTCTCGCCGACGGAAGTTTCGGGTGACTTTTCCTAGTTGACAATTTCTTAAAGGATCCCACATGGAAATATAATACACCGGAAAATGTATTTTTCAATGTACGAGAAAATATATGTGAAAATATATTTTAAGTGTATATTATATACCTTAAATGCATTTCAGATACATCTTGAATATATATAAGATACGTACATTTTCGTCAGAAAATATTTCTTTGAAGTGTATTTGAGATACACCATAATATAAAATAAAAATCTATTTTTTGATGTCACGGTAGCGCCCTATATATTTCATTCCTTGTCCAAATCCTTTCCCACATTCGTACCCGATACTTCACATCCGTTCTCACAGTCAAAACTCCTAACACAGCATCCTTATCTTATCGCCACATTCCTCAGCAGCTCCTTTGTCTCACGAGCCTCAGCTTCTCCTCTACAGCATCCCCCTTCCACTTCACCGACCACTTCACACTTCTTTATCCCAATCCACGACTCCTCAGTTCATCACCATCATTCGAACCAATTACTTCGTGCACTCCCTTATTACTCAGTCTTAATATATTATATCTTTCACATCATTCTTCCGTCTCAACTATTATTATTATCATTTTATTCACCCTTTCGACCCCTGACCATTACAACTGGTGTCAGAAGCGGATTCGGAACACCACGCCACCCGCGAACTCGCGTAAGTGAAAAAAAAAAGTGTGAAAAAAAAAAAAACGTGAAAACCGAAATTCGAAAAAAAGAGTGAATAGCAAAAAAAAAAAGAAAGAACAGTGAAAAGGTGAAAATAAACGAAATCGAAAACAACGAACAGTGAAAAAAAAAAAAAGTTCAACGACGAGTAGTGAATTTTTTTTTAACAACGAACAACAAAAGAAAAAACAGAGCGAAGTAAAACAAGTCAGGAAAAAAACAACATCAAATTCGTCAAAAGAGGGAACAATAAAAGAAAAGAGAAGGAAGGAAGGACGATCAATTTAATTAAAAAAAAAACAATAGCAAATGCAAAGAAAAATTTGGATATTCTTGGCAATGTAAGTACCAAATTACGCACATATACTATAATTTAATACGGAATTGCCCATAGCAGTGAGAAGAGACGACAAAGTCGCTCACTCACACATACAACTCACGCTTTGTGAGAGCCCGTGCGACGCATGAGCGGATACCGCTGGCCTTGTCGCACCAACACGGCTCCCTATCTGCACACGTAAGGAGCGACAAAGACGCTCGATATTCTTTATTCCTCTTTATCCTTTCTTTCTTCGCACGCGCCGCAGGCCCCACTGACAGAAAATATATAGATATACGCGCTCTCGTACTTCGTTCGCGACGGATATATATGTATATAAATATACGCGCTCTTTTAAGCTCCGTTCACACCGAATATATATATTTCTACACTTTCGCGCTTCACGCGATAAACTAAAGTAATAAAGAATCTTTCCGAACATTTAACATCTCCCGTTCGAGACAAACCGAATTTTCTTCCAAAAAAAAAAAAAACGAAGCCAACAACAACAAAATAAAAAATGAAATAATTTCAGTCGACGAATTGAACTTTTGAGAACAAAAAAAACGAACATATCATAAAAAAAAAATTTTTTTTGTGTTCTTTTCATAATCCAACAAAAAAAAAAACGAAAGCCGAATATTTTTAAACCTTGCACATTTTCAACCCCACATTTGCTTACATTATTTACCTCGAATTAAAAATGAATTTACTCCACTCAACGATTTGAACAAAAACAAAACAAAACAAAAAAACTTTATTGAAAAAAAAAATTTTGCTTTTCGCAAAATTTCGCCTTTTTAACCAAAAACGACCCTGTTTTACGAACCAATTACAAATACGAATAAAATAATAACAAATAATCTGAAAAAAAAAAAAAACAACAAAAAAAAAAAAAACACGAAATAATTTCTCTTTTTTTTTTTTATAAAAAAAATCTTACCCTCCCAGTTGATTAATTTCGTTTTCCCCAGATTATAAAAAAAAAAAACCGAGCAAAAACCAAAACACTTACGAAAAATTGAAAAAAAAAGGAAACATACAAAACCCAAAATAGAACCAATACGACCGCCCCGACGCACTAGTACGCGTCAAAATAATACACCCTCATTCTTTTTTCTTGAACCTGGAAAAATGGAAGGAGTTGGCATGACGTTCCGTGATATTTACGGACTCATCCCAACTTTCGACGGAAAAAACATCCCTGTTGACCATTTTATTGGCGCTTGTAAACGAGCTGCAAAATTAATTCCCGAAGCCCAGCTTCCGCAATTTCTCGTAACTATACAATATAAATTAACAGGATTCGCCCAAGATTTGGCAGAAACAAAAAATTACACAACTCTCGATGAATTTTACCGAGATCTCAAAGAAAGTTTCGGTGCTACTATCGAATTATTAGATTTAGAATTAGAACTCAAGGCTATTTCGCAAAATTTTAATGAAACGGTCGCAGAATACGCGACGCGAACTCGAGTAATTTTGAAACGAATAACGGAACGATTAGAAGAATGCTACGGTAGAGCCGACGAACAACACTATTTAAGGAAAAGAATAGAAGAAGTCCAAAAATCAGTAACTAGAGCCTTTATCAGAGGACTTTTTGATAAAATCGCAGTAAATTTAAACCAACAGAATCTCAGAGACTTTGACACAGCAGTTAGGGAAGCAATTCACATAGAACAGGAACTTCGACACCGCCAATCAGTAAATCATGGTAGAATATCTAGAGAACATGCCCTAACACAACCAACAGAAACAGCTAGAGTCCAATTTGCTGAAACCAGAAACCAACGCACCAATGTATTTTGCGAATTCCACCAAACAGGAGGCCATTCCACAGGAAATTGTTACACACTCAAAGAATTAAGAGAAAAATTCAATAGAAATTTTGGAAATCAGTCTCCTTTCAATAACAGGAACGATAACCAACAAAGCAGGCATCGCAGCGAATCGCGCGGCCCGCAAAATTACGGATATCGAAATAACTCACGAGAGCGATATCAAAACAACTATAGAAACCAAAATTACCAGAACCGATACCCGCAAAATAACTATAATAGACAGAGAGACAATCCAAATCAAAGCAATTACCACAGATATAACCAAAATAACCAGCAAAACGATTTCCGAAACAGAGACAATTCACAAAATCGAAACAGAAATAGTAGATGGAACGACTTTTACGACAGGCAACCCGGTAGTTCTAGAAACTACCGCGATAACTCACAAAACAGATTCCGCGATAACTCGCAAAACAGATTCCGCGAAAACTCGAACAACCAAGGACCCAACGGTAGACACCAAAACCAAAATGACGACAAACTTGAGGCATTAACCAACCAATTCCAACAACTTGCAAAATTCGTAACAGAAATCGCCCAAAAAAACGCGATGGCGACTCCGCGGAACAGCGCGACCGGGAGCGCATCGCAAGAGCGCACAGCCCTCAACCATTAGATGCGAGAACACAAATTATTAAAAAAGCGAGGATTTCACTAGGAAAAACGAAAAGACACACACCACCGACTGTTAAAGTAGACTCAATAGATTTGTTTGAAAAAGATACAAAATTTCTAATTGACACAGGAGCAGAGATAAATTTGATAAAAAGAGACGCAGTAGCAAAACGTGTTAAAGTTGACTTTTCAACAATTTATGAACTAACGGGAATAACAGACGACACTATTTTCACCTCAGGAACATGCGTAATCCAAATAAAAGGAATACCGGTCGAATTCCACACAATTCGGTTCCGATGGCCAATTCCCCAGGACGCTGTCCTGGGCGACCAATTTTTCAAAGAAACACCAGCTGATATCTTGTACACCCAATCTTGCATTACCTTCAGAGGCATACACATACCTTTCGAAACAAACGAAAAGGTTTTCATCCCAGCTCGAACCAAATCTACCATCCATATCCGAATCAAAAACACAAACCTAACAGAAGGATATGTACCAAGAATAGAAGCAGGCGAAGGTTTGTTTATCGGTGACGCGGTAGTTACAAACCGTAATGGTGTCGCATATTTATGCGCAATAAACACCAACGATTATAACATCCACTTTCAAATCCCAACAATCGAATTACAGCCCATAGAAATCATATCCGACATACCAGTCGATACCGACAATCACGGTTCTAACGATCTTTCAACTGAAAATCGTGCAGAAATCCGTATGACAAAAACATCAGGGAAACAGGAAAGGTTCAATAGACTAAAACCTCTCTTGCATCTAGAAAATTTAGATGAAGTAGAGAAGGAACATGTCTTTCAACTGACCTTTGAATACTCGCACCTGTTTACCCTGCCTGGCGAACGACTAGGATCAACATCATTCGTAAAACACAAAATTTTTACAACCGATGACATTCCAATAAATACAAAATAATATAGATTCCCACAAGTCCATAAAGACGAGATACGCAAACAAGTCAGCGATCTCCTTGATACGGACATAATTCAACCATCCTTATCACCATTTAATTCACCCGTTTGGATCGTTCCAAAGAAATCCGATTACGAAGGCAATAAACGATGGCGTATGGTCATCGACTTTAGAAAACTTAATGAAAAAACGACCCCAGATGCGTACCCATTACCAAACATAACGGATATTATAGACCAATTGGGTAGATCCCGTTACTATTCAGTGCTAGATTTGGCTTCACGTTTTCACCAAATCGAAATGCACCCCCGAGACAAACCCAAAACTGCTTTTTCCACACCGAATGGACATTACGAGTTCAACCGGATGCCATTTGGCCTAAAAAACGCACCCGCAACATTCCAACGATTAATGGATGTTGTTCTATCCGGACCCCAAGGTACCGACCTATTCGTCTATTTAGACGATATCGTCATTTACGCCGCAGACCTTGAGGAACATAAAACAAAATTCCATCGATTAGCAAAACGACTGACTGATGCTGGCCTCACGCTTCAAACAGATAAATGCCAATTTCTCCAGAAGAAAGTGGAATATCTGGGCCATGTCATCAGCGAAAAAGATTGCCAACCAAGACCCGAACTAGTACGGGCAGTCCAAAATTTTCCAGCTCCCACAAATAAGAAAACCATCACGCAATTCCACGCACTAGCGAACTACTATAGAAGATTCATCAAAAATTTCGCAACAATTGCCCTTCCGCTAACGAACCAATTAAAGAAGACAGAAGAATTCAAGTGGACAAACGACTGGCAAGAAGCATTCGAAACTCTCAAACAAAAATTAACAAACGAACCAATCTTGCGATATCCAGACTACGAAAAAGAATTTAAACTAACAACCGATGCATCGGATTATGCGATTGGCGCCGTGCTCAGCCAAGAGCACGACAAATTTGATCATCCAATAGCTTTTTACTCCCGTACACTCTCGAAAGCCGAAAAAGTGTACGATGCAATGCGAAAAGAACTCCTAGCGATGGTACATTCTATCCAGTATTTCAGGCACTACCTGTATGGACGTCACTTTACCCTCGTTACCGACAACAGAGCGCTGACGTACCTAATTAACAAACCGAATCCGCCACAACAACTTCAACGTTGGCAGGCAATTCTTAACGGCTACGAATTTAGTGTTCATCACAAACCAGGGACACTTAATGTCGTCGCAGACGCACTCTCGCGAAATCCAGTCAACGCCTTTCCCGTGAGACCTCGAGAAGAATCTACAGACGCCGACGATGGCGACTTAAAAAGACTAAAGATAACCCGACAAGGAGATAAACGCAACAGATCCGCCTCAGATGAATCATCTGGAAACCCATCACCTGAAAAAGTAATAATTTTACCGGCAGAAGAAACCGAAACTACAAACGAACAATCGAACTCTAAAGAAAAAACAAGTAAACAACATGTTATTGAAGGGAGTGCACACCCTAACATGGATATAGAAATCGACAACAACAACCAGGACGAACCAACGTCCGAAGAAGAAGAACCAATGGAATTAGCAAATCAACATAACCAGCAAGCCCCACGGAACATGATTGAAAGCGAAATGGAATACGATGTGGACCGAAAACGCAACCGCACCACATCAGACGACGATACGGAAAACAAAACAGGCAACGAACAAGGAAAACGAGGAAAAACGATTATTCAACAAGACGAAACAGAAGTTATAATGAAAGAAGTAATAAATAAGAATATAACGCTACAAAAAGAAGAAACGATATACGAAGATAAAATGATACAAAATAATGAAAGTGATAAAAATGCAACGATGGACTCAAAAAAGAATTACGAAGGAGCCGACAAGAGCTCAACACTACGAAAATCAACAAATGAAGTTGAAGAAAATTTTAAAGTGCAAAAAACGCCACAAACGGCAAACGAAAGTGGAAAAATACAACGAAACGAAGAAAATTATGGAAATCCAATACGCCAAAACGACAAAGAAGTGCGCGAAAGTAAAACAACTCAAGAAAACAATGAAGAAAGAAATCTTACGCCAACGAGCGAACATGAAGCAGATTCAACAAGTGAAAAAGAAAAAGTGCATAAAAACTCAACGAAAGGAAACGAAACGAAAATACAAAGGGAAGCCACGACGTACGAAGAAGCGGAACAGAGCTCAACGTGACGAAATGAAAATGAATCAAATGAAAATGAAGCAAATGAAAATGAAATGAATAAAAACGATGTAAGCTCCGCGCTGCATAAAACAAAAGAAGCAGACCCTGTGCTGCCAACACTAAGAGCTCTCAATCCCGCAAATCAATTAAGTGGCCGATCGAATACGAAAGATGCAAGCACTCAATCCACCGTTGAAGAAAATAAAAAACTAAGTAACGAACATTTAAACGCGCAGCAACTAGATAGGCAAAAAGAAGAACAAGTGTTGGAAAACTCGAACCATGCAAAGTACCCGGTAACCGCGACCTTTAGGTCACCTCCAGTCCACTACTCGGAGGATGATTCAGACACGGAAGAAGAACAAGAAGATTCAGGCGAAGAAGACGAAGTAACGGAACCCAACTTTCGATCACCAACGGAAGTTACAACACCAACACCGAAACGTGGACGCGGAAGACCAAGGAAAAACCCAATCAGTCCACAGTCCAAAGTTATAGTTAAAAGAAGACCCGGCAGACCAAGGAAATATCCAGCAATACAGCAACCAACATCACCTGTAAAAAGAAGACCTGGCAGACCTAGGAAAAATCCCATCATACAACTTCCAGCTCCTACGGCAAAACAAGGA
Organism: Campoletis raptor; assembly: GCA_948107755.1. Lineage (NCBI taxonomy): Eukaryota > Metazoa > Arthropoda > Insecta > Hymenoptera > Ichneumonidae > Campoletis > Campoletis raptor. The sequence continues at coordinate 606,572 of OX403623.1, forward strand.
CCAGGGAGACCACGAAAGCAAAATTCAGAATACCAACCCAGCAACACCGAGGATACTGATCCACCATTTGAATTACCGCAATACCATAGGAAAAAACTAACACTACCCGAATCGGAAAAAGCAACGAGAAGCAATACGAAAAAATATGAAGCAACGATAAAACAACATTCACCAACCGAAGAATCGGATAATAATACCACGAATGAACACCGCGAAGAAAACCAGGAAATCACCAACGAAACAATAACACCGCAACCAGAAGAAATCGAAAACCAAGCAGAACCCCAGGAAGAAATTCCACCAACAACTCGACGAATGGCATCAACCGAATATGATGAACCACCACACAACCAAATCCCTCCCAAAACCAAAAGAATTTCTGTCCCACAAGATACACACGCCAAAGACAATGTAACAGTCACACAAGAAAATTTCCTATCAAAAACAGACAACATAGCATATTTCCTAGCAGCCGATTGCAACATGAACACAATGGTTTCCAAAGTACTCTTCGAAAAAGGAAAAATCAATCAAGAACAATTCCTACAACACAAACCAAGAACCGGTCACATACTAAGAACGCAACACGGTGAAACTCGATACTTCACAATTTTCTGTAAAGAAAAATCGACGGACAACACGAACCTATTTATGATCAAAAAATGTCTTCGAGTACTTCTACAAATGCTACACATGGAAAATTTGACATCCTGTACATTATCAAAAGATCCAGAAATCATCGACCCACTCACGTGGTCAAACATCAAAACAAATCTACAATCAATGGTAAAGGGAACGAAATTCTCCATCACCCTGTGTGAAGGACTCATTTTAGTACCACCATTAGAAAATAGAAAGGCAATAATATCAGAACTCCACGGATCGACCGTAGGAGGACACAAAGGTATCACAAAAACGTACCAACGAGTAGCATCGCAATACTATTGGAAAAACATGAAAGAAGACATCGAAGAGTTTATTAAATTTTGCTACGATTGCCAAAAGAACAAATTAGTACGCGTTAAAGACCGAGCTCCCATGATCATCACTCACACACCAACAAAAGCATTCGATAAAGTTGCCATCGACATAGTCGGTCCCTTACCCAAAACGAGTAGAGGATACGAGTATATTCTAACGATCATGGACTTATTCAGTAGATTCAGTATCGCAGTACCCTTGAAACGAACAACGTCAGTAGATGTTGCTAGGGCACTTTGTCAAAATTTCATAACCACGTTTGGCGCACCCCGCGCAATTCTCTCAGACCAAGGTACAAATTTCATGTCCGAAGTCTTTCAATCATTTGCCGAACTCTTCCAAATTAAACACTATAGAACATCAGCATACCATCCACAATCAAATGGCGCTCTCGAAAGAAGCCATCACAGTTTAATAGAGTATATCAAACACTACAGAAACAACAATCGCGATTGGGAAGAACTTATCTCATTCGCAACATTATCACACAACACAAGCATTCATGAAAGAACAGGATTCACTCCGTACGAACTAGTTTTTGGTTACCCGGCAACCTTGCCATCAGAATTCCCGCCACCTGAAAAAGTCGTCACATTCGACGACTACATAGTAACATTAAATAACCACATGAAGAACGTTCAAGAAATGGCATTCAGAAAACAACAAAAAATTAAGGAACGAACGAAACGTTACTACGACAGACGAACCAAAACACCCAAGTATCAAGTAGGACAATTAGTATTTTTAATTAAGGAACCTAAAAAAGGAAAACTAGACAGTAACTACACAGGACCATTTGAAATCCTGGAAATTAGAGATAACAATAACGTTAAATTGCTCATGGAAAACGGAAAAACAAAGATAGTACACGTAGACAAAATAAAATCGGCATATGTTGCAGATGCCACGCCTTTGCCCGAGGCGGCGACGACCCCGTAAAAGTAACACCATTTTCGGAAAATCCCGGACTTTATTCCCAGCAACTTGGAAAACTTCAATCATACCACACAACCTGGAACTTAGTAACATACATCAACACACATGGACTATTACTCAGGAAACAACAAATACAGGAAAACCTTCAAAGTATGTACACATATTGCAACACACTAGGACCATCATGCCTGATGAGGACGCAGCTAAATACTATTCAAAAACGCCTAAACACCATCGAAAACGCAGAATCAATTCTTAGGGAACTATTACCACCTTCAACAGACCTCACACAACAACGCAAAAAACGAGGTTTATTTAACTTCATCGGAAAAGCATTCAAATTTGTTTACGGAACAATGGACAACAACGACGCGAAAAGAATCGCATCCCAAATCGAACAACTCGCAAACAACTCGATCGACCTATCAGAAATAGTATACAACCAAACTCAAATAATAAAAGCAGGATTTGATATAGCACAGAAACAAATAAAATCAATAACACGCGAAATAGGAAACCTTACACTACAAGTTAACCTAGCATTAGTTAACATGCGAAAAGAAATATACACAATTAAGTACAATCAAAATGGAATGAAATTCATGGCCCTAATCGAAGAAGACCTTACAGAATTAGAAACCGACACAAATACCCTAACCGACGCTATACTTTTTGCAAAAAGTGGACAAATACACCCTTGTCTAATATCATCAAAAACATGGCTGCATAGCGCAGAAAACATTAGTAAATTGACACCCAATCTGGAATTTCCAACTCCATTAGAATCAGACTACATACCACAACTAATAGCGATATCGAAACTCATTGTATTCCAAGACAACGAAAAATTGATATTCATAATGAAAATCCCATTACTAGATCCGACCACATACAAATTGTATAGACATATGTCAACACCAATCCGCCAACAAGGAACACGTTTTGCATTTATTAAACCATCAACACGATTTACAGCTATTTCAACCGATTTCGAAAATTATTTTACTCTAGCAGATTTAACTAACTGTAAACTAATGTCAACACGATACATTTGCGACGGAACAAACCCTGTACAACATGTTAATGACAAAGCAGAATGTGAAGTCCAGTTACTCACAAACCCACAATTTGAAAATCTCGAACTTTGCGACATTCGTCTAAAGACTCTCAGCCAAACATATTGGATCAAAATTCAAGACACTAACGCATGGCTGTACGCAGCACCAACATCCGAAAACTTGTATATCCATTGTGATAATGATAAATCCGACATAAAAATGATAATAGACTCAGGTACACTAGAAATAGAACCATCATGTCAAGCGAAAACCCAAACCACGAAACTCGTCCCCTCAAGCGAAATAAACATAGTACACTACGTCAATTTCTCCCGTAAACTAGCTTTGAACATAACAAAAATGATCAAAAACTCCGTAGACACAATGCACACCCTAAACATTACAGAAATCCTAGTAAAAACCGAATTGCCATCTGAACTGTCCAATTTGGACACCGTCCATAATGATTTAACAAGAAATGAAGTAGCATTAAAATCAGTAATAGTAAAAGCACAAGAAATAGCTAAGACACAACGCATTCACGATAGACTATCGACAATTGAATCAATACTAAAATTCGGAGGAATCTCATTAGCTTCAATTCTCGCACTTGCAACAATTGGCTGGAGATTTTCAATGTTTGGAAAGATATCATCCCTACTAAAATTGCTATCTTGTATTACTAAAAAGAACAAAAAAGAAACACAAAACGCGGATATAGAAATGCAAGCAATGCAACCTTACCGTCCCCAGGTACAAATAATTAACCCACCACGCGAAATAGCACTGTCAACGGAAAATCTTATAGAGCGAGAACGAAGTACACCAAGAGCAATTACGTATTATAGAGAAATTATACCATAAGATTTATGCTAACCAAATATTCTAATCACATACTAACAAAGGGAACCAACGGAATCCTTATTTCATACTTTATTTCGCTTAAGCCTCGAGACAGATACACTGCATGAGTAACAGAACAAACGCAATTAAAATATGTTTATCTTACGCACTACTCTTAACAGATAAAAAAGGAAAAAGAGAGAAAACACAGACAGACAGACACACAAAAGAAAACAGAACACCAAAAAAAAAAAGAAAGGAAAATGGAATCGCAACTCCTGGTAATGGTCCCGTGCCCCATCTGCGCAACAAGCATTCACCACAAACGCCTCACCACGGATGTCGCTGAATGTAAGAAGCGCCTAGTGAAAAATTACATTCAGAATCCAGCAGCGGACAGACAATGTTGTCTGTGCAAAGGAGCCTTCCCCGCGCGCCGGATGCTAGCGCATATGGACCTCTGCGCTCTATATTGGTCACGGAGAGGAATTTTCCCGTGGACATTCACTGCCGGCGACGAGGACAACGAAGACAAAGAAACTGTACGCAATGACGAAAACAGCAGCGACAGTGACAGCGAACAAAGTACGGAAGACGAAAAACCCATCCTCCCTCCCGTTCCCTCACTGACCGAAAAAGAGACCCTAGACAGCGACCCAATAATAATAACAAACATAAAAAAAGAGACACCCGACATAATCAACATCGACGACAGCGACGACAATAGCGACGACAGTAGAGAAACCTACATCCCACCAGAAAAACCCACTACCGAACGAAAAATCGAAAACCTCCTTTCCACATTTAGACCCAAAACACCACCCATCGACAATCCAAACCTACCAGGACCGAGCAACCGACAAAGTATCACGATCACATTGGACGCAAGACAAATCATAAGGACAAGAATTGAACAACGGACACCCCAACAACAGCAACACAAAAGACAAACACCCGACATTCCCGAAAGACCCCCACAAAAAAGACAGAAAATTACATACGGACCAGACGAGATGATCTCCACAAAACTAAACTTCGACACACAGACGGAATTGGAAAACGTAAAAGAATGGATCGACACTATCAGCGCAAAAGAACTTCCGATAGTACGCGCAGAATTCGACAAAATATTCGACGAAAAACTGGAAAAATTTGAAAAACGGAAACGACTTTGAAAAAAAAAAACAAACAACACATCTGCACTCACGCTATTACCACTACACTTATAATAACCTTAATCTAGTACCCCAAAATTTATTGTTACCCTTATTCTAACCTCACCTTTTATTGCACTTACCCTAATCATAGACACATATATCGTAATCACCTAGCACCGTACAAACACACTCTTAAGACACTTTATAATCATAGACGTAAGGCATAACCACGCATTTAATTATAAAAATAATAAACTATAATATTTTTTCACGACAACAGCCGATATAGTTATTCTGCCTGAAACACCCGAACCAAATCCATCCCCATCACTAATAACATGTCATAACCACTAACCACCAGCGAACTAATCAAATTTAGACTGTTTCAGAATCTTTGGAAATTTAGGTACAATACCTATTGGAAAAATACGAATCGATAATTGGAAAACCAAAATTTAAAAGGAAGACTCATCCGGAATTGGAATCAAGACAGAGCAATAACAACACATAAAACCAGAAAAAAGGAAACTAATAAAGAGGAGATGACCAATAAAAAAACGAAAAACCAACCATACGTAACAACCAACCGATAATGACAAATAACACCAACCATACCTATCCGAAATAACACCCCACCTCTACTAACACGGACAACTAATCAATTTACTTAGTTACAGATTTGCAGAACAGAAAAGATGAGCAGTTATAAAAAAAAAAACGGATTTTAAGGAAGACCAAAGTTACCAAAATTGACCAATAATAAAAAAAAAACCAGCAATATCACGATGAACCGGATTACCTACAACCCCTAAAAACAATGAATTTAACGAAACCCTTATACACTTTCACACAACCCTTCTCACGAACAACACAAATTTTGTATAGAGTCACACTTGAAATTAACCTCATGTACAACCAATATCATTATATAGAGTCATAAAAATAACAAATTTGTAACCTACAATGCGGAGCATCGTTTTGTAAGAGGGGGAGTGTCACGGTAGCACCCTATATATTTCATTCCTTGTCCAAATCCTTTCCCACATTCGTACCCGATACTTCACATCCGTTCTCACAGTCAAAACTCCTAACACAGCATCCTTATCTTATCGCCACATTCCTCAGCAGCTCCTTTGTCTCACGAGCCTCAGCTTCTCCTCTACAGCATCCCCCTTCCACTTCACCGACCACTTTACACTTCTTTATCCCAATCCACGACTCCTCAGTTCATCACCATCATTCGAACCAATTACTTCGTGCACTCCCTTATTACTCAGTCTTAATATATTATATCTTTCACATCATTCTTCCGTCTCAACTATTATTATTATCATTTTATTCACCCTTTCGACCCCTGACCATTACATTGATATACGCAAAACAATATGGAAAATATATTTGAAATAATATACTCTATATATCTAAAATATATATTATTATGCATTTTAAAAATACATATTATTATATATTTTAAGAACATATATCGTGTATGTATATATACACTGAGAAATATATATTATTATGCATTTAATATGCATCCTCTTTTATGTATTTAATATACTACATATATATTGAATATGCACTAAAAGAATATTTTTGATATACGTGAAAATGTATGGAAAATGCATTTGAAGAACATATGACATATATCTGAAATATATATTATGGCACACTTTAAAAATATATATCGAATATATGTCCTATATTAATTAAATACATGTATTAGATGTATGCAATGTCTGCAGAAATTTCACTTCAGATACACGATTGTGTATATTTAAAAAATATTTAAGATCTGAGATTTCAGGTATTGAAACATATTTGAGATCCATTTGAAATTTATTTGCAATAAGTTTTACATTCCAAATAAGAAATATACATTGAATATTCGTAATAAGCGAAAAGATAAGATATTCGGTAGATTCCGAATCGATGTGTGGGATGACGCCCTTTGTCTCACCAGCATAGTCATTAAGAGATAAGAGAGAAGAAAAATTTAGGTCAATATCAAATTGCCATTTGTCGTTCGTGTATTTTTCCTATACTGTGTCTATAAATCTTGAGCTACGTCTTGTATAAGTGAAAAAGAAAAAAGAATATAAAAAAAAGAGAAAGAAATCGAATATTGAGAATAAAATAATCAGTACATCTTGAATAAGGAATGTCTTGTTCAGTTTTGAGTGGTTGAAGTTTCATTTGTGTCGACGGCTGACTTCTTCTGATGTGCACGAAGCTGAGCTAATTTAGCGTTAATAGCTATGCCAAGGCCACCTTTGGAAAATGTTCTTTTCCAGTGTTTTTGAACAGTGTCTATAAAAAAATCAATGATGATTAGATACGTTCGTGTGAAGAGGATTTTTAGAGATTTAATCAAAGTTTATATTACTAACGTTTCAGAATGTGCCTTTTTACATAAACAATATCTTGAAATGCTTCTTGTTATCAAGTTATCACAGAAATATGCTTACAGTATAATGCGTCAAGAATCTTTGTATCCAATGCTGCATAGGCTGATTTTCCCTCCTCCTTGCGAACTTTGCAGTGACCTCCTCTCAAATTACTTTTCAAAAGCACTTCCATGGGGAAGAGCGACAACAGCAGGGTTTTTCCCATTGCTGTGTATGATTTTGCAGTTTTCGCTTCCATCCACTGCTGATTGGTGACGAAAATACCACTTCCTTTTCGACCAATTTCATGCTGTTGAGAAAGAGAGAATAATCATAGATTATATTTAGGTGCATTCTTCGTAAAACCTCATTCCGATGTGAATTGACAATAATGACAAAAAGTTTTTAATAAATTTACTGAAAAATGAGTTAGCAAGTTACCGGTAATTTTTTTCTCATCGTAAAAAATGAATTTGTTAATTTTTCTGGAAACAATTGGATACGAACAAGACAGTAAATTGTCGTTGGGGTCTCTTTACTCCTTTTTTCGAAGAATGAATCGCGGATGCTTATTCAACATTCACTGATACTTACCCCTTCGTCATCGCTCGATGCGCTGCTGTCCGTTGAATCAGAACTTTTTTTTCTCAATCGTTTTAACTCCGCATGGATAGCGATCAAAGCATCGCCAATCGACGTTGCTTCGTTGGATCGTATATTTGACGACGTTCCTACGTTGAAACGTTTTCGTAGAATTACAATTGATACAATTTAGTGAAATTAGCTAATTACCTGAATTTGTGGGGGCAGCTTTATAGAGTTGCATCTTGGTTCTCCTTTTTTCCAACAGCGATGTACATTCAGGAATTTTATCAATATCATCATTCGAGGAATGATCACCTGCCGATTCCTCGAAACCTTGCTCTTTCGTAGAAATTGCAGACCTCGATGATGCACTTGCTTTGCTTGGTCCGGCCTTTTCATCTCTCTCATTAGTATTTGTCGTTAATGTCGAACAGTTTTTTTCGTTCGAAGACTCCAAATTTGTACCCGTTCTGTTGTCTGAATCCTCCAGATTTTTCTGTGCAAACAAATAGTTAAATAAATAAATGTTTCAATACTGTATGCGAGCGACTTTACGGATGAAAATTTTATTTGATCAGAATTAAAGTCTCTCGCATACATCGTTGAGCATTTCTTCCTGTGTAAGAATACTATTCATATTTACCGCAGTGTTCTCGTTTCCCTCATTCGGCAGTATGACGGCCTTTCTCGGTGACAGGAGACCGTCGAGAGCTTTCAACTTGTTTCGAAGTACAGCCATGTTGGCTAAACATAGACACGCAAAACTTCATTAGAAAATCTTGAAAATCTAACCATTACATATATAAAACTGTAAAATATAATATACATAGCTGCGCAAAAATTCAAAAAAATAATAACACATTTTCAGGATCGAAATGACATTTTTCAAACATAAGGAGGGAAAAAATTTCAATGGAAGTGAGTTTTTTCCAAGACCGGTCTGAGTAAATAAATTCCCAGCTCTTACCGAGGAGTTGAACAAGATATTTGCTAAAGTTTGACATCAGCGAAGGAATATTTTCAATAAAAGTGAGTTTATTTTGAGACCGGTCCAAGAAAAAGCATTCTCAGATCTTAGCGAGTGGCTGAAAAGGAAATTTGCCAAAATTTGAAATCAGCGAAGGGAAATTTCAATAAAATTGAGCTTATTATGGAACCGGTCAGAGTAAAAATATTCCTAGCTCTTACCGAGGAGTTGAAAAAGATATTTGCTAAAGTTTCACATCAGCGAAGGAAAAATTTCAATAAAAGTGATTTTTTTTTAGACCGGTCCGAGTAAAAGCATCCCCAGCTCTTACAGAGCCGTTGAAAAGGAAATCTGCTAAAATTTGAAAGCGGCAAAGAACAAATTCCAGTAAAATTGAGTTCACTATGAAACCGGTTAGAGTAAAAACATTCCCAGCAAGAGCTCCCAGTAAGAACCGAGGAGTTGAAAAAGAGATTAGCTAAAGTTTGCCATCAGCGAAGGAAACTTTTCAATAAAAGTGAGTTTATTTTGAGACCGGTCCAAGAAAAAGCATTCTCAGATCTTAGCGAGCGGCTGAAATGAAAATTTGCCAAAATTTGAAATCAGTGAAGGAAAATTTCAATAAAATTGACCTTATTATGAAACCGGTCAGAGTAAAAATATTCCTAGCTCTTACCGAGGAGTTGAAAAAGATATTTGCTAAAGTTTGACATTAGCGAAGGAAAAATTTCAATAAAAGTGAGTTTTTTTTTAGACCAGTCCGAATAAAAGCATCCCCAGCTCTTACAGAGCCGTTGAAAAGGAAATTTGCCAAAATTTGAAATCAGCGCAGGAAAATTTCAATAAAATTGACCTTATTAGTAAAAGTATTTCAAACTCTTATCGGGCAATTGGAAAGAAAATTTGCTAAAATTTGAAATCAGCGAAGAACAAATTTCACCAAAAGTGCGTTTATTATAAGACCGCAGTCTGAGTAACAGCAATTCAAGCTGTCATAGAGTGTTTGAAAAAAAATTGGCTGAAATTTGACATCAGCGAAGAAAAATTTTCAATAAAAGTTTATTTTGCAGCAAATGAAACAGCAAATGAAAGTTTTCGAATTTAGTAAAATGTGACTATGTGGGAGAAAAAAAATTTCAGGATAATGAGTGTGTTTTCTGTTTGCAAGCTACAAATGCAAATTTTTGTATTTGAACTGCGAAAAAATCAGGTGAAGAAAATAAAACCTCACGAAATCAATTTGAACAAGACTCGTTAATTATTATTGCGATATTTTGATTTTTGTTTTATGGAAAGGACGAAAGAGATTTCACACTCGGCTTTAGGTGATTTTAATATCCTTTAATTTTTTGACTTCATTCTAATTAAAGATGTGAATTAAAATTTTATTTCACTTACGCGACACGGTGATAACGTATCCATCGTATACAGGCCAGCCGCCCGGTGGTTCTTTTTTCGTACCGTGCCATTCGATGACAAAGCTTAAGGAAACATCGTATTTATCCGATTCGAAATCTTTGATATCAAAGCCCTTTATCCAACTCACGGGAACGTCGGGGGAATATTTTTTATCATCCTCACCACCAATCCATTTGACCAGTGCGAACAATTTTTTCGACATTCTATGTGAAATATACGAAATTATTTAACCGAGACGTTGGTCGAAATTTCAACAAATTTCTTTGTAATAAAAAACGAAAAATACCGATATACATACCTCATTTCGATGCGATTGGATGAAAGCTGAAAAAAATAAGCTACGTTTCCGTTTGAAATGGTCCCTCTGTACCTGTGGGCGGTCAAGATATTTCGTTGGAATTAACGGTGTACACTACAGTTTTTTTGTTGTCGACATGATTTGCCGGTTAAACTCACAGTATTTTATTGAAAAACTTCGGAAGGGCGGTTAATAACACTGTCACTGTTATTTAGAAATTGAAAAAGCACTTGTGATGATAACTTTCGTTTCGCTGAGCAACATGACTGACGTGATCACACTCGTGTTTGCACCAATTATTCGCCTCGGATGGCTTAGAGTACAACATACACTCGGCGAAGAGTGCGTGGACGATCCTCTTCTTTGTAGTGTAGCGAAGGGGGTGGGTGCCGCGGCCCGACTCTTCGCAACGTACGACAGATCGAGCGACACGTTTATAGTGGCGCTGGACAACAGTGCGTAAACTGGTGGAGGGCAATCAGAGGACACCACGCGAGCGGTTGTGTGTGGATGCTCACTTTTACGTAGAATAGAAAAATAAAACACTGTGTCTATTTGCATCCTTTTTTCGTATGCCGCGAAAATAAAAAGAGGTGCTATCGCTCGCAATAATGGAACACGCGTCTTCACAAAGCAGAGATGCCGATGTGCGTAAAAAAAAAAGAGGTCCGTACAAACGATATATTTATCACGGAAGTACTTCTCAAATACCCAGGAGCACACAAAATGATCGGTATGTGTAATTAGAAAATAATTAATGTGCAAAATACATAGCATAGCTGACGGTACACACAATTCATTTGTTTGAAAAAAATGCTATGAAAATATATATAATTTATACAAGAAGGATATATTTTTCGATATTCTCTACTATATTCAAAAATAATATGTAAATAATATACTTTCGTTTTTTGGCAAATTTTCAAATAGCCAAAAAAAGTGAAACTTTTTTTTCTCCTTTTGGGCTGTTTTCATTTTTTATTTTAGTATTTGCTTGTGCTTTTACCAGAACGATATTCTCAAAAATGCTACTTATATGATAGGAAAAAACGTAAAGGGCTCGAGAAAATGACCATGGAATCGGGATTCCATAAAGAAAAATCATCAGTTGTAAGTATGATTAAATTCTTGACATCTCCTATCTTTCGAGACTGTTTTAATTCCAAAGTACGTCACGATAAATGAGAAGACCGGAAGAAATATTAAGAAAAAGCTCAAGTCTTCGATTATTCATTCGATTGCGATAATGAAGTTGTATCAAAGTCAGGAAAATTGAAACAGTTACACAAATTAATTTTTTGAACTTTGCGAATGTATCACGATAAATTAATTAAAAAAAACATAAACATTTTTCCAAAATAAAACAGATTTGGTGTACATGATAAACTGTCGGTTCGAATTTTTTTTTTACTCAACGTCTCATAAAATGAAGATCGCCCCAGTGATCCAAATGGCTCGAGGTTCCGATACAATATTAAAATAAAAAATCCCAATTGATGATAGCTTTTTCTCTGTACTATTAGTCAAATATAAAGAAAAAAAAAAAAATATTATCAAGATAAGTCTTTGCCATTAGAATTCGGAAAAAATGCATAAACCACAAGGCTCTGATAATTTCTTTTTCCATGATATATTTCCATTTTCGACGATTTTCTTGATTGTCTTAATAAAATCACTCTACAGGAGAATTCTTGCTCTCTCGTATTCAATTAACGATACATTATGGACTGTTCTCTTGAAGCCTTATTCACATTTGTATGTTTTATACAAAGGATATCGATGAATATGTTGAAGTCGATATGAACGAAGAGCTTCAGCCGTATACCCACAGCGCCACGGACGGAAATAAATCACTGAGTTCCCAGGACGTAAGTGTACCACGAATGTGTTTGATTATGAATGTGTTTGGTTAAAGTTTATAGAATTGAGCGAGTTCAAACCCGTATTACTTGAACGACTCTTTAAAGTATTTGGACAGTGAACATTTTTTTCGCGCAATTATGCAAGTTTCAATCGCATGCTGCATTAAGGATTTATGCGGGAGACTTTTCGGATATAAATTTTATTCAATCAGAATTATTGTACTTCGTGATTCAATAAAAATCTGAATAAATTCAGCAACAATTTGTATGCTATGAAAAACAATAACCAACTTTAACATCATTCGAAAGTTATGAACTGATTGTTTAAACGATTAATAATTATTCAATAACACAATGGTGATCGCTCGTTTTCGTATACGATTTGAATTAGTCCATTTTTTTCGAACGTTTTTGTATTTTGTCAAAATTTTGCACCTATTTTAAAATTCCCTTTTCGAAATTTCCGTAATGGCTGTTATGCATTATTCGGCTTAGTGTCTTTGAGCTTTGTAAATTAATAGTTAACCTGTCTGGAAAAACATATCCAAAATGTATGTTTTTTTATTTTATGTTCAATTATATTTCTTTTCAAATTTTCCTACGGTTTTGAAATATTGAAGTACAATAATTCTGATAAAATAAAAATTTCATCCGAAAAACCTCCCGCAAGTATCCTTGACGTGTGCATGTTAGTTTCATTACTAATCTTAAAGGATGAATAATTATATTCAAAATGAACAATTCATCACGTTGCATTTTAGATGGACGCCGACGAAGAACACGAATCGGAGTATAACATCGATCTCGCACAAAATGTTCCAGGAACGGCGCATCCCGAAGAAAATTACCCGAAAGAGTTTTTGACAGAAATGCTCATGGTTTACGCTGTAAAACTGCGGCATAATCTGACATACAAAGCGACTGAAGACATAGGTCAGATGCTACAGATATTGAGCAGTACAGTCCTGCCAAAAACAACGAAGTATAATTGGAAAGAAATGATCCACGACTTTTCACCATGCATGACTATTCATCATTTATGTGATGCATCAAGAGACTCGGTAGAGTCTCGGGACAAGTACATTTGACAGCTCTGTCTGTCGTCTGCTTGCCCGAGGCTCACCCGAGTATATTATCTCTGAATAAAACGATTTCAAGGGTGGGGGGAAACTCTTTCTTGAATTACTAAGCCCAGGCGTCATCTTATGATTTGAAATTTGAACTGGAGACTAATTAAGTTATCCCCCCTCGATTGAGCCATAAATCAACCCGATTGATGCCGTAATTGCTGAGAAAAAACTTTGCACGGGCAAAATTATGCGATGATCGAAGTATGCGTGCGTGTATGTATATGACACAGAGAAAGGGCTCGTGTGGCCATTGTGTTTCTGATTGGTCGCGACTGACGACATATCCCTGTGTTCCCATTCGACAAAAAGTTTTGGATACGAGTAACACGAATAACACTAATACGTCTTCATATGAATGTGTCCTTTGATTTCGCGGACATACAGAAACGTTCGAAAATCGGAAATCGGGAAAAGAGTTCAAGAGACTCGGCAGAGTCTCGGGTTCAAGTGTCGACGAAAGAAAAGTGCAAAGATGTTAAAAAAAAAAAAGTCAACGTCAGTGGATGACGAAAAAGTGTTAGGTCAAGAGACTCGTCAAGAGTGTTGTAATAGTGTGTGTAGTGCGGGGTTAAGTGCGGTTCCTATCTATATCGCTAAAGTGTCAGCTGTCACAGCTGCAATATCTATATCTCTAATGTGTCAGCTGTCAAAGCTGCAAATTTATATTCGAGTGTTGACAAACCGAAAATGCGGAAGTACGTACATGAAAAAAAGTTATTTCGATTCAGTGAACGATTAAAATAATACGTATAAGATCGTGATTTTGGGTGGTCCAATTAATAAGTGATAGAAATTTCGCGCATGTGTCAGTTGTACAAGTCGCAAGCTCATATTTCAGTGTCGACGAACAGAAGTGCGAAAACGTAAAAAAAAATATAAACGTAAAAAAAAATAAGTTCAGTGATTAACATAAAAGTGTTTCAATGAATTGATTTGTGAAAAAATATTAAATAATTTTAAAAAATCCGCGAATTCGTGTAGCTGGATTAAGTGCTATAAAATACATCGAAACATAACCTCAAAGATTCAGTGGCAAACGTTTTAAAAATGTGTGAACTCTCAAATCAATGGTGTTGATGTTTAGATCGTGGATCTATATTTTTGTCCCACATCAAGACATATTTTTCGTAAAAGGGAGTGTGTGCGTGATGAAACCTAGTGACCAAAATGTATCTTGTTCATTAATAAAAACTTGTAAAAACAAGGAGTGTTGATGAAATGTTTATTTTCAAAAATTTACATGTGACTATTCTTGTGGAATCATGATTTTCAATACTTTTCAGTTGCGGTCTACGAATCAACCAAAAAACTCCCAATATTCTACACGCTAGGCTAACTTCCTTCGCTTTTCCTTTTAGGCATTCGACTACAGCTTTTCTTATCAACTGGAGTTTCGCTGATTATGTGAACGTTGTATTCACGGAACATCTTCGCCAACAAGTTTACACATCAAAATGTCAGCAATAATATGATGACATGACTCAGTCAGGCTTGTGCAAGATTCGAGTGAAACCTCAATTATGACAAAAAAATCAAGATATTGAATATTTCTTCAATTCTGTAGTGTGCATTGTAGCAGAATTGCTATAAATGTTTCTATACAGTATCAACTTCATCCTCCCGGCAATGTTTCTTCTCATAGCATTAAAATTCTTATCGCTGAGATGCAATAAAAGTTTGTGTCAAAATTTTTCCCTACTCCGAAGACACCGCAGGCTGTAGTAAACTGAATTGCGGTTCTTCGCTTTGTCCATTAGGTTTGAATTAAACTACCAAAGCTGACGCAATGGACCATTTACTATTCTTAATGAATACATTAAAACTACTGTCTCTTTCGCATAAGAGATAATGGTTGTTAGTTGCAGCTCAACGGCAACACTGTTTTCTTTGCAAATAATAATTGATACGAATTTTCATTGTTTGGTAACGGTCAATTCTTTTTGTAAATTCTTTATTCAAGATTAAATTACTTTTGCCATAAAGTATTTCAATGTGAAAATGTATTCTGTGGACAATCTACTTTTCACTTTTCCTTGAAAAAAAAAAAGAAACAAGGAAGCAGGCTCGTTCCACTCTTACCATAAATTAAATAAAGAACTGAGACAAAATTAGAATCGGATATGAGAATTATGTTTTTAAACAAAAAATATAAAATTATGAATGAAGTGAAAATAAGAATTCATACACATGGTACATCAGGTAGCATAATAGCATAAACCATCATTTTCATCAAACCATCTAATGAATACTTATATTAAAGTTTTGATAAACATGCTCCGTCGCTGTCTTACAGAATGGAATGTGCACTTTCATCCAGTCATCATTTATCCAAGCTGATGAGATACCTTCATGTTATTCGATATAAATGAACCCAGAGTGCTGTCAAAGGTAGCTTGCGTGGAAGCAGAAATTTTGATTTGCTTTAGCCCGTCGAGGCAATTTTATAATCAGTTTGTCTGAAAATGATTTTACCGCTGTGCTGAATGTCTCTTTTTTTACGTGCAGTTTTATTTGCCATTGGTTATTCATATTCGCAAATCAAATTTGCATTTTCATTCTGAAAGTGAAATTCAGGGTAAAAATTTTCATACATAAAAGCAAAATTTAAATTTTTTTCCTTCAATTCTAGGAATTACAATTTTCAATATTTTTTGTTTCAATTAGAGAAATGGATATTTTTTTGCAAATTGATTCGCTAATTTCGATTCGAGTATTTTTGAATACTCGAATTGAAATTTGGATTTTTAATTATAGTTAAAGTATTAGTAAAATTTGGATTTTTAATTAGTTAGCAAAATTAGTAGTATGTTAAATGAGTGATTAGTTTGGTACTCAATTGGAATTTGCGTTTTTTTATTCGGTACATAATTCAAATACTTGTGATTTCTATTCAGGAATTGAAATTTAGTTGATAATTCGGAATATCCCAAATTTATAAAAACAGAAATCTAAATAAGAAAATTAATTTCAGTACCTCAAATTTCTATTGGTGAACTGGTATTTGGTATATAATTTGAATGACTTTAAATTCCAATTCGAGATCTGAAATTCAGTACATCATTTCAATCGCAAAATATATTTTGCAAATTTGGCCCATTATTTTAACTATTTTAAATCTTGATTCAGGATCTGAAATTTAGTACATATCTTTATGTACCGTAAATTTTGATCCGGAAATGGGAATTTAGTGAACGATTTGAGGTACTTCAATTTGTACAACGGGAAATCGAATTTTGTACATACCTTCAATACCCTGAAATTTATTCGGGAATCAGAATCTGGTACATAATTGGAATAACTTGCAGTTCTATATCGATAATTCAAATTTACTACATGATTTTAATACCCCAGATTGTTATTTGTGAGATAAGGTTTTGATATACGCCATTTTTTTCATTTTGCGTACAATTTTTCCGTCGATGGTCCCTTTTTCGCTAAATAACCAGCAGTAACGGAATTATTCATTTATTTTGCTTTAGCCAAGCTATAATACTTACAATAATCAAAATTAATTAGTAAAATAGTATTAAGTATGTTCCTAATCATTTTTTTCATTTTTTGAAGGCTTCCTAAAGTTGCCCAAATGATTCGCAAACGAATCCTTTATCTTTTGTAAAAATGGGTTCGAAAGGGTCAGCCATATAGCTAACTTTGATTAACAAACAATTACCAATCGAATAAAAAAATCAAGACTCGATAGAGTCTCGGGACAAGTACATTTGACAGCTCAGTCTGCCGTTTGCTGGTCCAAGGCTCATCCGAGTATAATATCTCTAAATAAAACGATTCGCGGTGGTGGGGGTAAAAACTGAAAGTCATTTTGTCGAATTACGAACTTCAGGAGACACGTGATAATTTCAAAAGTACACTGGAGACAACTAGTTAAGAAATTCCCGTTTGATTGAACCTAACTACAGCACGATTGATTGCGTATTTCCTGAGAAAAAACTATATGCACAGGGTCCAGATTATGCGAAAATTCCAAACCATTGAAGGATTTGGTGTGTCTGTATTTGCACGCAGCAGATGATACAATCGAAGGCGTTTTGATTTCCATCGAAACCCATTTTCACCAAAGCCGTTCCCGGCGATAATAGCATCAGCAGGTGGTGGGGGTAAAAACTGGAAGTAATTTTCTCGAATTACGAAGCTCAGGAGACAGACGATGACTTAAAAATTGAACTGGATACTAATTATGAAAAAAAATTTCGGTTGAGGCTTAAATCAGCACGATTGATGTCGTATTTTCTGCGAAAAAACTTTGCAAAGGGTCAAGATTATGCAGAAATTCCAACACGTTATGGGATTTTGTGTATTTGTATTTCCCCGCAGACGACACAATCAAAGGCGTTTAGATGTCCATTTATTCAAAACCCATTTCCACCAAAGCCGTTCGTCGGCGACAAAAGCATCGAGTTCTGATTGGTCACGATTGCCTCGTCTTCACTCTGTACCGATCCACTGGAAAGTTTGAACGTTGGACGGTTATCAAGAGACTCGGCAGAGTCTCGGGACAAGTACATTTGACAGCTCTGTCGCCTGCTGACCCAAGGCTCGCCAGAGTTTATTATCTCTGAATAAAGCAATTTCACAGAAAAAAAACTACCCAAAAAAGTACAAAATTTTCAAAAAATTGGCAAGATCAAGAATGATTTACATTCAGCACTAAAATTTATAATATCAATAATAGGACAAGTATTTCATTGTCTCTTGAGGATGGAGTATTTAAAAAAAAGCAAAAATAAGTTCGTTATTGAAAAAAGTCACCAATGTATAAAAATAAAAATCGGTCCAAAAGAACAGAGTCCAGAAAAAAAATCAAGATAAAACAAAACGTGGAGAAAAAAATTTCAAACGAAAAAAATTAGATTGAAAAATAATTTCGGCCGTAGTACTTGGCGAGTTTTTTGCTTAGGTAGAATCACGTAATGTATTTTTCATGGTACGAACTCGCCAAGTACTACGGCCGAAATTATTTTTCAATCTAATTTTTTTCGTTTGAAATTTTTTTCTCCACGTTTTGTTTTATCTTGATTTTTTTTCTGGACTCTGTTCTTTTGGACCGATTTTTATTTTTATACATTGGTGACTTTTTTCAATAACGAACTTATTTTTGCTTTTTTTTAAATACTCCATCCTCAAGAGACAATGAAATACTTGTCCTATTATTGATATTATAAATTTTAGTGCTGAATGTAAATCATTCTTGATCTTGCCAATTTTTTGAAAATTTTGTACTTTTTTGGGTAGTTTTTTTTCTGTGAAAACAAATGGAAACAGGGGTCACCAAATGTACTTGTCCAAGGTTTTTTTTCCCCGGGCAGGGGATTTTTGGCCAGGATATCACTTCTTTTTTCTGAACCTTTCACTTTCATCATAAAATTTTGGAATTTATGGTCCGCCATATTGAATCCGCCATTTTGAATTTCGAAATTTTGCATGCAGATTGTTAATCGGTGAACCCAAAAACCCCCGCGTGCCAACTTTCGCTTTTCTTAAACGATTTTCGCAGTTATTGTCCGCCATATTGTATCCGTAATCTTGAATTTCGAAATTTCGGGTGCAGATTTGTAATCAGCGACCCCGAAAACCTCCGGGTAACATATTTTGCTTTCATCAAACAATTTTTGCATTTGTGGTCCGCCATATTGGATCCGCCATCTTGAATTTATAAATTTTAGGTGCAGATTTATAATCAGCGACCCCGAAAACCCCCGGGTACCATATTTTGCTTTCATCAAACAATTTTTGCATTTGTTGTTCGCCATATTGGATCCGCCATCTTGAATTTCTAAATTTTAGGCGCAGATTTGTAATCAGCGACCCCGAAAACCCCCGGGTACCATATTTTGCTTTCATCAAACAATTTTTGCATTTGTTGTTCGCCATATTGGATTCGCCATCTTGAATTTCTAAATTTTGAGCGCAGATTTGTAATCAGCGACCCCGAAAACCCTCGAGTACCATATTTTGCATCAGCAAACAATTTTTGCATTTCTTGTCCGCCATATTGGATTCGCCATCTTGAATTTCTAAATTTTGTGTGCAGATTTATAATCAGCGATCCCGAAAACCCCCGAGTACAAAGTTTTGAGCTAGTTGCACGTAAGGAAAAATGTGTGTTTCAAAGGGTCAAATTGATATTTTTTTTTGCGTGAATTATTCCGACCTTACCATCTGTCAACACGGATCTACGAAAAGTTCGCAAAAAACACGCTGTTTACGCGTCTCGCGTCAAAACTACCGTCAAACTTTCCGTGGTATGGGTACAAAGGAAAGGACCAATGGGAACTCGTTACTTTTGTCGCCGAAGACCGGCTTCAATGGAAATGGGTTTTGATGGGCATCAAAACGCCTTTGATTGTATCGTCTGCGCGCATGTACAGACACACCAATTCCTTCAATGTGTTAGAATTTTTGCATAATCTTGACCCTGTGCAAAGTTTTTTCTCAGCAAATACGCCATCAATCGTGCTCAATTAAGGCTTAATCGAAGGGCAATTTCATAATTTGTCTCGATTTCCATTTTCAAGTCATCATCTGTTTCCTAAGCTTCGTAATTCGAAAATATGACTTTCAGTTTTTACCCCCACCACCGAATTTTACTTTATTCAGAGATAATATACTCCGGCGAGCCTCGGGCCAGCAGACGACAGAGCTGTCAAATGTACTTGTCCCGAGACTCTACCGAGTCTCTTGATTTTCGGTGGTGGGGGTAAAAATTTGAAGTCATTTTCCCGAATTACGAAACTCAGGAGACATTCCTGAGTTTCGTAATTCCTGATCATTCCAAAATTCAGATCGAGACTTATTGAGAAATTCCTATTCGATTGAGCCTAATTACAGCACGATTGGTTGCGTATTTGCTGATAAAAAACTTTGCATATTGTCAAGATTATGCAAAAATTGTAACACATTGAAATATTTCGTGTGTCTGTATATGCGCGCAGACGACACAATCAAAGGCGTTTTGATGGGCATCAAAACGCATTTTCACTGAAGCCGGTCTTCGGCGACGAAAGTAACGAGTTCCTATTGGCTCTTCCCTCTGTAGCGATCCAGCGGAAAGTTTGAGAGTTTGACGGTTATAACTATATTGCTAATGTGTCAGCTGTCAAAGCGACATAGTGCGAAGTGCAGGACGTGTCGTCACGGATTTTTTATAAATTCGGAAAAAAATCTTTATTTCGTTATTCGGTTAATAAATAATAAGTTCGAAGTGTCCGTGATTATTAGCTATATCTCTCCGTTCGGGAAAAATGCTTTATTTCGGTACTTGGTTAATAAAAAAATACGAATGAAGTCGCGAGTTTGGGTGGTTCAATGAGTGATAAGAATTTTGCTGATGTGTCAGCTGCTACAAGTCGCAAGTTTATATTTAAGTGTCAACAAACGAAAAGTGCAAACACGAGTGCAAAAGCGTAAAAAAAAGGTATTTTGAAGTCGAATGAATAACGAAAACGTGTTTCATTCACTTATGATTTGTGATGAAATAAAATAACTCCAATGAAACCGTGAATTCGTCAAGTCGGAATAAGTGCTAAAAATACATCGCGACATAACCCGAAAAATTCAGTGACAGGCGTTCTAAAAATGTGTGAACTCTCTAATCAATGGTGTTGATGTTTAGATCGTGGAATGCGACGAGTTTTTTTTCAAGCATGTCCCTCATATTCGTGTCCCAAAACAAGAGACATTTTTTTCTCATAAGTGATAATGTGCGTGATGAGAGTAGTTACCAAAATGTATCTTGTTCATTAATAAAAACTTGTAAAAAGAAGGAGTGTTGATGAAATGTTTATTTTCAAAAATTTACATGTGACTATTCTTGTGGAATCATGATTTCCAATACTTTTCGCAGTTGCGGTCTGCGAATCAACCAGCAAACTCCCAATATTCTACACGCTAGGCTAACTTCCTTCGCTTTTCCTTTTAGGCATTCGACTACAGCTTTTCTTATCAACTGGAGTTTCGCTGATTATGTGAACGTTGTATTCACGGAACATCTTCGCCAACAAGTTTACACATCAAAATGTCAGCAATAATATGATGACATGACTCGGTCAGGCTTGTGCAAGATTCGAGTGAAACCTCAATTATGACAAAAAAATCAAGATATTGAATATTCCTTCAATTCTGTAGTGTGCATTGTAGCAGAATTGCTATGAATGTTTTTATACAGTATAAACTTCATTCTCCCAGCAATGTTTCTTCTCATAGCATTAAAATTCTTATCGCTGAGATGCAATAAAAGTTTGTGTCAAAATTTTTCCCTTCTCCGAAGACACCGCAGGCTGTAGTAAACTGAATTGAGGTTCTTCGCTTTGTCCATTAGGTTTGAATGGAACTACCAAAGCTGACGCAATGGACCATTTACTATTCTTAATGAATACATTAAAACTATTGTCTCTTTCGCATAAGAGATAATGGTTGTTAGATGAAGCTCAACGGCAACACTGTTTTCTTTGC
Source organism: Campoletis raptor (assembly GCA_948107755.1). Classification (NCBI taxonomy): domain Eukaryota; kingdom Metazoa; phylum Arthropoda; class Insecta; order Hymenoptera; family Ichneumonidae; genus Campoletis; species Campoletis raptor. Next base: position 628,664 of record OX403623.1, read on the forward strand.
AAATAATTGATACGAATTTTCATTGTTTGGTAACGGTCAATTCTTTTTGTAAATTCTTTGTTCAAGATTAAATTACTTTTGCCATCAAGTATTTCAAAGTGAAAATGTATTCTGTGGACAATCTACTTTTCACTGTTCCTTGAAAAAAAAAAAAAAAAAAAAAAAAAAAAAAAACAAGGAAGCAGGCTCGTTTCACTCTTACCATAAATTAAATAAAGAACTGAGACAAAATTAGAATCGGATATGAGAATTATGTTTTTAAACAAAAAATATAAAATTATGAATAAAGTGAAAATAAGAATTCATACACATGGTACATCAGGTAGCATAATAGTATAAACCATCATTTTCATCAGACCTATTAATGAATTCATATATTAAAGTTTTGATAAACATGGTCCGTCGCTGTCTTACAGAATGGATTGTGCACTTTCATCCAGTCATCATTTATCCAAGCTGATAAGATACCTTTATGTTATTCGATATAGATGAACCCAAAGTGTTGCAAAAGGTAGCTTGCGTGGAAGCAGAAATTTTAAATTGCTTTAGCCGGTCGGGGCAATTTTATAATCAGTTTGTCTGAAAATGGTTTACCGCTGTGCTGAATGTCTCTTATTTTTTACGTGCAGTTTTATTTTCTATTGGTTATTTATATTCGCGAATTAAAGTTGCATATTCATTCTGAAAGTGAAATTCAGGGTAAAAAATTTTCATTCATGAAAGCAAAATTGAATTTTTTCCCTTCAATTCTAGGAATTACAATTTTCAATTTTTTTTGTTCCCATTAGGGGAATGGATATGTTTTTGCAAATTGATTCGCTAATTTCAATTCGAGTATTTTTGAATACTCGAATTTGGATTTTTAATTAGTTAAAGTATTAGTAAAATTTGGATTTTTAATTAGTTAGTAAAATTAGTAGTATTTAAAATGAGTGATTAATTTGGTACTCAATTGGAATTTCCGATTTTTTATTCGGTACATAATTTAAATACTTGTGATTTCTATTCAGAAATTGAAATTTAGTTGATAATTTGGAATACCCTAAATTAATAAAAACAGAATTCTAAATAAGAAAAATAATTTCAGTACCCCAAATTTCCGTTGGTGAATTGGTATTTGGTATATAATTTAAATGACTTCAAATTCCAATTCGAGATGTAAAATTCAGTACATAATTTCAATCGCTGAATGTATTTTGCAAATTTGGCCCATCATTTTAACTATCAAGAGACTCAGTAGAGTTTCAGGACAAGTACATTTGACAGCTCTGTCTGTCGTTTGTTTGCCCGAGGCTCGCCCGATCAAGAGACTCGGTAGAGTCTCAGGACAAGTACATTTGACAGCTCTGTCTGTCGTCTGTTTGTCCGAGGCTCGCCCGAGTATATTATCTCTGAATAAAACGATTCGCGGTGGTGGGGGTAAAAACTGAAAGTCATTTTCTCGAATTACGAAGCTCAGGAGACAGATGATGACTTGAAAATTGAACTGGAGACTAACTATGAAAAGATCTTTCGATTGAGCCTTAAATCAGCACGATTGATGTTGTATTTGCTGAGAAAAAACTTTGCACAGGCTCAAGATTAATCTAAAAATACCAACACATCGGAAGTTTGACGTGTGTATACGACACAACGAAAGGCCTTTTGATGCTATCGAGTTTCTGATTGGTCGCGAGTGACGACATATTTTTGTCGCGGCTGACGATTTTCTATCTATATCGCTAATGTGTCAGCTGTCAAAGCTGCAAATTCATATTCGAGTGTTGACAAACCGAAAATGCGGAAGAAATTTGAACTAATTTGTATGTCAAAGTCGCAAATTCTATCAGAGTGTTGACAGATGGTAAGGCCGGAATAATTCACTCAAAAAAAAAATATCAATTTGACCTTTTGAAACCCACATTTTTCCTTAAGTGCAATTAGCTCAAAACTTTGTACTCGGGGGTTTAATCGGTCGCTGATTACACATCTGCACTCAAAATTTACAAATTCAAGATGGTGAATCCAATATGGCGAACAACAAATGCAAAAATTGTTTGATGAAAGCAAAATATGGTACTCGGGGGTTTTCGGGGTCGCTGATTACAAATTTGCACCCAAAATTTCAAAATTCAAGATGGCGGATACAATATGGCGGACAAGAACTGCGAAAATCGTTAAAGAAAAGCAAAAGTTGGCACGCGGGGGTTTTTAGGTTCACCGATATGAATAATATTTTTCGATATTTGAAGGAATATTAAACTCATGAGTCGATGATGATACATTGCAATTTTCAAGCATCTTGCTTTTATAGAAAATCGTAATTCTGGGGCTCCTCTCAATAACGAATCGTCTCAATAACGAAGATAATTATTCAAAATTGTATATCGGATCGATTCATAACTTGGGGAGCAACTCTTCATATCTATTCTGCTGCGATTTCTCGATATATTTTTTTTATTTTCATGGACAACTTGGAAGCCGTTAAAGAAGCATTAAATTTTTATGACTCACTTCCTAAACTCACTGTTCCTCAAATGTTCTTCTAATGTCAAAGTGAATTAACAACACTTTGCTTCCAAGTTGTAAATCATTATTCCCAGAATTTTTATGTATGTATTTAGCTATTGAAGTTTTTAAAAACACGGCAACGCTTCTATAGTAATAGCGAATCATATAAAAGTAAATTTATAGTATTCATAGTATATGATCAATCCAATTATCTAATCGGGTATGAGTGGAGTGGACAGTAGATATCAATTTGTCATTCAAATAAATTCATGATGTAATCATGCAAATACGAAAAAACTCTAGGCTTTAGAGGTGTTGAGAAAAAAAAGAGTGATATCAAGGGGTTTTAACAAGGGGGACATGTCCCCTCCCCGGGGAAAAAACCCTGGACAAGTACATTTGTTTGACTCCCGTTTCCATCTGTTGTCACAATAAGTTATCCCCCCCCTAACCCAAAAAATAATGAAACCCCCCAAAAAACATATCAAAAATGCCAGAATAGATTTGAGAATTTGAGAAAGAAAACTCCCTGGCCAAAAAGGAAAATCCCTGGCCCCCTCCCCCTTTAAAAAAATGAAACAATTTGAGGAAAAAAGCCTTTTACCAAAAATACCCTAACAAAACCCTGCCAAAAAACGCCTAAAATAATTACAACCCCCAAATAAACATACAAAAAAATGCCAGAATAGATTTGAGGAAAAGAAGTCCCTTGCCAAAAAGGAAAAATAAAATTCGAAAAAAGGAATACTCCCTCTTCTCTCAAAAAAATCTTAACAAAACCCTGTCAAAAAAACGCCTTTGATTACTACCCCCCAAAAAAATATGGAAAAAATGGCAGAATAGATTTGGAAAAAGAAGCCCCTTGCCAAAAAGAAAAAAAATAATGCTACGGAAAAAATCGAACGAATCGCTATCACAAAAAATACCGAAAAAATGCTACAACTCTCGCCAGCAAAAAAAAAAGAAATTCGAGAAAAAAAAGAAACCCAGCCGAACTAGTTCCCTGAAACGTACCAAACACCCACCAGAAAAAAAACCCTAGAAAAAATTACTTCCTCCTCTCCACCCAAAAAAGTGGAGCATCCGATGAAAAAAAAAACAGACTCTTAAAGAAAAATAATTGCTGCATAAGAAAAATAACTACTCGACAACATGAAATATGAAGAAGCCAATGAGTTACGTTCAGGACTAAAATTTATAATATCAATAATGGGACAAGTATTTCATTGATGCTCGACAATAGATTCATGAGAAAATTTAAAAAAAGCAGTTAGTGGTTGAAAAGAAAACCAGCCTAGCAAAAAGAAAAACCGGTCCAAATGAAAAAATAAAAATGGGGTGTATAACAAACAAATGATAAACCTAGTTTATAAAAAAATCGAGGAGACAATAATTTACGTTCAGTGCTGAAATTTTTAATATCAATAACAGGACAAGTATTTCATTGGAGCTTGATAATATAATAGACTTATAAGAAATATTTAAACAATCAATCGAAAAGAGTTACCAATCTACAAAAAGAAGAATCGGTCGAAAAAAACAGTACCCAAATGAAAATAAATGAAAGGGTTTTAACAAACAAAAGAACCTAATCTACAAAAAATTAAAGAGACAACGAATTATGTTCAGCGTTGAAATAATATGCTTGAGAATAGATCAACGAGAAAACAAAAATAACTTGGTTTTCAAAAGAGGTACCAAGTTACAAAAGTAGTCATACATATAAAAACGAGTCTGGAAACAGGATCAAAGAGAAAAAAGAGTAATTGGTGGATAACAAAAAAAAATAGTGTACAAAAAATTAAAAATCGTAAAAGATGATGATTCACGTTCAGCACTTACATTTAGAATGATATTTATTGGTGTTTGAGAAAAGATTAACAACAAATAGTTTTCGAAAGTGCAATTCTTCCACATTGTTCGCTCGATGGGAATGGAAAAATCTTATTGGTAACAATTTGTTAAACGTTCACCACCGTACGTTCAGCGTATACGCACAGAGTACTTGTCCGGCCCATAACTTTTTATGCAAATTGCTCATTCAAGAAAAAATCAAATTAGAGGTGAAGTCATAGAACCCATGGAGTCCAATCTCTTCAAACAAGCTTCACACGAATCCTTGCTTTCATCGAATCCATTAGTCCAATGAAAATTTTGCTCCAAAGTTTGTATTTATTGACTCAGCAGATTTGAGATTGTGGAAAGAAACTTTTACGAACTCGGTCGACCAATGAGCGCTCTCTCACAACACACACGAAACATTTCCAATGGTTCAGTATATATTTCAAGTCAGAGGTATAAAATATGCGCACTGTTCGCACAAACACAAACTTATAAAAAATAATCTAGCTGTTTCCCTCGGGATAACCTCGCATCATTCGCGATATTTGATATCGACTTAAATGGAATACGATACTCTTTGTTGTCATTATTACAAAATTGTCATATTAGGACTCTGTTCAGCGAAATTGGTTCATCATTTTCTAAAGCTGCTGCTCACATACAACCAGCATTATTACAAAATTGTCATATTAGGACTCTGTTCAGCTAAATTGGTTCATCATTTTCTAAAGCTGCCTGCTCACATACAACCAGCAATGTTATTGTTCTTATAATACGACGGGAAACAACTTAACTTAACTTAATAATAACTTATCATCTGCTGCTATGAAAAAAACTTATAGTTCATATGGAAATATTACTGCAATAAAAAACGCTTTGCTTTTTCGCGAGTGGTCCCCGATTTTTTCTTGAATGAGCAATTTGCATAAAAAGTTATGGGCCGGACAAGTACTCTGTGCGTATACGCTGAACGTACGGTGGTGAACGTTTAACAAATTGTTACCAATAAGATTTTTCCATTCCCATCGAGCGAACAATGTGGAAGAATTGCACTTTCGAAAACTATTTGTTGTTAATCTTTTCTCAAACACCAATAAATATCATTCTAAATGTAAGTGCTGAACGTGAATCATCATCTTTTACGATTTTTAATTTTTTGTACACTATTTTTTTTGTTATCCACCAATTACTCTTTTTTCTCTTTGATCCTGTTTCCAGACTCGTTTTTATATGTATGACTATTTTTGTAACTTGGTACCTCTTTTGAAAACCAAGTTATTTTTGTTTTCTCGTTGATCTATTCTCAAGCATATTATTTCAACGCTGAACATAATTCGTTGTCTCTTTAATTTTTTGTAGATTAGGTTCTTTTGTTTGTTAAAACCCTTTCATTTATTTTCATTTGGGTACTGTTTTTTTCGACCGATTCTTCTTTTTGTAGATTGGTAACTCTTTTCGATTGATTGTTTAAATATTTCTTATAAGTCTATTATATTATCAAGCTCCAATGAAATACTTGTCCTGTTATTGATATTAAAAATTTCAGCACTGAACGTAAATTATTGTCTCCTCGATTTTTTTATAAACTAGGTTTATCATTTGTTTGTTATACACCCCATTTTTATTTTTTCATTTGGACCGGTTTTTCTTTTTGCTAGGCTGGTTTTCTTTTCAACCACTAACTGCTTTTTTTAAATTTTCTCATGAATCTATTGTCGAGCATCAATGAAATACTTGTCCCATTATTGATATTATAAATTTTAGTCCTGAACGTAACTCATTGGCTTCTTCATATTTCATGTTGTCGAGTAGTTATTTTTCTTATGCAGCAATTATTTTTCTTTAAGAGTCTGTTTTTTTTTCATCGGATGCTCCACTTTTTTGGGTGGAGAGGAGGAAGTAATTTTTTCTGGGGTTTTTTTTCTGGTGGGTGTTTGGTACGTTTCAGGGAACTAGTTCGGCTGGGTTGTTTTTTTTCTCGAATTTCTTTTTTTTTTGCTGGCGAGAGTTGTAGCATTTTTTCGGTATTTTTTGTGATAGCGATTCGTTCGATTTTTTCCGTAGCATTATTTTTTTTCTTTTTGGCAAGGGGCTTCTTTTTTCAAATCTATTCTGCCATTTTTTCCATATTTTTTTGGGGGGTAGTAATCAAAGGCGTTTTTTTGACAGGGTTTTGTTAAGATTTTTTTGAGAGAAGAGGGAGTATTCCTTTTTTCGAATTTTATTTTTCCTTTTTGGCCAGGTGTAATTTATATGTGGGAGTCGAGTCGGATTCTGCATTACAGTGTCAGAACTGTGGCAAAATGATGGATCTCGAAAAAAGATCGAAATCGAATCACGTGTTCATACATTTGTCACTAACGTATCAGTTGAGGCAGATATTCGAGCTCACCAAAGCTCACTCTACATGCCAAGAACGTCGGGAAAAACAACGTGAATGTGCTTTAGAGGATATATGTGACGGAGAATTATACAAACGCACATTTACCGATCGCATGTTAAGTATAAACTTCAGCGTCGATGGCGTCCCAGTGTTCGACAGTTCCAATTCCTCAATTTATCCAGTGCTGTGCACTATGAATGATTTACCTCCACAAGATCGAAAAAATCATGTTCTTCTTACCAGCCTCTGGTTCGGGAGTGGAAAGCCCCCAATGAATGAATTTTTAAAGCCATTTGTTGACGAGATACACAGTTTGTACACGGATGGTTTTACTTACGAGTACGGCGGGATTACATACCAAAAAAAAATGCAACGTTCTAGCGGGAATTTGCGATTCAGTTGCTCGACCAACACTACGAAACTCTACACAATTCAATGGGATGTATGGTTGTGGTTTATGCCTCCACCCCGGTGAAATCATTGAGAAAGGCCGAGGCACAACACGTATCTATCCATTAGGAGTTGACGGAAGTCCTTTCGGTGAAAGCTTGCGAACCCATGAGCAGACTCTCGTCCATGCTCGAAACAGAGAAAAAGGCATGAAAGGGCTATCTGTGTTGAACAACATCCCTAACTTTGACATCATAAGCTGTCTACACGTCGATTGGATGCATGCTGTTGCATTGGGCGTTTGCCGGCAATTTGCCAATTTATGATTCAACAGCGCCAACCACAACGAAGAATTTTATATGGGACATCACATCAACGAAATCGATCGACTAATTCTTTCATTTCATCCAACAGTGGAAGTTTCTAGAACCCCTAGAGCAATATCCGATAGGGCTCACTGGAAAGCTCACGAGTGGATAGTATTCCTGTGGTTTTATAGTCTGCCAATATTGCATCAATTCTTTCCGAAAAAAAATCTCCACCACTGGGCTTTGCTGATTGATGCTACGCAAATTCTTTCGAAAACATCGATCATGAGATCGGAAATAGTATTTGCCGAAAGATCTTTGATCCAGTTCATTCATGGTGTAGGAGAATTGTACGGGAAACGCCACGTTGGATTCAACGTCCATTTACTCGCCCATCTAGCAGATAGTGTCCTACAGTTGGGCCCCTTGTGGACGCATAGCGCCTTCATTTATGAAAATGAAAATCAGGTGTTGCTGAGTTACGTGAAAAGCTCAAATGGAGTTGCTATGCAAATTTGCGCTTCTGTACGTACAAAGTCTGTAACAGATAGACTGCAATGTGTATGCAAGGACCACTTAACAACCGAGCAGACGAATTATTTGCATAAATTATTGAAGAAGTCTACTCAACCAAAGCCTTCCGTAGTCCTCGAAGGTGCGTCGATGATAGGTAAAGCAACAACTCATCATGAAATGACTCGATCTCACCAATTAGCCTTCGAAAAAGCCAATATTCGAATCAACCCATTAGCTATTGTCGAATCGTACAAACGTATACTGATAAATGGAGAAATCGTCCACAGTACAGCTTACACGAAAGTCAAGAAACGGGCCAACTACTACGTACGCTTGGTTGATGGTGAAACCTTCGAAATTGAATTATTTTATGTTATTAGGACCGATGACAGTGTCTCCTGTTATGCTCTTGGCAAATATTTAATAAAACATAACCAGCGACTAATCACGGGCAGGAGATTAGAGCATTTGAATTTATTCAAAGAAAGTCCGGCGGAGGATAGAAGTATTGTGAATGTTTGCGTAATAAAGGAAAAAGTTATTATTCTTCCGATGAAACACGTGCAGCTTTTGGTTGGTTGCTCACATCCTAATTATTTTGAGCTTTTGGTGTGATCAAATGTAACTTCAGTGCTTAAGTAATGAAATGAAAGTAAACTTTGTCAATGTAATACTGCTAGTCAATATGCATTCATCGCCTCTTGTTTTATTTTTCCTGCTACGTCCACAACATAAAAATGTCTTGAATGGAATAAAACATAAAAGTACATGCAATGAATTTCATTAATTTAAGGGAAAAATGATATCTGTCCTCTTGGCATACTGAGAAAATCATGCACAATGCGCTATTATGATTCATGTAGTATATATCATGGAGGTATTTCATGTATATAGCAATGTTTTTTGAATATACCTCAAAAACATATAAAATATGCCAAACATGTGTTCACGATATATTTAGTGTATATCTTATATAAATTACATATATATATTGCATATATTTTTGAATGCTTTAAAAATACACAAAATATAACCTCGAAATGCATGTTTGGTACATCAAGTATATACCGTGAATGTATCTTATATATATATTTGATATACTTGAACATTCACTACAAAATACACGTAAAACATATAAGATGTATATTCAATATGTTTATTTAATGTATTTATAATGTTCTTGTTTATGTTTTCTACATTTTTTTTGAATACATTGAAACATATAACAAAAATGCATCGAAAATATATAAAACATATATTCAATTTACATGTTTGGTATTTTTACTATACATCTTGAATATATTTAAACATCATTCAAAAAATATGTCAAAATTATTTGAAAGATATATTTGATAAACATTTTTGATATATTCAGTATATGTTTCAAATATATTTTTGAAAAATATATTGTGTATTTTTAAAAATGCATCTAAAATACGCAAAACGTATATCCACTATACTCGTTTGAAATATTTGCTATGTATTTCAAATGTACTTCTTATTTATATATTCTAAAATATTAAAGGTATATCTGAAATATTTACAACATGCACCCAATATATTTGTTTCATATATTCAGTGCATATCGTGAATATATTATATATACATATTGTGTATACTTTTAAATATACGTGGAAATACATCTGGAATATTCGAAACGTGCATTCAATATATTTGTTTCATACATTTAGTATATTTCTTGAATACAAATTTTATATTTTATCGTGAGTATTTTGGAATATATCAAAAGTGTACCTAAAAATTTATTTGTAATACATACATTTTCGGACAAAATATATTTTGTATATTCAAAAATATATTTTCCGTAATATTCGCCGATATATTTTATTTCCATGTGGGATTCTATTGTAGCGAATTTTATGATGTTTTTGAGTTAAAACAGACTCCTTTGCCGGACATGATTTAGCGTTTTCTGATACTTGAGAAAAGTGCGTTTCTTGAGATGAAATATGAAAACCACGTGCTCGAACGCGTGATCCTGTTTCTTTGTCTTTTTATGTACCAAGAGAATGTATATACTAACGAGCCTTATGTAACAATATATATTTACTCTTACATATATGTTTATTCAGTAATGCGTTTCAATTGTTTATTTATACTTGTTTATTTGTTAAAGCGCAATTATTCCCCAAAAATATGTGATGATATATGTTAACATGAATAACCTCTTGCTTATATAAGTACATATGTGGAGGTACATATTTGTTTATTTATTATTTATTGTTTATTATTATTATTATTAACAATGCGTATGTAAAATGGCGTTTATATAATTAAATCCTTATTATGGTAACCCAAATACATTTACAATCCTGTAGGAACATTTAAAAGCGTTTTATAGTGATCCGCTGTTTTCCGCGGAGTTCCGCGGTTTTTCGCGGCTTGATTATTTGTTTAATTTGGGACATGACAAAGTAGTGTGAGAATTCAAATGAAAGGGCTTTTCGAGCCGAATCTGATGAGCACAATTAAATTGTTGTATCTGAATAATTGTTAGTTAATTAAATTTGCTGATGGCCTAAATTTTGGTTATTTAAAAGTGGTCGAAATATGGTCGAGTGAGTATTCAAATTAAAGGTCTTTTGATAATAAAGCAGAATATGATAATTAAAACTCGATAATTTAATAATTGTTAGTTAATGAAATTTGACTGAACTGGGCACTTTGTCATGTGCCTCTTGGCGCGTGAGCGCTGCTCGTGCGGTAGGTCAAGGTCCGCGTACGCTCAACAGCTGATCAGCTGTTCGTTCGTCGAATACATCTACAGGGTGTCCCAAAAATCAAAAGATTATACTTATGTTCAAAATTTATTAATTCATTTATTTATTATTACGATGTACATAAATTTATTATTATCAATATTTTGGCGGTTAAATTTGAATTTTTATATTTCTTTTAATCTTTAACGTTTTTATATTTTATTTTCAGATTACGCAACAAGTCAGACACGAGAATGAATACCAGGACGTAACATCACTAAAAAATAACGTGTTTCTACGTTTTTCGAAGGAAAATCGATCACCTCCGAGCGAAGTCTGTGAAATTATCATGTTTCATTCACATTGTTACGTTAGCGGAAATAAAGTGTACACACGTGCGACTATATCAAGAGACTCGGTAGAGTCTCGGGACAAGTACATTTGACAGCTCTGTCGTCTGCTGGCCCGAGGCTCGCCGGAGTATATTATCTCTGAATAAAGTAAAATTCGGTGGTGGGGGTAAAAACTGAAAGTCATTTTTTCGAATTACGAAGCTTAGGAAACAGATGATGACTTGAAAATGGAAATCGAGACAAATTATGAAATTGCCCTTAATTGAACACGATTGATGGCGTATTTGCTGAGAAAAAACTTTGCACAGGGTCAAGATTATGCAAAAATTCTAACACATTGAAGGAATTGGTGTGTCTGTACACGCGCGCAGACGATACAATCAAAGGCGTTTTGATGCCCATCAAAACCCATTTCCATTGAAGCCGGTCTTCGGCGACAAAAGTAACGAGTTCCCATGGGTCCTTTCCTTTGTACCCATACCACGGAAAGTTTGACGGTAGTTTTGACGCGAGACGCGTAAACAGCGTGTTTTTTGCGAACTTTTCGTAGATCCGTGTTGACAGATGGTAAGGTCGGAATAATTCACGCAAAAAAAAATATCAATTTGACCCTTTGAAACACACATTTTTCCTTACGTGCAACTAGCTCAAAACTTTGTACTCGGGGGTTTTCGGGATCGCTGATTATAAATCTGCACACAAAATTTAGAAATTCAAGATGGCGAATCCAATATGGCGGACAAAAAATGCAAAAATTGTTTGCTGATGCAAAATATGGTACTCGAGGGTTTTCGGGGTCGCCGATTACAAATCTGCGCTCAAAATTTAGAAATTCAAGATGGCGAATCCAATATGGCGAACAACAAATGCAAAAATTGTTTGATGAAAGCAAAATATGGTACCCGGGGGTTTTCGGGGTCGCTGATTACAAACCTGCGCCTAAAATTTAGAAATTCAAGATGGCGGATCCAATATGGCGAACAACAAATGCAAAAATTGTTTGATGAAAGCAAAATATGGTACTCGGGGGTTTTTGGGGTCGCTGATTACAAATCTGCACCTAAAATTTAGAAATTCAAGATGGCGCATCCAATATGGCGGACCACAAATGCAAAAATTGTTTGATGAAAGCAAAACATGGTACTCGGGGGTTTTCGGGGTCGCTGATTACAAATCTGCACCCAAAATGTCGAAATTGAAGATGACGGATACAATATGGCGGACAATAACTGCGAAAATCGTTTAAGAAAAGTGAAAGTTGGCACGCGGGGGTTTTTGCGTTCACCGATTAACAATCTGCATGCAAAATTTCAAAATTCAAAATGGCGGATTCAATATGGCGGACCATAAATTCCAAAATTTTATGATGAAAGTGAAAGGTTCAGAAAAAAGAAGTGATATCCTGGCCAAAAATCCCCTGCCCGGGGAAAAAAAACCTTGGACAAGTACATTTGATGACCCCCGTTTCCATTTGTTTTCACAGAAAAAAACTACCCAAAAAAGGACAAAATTTTCAAAAAATTGGCAAGATCAAGAATGATTTACATTCAGCACCAAAATTTATAATATCAATAATAGGACAAGTATTTCATTGTCTCTTGAGGATGGAGTATTTTAAAAAAAGCAAAAATAAGTTCGTTATTGAAAAAAGTCACCAATGTATAAAAATAAAAATCGGTCCAAAAGAACAGAGTCCAGAAAAAAAATCAAGATAAAACAAAACGTGGAGAAAAAAATTGTAAACGAAAGAAATTAGATTGAAAAATAATTTCGGCCGTAGTACTTGGCGAGTTCGTACCATGAAAAATACATTACGTGATTCTACCTAAGCAAAAAACTCGCCAAGTACTACGGCCGAAATTATTTTTCAATCTAATTTCTTTCGTTTACAATTTTTTTCTCCACGTTTTGTTTTATCTTGATTTTTTTTCTGGACTCTGTTCTTTTGGACCGATTTTTATTTTTATACATTGGTGACTTTTTTCAATAACGAACTTATTTTTGCTTTTTTTAAAATACTCCATCCTCAAGAGACAATGAAATACTTGTTCTATTATTGATATTATAAATTTTGGTGCTGAATGTAAATCATTCTTGATCTTGCCAATTTTTTGAAAATTTTGTCCTTTTTTGGGTAGTTTTTTTCTGTGAAAACAAATGGAAACGGGGGTCAACAAATGTACTTGTCCAAGGTTTTTTTTCCCCGGGCATCTTCATGTATCGCGGGAATTCCATTTACCCTCTCCGAAGTATGAATTTCGTACATTACGACGATTTTCGCTGTAAAAAGACGTGTTTACTCGATTTTCATGTGCGAATCGATCGTTTGATGGCAACGTTGGTGAAATCTTGGTCGATTTCCACGATTTTCACTGAAAAATAACGTGTTTCCACGTTTTTCGAACGATAATCGATCACCTCCGAGCAAAGTCAGTGAAATTATCATTTTTCATCGACATTGTTACGTTAGCTTAAAGAAAGTGTAAACACGTGCGATTACCTTCATGTACCGTTGGAATGCCATTTATCCACCCCGAAGTATGGATTTTATCCATCACGATGATTTTCGCTGTGGAAAGACGTGTTTACTCGTTTTTCATGTGCGAATCGATCGTTTGATGGCAACGTTGGTGAAATCTTGGTCGATTTCCACGATTTTCACTGAAAAATAACGTGTTTCTACGTTTTTCGAACGATAATCGATCACCTCCGAGCAAAGCTAGTGAAATTATCACATTTCATTCACAATGATACGTCAGCGGAAACAAAGTGTACACACGTGCGACTAATATCTTCATGTATCGCGGGAATTCCATTTACCCTCCCCGATGTATGAATTTCGTACATTACGACGATTTTCGCAGTGAAAACATGTGTTTACTCGATTTTCATGTGCGAATCGATCGTTTGATGGCAACGTTGGTGAAATCTTGGACCATTTCTACGATTTTCACTAAAAAATAACGTGTTTCTACGTTTTTCGAACGATGATCGTCACCTCCGAGCAAAGCTAGTGAAATTATCACGTTTCATTCACAATGATACGATAGCGGAAACAAAGTGTACACACGTGCGACTATATCTTCATGTAACGCGGGAATTCCATTTACCCTCCCCGAAGTATGGATTTTATCCATCACGATGATTTTCGCTGTGGAAAGACGTCTTTAGTCGATTTTCATGTGCCAATCGATCGTTTGATGGCAACGTTGGTGAAATCTTGGTCGATTTCCACGATTTTCACTGAAAAATAACGTATTTCTACGTTTTTCGAAAGATAATCGATCACCTCCGAGCAAAGCTAGTGAAATTATCACATTTCATTCACAATGATACGTCAGCGGAAACAAAGTGTACACACGTGCGACTAATATCTTCATGTATCGCGGGAATTCCATTTACCCTCCCCGATGTATGAATTTCGTACATTACGACGATTTTCGCAGTGAAAACATGTGTTTACTCGATTTTCATGTGCGAATCGATCGTTTGATGGCATCGTTGGTGAAATCTTGGTCGATTTCCACGATTTTCACTGAAAAATAACGTGTTTCTACGTTTTTCGAACGATGATCGTCACCTCCGAGCAAAGCTAGTGAAATTATAACGTTTCATTCACAATGATACGATAGCGGAAACAAAGTGTACACACGTGCGACTATATCTTCATGTAACGCAGGAATTCCATTTACCCTCCCCGAAGTATGAATTTCGTACATTACGACGATTTTTGCAGTGAAAACATGTGTTTACTCGATTTTCATGTGCGAATCGATCGTTTGATGGCAACGTGGGTGAAATCTTGGACCATTTCTACGATTTTCACTAAAAAATAACGTGTTTCTACGTTTTTCGAACGAAAATCGATCACCTCCGAGCGAAGTCTGTGAAATTATCATGTTTCATTCACATTGTTACGTCAGCGGAAACAAAGTGTACACACGTGCGACTAATATCTTCATGTATCGCGGGAATTCCATTTACCCTCCCCGATGTATGAATTTCGTACATTACGACGATTTTCGCAGTGAAAACGCGTGTTTAATCGATTTTCATGTGCGAATAGATCGTTTGATGGCAACGTCGGTGAAATCTTGGTCCATTTCAACGATTTTCACTGAAAAATAACGTGTTTCTACGTTTTTCGAACGATAATCGATCACCTCCGAGCAAAGTCTGTGAAATCATGATGTTTCATCGACATTGTTACGTTAGAAGATACAAAGTGTAAACACGTGCCATTATCTTCATGTACCGTTGGAATGCCATTTACCCACCCCGAAGTATGGATTTTATCCATCACGATGATTTTCACTGTGGAAAGACGTGTTTACTCGATTTTCATGTGCGAATCGATCGTTTGATGGCAACGTTGGTGAAATCTTGGTCGATTTCCACGATTTTCACTGAAAAATAACGTGTTTCTACGTTTTTCGAACGATGATCGTCACCTCCGAGCAAAGCTAGTGAAATTATCACATTTCATTCACAATGATACGTCAGCGGAAACAAAGTGTACACACGTGCGACTAATATCTTCATGTATCGCGGGAATTCCATTTACCCTCCCCGAAGTATGAATTTCGTACATTACGACGATTTTCGCAGTGAAAACATGTGTTTACTCGATTTTCATGTGCGAATCGATCGTTTGATGGCAACGTTGGTGAAATCTTGGACCATTTCTACGATTTTCACTAAAAAATAACGTGTTTCTACGTTTTTCGAACGAAAATCGATCACCTCCGAGCGAAGTCTGTGAAATTATCATGTTTCATTCACATTGTTACGTCAGCGGAAATAAAGTGTACACACGTGCGACTATATCTTCATGTATCGCGGGAATGCCATTTACCCTCCCCGAAGTATGGATTTTATCCATCACGATGATTTTCGCTGTGGAAAGACGTGTTTAGTCGATTTTCATGTGCGAATCGATCGTTTGATGGCAACGTTGGTGAAATCTTGGACCATTTCTACGATTTTCACTAAAAAATAACGTGTTTCTACGTTTTTCGAAAGATAATCGATCACCTCCGAGCGAAGTCTGTGAAATTATCATGTTTCATTCACATTGTTACGTCAGCGGAAATAAAGTGTACACACGTGCGACTAATATCTTCATGTATCGCGGGAATTCCATTTACCCTCCCCGATGTATGAATTTCGTACATTACGACGATTTTCGCAGTGAAAACATGTGTTTACTCGATTTTCATGTGCGAATCGATCGTTTGATGGCAACGTTGGTGAAATCTTGGTCGATTTCCACGATTTTCACTGAAAAATAACGTGTTTCTACGTTTTTCGAACGATGATCGTCACCTCCGAGCAAAGCTAGTGAAATTATCACGTTTCATTCACAATGATACGTCAGCGGAAACAAAGTGTACACACGTGCGACTAATATCTTCATGTATCGCGGGAATTCCATTTACCCTCCCCGATGTATGAATTTCGTACATTACGACGATTTTCGCAGTGAAAACATGTGTTTACTCGATTTTCATGTGCGAATCGATCGTTTGATGGCAACGTTGGTGAAATCTTGGTCGATTTCCACGATTTTCACTGAAAAATAACGTGTTTCTACGTTTTTCGAACGATGATCGTCACCTCCGAGCAAAGCTAGTGAAATTATCACGTTTCATTCACAATGATACGATAGCGGAAACAAAGTGTAAACACGTGCGACTATATCTTCATGTAACGCGGGAATTCCATTTACCCTCCCCGAAGTATGAATTTCGTACATTACGACGATTTTCGCAGTGAAAACATGTGTTTACTCGATTTTCATGTGCGAATCGATCGTTTGATGGCAACGTTGGTGAAATCTTGGACCATTTCTACGATTTTCACTAAAAAATAACGTGTTTCTACGTTTTTCGAACGAAAATCGATCACCTCCGAGCGAAGTCTGTGAAATTATCATGTTTCATTCACATTGTTACGTCAGCGGAAATAAAGTGTACACACGTGCGACTATATCTTCATGTATCGCGGGAATGCCATTTACCCTCCCCGAAGTATGGATTTTATCCATCACGATGATTTTCGCTGTGGAAAGACGTGTTTACTCGATTTTCATGTGCGAATCGATCGTTTGATGGCAACGTTGGTGAAATCTTGGTCGATTTCCACGATTTTCACTGAAAAATAACGTGTTTCTACGTTTTTCGAACGATGATCGTCACCTCCGAGCAAAGCTAGTGAAATTATCACGTTTCATTCACAATGATACGATAGCGGAAACAAAGTGTACACACGTGCGACTATATCTTCATGTAACGCGGGAATTCCATTTACCCTCCCCGAAGTATGAATTTCGTACATTACGACGATTTTCGCAGTGAAAACATGTGTTTACTCGATTTTCATGTGCGAATCGATCGTTTGATGGCAACGTTGGTGAAATCTTGGTCGATTTCCACGATTTTCACTGAAAAATAACGTGTTTCTACGTTTTTCGAACGATGATCGTCACCTCCGAGCAAAGCTAGTGAAATTATCACGTTTCATTCACAATGATACGATAGCGGAAACAAAGTGTACACACGTGCGACTATATCTTCATGTATCGCGGAAATTCCATTTACCCTCACCGAAGAATGAATTTCGTACATTACGACGATTTTCGCAGTGAAAACACGTGTTTACTCGATTTTCATGTGCGAAACGATCGTTTGATGGCAACGTTGGTGAAATCTTGGACCATTTCTACGATTTTCACTAAAAAATCACGTGTTTCTACGTTTTTCGAACGAAAATCGATCACCTCCGAGCAAAGTCTGTGAAATTGTTACGTCGCGAGTTTGAATGCCCGGAATTGTGATAAAAAATGTAAATAGAATTGTATGAATTTATCGACGGTTGAATAAAGATTTGAAACTTATTTGTACCCACGGACTATTTTTATTTTACCAACCCACGATAAGCTACCTATTGATGTTAAGGGGGTTCAGAGCTCTAACCTACGGTCGGTGTTCTTACCGACTGCTGGAAATATAGGCTGCTACTTGACCGATAGCCGGGAGATGGAATGTCCGAATTGACAATCGATAATAAAGGGCACGAGATAACCGATAGTCGGAGGGACTATTCGGTAGTCGATAAACGCGAAAACTACTCTACCTACAAGGGATACACGGGTGTACGACGCGTAGATTTATTTTAGGCTCCTGTGTTTAGAAGGGTGAGATTTTCCCCTCTAGGACCGGAACCTTTGTCAATAAGATTGTTAACTGGTGATTAATACTCACTGTTGATAATTAGAAATCTAGTCGAGTTCGATGATCTCGATGCCTTCAGGTGTGGACGGGCGAGACAGAGTCGACGCCTGTGAGATGTTGTCCCACTCTCGCTGCAGTTCCTCGCAAAGGACGACACGATTTGTACCGACGAGGCGAGCCAGAGGAAAAGATGTTTTGGGATCCACGATGTAAATAGTCTGTTTTATCGACGTAGTCGAGATGACCCGAACTTTTGGCAAACTACTTTGCGATCTCGACAACTGTTTTATCGACGGCTGGTTTATCGCTGAGATATTCGTCCCGAAATGTTTTTAGGATGGATTTATTGTTTCCTCTTTTAACTGCGGGTTTCTGACACTCCCGCGCAATGGCTCGACGGATTTGAAATCTTATTCCAGCGCGTCTTCTAGGCATAATAATTCTTCATGATGGAAGAATTATACATCAATTAATTTTTGTTAATTTGAATTGCTCAATAGAATGAAATTCGAGAAGGATTTAAAGGATTTGTATGATCGTGCTCGATAGACAGCACAGAAAATCAATTAAAGGAAATAGTATGAAATAATGAAATTAATTTAACGTGCTTGAGAATCAGCACGGATAAACTAAAATCGTGGGAGGAAATAATAATGGAAGATCGAGAGAATTATTGGTAGGATGACGAAATTAATTTAACGTGCTTGAGAATCAGCACGGATAAATTAAATCGTGAAAGGGTGAGTTTAATAAATTGGAATCGACGTGCCTGAGAATCGTCACGGTCGATAAGGAAGGAAGAATTCGATTTAACGTGCCTGTGAGATAGCACAAATCAAATGCGAACTCGGGAAAAATGCGTTTGGTGAAAATATTAAAAATGTAAAGGGTAATAGACGTGCTTGAGTATAGCACGGTCGATCGGAAAAGTTTTGAGGAAGGAAAAGAGAAAGTGTGCAAAAACAAGGTTCGGGAAAACCTGGGGTAATAAAAAGGGTCTCAGGTAATGAGGGAATCCAACGTGCCAGAGTAAAAAAGCACAGAAAGAACGGAAAAGTTGGAATGAATATTTTCTTGAGCAACTCGAATTAACTGAATTTCCAAAATTAGTGAATTTAATTATTTATTGATACTTTTCGAATATTTAATTTTTGGAAGAAATGTCGATAACTGATTTCAATTTGTTTCGGATAAAAGAATAGACAGAATAATTATGATTTAATTCCACGAATGTTACGGAATTATTTAGATAAACACTCGAATTTGTTTATTTAGTTTTTATTTGCTTTGAGATATTTATTTCAAACAAATTTATGATCGCGAAAGATTATAAAACGCGGATGGAGATATTTTTACCTTAATGTAAAAATAAATGATTTTTTATAACACTTTTCACAATATTTTATTTAATAACTTTTCTTTAAAATATGAATTACACGATTTTTAGTAATGACAGAGTTAGTTTATAACTCGACGATATAACTTGTTAACAATTTAAGTTTAAAATAATAAAGATGGTACAATGTCGATTTTCAGACGCACGGCGGGAATATCCGATCAACACAAACGTCGGAGTTCGACTGGCTGTCTGTGGAGAGGATCGAGAACTAACTAATACAAAGATGGTAAAAGTCGATTTTCAGCAGCACGGCGGGAGTATCCGATCAACACGAACGTCGGAGTTCGACTGGCTGGCTGTGGAGAGACTCGAGAACTAACGACTTCGGTGCGGCCCCCCACTTATATAGAAGACCTCACGAAGACGCTCGAACGATGAATGTGTGCGTGTGTCACTGACGCGCTGCAACGATGCTCTACGTTGACTCGACGATATAGGTATATGAATCTTATGCATTATTTTATTTATTACAATTTACGAAAGAAATTATTGATTAATTAATAATATTAACTAATCATTAATTTTACATGATTTCTTATGACTATTTGTAATGTTACAGTGGTACGTGACCAACGATTAATTAATTATTTATTAATTAATCGTTGATTTAACATTAATTATTTATTAACTTATTTTCTTCTTTTCAGGTACATAAGGACTCGCGCTTTTTGGATTTCTTCAATATTGGTAAGTATTCTTATTTTATTTATTTGTTTATAATAATTATTTTATATTTTATTTGTTTTTTACAGGTTCGAGTGGTGGTCCTGGATTAACATGAACAGCAGATTCTACGTTGTACATTTGGTAAGTTAATTATTAATTATTGACAATTTGTTTAAACATTTTTAGGTGTTATTTATTGTTCTTCGGATTTGTAAATACTGACATTCAATTGGGCTTTTAATTTCGTGTAAGTGGGAAGTTTTCCCGTTGCGATTGGATGATTTTTGTGGTTTTGTTAATATATTGTTAGTTAAATTAACTATTGTAATTTATGGTCTAACACGGTCGTGTGACGGCTCAAATTGATGGTTTTAGAATAGCGGAGTTGAATACAACGACGGTGGGTTTTTAAAGTGTGAAACAAATAGTTAATGAAAGATTATAATTTATAAATTTAGGAAAATAGTCATTAACATTTTCAGCGGATTGTACCGTCTCGTCAAGACGACGGTTAGAAGTTTCGGGTTACTTTTCTCTTGCTGACGAATTTCCTGAAAGAAAGAAATCCTTTCTTTGTATTATTTTTTATATCTTTTTGGAGTTAAAACAGACTCCTTCACCGGACATGGTTCTGCAGTTTTCAGATACTTGAGAAAATGTGACTCTTGAGAAGACATATGACGACCACGTGTTCGAACGCGTGATCCTGTTTCTTTGTCTTTTTTTTATGTACCAAGAGAATGTATATACTAACGAGCCTTATGTAACAATATATATTTACTCTTACATATATGTTTATTCAGTAATGCGTTTCAATTGTTTATTTATATTTGCTTACTTGTTAAGGCGCAATTATTCCCCAAAAATATGTGATGATGTATGTTAACATGAATAAACTTTTGTTTATGTAAAACATATGTAAAAATACGTATTTGTCTATTTATTACTTATTGTTTATTATTATTATTAACAATATATATGTAAGATGTTATTTATATAATCGAATTCTTATTTATAGTAACTCAAGTCGATTGACAACCCTGTAGAGACTTTTAAGAGCGTTTTATAGTAATCCGCGGTTTTCCGCGGGTTTCCGCGGTTTCTCGCAGCTTGATTATTTGTTTAATTTGGGACATGACAAAGTGGTGTGAGGGTTCAAATAAAAGGGCTTTTCGAGCCGAATCTGATGAGCATAATTAAATTGTTGTATCTGAATAATTGTTAGTTAATGAAATTTGCTGATGGCCTAAATTTTGTTTATTAAAAAGTGGTCGACATATGGTCGAGTGAGTATTCAAATTAAAGGTCTTTTGATAATAAAGCAGAATATGATAATTAAAACTTGATAATTTAATAATTGTTAGTTAATGAAATTTGACTGAAATGGGGACTTTGTCATGTGCCTCTTGGCGCGTGAGCGCTGCTCGTGCGGTAGGTCGAGGTCCGCGTACGCTCAACAGCTGATCAGCTGTTCGTTCCTTGAATATATATACAGGGTGTCCCAAAAATGACACGATTATATTTATGTTCAAAATTATTATTTCGTTTACTTATTGTTATGATACATGTAAAATTATTATTATTAACATTTTGGCGGTTGAATTTGAATTTTCAAATGTCTTTTTAGTTTTTAACGTTTTTTTATATTTTGTTTTCAGATTATGCAACAAGTCAGACACGAGGGTGAATACCAGGACGTAACAAAATCATGATGTTTCATCGACATTGTTACGTTAGAAGATACAAAGTGTAAACACGTGCCATTATCTTCATGTACCGTTGGAATGCCATTTACCCACCCCGAAGTACGGATTTTATCCATCACGATGATTTTCACTGTGGAAAGACGTGTTTACTCGATTTTCATGTGCGAATCGATCGTTTGATGGCAACGTTGGTGAAATCTTGGTCGATTTCCACGATTTTCACTGAAAAATAACGTGTTTCTACGTTTTTCGAAAGATAATCGATCACCTCCGAGCAAAGCTAGTGAAATTATCACGTTTCATTCACAATGATACGATCCTGGCCAAAAATCCCCTGCCCGGGGAAAAAAAACCTTGGACAAGTACATTTGTTGACCCCCGTTTCCATTTGTTTTCACAGAAAAAAACTACCCAAAAAAGTACAAAATTTTCAAAAAATTGGCAAGATCAAGAATGATTTACATTCAGCACTAAAATTTATAATATCAATAATAGGACAAGTATTTCATTGTCTCTTGAGGATGGAGTATTTAAAAAAAAGCAAAAATAAGTTCGTTATTGAAGAAAGTCACCAATGTATAAAAATAAAAATCGGTCCAAAAGAACAGAGTCCAGAAAAAAAATCAAGATAAAACAAAACGTGGAGAAAAAAATTTCAAACGAAAAAAATTAGATTGAAAAATAATTTCGGCCGTAGTACTTGGCGAGTTTTTTGCTTAGGTAGAATCACGTAATGTATTTTTCATGGTACGAACTCGCCAAGTACTACGGCCGAAATTATTTTTCAATCTAATTTTTTTCGTTTGAAATTTTTTTCTCCACGTTTTGTTTTATCTTGATTTTTTTTCTGGACTCTGTTCTTTTGGACCGATTTTTATTTTTATACATTGGTGACTTTCTTCAATAACGAACTTATTTTTGCTTTTTTTTAAATACTCCATCCTCAAGAGACAATGAAATACTTGTCCTATTATTGATATTATAAATTTTAGTGCTGAATGTAAATCATTCTTGATCTTGCCAATTTTTTGAAAATTTTGTACTTTTTTGGGTAGTTTTTTTCTGTGAAAACAAATGGAAACGGGGGTCAACAAATGTACTTGTCCAAGGTTTTTTTTCCCCGGGCAGGGGATTTTTGGCCAGGATATCACTTCTTTTTTCTGAACCTTTCACTTTCATCATAAAATTTTGGAATTTATGGTCCGCCATTTTGAATTTCGAAATTTTGCATGCAGATTGTTAATCGGTGAACCCAAAAACCCCCGCGTGCCAACTTTCGCTTTTCTTAAACGATTTTCGCAGTTATTGTCCACCATATTGTATCCGTCATCTTGAATTTCGAAATTTTGGGTGCAGATTTGTAATCAGCGACCCCGAAAACCCCCGAGTACCATGTTTTGCTTTCATCAAACAATTTTTGCATTTGTGGTCCGCCATATTGGATCCGCCATCTCGAATTTCTAAATTTTAGGTGCAGATTTGTAATCAGCGACCCCGAAAACCCCCGAGTACCATATTTTGCTTTCATCAAACAATTTTTGCATTTGTTGTTCGCCATATTGGATCCGCCATCTTGAATTTCTAAATTTTAGGCGCAGATTTGTAATCAGCGACCCCGAAAACCCCCGGGTACCATATTTTGCTTTCATCAAACAATTTTTGCATTTGTTGTTCGCCATATTGGATTCGCCATCTTGAATTTCTAAATTTTGAGCGCAGATTTGTAATCAGCGACCCCGAAAACCCTCGAGTACCATATTTTGCATCAGCAAACAATTTTTGCATTTCTTGTCCGCCATATTGGATTCGCCATCTTGAATTTCTAAATTTTGTGTGCAGATTTATAATCAGCGATCCCGAAAACCCCCGAGTACAAAGTTTTGAGCTAGTTGCACGTAAGGAAAAATGTGTGTTTCAAAGGGTCAAATTGATATTTTTTTTTGCGTGAATTATTCCGACCTTACCATCTGTCAACACGGATCTACGAAAAGTTCGCAAAAAACACGCTGTTTACGCGTCTCGCGTCAAAACTACCGTCAAACTTTCCGTGGTATGGGTACAAAGGAAAGGACCAATGGGAACTCGTTACTTTTGTCGCCGAAGACCGGCTTCAATGGAAATGGGTTTTGATGGGCATCAAAACGCCTTTGATTGTATCGTCTGCGCGCATGTACAGACACACCAATTCCTTCAATGTGTTAGAATTTTTGCATAATCTTGACCCTGTGCAAAGTTTTTTCTCAGCAAATACGCCATCAATCGTGCTCAATTAAGGCTTAATCGAAGGGCAATTTCATAATTTGTCTCGATTTCCATTTTCAAGTCATCATCTGTTTCCTAAGCTTCGTAATTCGAAAAAATGACTTTCAGTTTTTACCCCCACCACCGAATTTTGATTTATTCAGAGATAATATACTCCGGCGAGCCTCGGGCCAGCAGACGACAGAGCTGTCAAATGTACTTGTCCCGAGACTCTACCGAGTCTCTTGATAGCGGAAACAAAGTGTACACACGTGCGACTATATCTTCATGTAACGCGGGAATTCCATTTACCCTCCCCGAAGTATGAATTTCGTACATTACGACGATTTTCGCAGTGAAAACATGTGTTTACTCGATTTTCATGTGCGAATCGATCGTTTGATGGCAACGTTGGTGAAATCTTGGACCATTTCTACGATTTTCACTAAAAAATAACGTGTTTCTACGTTTTTCGAACGAAAATCGATCACCTCCGAGCGAAGTCTGTGAAATTATCATGTTTCATTCACATTGTTACGTCAGCGGAAATAAAGTGTACACACGTGCGACTATATCTTCATGTATCGCGGGAATGCCATTTACCCTCCCCGAAGTATGGATTTTATCCATCACGATGATTTTCGCTGTGGAAAGACGTGTTTACTCGATTTTCATGTGCGAATCGATCGTTTGATGGCAACGTTGGTGAAATCTTGGTCGATTTCCACGATTTTCACTGAAAAATAACGTGTTTCTACGTTTTTCGAAAGATAATCGATCACCTCCGAGCAAAGCTAGTGAAATTATCACATTTCATTCACAATGATACGTCAGCGGAAACAAAGTGTACACACGTGCGACTAATATCTTCATGTATCGCGGGAATTCCATTTACCCTCCCCGATGTATGAATTTCGTACATTACGACGATTTTCGCAGTGAAAACATGTGTTTACTCGATTTTCATGTGCGAATCGATCGTTTGATGGCAACGTTGGTGAAATCTTGGTCGATTCCCACGATTTTCACTGAAAAATAACGTGTTTCTACGTTTTTCGAACGATGATCGTCACCTCCGAGCAAAGCTAGTGAAATTATCACGTTTCATTCACAATGATACGATAGCGGAAACAAAGTGTACACACGTGCGACTATATCTTCATGTAACGCGGGAATTCCATTTACCCTCCCCGAAGTATGAATTTCGTACATTACGACGATTTTCGCAGTGAAAACATGTGTTTACTCGATTTTCATGTGCGAATCGATCGTTTGATGGCAACGTTGGTGAAATCTTGGACCATTTCTACGATTTTCACTAAAAAATAACGTATTTCTACGCTTTTCGAACGAAAATCGATCACCTCCGAGAGAAGTCTGTGAAATTATCATGTTTCATTCACATTGTTACGTCAGCGGAAATAAAGTGTACACACGTGCGACTATATCTTCATGTATCGCGGGAATGCCATTTACCCTCCCCGAAGTATGGATTTTATCCATCACGATGATTTTCGCTGTGGAAAGACGTGTTTACTCGATTTTCATGTGCGAATCGATCGTTTGATGGCAACGTTGGTGAAATCTTGGTCGATTTCCACGATTTTCACTGAAAAATAACGTGTTTGTACGTTTTTCGAAAGATAATCGATCACTTCCGAGCAAAGCTAGTGAAATTATCACATTTCATTCACAATGATACGTCAGCGGAAACAAAGTGTACACACGTGCGACTAATATCTTCATGTATCGCGGGAATTCCATTTACCCTCCCCGATGTATGAATTTCGTACATTACGACGATTTTCGCAGTGAAAACATGTGTTTACTCGATTTTCATGTGCGAATCGATCGTTTGATGGCAACGTTGGTAAAATCTTGGTCGATTTCCACGATTTTCACTGAAAAATAACGTGTTTCTACGATTTTCGAACGATGATCGTCACCTCCGAGCAAAGCTAGTGAAATTATCACGTTTCATTCACAATGATACGTTAGCGGAAACAAAGTGTACACACGTGCGACTATATCTTCATGTATCGCGGAAATTCCATTTACCCTCACCGAAGAATGAATTTCGTACATTACGACGATTTTCGCAGTGAAAACACGTGTTTACTCGATTTTCATGTGCGAAACGATCGTTTGATGGCAACGTTGGTGAAATCTTGGACCATTTCTACGATTTTCACTAAAAAATCACGTGTTTCTACGTTTTTCGAACGAAAATCGATCACCTCCGAGCAAAGTCTGTGAAATCATGATGTTTCATCGACATTGTTACGTTAGAAGATACAAAGTGTAAACACGTGCCATTATCTTCATGTACCGTTGGAATGCCATTTACCCACCCCGAAGTATGGATTTTATCCATCACGATGATTTTCACTGTGGAAAGACGTGTTTACTCGATTTTCATGTGCGAATCGATCGTTTGATGGCAACGTTGGTGAAATCTTGGTCGATTTCCACGATTTTCACTGAAAAATAACGTGTTTCTACGTTTTTCGAACGATGATCGTCACCTCCGAGCAAAGCTAGTGAAATTATCACGTTTCATTCACAATGATACGATAGCGGAAACAAAGTGTACACACGTGCGACTATATCTTCATGTAACGCGGGAATTCCATTTACCCTCCCCGAAGTATGAATTTCGTACATTACGACGATTTTCGCAGTGAAAACATGTGTTTACTCGATTTTCATGTGCGAATCGATCGTTTGATGGCAACGTTGGTGAAATCTTGGACCGTTTCTACGATTTTCACTAAAAAATAACGTGTTTCTACGTTGTTCGAACGAAAATAGATCACCTCCGAGCGAAGTCTGTGAAATTATCATGTTTCATTGACATTGTTACGTCAGCGGAAATAAAGTGTACACACGTGCGACTATATCTTCATGTATCGCGGGAATGCCATTTACCCTCCCCGATGTATGAATTTCGTACATTACGACAATTTTCGCAGTGAAAACGCGTGTTTAATCGATTTTCATGTGCGAATAGATCGTTTGATGGCAACGTCGGTGAAATCTTGGTCCATTTCAACGATTTTCACTGAAAAATAACGTGTTTCTACGTTTTTCGAACGATAATCGATCACCTCCGAGCAAAGCTAGTCAAATTATCACGTTTCATTCACAATGATACGTTAGCGGAAACAAAGTGTACACACGTGTGACTATATCTTCATGTATCGCGGAAATTCCATTTACCCTCACCGAAGAATGAATTTCGTACATTACGACGATTTTCGCAGTGAAAACACGTGTTTACTCGATTTTCATGTGCGAAACGATCGTTTGATGGCAACGTTGGTGAAATCTTGGACCATTTCTACGATTTTCACTAAAAAATAACGTGTCTCTACGTTTTTCGAACGAAAATCGATCACCTCCGAGCAAAGCTAATCAAATTATCACGTTTCATTCACAATGATACGATAGCGGAAACAAAGTGTACACACGTGCGACTATATCTTCATGTAACGCGGGAATTCCATTTACCCTCCCCGAAGTATGAATTTCGTACATTACGACGATTTTCGCAGTGAAAACATGTGTTTACTCGATTTTCATGTGCGAATCGATCGTTTGATGGCAACGTTGGTGAAATCTTGGACCATTTCTACGATTTTCACTAAAAAATAACGTGTTTCTACGTTTTTCGAACGAAAATCGATCACCTCCGAGAGAAGTCTGTGAAATTATCATGTTTCATTCACATTGTTACGTCAGCGGAAATAAAGTGTACACACGTGCGACTATATCTTCATGTATCGCGGGAATGCCATTTACCCTCCCCGAAGTATGGATTTTATCCATCACGATGATTTTCGCTGTGGAAAGACGTGTTTACTCGATTTTCATGTGCGAATCGATCGTTTGATGGCAACGTTGGTGAAATCTTGGTCGATTTCCACGATTTTCACTGAAATATAACGTGTTTCTACGTTTTTCGAAAGATAATCGATCACCTCCGAGCAAAGCTAGTGAAATTATCACATTTCATTCACAATGATACGTCAGCGGAAACAAAGTGTACACACGTGCGACTAATATCTTCATGTATCGCGGGAATTCCATTTACCCTCCCCGATGTATGAATTTCGTACACTACGACGATTTTCGCAGTGAAAACGCGTGTTTAATCGATTTTCATGTGCGAAACGATCGTTTGATGGCAACGTTGGTGAAATCTTGGACCATTTCTACGATTTTCACTGAAAAATAACGTGTTTCTACGTTTTTCGAACGAAAATCGATCACCTCCGAGCGAAGTCTGTGAAATTATCATGTTTCATTCACAATGATACGTCAGCGGAAACAAAGTGTACACACGTGCGACTAATATCTTCATGTATCGCGGGAATTCCATTTACCCTCCCCGAAGTATGAATTTCGTACATTACGACGATTTTCGCAGTGAAAACATGTGTTTACTCGATTTTCATGTGCGAATCGATCGTTTGATGGCAACGTTGGTGAAATCTTGGACCACTTCTACGATTTTCACTAAAAAATAACGTGTTTCTACGTTTTTCGAACGAAAATCGATCACCTCCGAGCGAAGTCTGTGAAATTATCATGTTTCATTCACATTGTTACGTCAGCGGAAATAAAGTGTACACACGTGCGACTATATCTTCATGTATCGCGGGAATGCCATTTACCCTCCCCGAAGTATGGATTTTATCCATCACGATGATCTCGGTGTGGAAAGACGTGTTTACTCGATTTTCATGTGCGAATCGATCGTTTGATGGCAACGTTGGTGAAATCATGGTCCATTTCAACGATTTTCACTGAAAAATAACGTGTTTCTACGTTTTTCGAACGAAAATCGATCACCTCCGAGCGAAGTCTGTGAAATTATCATGTTTCATTCACAATGATACGTCAGCGGAAACAAAGTGTACACACGTGCGACTAATATCTTCATGTATCGCGGGAATTCCATTTACCCTCCCCGAAGTATGAATTTCGTACATTACGACGATTTTCGCAGTGAAAACATGTGTTTACTCGATTTTCATGTGCGAATCGATCGTTTGATGGCAACGTTGGTGAAATCTTGGACCATTTCTACGATTTTCACTAAAAAATAACGTGTTTCTACGTTTTTCGAACGAAAATCGATCACCTCCGAGCGAAGTCTGTGAAATTATCATGTTTCATTCACATTGTTACGTCAGCGGAAATAAAGTGTACACACGTGCGACTATATCTTCATGTATCGCGGGAATGCCATATACCGTCCCCGAAGTATGGATTTTATCCATCACGATGATTTTCGCTGTGGAAAGACGTGTTTACTCGATTTTCATGTGCGAATCGATCGTTTGATGGCAACGTCGGTGAAATCTTGGTCCATTTCAACGATTTTCA
Source organism: Campoletis raptor (assembly GCA_948107755.1). NCBI lineage: Eukaryota > Metazoa > Arthropoda > Insecta > Hymenoptera > Ichneumonidae > Campoletis > Campoletis raptor. Next base: position 658,301 of record OX403623.1, read on the forward strand.
CTGAAAAATAACGTGTTTCTACGTTTTTCGAACGATAATCGATCACCTCCGAGCAAAGCTAGTCAAATTATCACGTTTCATTCACAATGATACGTCAGCGGAAACAAAGTGTACACACGTGCGACTAATATCTTCATGTATCGCGGGAATTCCATTTACCCTCCCTGATGTATGAATTTCGTACATTACGACGATTTTCGCAGTGAAAACATGTGTTTACTCGATTTTCATGTGCGAATCGATCGTTTGATGGCAACGTTGGTGAAATCTTGGTCGATTTCCACGATTTTCACTGAAAAATAACGTGTTTGTACGTTTTTCGAAAGATAATCGATCACTTCCGAGCAAAGCTAGTGAAATTATCACATTTCATTCACAATGATACGTCAGCGGAAACAAAGTGTACACACGTGCGACTAATATCTTCATGTATCGCGGGAATTCCATTTACCCTCCCCGATGTATGAATTTCGTACATTACGACGATTTTCGCAGTGAAAACATGTGTTTACTCGATTTTCATGTGCGAATCGATCGTTTGATGGCAACGTTGGTAAAATCTTGGTCGATTTCCACGATTTTCACTGAAAAATAACGTGTTTCTACGATTTTCGAACGATGATCGTCACCTCCGAGCAAAGCTAGTGAAATTATCACGTTTCATTCACAATGATACGTTAGCGGAAACAAAGTGTACACACGTGCGACTATATCTTCATGTATCGCGGAAATTCCATTTACCCTCACCGAAGAATGAATTTCGTACATTACGACGATTTTCGCAGTGAAAACACGTGTTTACTCGATTTTCATGTGCGAAACGATCGTTTGATGGCAACGTTGGTGAAATCTTGGACCATTTCTACGATTTTCACTAAAAAATCACGTGTTTCTACGTTTTTCGAACGAAAATCGATCACCTCCGAGCAAAGTCTGTGAAATCATGATGTTTCATCGACATTGTTACGTTAGAAGATACAAAGTGTAAACACGTGCCATTATCTTCATGTACCGTTGGAATGCCATTTACCCACCCCGAAGTATGGATTTTATCCATCACGATGATTTTCACTGTGGAAAGACGTGTTTACTCGATTTTCATGTGCGAATCGATCGTTTGATGGCAACGTTGGTGAAATCTTGGTCGATTTCCACGATTTTCACTGAAAAATAACGTGTTTCTACGTTTTTCGAACGATGATCGTCACCTCCGAGCAAAGCTAGTGAAATTATCACGTTTCATTCACAATGATACGATAGCGGAAACAAAGTGTACACACGTGCGACTATATCTTCATGTATCGCGGGAATGCCGTTTACCCTCCCCGAAGTATGGATTTTATCCATCACGATGATTTTCGCTGTGGAAAGACGTGTTTACTCGATTTTCATGTGCGAATCGATCGTTTGATGGCAACGTTGGTGAAATCATGGTCCATTTCAACGATTTTCACTGAAAAATAACGTGTTTCTACGTTTTTCGAACGATAATCGATCACCTCCGAGCAAAGTCAGTGAAATTATCATTTTTCATCGACATTGTTACGTTAGCTTAAAGAAAGTGTAACCTCGTGCGATTATCTTCATGTACCGTTGGAATTCCATTTACCCACCCCGAAGTATCGATTTTATCCATCACGATGATTTTCGCTGTGGAAAGACGTGTTTACTCGATTTTCATGTGCGAATCGATCGTTTGATGGCAACGTTGGTGAAATCATGGTCCATTTCAACGATTTTCACTGAAAAATAACGTGTTTCTACGTTTTTCGAACGAAAATCGATCACCTCCGAGCGAAGTCTGTTAAATTATCATGTTTCATTCACATTGTTACGTCAGCGGAAATAAAGTGTACACACGTGCGACTATATCTTCATGTATCGCGGGAATGCCATTTACCCTCCCCGAAGTATGGATTTTATCCATCACGATGATTTTCGCTGTGGAAAGACGTGTTTACTCGATTTTCATGTGCGAATCGATCGTTTGATGGCAACGTTGGTGAAATCTTGGTCGATTTCCATGATTTTCACTGAAAAATAACGTGTTTCTACGTTTTTCGAAAGATAATCGATCACCTCCGAGCAAAGCTAGTGAAATTATCACTAGCTCGTATCACGGGAGGTAAGATAATCGCACGTGTTTACAATTTGTTTCCGCTAACGTAACAATGTCGATGAAACCTCATCATTTCATTGAATTTGGTCACAGGTGATCAATTTTCGGTCGAAAAACATCGAAACACGTTATTTTTCAGCGAAAATCGTCGAATTGGACCAAGATTTCACCAACGTTGCCCTCAAACGATCGATTTTTACATGAAAATCGAAGGAACACGCCTTTTTACAGCGAAAATCGTCGCAATGTACAAAATTCATACTGCGGGGAAGGTAAATTGCATTCCTGCGATACATGAAGATAATCGCACGTGTTTACAATTGGTTTCCGTTAACGTAACGATGTCGATGAAACATGATAATTTCATTGAATTTGCTCGGAGGTGATCAATTTTCGTTCGAAAAACATCGAAACACGTTATTTTTCGGTGAAAATCGTAGAAATGCACCAAGATTTCACCAGCATTGCCCTCAAACGATCGATTTTTACATGAAAATCGAAGGAACACGCCTTTTTACAGCGATAATCGTCGTAATGTACAAAATTCATACTTCGGGGAGGGTAAATGGCATTCCTGCGATACATGAAGATAATCGCACGTGTTTACAATTGGTTTCCGCTAACGTAACGATGTCGATGAAACATGATAATTTCATTGAATTTGCTCGGAGGTGATCAATTTTCGTTCGAAAAACATCGAAACACGTTATTTTTCAGCGAAAATCGTCGAATTGGACCAAGATTTCACCAGCATTGCCCTCAAACGATCGATTTTTACATGAAAATCGAAGGAACACGCCTTTTTACAGCGATAATCGTCGTAATGTACAAAATTCATACTTCGGGGAGGGTAAATGGCATTCCTGCAATACATGAAGATAATCGCACGTGTTTACACTTGGTTTCCGATAACGTAACAATGTCGATAAAACATCATAATTTCATTGAATTTGCTCGGAGGTGATCAATTTTCGTTCGAAAAACATCGAAACACGTTATTTTTCAGCGAAAATCGTCGAATTGGACCAAGATTTCACCAACGTTGCCCTCAAACGATCGATTTTTACATGAAAATCGAAGGAACACGCCTTTTTACAGCGAAAATCGTCGTAATGTACAAAATTCATACTTCGGGGAGAGTAAACGGCATTCCTGCGATACATGAAGATAATCGCACGTATTTACACTTTGTTTCCGCTAACGAAACAATGTCGATGAAACATGATTATTTCATTGAATTTGGTCGGAGGTGATCAATTTTCGTTCGAAAAACATCGAAACACGTTATTTTTCAGCGAAAATCGTCGAATTGGACCAAGATTTGACTAACGTTGCCCTCAAACGATCGATTTTTACATGAAAATCGAAGGAACACGCCTTTTTACAGCGAAAATCGTCGTAATGTACAAAATTCATACTTCAGGGAGGGTAAATGGCATTTTCTTGCCATACATGAAGATAATTGCACGTGTTCACAATTTGTTTCCGCTAACGTAACAATGTCGATAAAACATGATAATTTCATTGAATTTGCTCGGAAGTGATCAATTTTCGTTCGAAAAACATCGAAACACGTTATTTTTCAGTGAAAATCGTAGAAATGGACCAAGATTTCACCAACGCTGCCCTCAAACGATCGATTTTTACATGAAAATCGAAGGAACACGCCTTTTTACAGCGAAAATCGTCGTAATGTACAAAATTCATACTTCGGGGAGGTCAAATTACATTCCTGCGATACGTGAAGATAATCGCACGTGTTTACACTTTGTTTCCGCTATCGTAACGATGTCGATGAAACATGATAATTTCATTGAATTTGCTCGGAGGTGATCAATCTTCGTTCGAAAAACATCGAAACACGTTATTTTTCAGCGAAAATCGTCGAATTGGACCAAGATTTCACCAACGTTGCCCTCAAACGATCGATTTTTACATGAAAATCGAATGAACACGCCTTTTTACAGCGAAAATCGTCGTAATGTACAAAATTCATACTTCGGGGAGAGTAAACGGCATTCCTGCGATACATGAAGATAATCGCACGTATTTACACTTTGTTTCCGCTAACGAAACAATGTCGATGAAACATGATTATTTCATTGAATTTGGTCGGAGGTGATCAATTTTCGTTCGAAAAACATCGAAAAACGTTATTTTTCAGTGAAAATCGTAGAAATAGACCAAGATTTCACCAACGTTGCTCTCAAACGATCGATTTTTACATGAAAATCGAAGGAACACGCCTTTTTACAGCGAAAATCGTCGTTATGTACATAATTCATACTTCGGAGAGGGTAAATGGCATTCCTGCGATACATGAAGATAATCGCACGTGTTTACACTTTGTTTCCGCTAACGTAACAATGTCGATGAAACATTAAAACTTCATTGAATTTGGTCGGTGGTGATCAATTTTCGTTCGAAAAACATCGAAACACGTTATTTTTCAGCGAAAATCGTCGAATTGGACCAAGACTTCACCAACGTTGCTCTCAAACGATCGATTTTTACATGAAAATCGAAGAAACACGCCTTTTTACAGCGAAAATCGTCATAATGTAGAAAATTCATACTTCGGGGAGGGTAAATGACATTCCCGCGATACACTAAGGTAATCGCACTTGTTTACAATTTGTTTCCGCTAACGTAGCAATGTCGATAAAAAATGATAATTTCACTTCCTTTGCTCGGACGTGATCGATATTCGTTCGAAAAACGTAGGAACACGTTATTTTTTTGTGAAAATCGTAGAAATGGACCAAGATTTCACCAGCGTTGCCCTCAAACGATCGATTTTTTACATGAAAATCGAAGGAACACGCTTTTTTACAGTAAAAATCGTCGTAATGTACAAAATTCATACTTCGGGGAGCGTAAATGGCATTCCCGCGATACACTAAGATAATCGCACGTGTTTACAATTTGTTTCCGCTAACGTCACAATGTCGATGAAACCTCATCATTTCATTGAATTTGGTCACAGGTGATCAATTTTCGGTCGAAAAACATCGAAACACGTTATTTTTCAGCGAAAATCGTCGAATTGGACCAAGATTTCACCAGCATTGCCCTCAAACGATCGATTTTTACATGAAAATCGAAGGAACACGCCTTTTTACAGCGATAATCGTCGTAATGTACAAAATTCATACTTCGGGGAGGGTAAATGGCATTCCTGCGATACATGAAGATAATCGCACGTGTTTACACTTGGTTTCCGATAACGTAACAATGTCGATAAAACATCATAATTTCATTGAATTTGCTCGGAGGTGATCAATTTTCGTTCGAAAAACAACGAAACACGTTATTTTTCAGCGAAAATCGTCGAATTGGACCAAGATTTCACCAACGTTGCCCTCAAACGATCGATTTTTACATGAAAATCGAAGGAACAAGCCTTTTTACAGCGAAAATCGTCGTAATGATCAAAATTCATACTTCGGGGAGGGTAAATGGCATTCCTGCGATACATGAAGATAATCGCACGTGTTTACAATTTGTTTCCGCAAACGTAACAATGTCGATGACATTAACATGATTATTTCATTGAATTTGGTCGGAGGTGATCAATTTTCGTTCGAAAAACATCGAAAAACGTTATTTTTCAGTGAAAATCGTAGAAATGGACCAAGATTTCACCAACGTTGCTCTCAAACGATCGATTTTTACATGAAAATCGAAGGAACACGCCTTTTTACAGCGAAAATCGTCGTTATGTACATAATTCATACTTCGGAGAGGGTAAATGGCATTCCTGCGATACATGAAGATAATCGCACGTGTTTACACTTTGTTTCCGCTAACGTAACAATGTCGATGAAACATTAAAACTTCATTGAATTTGCTCGGAGGTGATCAATTTTCGTTCGAAAAACATCGAAACACGTTATTTTTCAGTGAAAATCGTAGAAATGCACCAAGATTTCACCAGCATTGCCCTCAAACGATCGATTTTTACATGAAAATCGAAGGAACACTCCTTTTTACAGCGATAATCGTCGTAATTTACAAAATTCATACTTCGGGGAGGGTAAATGGCATTCCTGCGATACATCAAGATAATCGCACGTGTTTACAATTGGTTTCCGCTAACGTAACGATGTCGATGAAACATGATAATTTCATTGAATTTGCTCGGAGGTGATCAATTTTCGTTCGAAAAACATCGAAACACGTTATTTTTCAGCGAAAATCGTCGAATTGGACCAAGATTTCACCAGCATTGCCCTCAAACGATCGATTTTTACATGAAAATCGAAGGAACACGCCTTTTTACAGCGATAATCGTCGTAATGTACAAAATTCATACTGCGGGGAGGGTAAATGGCATTCCTGCAATACATGAAGATAATCGCACGTGTTTACACTTGGTTTCCGATAACGTAACAATGTCGATAAAACATCATAATTTCATTGAATTTGCTCGGAGGTGATCAATTTTCGTTCGAAAAACATCGAAACACGTTATTTTTCAGTGAAAATCGTAGAAATGCACCAAGATTTCACCAGCATTGCCCTCAAACGATCGATTTTTACATGAAAATCGAAGGAACACTCCTTTTTACAGCGATAATCGTCGTAATTTACAAAATTTGTTACGTCGCGAGTTTGAATGCCCGGAATTGTGATAAAAATGTAAATAGAATTGTACGAATTTATCGACGGTTAAATAAAGATTTGAAACTTATTTGTACCCGCGGACTATTTTTATTTTACCAACCCACGATAAGCTACCTACTGATGTTTAAGGGGGGTTCAGAGCTCTAACCTACGGTCGGTGTTCTTACCGACTGCTGGAAATATAGGCTGCTACTTGACCGATAGCCGGGAGATGGAATGTCCGAATTGACAATCGATAATAAAGGGCACGAGATAACCGATAGTCGGAGGGACTATTCGGTAGTCGATAAACGCGAAAACTACTCTATCTACAAGGGATACACGGGTGTACGACGAGTAAGTTTATTTTAGGCTCCTGTGTTTAGAAGGGTGAGATTTTCCCCTCTAGGACCGGAACCTTTGTCAATAAGATTGTTAACTAGAGACTAATACTTACTGTTGGTAATTGGAGATCTAATCGAGTTCGATGATCTCGATGCCTTCGGGTGTGGACGGGCGAGACAGAGTCGACGCCTGTGAGATGTTGTCCCACTCTCGCTGCAGTTCCTCGCAAAGGACGACACGATTTGTACCGACGAGGCGAGCCAGAGGAAAAGATGTTTTGGGATCCACAATGTAAATTGTCTGTTTTATCGACGTAGTCGAGATGACCCGAACTCTTGGCAAACTACTTGCGATCTCGACAACTGTTTTAACGACGGCTGGTTTATCGCTGAGATATTCGTCCCGAAATGTTTTTAGGATGGATTTATTGTTTCCTCTTTTAAGTGCGGGTTTCTGACACTCCCGCGCAATGGCTCGACGAATTTGAAATCTTATTCCAGCGCGTCTTCTAGGCATAATAATTCTTCATGATGGAAGAATTATACATCAATAAATTTTTGTTAATTTGAATTGCTCAATAGAATGAAATTCGATAAGGATTTAAAGGATTTGTATGATCGTGCTTGATAGACAGCACAGAAAATCAATTAAAGGAAATAATATGAAATAATGAAATTAATTTAACGTGCTTGAGAATCAGCACGGATAAACTAAAATCGTGGGAGGAAATAATAATGGAAGATCGAGAGAATTATTGATAGGATGACGAAATTAATTTAACGTGCTTGAGAATCAGCACGGATAAACTAAAATCGTGGGAGGAAATAATAATGGAAGATCGAGAGAATTATTGATAGGATGACGAAATTAATTTAACGTGCTTGAGAAGCAGCACGGATAAATTAAATCGTGAAAGGGTGAGTTTAATAAATTGGAATCGACGTGCCTGAGAATCGTCACGGTCGATAAGGAAGGAAGAATTCGATTTAACGTGCCTGTGAAATAGCACAAATTAAATGCGAACTCGGGAAAAATGCGTTTGGTGAAAATATTAAAAATGTGAAGGGTAATAGACGTGCTTGAGTATAGCACGGTCGATCGGAAAAGTTTTGAGGAAGGAAAAGAGAAAGTGTGCAAAAAACGAGGTTCGGAAAAACCCGGGGGTAATAAAAAAAGGGTCTCAGGTAATGAGGGAATCCCACGTGCCAGAGTAAAAAGCACAGAAAGAACGGAAAAGTTGGAATGAATATTTTCTTGAGCAACTCGAATTAACTGAATTTCCAAAATTAGTGGATTTAATTATTTATTTATATTTTGCAATTATTTAATTTTTGGAAGAAATGTCGATAACTGATTTCAATTTGTTTCGGATAAAAGAATAGACAGAATAATTATGATTTAATTCCACGAATGTTACGGAATTATTTAGATAAACACTTGAATTTGTTTATTTAATTTTATTCGCTTTGAAATATTTATTTCAGACAAATTTATGATCGCGAAAGATTTTAAAACGCGGATGGAGATATTTTTACCTTAATGTAAAAATAAATGATTTTTTATAACACTTTTCACAATATTTTATTTAATAACTTTTCTTTAATATACTTATATATTCGTTGCACAATTGTAAGAAATGACTGAGTTAATTTATAACCCGACGATATAAACTTATTAACAATTTTAAGTTTCAAAATTACAAAGATGTTAAAATCGATTTTCAGCAGCACGGCGGGAGTATCCGATCAACACGAACGTCGGAGTTCGACTGGCTGGCTGTGGAGAGACTCGAGAACTAGCGACTTCGGTGCGGCCCCCCACTTATATAGAAGACCTCACGAAGACGCTCGAACGATGAATGTGTGGGTGTGTCACTGACGCGCTGCAGCGATGCTCTACGTTGACTCAGCGATATAGGTATATGAATCTTATGCATTATTTTATTTATTACAATTTACGACAGAAATTATTGATTAATTAATAATATTAACTAATCATTAATTTTACATGATTTCTTATGACTATTTGTGATGTTACGGTGGTACTTGATCAACGATTAATTAATTACTTATTAATTAATCGTTGATTTAACATTAATTATTTATTAACTTATTTTCTTCTTTTCAGGTACATAAGGACTCGCGCTTTTTGGATTTCTTCAATATTGGTAAGTATTCTTATTTTATTTATTTGTTTATAATAATTATTTTATGTTTTATTTGTTTTTTACAGGTTCGAGTGGTGGTCCTGGATTAACATGAACAGCAGATTCTACGTTGTACATTTGGTAAGTTAATTATTAATTATTGACAATTTGTTTAAACATTTTTAGGTGTTATTTATTGTTATTCGGATTTGTAAATACTGCCATTCGATTGGCCTTTTAATTTCGTGTAAGTGGGAAGTTTTCCCGTTGCGATTGGATGATTTTTGTGGTTTTGTTAATATATTGTTAGTTAAATTAACTATTGTAATTTATGGTCTAACACGGTCGTGTGACGGCTCAAATTGATGGTTTTAGAATAGCGGAGTTGAATACAACGACGGTGGGTTTTTAAAGTGTGAAACAAATAGTTAATGAAAGATTATAATTTATAAATTTAGGAAAATAGTCATTAACATTTTCGGCGGATTGTACCGTCTCGTCAAGACGACGGTTAGAAGTTTCGGGTTACTTTTCTCTTGCTGACGAATTTCCTGAAAGAAAGAAATCCTTTCTTTGTATTATTTTTTATATCTTTTTGGAGTTAAAACAGACTCCTTCACCGGACATGGTTCTGCAGTTTTCAGATACTTGAGAAAATGTGACTCTTGAGAAGAAATATGACGACCACGTGTTCGAACGCGTGCAGTTCTATTCCTTTGTCTCTTATGTACCAAAAATATATGTATTTATGAGTTTTATGTAATAATGCGCTGTATATACGTCTTTCTATTCGAGAAGTAACTTAATTGTTTATTTATTTATTTGTTTATTTCTCTAGAGCGTATTTATTCCCCAAAAATATATGATGATGTATGTAACATGAATAACCTCTTGCTTATATAAGTACACGTGTGGAGGTGCATATTTGTTTATTTATTATTTATTGTTTATTATTATTATTAACAATATATATGTAAGATGTTATTTATATAATCGAATTCTTATTTATAGTAACTCAAGTCGATTGACAACCCTGTAGAGACTTTTAAGAGCGTTTTATAGTAATCCGCGGTTTTCCGCGGATTTCCGCGGTTTTTCGCGGCTTGATTATTTGTTTAATTTGGGACATGACATAGTGGTGTGAGGGTTCAAATAAAAGGGCTTTTCGAGCCGAATCTGATGAGCATAATTAAATTGTTGTATCTGAATAATTGTTAGTTAATGAAATTTGCTGATGGCCTAAATTTTGTTTATTTAAAAGTGGTCGAAATATGGTCGAGTGAGTATTCAAATTAAAGGTCTTTTGATAATAAAGCAGAATATGATAATTAAAACTTGATAATTTAATAATTGTTAGTTAATGAAATTTGACTGAAATGGGGACTTTGTCATGTGCCTCTTGGCGCGTGAGCGCTGCTCGTGCGGTAGGTCGAGGTCCGCGTACGCTCAACAGCCGGTCAGCTGTTCGTTCCTTGAATATATATACAGGGTGTCCCAAAAATCATATGATTGTACTTATGTCCAAAATTTATTAATTCATTTATTTATTATTGCGATATACATAAATTTATTATTATCAATATTTTGGCGGTTAAATTTGAATTTTTATATTTCTTTTAATCTTTAACGTTTTTATATTTTATTTTCAGATTACGCAACAAGTCAGACACGAGGGTGAATACCAGGACGTAACACCTCCCCGGTGAAGTTCGAAGCCTAGGATGACGAAGGCTGAGAACCGTCATTAAGACGACTCAACAGGACTGGGTCTACACCCGAGAGTCTTCTGATTGATGGTACTGGCTTCGGTTGCTGGGTCACGACCTCGTAAAGAGTTTGTTCTTCTGGATGTACTACATGTTGCTTGAAGTGACGAGTAATTAATAGGTGAGTAATTGAATTCCATAGAGCTCCTATTAACATGAAGCTCCAACCATATAATGAATGAAGGGTGTATCCTTGTATAAAAATGTCTATTATTGCTTTTCCCAGAGAAATGATGAATGCGATGGCGAAGAAACCAGCGCTGATGAGTCCAAATTTTTCGAAACCGTGCCACATCTTCTTGATCGTACTTTCAGCAATTTCTTCAATGGCTTGATTGTCGAGAAGGTTCCTGATGGAGATGGATCCACTGGCTACGGGATAACCAGCTGTACCTCGAGCAATTGTGTTAAGTAAGCCTGCTCTTTCGGCAGGGAACATAATTCGATCACGAAGTTGGTCAATTTCCTCCATTGTATAAATTCCTGATGAGGCAAGGTTACCGATGGGATTATAATTCCAGGTTGGCTGCGAAATTGGATGGAGTTCCTGGGGAGCGGGTACCGAGATTCCTTGTGGACTGAAGCGGTACCAATTATTATCGATGTTATATAAAGCTGGAAGGAGCGGATCGCACTCGATCTGAGTTCCAGTTTTCAACAAGATCTTCGAAATTGGAGAAAGAAATCGGGATTCATTCCGATAAGTAACGGGCAATTCGTTGTAACATTCCTGAGTACGGACGAACGCTGACATCGACAGGAGCACATTTGATTATGTGTGCTACTTCTCCAAGAACTACTGCCATAAATCCATGATTTTTCATTATAGTTTTTGCAAATTTTTCTGGGTACATTGAAGCTGAATTGAGTGCATTTTGAATAACTTGTCGTTCGAGATTGCATCTCTGGATGACCACATCTCGATATAAATTTTGTATTTGATTTCGAATATGTTTTTCTACGTAAATAAATTTTGAGTTCATGTATGAGAAAATGTCTAAGTTATTCACTGAAATTTGTTTCTTTTCTGCGAAAGTCCTTCCTTTTTGAGTCTCTAGGATGTAAAGTTTCGGATGTTCGGTACGAATGAGTGTATATCCACAAAGATGTTTGGTGGATTTTGCAGCTAAAGCGAACGTGGTTTCTTGAGTTGTTAATGAGAAGACATCGGGATTCTGAGCTGATGGATCCGGATTTTGGTATTTTGTTGCGATGCCTTCAAATAGTACGTCGTATCGATGAAATTGACATGAATCCGTAGGTTCTGTGGTCCAGAAAGCAGAGTTCCCTTCAACATCCAGACAGGTGCCATCAGTGAGAAGGCAATGAGTTCCTGCCTGTAGCACGATTTTGTTGCTTATTAAATTGACATCTGCTTGATAGTTGGTGACGATGATCTTTACTGTCGCTTGAATTACGACTCCGTCCCAACTGCCGAATGCGTCGCTGTATTGAGTACCTTTGCATGCTCCATTAGTTGTTAAAGAACCGCCCAAGGTTACAGCGCGACTAGTTGTACTATTTTTTCGGATTCCAATGATGACGCTCGCAGGACTGAGAGTAAGTATACCAGTTTCCTGGAGTTTACGACAACCACGTTCATCTAATTCGTGAAGATAATTTTGACGTCCATTATGTACGATGGAAACGTGAGAACTCATTCCGCAGTAATATATAGTTCGGTCTATTTCGACGCGACATTGAATGACCTCAGTTTGTGAGAAATCGGAAAGTTGAAGTAATTGAATGTAGGTTTCTTTTGATGGAGGGGCCTCGTCCGGAGCTATGCATTCTCCTACGTTGTTTAACGAGATAGTAGTGATGTTGAGGTTGGGTCCGGCACAATCGTAACCCAATAGACTCGAGGCCTCATGGAAAAGAATACTGATGATGAGAATGTGGAGCATTGTTGTCTGAAAAACGAGAGGATACCCGAGTTATGAATCAAGCGGTAGACGGGTTCCTCGTAATTTATTTGCATGAACAATTCGAGATTTTCCTTTATAACGAATTTTTAAATTTCCGCCCGATAAAACGTCAATAATTTCACATGGTTCTGTATACTGGTCACAGAATTTTCCTTTATGAGGTTCTTTTAAAAGTAAGACTACGTCGCCAACCGCGAAATGTTGTGGGTTCATTTTGCGATCGTAATAAAATTTTGATTTTTCTTTCGCGGCGATGAGATTTTCGCGAGCACGATTTTGAAGAGTGTCGATACGATCGAATAATTCCTCCAAGTATTCGGCGTATGTAGGATCCTGTTGTTCTTCGATATGATGATGTCCAGATGGAAGCCTTGCTAGATGACCGAAAACTAACTCATGGGGGGTGAACCTAGTGCCTTCGTGCTGACTTGTATTGTAAGAGAACATGCACATGCTTAACAGGTCATCCCAATCGGTTCTTTTATCAATAAATTGTTTTATATACTCAGCAAGGACATGATGTGATCTTTCTATTGAGCCATTACTTTGAGGATGAAAAGCAGTAGTTTGATACAATTTTATGCGATATTTCTTCGCTACAGATTTCATTAAACTCGATAAGAAATTACGACCTTGATCGGTCAAAATTGCTTTTGGAGCGCCGACTGAACAAATAAATTTGTCGACAAAGGCCTCTGCTATGTCGACCGTAGTCGTTCGCGCTAACGGTATAGCAAAACAATATTTAGTTAGTAAGTCCTGAATCGTAAGTATATATGAATTTCCTTTTCTGGTTGTAGGTAATGGACCAACAATGTCCATGGATATTTTGTCAAAAGCACGCCCAGGCGTATCGGTAATCACCATCGGTTGTTTAGTTTTGACACGAACTAATTTTTTTAATTGACAATTTCTGCATCTCGCAATATACTCTTGAATTTGGGTTTTCATATTTTCCCAGAAAAAATTTTCGCGGATCCTTTTATAAGTTTTCGTGACACCTTTGTGGCCACCGATAGCAGAAGCGTGTTTTTCAGCTATAATTTCGAGTCTTTCCGATTCAGAAGGAAAACGGATTAATTGGAGACAAATTGTAAGGACGATCCTTTGATTTCGGATAGTTTGAATGAGTAATTGTTTTATATCGGCCCATGCTATTCCGCCGATTGAGTCAGTTTTTGCAATATTTAAAGACAACAAATTTTCTTCTAATAAGACTTGGCGCAAGGATTGAAAAGTCTCGCCAAGATCATCCAACGACATATTTTCTTTTAAATGAAACAAAACGGGGAGACCAATAATTATATTCCCCTTTTCTTTAACAACTTTTGCCCGAAATATAGTAATTTCTTCAAATTTTGGCAATTTATTGAGAGTCTCTAGCTCTCTTCCACCTTGATCTATTGGATGTCCTTGACGAGTAATAAAAATAACATTATTTCCTCTTTGCATTGATAAATTATCGCGAATTTCCCGGATGGAAACCGCGCCTTCGATTTGAATGTCTGACTCAAAATTTTGACCTTGATAACGACCTCCAGGGTCAAATAAAAATTCGCCCTCTTCCTCAGAGTCATGCTCGTCGGAATAATTTGCATTTTCCCCCAAAGGGATATTTGGTGGGTCATTGTAATTGAACCCTTCGAAAAAATCGTCAAATTCGAGCGATTCTACGTCGTCTTCAGAATTTTCATTAGGTAGTTCCGGCTCAACGATGATGTCATCCGGTGTTTCACCGAAAGTATTGACATTATCGCGATTACCAGCAATTTTGGGCGACGTTAATTTTTGCGGGCTAGAAACTTCCGCGTTTCTGACTATTTCGTCAGCTAAATTTGATTCGACCTGTTCCCGATTGTCAGAGGGCAAGTTTCCCAACATCGGATCGTCGATGGAGTCATCTTGTGATCCTCCTATACTCGGGGATTGACTGGTCATTTTTCCCTTTTTAGAATTTGATTTTTGATTTTCTATATTGATCTTCGGACTATGATCGTCACGTTTTTTCTTTACAGGGCGCCCAGGAGGGCTGAACAGATGATCGTGAACAACTCCTGGGGGACAAGATGAACAAAATTTAGGTTTGATTATTCTTTTTCCCGGTTCTCTAGGTGGACTGAAAATCCGTTCACTGGAAGATTCGTCGGATACGGAGTCGTCATCGAGTTTGTGGTGAGAGTTTTCTTCCTCTTCACCAGATGAGCTTGGTTTTCTTTTTCTCTTTTTAGGATTGTGAGTTAAGACAAGAACATTTTTTGTTTCAGGGGGATTTCGGGAAAGAGCATCCGCGTTACAATTCACTCTACCGGGTTTATATTGAATTTTATATTCGTAATTTCCAAGGCTCAAACGCCAATGGACTAAGCGATTAGCTGGATCTTTGACTGAGTTTAACCATACTAAGGGTTGATGATCGGTGAGCAAATTAAATTGACGGCCGTAAATGTATGGCCTGAAATGGTTTACGCAATAAATGATCGCGAGACACTCTTTTTCGATTACTGAGTAATTTAATTCATGTTTATTCAGGGTCCTAGACGCGTAAGCAATTGGCTTGTCTTTGCCAATTTCTCCTTGAGAGAGTACTCCACCAATCGCGTAGTTAGATGCGTCGGTGGTGATATTAAAAGGTTGAGTGAAATCGGGATATTGGAGGATCGGCTCCTTGCAAAGGGCTTCCCTCAAAGTATCAAATGC
Organism: Campoletis raptor; assembly: GCA_948107755.1. NCBI lineage: Eukaryota > Metazoa > Arthropoda > Insecta > Hymenoptera > Ichneumonidae > Campoletis > Campoletis raptor. The sequence goes on from OX403623.1 coordinate 673,907, forward strand.
TTTTTGCTGAGCATCGGTCCATTTGAACGGTATGCCCTTTTTTAGCAAATTCGTAAGAGGTTTTGAAATTCCCGAAAAATTTTCGATAAACCGCCGGTAATAACCGGCCAATCCGAGAAATTGTTTTATTTTTTTCTGGTTCGTGGGTGCGGGATAATTTTTCAATGATTCTATTTTCTTGGGGTCAGGTTTTACCCCTTGATCGCTAATAACATGACCAAGATATCCGACTTCGCGACGAAGAAACTCGCATTTATCGGGTTGAAGATGTAAGTGTGATTTACGCAACCGCACGGCCAATTTCTCGAATTTTGCTCGATGTTCAGATAATGATTTTGCATAGATGACAATATTTTCACAGAAAAATCTACAAACAAAAATCTACCCTCCACAAAAAATTCAAGGTCCTAGAAAAATCTTATAGAAAAAAGAAGAAAAAGAAAAAAAGAAAAAGTGAAGTAAAGGAAAGAGTAAAGAAACACAAGGAAAAACACTCCAGAACGACTACCCTCAAAAAATCATCAACCCTGAAATAATAAAGGATAGAGAAAAGCCCCAGAAAAAATTCCCTCAAAACAATAGAGAATAGAGAAAAACCCCAGAAAATATCCTCTTATAAAAAAATCGAAAAGACTGAAGAAAATAAAAGAAAATGTAGAAAAGGTACAATAATATTAATAAAAGTCCATGATTTTCGTTCAGCACTAAAAATTTTTATATCAATAAAAGGACAAGTAACCTATTGATGTCTGAAAATCAATTAACGAGAAAAAAGAAAATCCTTACAAAAAGATACGCCTCAAAAAAAAATAATAAAAGTTCATGATTTTCGTTCAGCACTTAAATTTCTTTTATCAATAAAAGAACAAGTATTCCATCGATGTCTGAGAATTGAGTAACGTTAAATAAGAAGAAATCAGTTATCGCTGGAAAAGAGTTGCTAAGTTACAAAAATAGATTTGAAACGAAAAAAACTCTACATTTCATTTACGTACAGGATTAAAATTTACAATATCAATACTCGGACAAGAATTTCAATGGTATGTGTTAAAATTTACAATATTAAACTTATACAAAAGTTTCAATGGTATTTAATTAGTCATCCATGCCCCTCGAATTTCCGGACACGCGATTCTCCCACTTTGTTTCCCTGATTGAAATAGAAAAGTTTAAATATAAAATTTCATTTTCGCAAATTGCTCTAGACTGTCGCGCATGTACGGCGGCTTAGCGGTGCGACGCGTGACTTACAATCTATCAATGGGTTATCTAGCCCCCTTGGATTTTCAGAAGTGAAATTTTTCAACACCATTCCACGATCGGAATTGAAAAACTTTAGCCAACGCGGAAAAATGGCAAAAATGGGCCACAGGTTATGTAACTCAAGGCCACCAATATTTTTTGATTGGTAACAATTTGTTAAACGTTTTTTTCTTATCGCAATAAATGACAACACTGTGAAAGGTAACATTAATACCCTGGACAAGTACATTTGTTTGACTCCCGTTTCCATCTGTTGTCACAATAAGTTATCCCCCCCCTAACCCAAAAAATAATGAAACCCCCAAAAAAACATAGCAAAAATGCCAGAATAGATTTGAGAATTTGAGAAAGAAAACTCCCTGGCCAAAAAGGAAAATCCCTGGCCCCCTCCCCCCTTAAAAAAATGAAACAATTTGAGGAAAAAAGCCTTTTGCCAAAAATACCCTAACAAAACCCTGCCAAAAAACGCCTAAAATAATTACAACCCCCAAATAAACATACAAAAAAATGCCAGAATAGATTTGAGGAAAAGAAGTCCCTGGCCAAAAAGGAAAAATAAAATTCGAAAAAAGGAATACTCCCTCTCCTCTCAAAAAAAACCTTAACAAAACCCTGTCAAAAAAACACCTTTGATTACTACCCCCCAAAAAATCATGGAAAAAATGGCAGAATAGATTTGAAAAAGAAAAAAAATAATGCTACGGAAAAAATCGAACGAATCGCTGTCACAAAAAATACCGAAAAAATGCTACAACTCTCGCCAGCAAAGAAAAAAGAAATTCGAGAAAAAAAACAACCCAGCCGAACTAGTTCCCTGAAACTTACCAAACACCCACCAGAAAAAAAACCCTAGAAAAAACTACTTCCTCGTCTCCACCCAAAAAAGTGGAGCATCCGATGAAAAAAAAACAGACTCTTAAAGAAAAATAATTGCTGCATAAGAAAAATAACTACTCGACAACATGAAATATGAAGAAGCCAATGAGTTACGTTCAGGACTAAAATTTATAATATCAATAATGGGACAAGTATTTCATTGATGCTCGACAATAGATTCATGAGAAAATTTAAAAAAAAGCAGTTAGTGGTTGAAAAGAAAACCAGCCTAGCAAAAAGAAAAACCGGTCCAAATGAAAAAATAAAAATGGGGTGTATAACAAACAAATGATAAACCTAGTTTATAAAAAAATTGAGGAGACAATAATTTACGTTCAGTGCTGAAATTTTTAATATCAATAACAGGACAAGTTTTCATTGGTGCTTGATTATAGAGCAAAAAAAAACCGGTCGAAAAAAAAAACAGTCAACATGAAAAAAATTAAAAGGGGTGTATAACAAACACAAAAACCTCTAGTCTGCAAAAAAGTTGAAAGGACAACGATTTACGTTCAGCGCTGAAATGTTTAATATCAACAACAGGACAAGTATTTCATTGGAGCTTGATAATATAATAGACTTATAAGAAATATTTAAACAATCAATCGAAAAGAGTTACCAATCTACAAAAAGAAAAATCGGTCGAAAAAAACAGTACCCAAATGAAAAGAAATGAAAGGGTTTTAACAAACAAAAGAACCTAGTCTACAAAAAATTAAAGAGTCAACGATTTATGTTCAGCGTTGAAATAATATGCTTGAGAATAGATCAACGAGAAAACAAAAATAGCTTGGTTTTCAAAAGAGGTACCAGGTTACAAAAATAGTCATACATATAAAAACGAGTCTGGAAACAGGATCAAAGAGAAAAAAGAGTAATTGGTGGATAACAAAAAAAAATAGTGTACAAAAAATTAAAAATCGAAAAAGATGATGATTCACGTTCAGCACTTACATTTAGAATGATATTTATTGGTGTTTGAGAAAAGATTAACAACAAATAGTTTTCGAAAGTGCAATTCTTCCACATTGTTCGCTCGATGGGAATGGAAAAATCTTATTGGTAACAATTTGTTAAACGTTCACCACCGTACGTTCAGTGTATACGCACAGAGTACTTGTCCGGCCCATAACTTTTTATGCAAATTGCTCATTCAAGAAAAAATCGGGGACCACTCGCGAAAAAGCAAAGCGTTTTTTATTGCAGTAATATTTCCATACGAACTATAAGTTTTTTTCATAGCAGCCGATGATAAGTTATTATTAAGTTAAGTTAAGTTGTTTCCCGTCGTATTATAAGAACAATAACATTGCTGGTTGTATGTGAGCAGCAGCTTTAGAAAATGATGAACCAATTTCGCTGAACAGAGCCCTAATATGACCATTTTGTAATAATGACAACAAAGAGTATCGTATTCCATTTAAGTCGATATCAAATATCGCGAATGATGCGAGGTTATCCCGAGGGAAACAGCTAGATTATTTTTTATAAGTTTGTGTTTGTGCGAACAGTGCGCACATTTTATACCTCTGACTTGAAATATATACTGAACCATTGGAAATGTTTCGTGTGTGTTGTGAGAGGGCGCTCATTGGTCGACCGAGTTCGTAAAAGTTTCTTTCCACAATCTCAAATCTGCTGAGTCAATAAATACAAACTTTGGAGCAAAATTTTTATTGGACTAATGGATTCGATGAAAGCAAGGATTCGTGTGTAGCTTGTTTGAAGAGATTGGACTCCATGGGTTCTATGACTTCACCTCTAATTTGATTTTTTCTTGAATGAGCAATTTGCATAAAAAGTTATGGGCCGGACAAGTACTCTGTGCGTATACGCTGAACGTACGGTGGTGAACGTTTAACAAATTGTTACCAATAAGATTTTTCCATTCCCATCGAGCGAACAATGTGGAAGAATTGCACTTTCGAAAACTATTTGTTGTTAATCTTTTCTCAAACACCAATAAATATCATTCTAAATGTAAGTGCTGAACGTGAATCATCATCTTTTTCGATTTTTAATTTTTTGTACACTATTTTTTTTTGTTATCCACCAATTACTCTTTTTTCTCTTTGATCCTGTTTCCAGACTCGTTTTTATATGTATGACTATTTTTGTAACCTGGTACCTCTTTTGAAAACCAAGCTATTTTTGTTTTCTCGTTGATCTATTCTCAAGCATATTATTTCAACGCTGAACATAAATCGTTGACTCTTTAATTTTTTGTAGACTAGGTTCTTTTGTTTGTTAAAACCCTTTCATTTCTTTTCATTTGGGTACTGTTTTTTTCGACCGATTTTTCTTTTTGTAGATTGGTAACTCTTTTCGATTGATTGTTTAAATATTTCTTATAAGTCTATTATATTATCAAGCTCCAATGAAATACTTGTCCTGTTGTTGATATTAAACATTTCAGCGCTGAACGTAAATCGTTGTCCTTTCAACTTTTTTGCAGACTAGAGGTTTTTGTGTTTGTTATACACCCCTTTTAATTTTTTTCATGTTGACTGTTTTTTTTTTCGACCGGTTTTTTTTTGCTCTATAATCAAGCACCAATGAAAACTTGTCCTGTTATTGATATTAAAAATTTCAGCACTGAACGTAAATTATTGTCTCCTCAATTTTTTTATAAACTAGGTTTATCATTTGTTTGTTATACACCCCATTTTTATTTTTTCATTTGGACCGGTTTTTCTTTTTGCTAGGCTGGTTTTCTTTTCAACCACTAACTGCTTTTTTTTAAATTTTCTCATGAATCTATTGTCGAGCATCAATGAAATACTTGTCCCATTATTGATATTATAAATTTTAGTCCTGAACGTAACTCATTGGCTTCTTCATATTTCATGTTGTCGAGTAGTTATTTTTCTTATGCAGCAATTATTTTTCTTTAAGAGTCTGTTTTTTTTTCATCGGATGCTCCACTTTTTTGGGTGGAGACGAGGAAGTAGTTTTTTCTAGGGTTTTTTTTCTGGTGGGTGTTTGGTAAGTTTCAGGGAACTAGTTCGGCTGGGTTGTTTTTTTTCTCGAATTTCTTTTTTCTTTGCTGGCGAGAGTTGTAGCATTTTTTCGGTATTTTTTGTGACAGCGATTCGTTCGATTTTTTCCGTAGCATTATTTTTTTTCTTTTTCAAATCTATTCTGCCATTTTTTCCATGATTTTTTGGGGGGTAGTAATCAAAGGTGTTTTTTTGACAGGGTTTTGTTAAGGTTTTTTTTGAGAGGAGAGGGAGTATTCCTTTTTTCGAATTTTATTTTTCCTTTTTGGCCAGGGACTTCTTTTCCTCAAATCTATTCTGGCATTTTTTTGTATGTTTATTTGGGGGTTGTAATTATTTTAGGCGTTTTTTGGCAGGGTTTTGTTAGGGTATTTTTGGCAAAAGGCTTTTTTCCTCAAATTGTTTCATTTTTTTAAGGGGGGAGGGGGCCAGGGATTTTCCTTTTTGGCCAGGGAGTTTTCTTTCTCAAATTCTCAAATCTATTCTGGCATTTTTGCTATGTTTTTTTGGGGGTTTCATTATTTTTTGGGTTAGAGGGGGGATAACTTATTGTGACAACAGATGGAAACGGGAGTCAAACAAATGTACTTGTCCAGGGTTTTTTCCCCGGGGAGGGGACATGTCCCCCTTGTTAAAACCCCTTGATATCACTCTTTTTTTTCTCAACACCTCTAAAGCCTAGAGTTTTTTCGTATTTGCATGATTACATCATGAATTTATTTGAATGACAAATTGATATCTACTGTCCACTCCACTCATACCCGATTAGATAATTGGATTGATCATATACTATAAATACTATAAATTTACTCTTATATGATTCGCTATTACTATAGAAGCGTTGCCGTGTTTTTAAAAACTTCAATAGCTAAATACATACATAAAAATTCTGGGAATAATGATTTACAACTTGGAAGCAAAGTGTTGTTAATTCACTTCGACATTAGAAGAACCTTTGAGGAATAGTGAGTTTAGGAAGTGAATCATAAAAATTTAATGCTTCTTTAACGGCTTCCAAGTTGTCCATGAAAATAAAAAATATATACCGAGAAATCGCAGCAGAATAGATATGAAGAGTTTCTCCCCAAGTTATGAATCGATCCGATATACAATTTTGAATAATTATCTTCGTTATTGAGACGATTCGTTATTGAGAGGAGCCCCAGAAATACGATTTTCTATAAAAGCAAGATGCTTGAAAATTGCAATGTATCATCATCGACTCATGAGTTTAATATTCCTTCAAATATCGAACAATATTATTCATATCGGTGAACCCAAAAACCCCCGCGTGCCAACTTTCGCTTTTCTTTAACGATTTTCGCAGTTCTTGTCTGCCATATTGTATCCGCCATCTTGAATTTTGAAATTTTGGGTGCAGATTTGTAATCAGCGACCCCGAAAACCCCCGAGTACCATATTTTGCTTTCATCAAACAATTTTTGCATTTGTTGTTCGCCATATTGGATTCACCATCTTGAATTTGTAAATTTTGAGTGCAGATTTGTAATCAGCGACCGATTAAACCCCCGAGTACAAAGTTTTGAGCTAATTGCACTTAACGAAAAATGTGGGTTTCAAAAGGTCAAATTGATATTTCTTTTTGCGTGAATTATTCCGGCTTTACCATCTGTCAACACTCTGATAGAATTTGCGACTTTGACATACAAATTAGTTCAAATTTCTTCCACATTTTCGGTTTGTCAACACTCGAATATGAATTTGCAGCTTTGACAGCTGACACATTAGCGATATAGATAGAAAATCGTCAGCCGTGACAAAAATATGTCGTCACTCGCGACCAATCAGAAACTCGATAGCATCAAAAGGCCTTTCGTTGTGTCGTATACAGACACGTCAAACTTCCGATGTGTTGGTATTTTTAGCATAATCTTGAGCCTGTGCAAAGTTTTTTCTCAGCAAATACGACATCAATCGTGCTGATTTAAGGCTTAATCGAAAGATTTTTTCATAATTAGTCTCCAGTTCAATTTTCAAGTCATCATCTGTCTCCTAAGCTTCGTAATTCGAGAACATGACTTTCAGTTTTTACCCCCACTACCGAATTTTACTTTATTCAGAGATAATATACTCTGGCGAGCCTCGGGCCAGCAGACGACAGAGCTGTCAAATGTACTTGTCCCGAGACTCTACCGAGTCTCTTGATCATCAAGATACACGAAAAGTTCTACCCCTTGAAGGCCAACAAGGACTCGGTCCATGAGCCTTTGAAATGTGGCTGGGGCATTTTTTAAGCCGAAAGGCATACGATTGAACTCGTAATGCCCGAAAGGAGTAGAAAAAGCAGTTTTATGTTTGTCTTTGCGATCGACCTTTATCTGGTGGAATCCACTAGCAAGGTCAAAGACAGAAAAGTACGTGGCACTGCCTAATTGGTCCAGAATCTCGTTAATTTGAGGTAGAGGATATGCATCACCGATTGTTTTCTCGTTTAAATTTCTATAGTCAATTACCATTCTCCATCTTTTATTTCCGTGGGAGTCCGCCTTTTTCGGTACAATCCACAACGGAGAGCTGTACGGGGAGAGTGAAGGTGAGATAACATTATTTTTAACTAATTCACCCACTTGTTTAGTGATCTCATCTTTATGCATAGGTGGAAAGCGATATTGTCGAGTAAAAACCGGTTGGTCATCTGAAGTTGTAATTTTATGGAAAAATTCGGGGACAAAATCTAATTGTTCGTCAGGTAACTGGAATAGATCGGCATTATCTTCGATTATGGAGTCTATGCTCTCTTTTTCTTCTGCGTTTAAATGTTCGAGACGTAATAACTTTTTGACTTCTGAGACGCGATTTGACTTTTGAATTTGTAAAATTTTTCTGACTGAGTAACCAGGTTTTTCATTACCATTACATAAATTTTGACAAGTAAATTCGATTTCAGTATTATTTTCGATCCCTTCAGGAAAACCTTCGTAAAGATCGTCGATGTTAAGCAGGGAGGTATCTTCTAGTTTATCGAATTCCTCGATTCTCACGGTTGGAACTTTTATCAATACATCCTCGAGGTTTGAATTGTGAATTATTAATTTTGTGATCCCATTTTGTGTGACTGCAACGGCTTGGCCACAATAAATGCCTGCACCGAGGTTAAGGTTTGGAATATAGCCAATTTTTACTTCCGGATTTTCTACTCTTGCAAATGCAACTGTTTTTGATCTTTTTGTTACAAGAATTTTATGGCAATCTGTGAACGGGAAAGTTTGATTTCCCCATGTTAAGAACCGTTTGGACCAATCGAGTGACACCTTATTTTGTGAAAGAAATTCTGTACCAAGTAGAGCGTGCTGAGGGATCGGAAAATCGTCCCCCACTATATGAAAATTTGTTGGTGTACCGCTAACTTTGGCGGTTATCCAACCAAACGTATCGGCGGGTTTTCCCGCGATACCATTTAGATGAATCTTTTCGTTTTTATTGATAATTGATGGGTCAGATACGTTGGAAATTTTTGCAATATTTACTTCCGCACCGGAGTCGATTAAAAATTCTGTTAGGCCGCACAATTGTGGGCAATCGAGGGTGACGGAAGGTGAACGTTCGATCTCTTTTAGGCGGAGGTTGACGGCTCGGCCTGACTCACCTCCACCAGATGGACAGGGCGTAATTTTTGATCCCCCAACGAGCCCTGCTCCGTTGGGAGAGAATTCGCGTTTTTTGGCTGGTCTGCTATCTTTTTATAGCACCGCTCTTCGAGATGCCCCATTTTGTCGCAATAAGTGCAATGGAGTCTCGACCTATTATCATTGTTTCGATTATAGTTGTTATTATTGTAATTTCGGTTGAAATTATTATTATTATTACTCCGATTGAAATTATTGTCGTTATTATTGCGATTGAAATTATTATTGTTATTATTCCGATTAAAATTGCCACCGGGCCTGTTGTAGCGATCGCCATTCCCTTTTGGACGTTTATCTGGGAATGCTGTCCAACAGTTTTCTGGATCATGCCCCGATTTATTACAATGATTGCAGGGTGGTTTAGATGTGAATGCAGCCCTGATATTCCGCGGAGGAAGGGGTGGATTTGAGAATTTTAAAAATCTTTGATCGTTCGCGATCTCTTTCTCTATCGCGATAGTTTTTGCGAAAAGCTCCTCGAGATTTTGATAGGATAGTTGACGGACACGGATTCTAAAATCGGGTGGTAAACCCTTGACGAAACTATCAATTGTATCGGACTCACATTGAGCCCGATGCTCAGGGGATAGAGGTCCCCAAATTTCTGTATCCATTTCAAGGATCGCGAAGTGCAAATCTTTAACTCGACTAATATACTGGATCGCATTTTCTGATGGAAATTTAATAATTGTTCCGAGTTCTCCGCGATATTCATTTACGGATTTTGAAGATCCAAACAATAATTTCAATTGGTCTATAAATTCTTTGATTGTGAGAGAATTATCATCTTCGAGCGCGGTTTGAGCATTACCTTTTAATTTATTTTTAAGGAGCAAAAGAAGGTTTGGCTCGTGGTGATGGTCGAAAAGATTTCGTACCTTTTGGCAAGCTCGAACAAAACGAAGGACAGGTATATTGGATCCTGTGAATATTGGAACTGATTCTAACGCGTCTTTATATTTAATAGTTGGCAAATTAGCCGGAGGATTTCTTTGAAAATTATTTTGATTTTGGGTATTTGAATTTAACGGATGTTGGTTTCTATTATTTTCACGAGGGGAACTAGCGCGAGGAATATATCCGCTCGGTTCGCCCCAAACGTCTGTGGTGAACATAGCAGCTTGCGAACTTGGCCTATCGTATTTGTGATCTTTTATTTCGCCCATAAGTTTGTCAAGATTGGCTTGCATTGATCTATTTGTATTTTGCTGTTCATTTATGAGATCAAATAAATGTTTTAATCTATCATTTTGTTGAAATTCTACCCTTTCAACTACTTCTTGGTCAATAGACGCCTGAATAGACTCGATATGTTTCTCGACGTTCCTCTTTTCTTCGTCGAGTATTACTTCTTTCTGTTGTAACCGCAATTCTTTTTCGGCCAACTCTCTACTTTTTAATTCTAACTGTTGGCGCAAAATGCGCAGATCTTCTGAAGTTAATTCATCCATTTTATTCTTCGGATTTATTGAATTTATTTAATTTGCAAAATTAGACTTTAATTAATTTGAAAGATCTTTGACAAAATGATGGTTATTTTTATTATTATTTTATTTTTGAGATAAACACTTTGGTCACCAGTAGCAAAACGTATGACGGTATCCCACCGCTGCCACCAAAAAATATATAAACCTGTTACGTCGCGAGTTTGAATGCCCGGAATTGTGATAAAAATGTAAATAGAATTGTACGAATTTATCGACGGTTAAATAAAGATTTGAAACTTATTTGTACCCGCGGACTATTTTTATTTTACCAACCCACGATAAGCTACCTACTGATGTTTAAGGGGGGTTCAGAGCTCTAACCTACGGTCGGTGTTCTTACCGACTGCTGGAAATATAGGCTGCTACTTGACCGATAGCCGGGAGATGGAATGTCCGAATTGACAATCGATAATAAAGGGCACGAGATAACCGATAGTCGGAGGAACTATTCGGTAGTCGATAAACGCGAAAACTACTCTATCTACAAGGGATACACGGGTGTACGACGAGTAAGTTTATTTTAGGCTCCTGTGTTTAGAAGGGTGAGATTTTCCCCTCTAGGACCGGAACCTTTGTCAATAAGATTGTTAACTGGAGACTAATACTTACTGTTGGTAATTGGAGATCTAATCGAGTTCGATGATCTCGATGCCTTCGGGTGTGGACGGGCGAGACAGAGTCGACGCCTGTGAGATGTTGTCCCACTCTCGCTGCAGTTCCTCGCAAAGGACGACACGATTTGTACCGACGAGGCGAGCCAGAGGAAAAGATGTTTTGGGATCCACAATGTAAATTGTCTGTTTTATCGACGTAGTCGAGATGACCCGAACTCTTGGCAAACTACTTGCGATCTCGACAACTGTTTTAACGACGGCTGGTTTATCGCTGAGATATTCGTCCCGAAATGTTTTTAGGATGGATTTATTGTTTCCTCTTTTAAGTGCGGGTTTCTGACACTCCCGCGCAATGGCTCGACGAATTTGAAATCTTATTCCAGCGCGTCTTCTAGGCATAATAATTCTTCATGATGGAAGAATTATACATCAATAAATTTTTGTTAATTTGAATTGCTCAATAGAATGAAATTCGATAAGGATTTAAAGGATTTGTATGATCGTGCTTGATAGACAGCACAGAAAATCAATTAAAGGAAATAATATGAAATAATGAAATTAATTTAACGTGCTTGAGAATCAGCACGGATAAACTAAAATCGTGGGAGGAAATAATAATGGAAGATCGAGAGAATTATTGATAGGATGACGAAATTAATTTAACGTGCTTGAGAATCAGCACGGATAAACTAAAATCGTGGGAGGAAATAATAATGGAAGATCGAGAGAATTATTGATAGGATGACGAAATTAATTTAACGTGCTTGAGAATCAGCACGGATAAATTAAATCGTGAAAGGGTGAGTTTAATAAATTGGAATCGACGTGCCTGAGAACCGTCACGGTCGATAAGGAAGGAAGAATTCGATTTAACGTGCCTGTGAAATAGCACAAATTAAATGCGAACTCGGGAAAAATGCGTTTGGTGAAAATATTAAAAATGTGAAGGGTAATAGACGTGCTTGAGTATAGCACGGTCGATCAGAAAAGTTTTGAGGAAGGAAAAGAGAAAGTGTGCAAAAAACGAGGTTCGGAAAAACCCGGGGGTAATAAAAAAGGGTCTCAGGTAATGAGGGAATCCCACGTGCCAGAGTAAAAAGCACAGAAAGAACGGAAAAGTTGGAATGAATATTTTCTTGAGCAACTCGAATTAACTGAATTTCCAAAATTAGTGGATTTAATTATTTATTTATATTTTGCAATTATTTAATTTTTGGAAGAAATGTCGATAACTGATTTCAATTTGTTTCGGATAAAAGAATAGACAGAATAATTATGATTTAATTCCACGAATGTTACGGAATTATTTAGATAAACACTTGAATTTGTTTATTTAATTTTATTCGCTTTGAAATATTTATTTCAGACAAATTTATGATCGCGAAAGATTTTAAAACGCGGATGGAGATATTTTTACCTTAATGTAAAAATAAATGATTTTTTATAACACTTTTCACAATATTTTATTTAATAACTTTTCTTTAATATACTTATATATTCGTTGCACAATTGTAAGAAATGACTGAGTTAATTTATAACCCGACGATATAAACTTATTAACAATTTTAAGTTTCAAAATTACAAAGATGTTAAAATCGATTTTCAGCAGCACGGCGGGAGTATCCGATCAACACGAACGTCGGAGTTCGACTGGCTGGCTGTGGAGAGACTCGAGAACTGGCGACTTCGGTGCGGCCCCCCACTTATATAGAAGACCTCACGAAGACGCTCGAACGATGAATGTGTGCGTGTGTCACTGACACGCTGCAACGATGCTCTACGTTGACTCGACGATATAGGTATATGAATCTTATGCATTATTTATTTATTACAATTTATGAAAGAAATTATTGATTAATTAATAATATTAACTAATCATTAATTTTACATGATTTCTTATGACTATTTGTGATGTTACAGTGGTACGTGATCAACGATTAATTAATTATTTATTAATTAATCGTTGATTTAACATTAATTATTTATTAACTTATTTTCTTCTTTTCAGGTACATAAGGACTCGCGCTTTTTGGATTTCTTCAATATTGGTAAGTATTCTTATTTTATTTATTTGTTTATAATAATTATTTTATGTTTTATTTGTTTTTTACAGGTTCGAGTGGTGGTCCTGGATTAACATGAACAGCAGATTCTACGTTGTACATTTGGTAAGTTAATTATTAATTATTGACAATTTGTTTAAACATTTTTAGGTGTTATTTATTGTTATTCGGATTTGTAAATACTGCCATTCGATTGGGCTTTTAATTTCGTGTAAGTGGGAAGTTTTCCCGTTGCGATTGGATGAATTTTGTGGTTTTGTTAATATATTGTTAGTTAAATTAACTATTGCAATTTATGGTCTAACATGGTCGTGTGACGGCTCAAATTGATGGTTTTAGAATAACGGAGTTGAATACAACGACGGTGGGTTTTTAAAGTGTGAAACAAATAGTTAATGAAAGATTATAATTTATAAATTTAGGAAAATGGTCATTAACATTTTCAGCGGATTGTACCGTTTCGTCAAGACGACGGCTAGAAGTTTCGGGTTACTTTTCTCTTGCTGACGAATTTCCTGAAAGAAAGAAATCCTTTCTTTGTATTATTTTTTATATCTTTTTGGAGTTAAAACAGACTCCTTCACCGGACATGGTTCTGCAGTTTTCAGATACTTGAGAAAATGTGACTCTTGAGAAGAAATATGACGACCACGTGTTCGAACGCGTGATCCTGTTTCTTTGTCTTTTTTTATGTACCAAGAGAATGTATATACTAACGAGCCTTATGTAACAATATATATTTACTCTTACATATATGTTTATTCAGTAATGCGTTTCAATTGTTTATTTATACTTGCTTATTTGTTAAAGCGCAATTATTCCCCAAAAATATGTGATGATGTATGTTAACATGAATAAACTTTTGTTTATGTAAAACATATGTAAAAATGCGTATTTGTCTATTTATTACTTATTGTTTATTATTATTATTAACAATATATATGTAAGATGTTATTTATATAATCGAATTCTTATTTATAGTAACTCAAGTCGATTGACAACCCTGTAGAGACTTTTAAGAGCGTTTTATAGTAATCCGCGGTTTTCCGCGGATTTCCGCGGTTTTTCGCGGCTTGATTATTTGTTTAATTTGGGACATGACATAGTGGTGTGAGGGTTCAAATAAAAGGGCTTTTCGAGCCGAATCTGATGAGCATAATTAAATTGTTGTATCTGAATAATTGTTAGTTAATGAAATTCGCTGATGGCCTAAATTTTGTTGATTTAAAAGTGGTCGAAATATGGTCGAGTGAGTATTCAAATTAAAGGTCTTTTGATAATAAAGCAGAATATGATAATTAAAACTTGATAATTTAATAATTGTTGGTTAATGAAATTTGACTGAAATGGGGACTTTGTCATGTGCCTCTTGGCGCGTGAGCGCTGCTCGTGCGGTAGGTCGAGGTCCGCGTACGCTCAACAGCTGATCAGCTGTTCGTTCCTTGAATGTGTATATACAGGGTGTCCCAAAAATGACATGATTATATTTATGTTCAAAATTATTATTTCGTTTACTTATTGTTATGATACATGTAAAATTATTATTATTAACATTTTGGCGGTTGAATTTGAATTTTTATATTTCTTTTAATCTTTAACGTTTTTATATTTTATTTTCAGATTACGCAACAAGTCAGACACGAGGGTGAATACCAGGACGTAACAATCGAAACACGTTATTTTTCAGCGAAAATCGTCGAATTGGACCAAGATTTCACCAGCATTGCCCTCAAACGATCGATTTTTACATGAAAATCGAAGGAACACGCCTTTTTACAGCGATAATCGTCGTAATGTACAAAATTCATACTTCGGGGAGGGTAAATGGCATTCCTGCAATACATGAAGATAATCGCACGTGTTTACACTTGGTTTCCGATAACGTAACAATGTCGATAAAACATCATAATTTCATTGAATTTGCTCGGAGGTGATCAATTTTCGTTCGAAAAACATCGAAACACGTTATTTTTCAGCGAAAATCGTCGAATTGGACCAAGATTTCACCAACGTTGCCCTCAAACGATCGATTTTTACATGAAAATCGAAGGAACACGCCTTTTTACAGCGATAATCGTCGTAATGTACAAAATTCATACTTCGGGGAGGGTGAATGGCATTCCTGCGATACATGAAGATAATCGCACGTGTTTACACTTGGTTTCCGATAACGTAACAATGTCGATAAAACATCATAATTTCATTGAATTTGCTCGGAGGTGATCAATTTTCGTTCGAAAAACATCGAAACACGTTATTTTTCAGCGAAAATCGTCGAATTGGACCAAGATTTCACCAACGTTGCCCTCAAACGATCGATTTTTACATGAAAATCGAAGGAACACGCCTTTTTACAGCAAAAATCTACGTAATGTACATAATTCATACTTCAGGGAGTGTAAATGGCATTTTCTTGCGATACATGAAGATAATTGCACGTATTTACACTTTGTTTCCGCTAACGTAACAATGTCGATGAAACATTCAAACTTCATTGAATTTGCTCGGAGGTGATCAATTTTCGTTCGAAAAACATCGAAACACGTTATTTTTCAGCGAAAATCGTCGAATTGGACCAAGATTTCACCAGCATTGCCCTCAAACGATCGATTTTTACATGAAAATCGAAAGAACACGCCTTTTTACAGCGATAATCGTCGTAATGTACAAAATTCATACTTCGGGGAGGGTAAATGGCATTTTCTTGCGATACATGAAGATAATTGCACGTATTCACACTTTGTTTCCGCTAACGTAACAATGTCGATGAAACATTAAAACTTCAATGAATTTGGTCGGTGGTGATCAATTTTCGTTCGAAAAACACGAAACACGTTATTTTTCAGCGAAAATCGTCGAATTGGACCAAGATTTCACCAACGTTGCCCTCAAACGATCGATTTTTACATGAAAATCGAAGGAACACGCCTTTTTACAGCGACAATCGTCGTAATGTACAAAATTCATACTTCGGGGAGAGTAAACGGCATTCCTGCGATACATCAAGATAATCGCACGTATTTACACTTTGTTTCCGCTAACGTAACAATGTCGATGAAACATTAAAACTTCATTGAATTTGGTCGGTGGTGATCAATTTTCGTTCGAAAAACATCGAAACACGTTATTTTTCAGCGAAAATCGTCGAATTGGACCAAGATTTCACCAACGTTGCCCTCAAACGATAGATTTTTACATGAAAATCGAAGAACACACCTTTTTACAGCGAAAATCGTTATAATGTACACAATTCATACTTCGGGGAGCGTAAATGGCATTCCCGCGATACACTAAGATAATCGCACGTGTTTACAATTTGTTTCCGCAAACGTAACAATGTCGATGAAACATGATTATTTCATTGAATTTGGTCACAGGTGATCAATTTTCGGTCGAAAAACATCGAAACACGTTATATTTCAGCGAAAATCGTCGAATTGGACCAAGATTTCACCAGCATTGCTCTCAAACGATCGATTTTCACATGAAAATCGAAGGAACACGCCTTTTTACAGCGATAATCGTCGTAATGTACAAAATTCATACTTCGGGGAGGGTAAATGGCATTCCTGCGATACATGAAGATAATCGCACGTGTTTACAATTTGTTTCCGCAAACGTAACAATGTCGATGAAACATGATTATTTCATTGAATTTGGTCGGATGTGATCAATATTCGTTCGAAAAACATCGAAACACGTTATTTTTCACTGAAAATCGTCGAATTGGACCAAGATTTGACCAACGTTGCCCTCAAACGATCGATTTTTACATGAAAATCGAAGGAACACGCCTTTTTACAGCGAAAATCGTCGTAATGTACAAATTTCATACTTCGGGGAGGGTAAATGGCATTCCTGCGATACATGAAGATAATCGCACGTGTTTACACTTGGTTTCCGATAACGTAACAATGTCGATAAAACATCATAATTTCATTGAATTTGCTCGGAGGTGATCAATTTTCGTTCGAAAAACATCGAAACACGTTATTTTTCAGCGAAAATCGTCGAATTGGACCAAGATTTCACCAACGTTGCCCTCAAACGATCGATTTTTACATGAAAATCGAAGGAACACGCCTTTTTACAGCGATAATCGTCGTAATGTACAAAATTCATACTTCGGGGAGGGTAAATGGCATTCCTGCGATACATGAAGATAATCGCACGTGTTTACACTTGGTTTCCGATAACGTAACAATGTCGATAAAACATCATAATTTCATTGAATTTGCTCGGAGGTGATCAATTTTCGTTCGAACAACATCGAAACACGTTATTTTTCAGCGAAAATCGTCGAATTGGACCAAGATTTCACCAACGTTGCCCTCAAACGATCGATTTTTACATGAAAATCGAAGGAACACGCCTTTTTACAGCGATAATCGTCGTAATGTACAAAATTCATACTTCGGGGAGGGTAAATGGCATTCCTGCGATACATGAAGATAATCGCACGTGTTTACACTTGGTTTCCGATAACGTAACAATGTCGATAAAACATCATAATTTCATTGAATTTGCTCGGAGGTGATCAATTTTCGTTCGAAAAACATCGAAACACGTTATTTTTCAGCGAAAATCGTCGAATTGGACCAAGATTTCACCAACGTTGCCCTCAAACGATCGATTTTTACATGAAAATCGAAGGAACACGCCTTTTTACAGCGAAAATCGTCGTAATGTACAAAATTCATACTTCGGGGAGGTCAAATTACATTCCTGCGATACGTGAAGATAATCGCACGTGTTTACACTTTGTTTCTGCTATCGTAACGATGTCGATGAAACATGATAATTTCATTGAATTTGCTCGGAGGTGATCAATTTTCGTTCGAAAAACATCGAAACACGATATTTTTCAGTGAAAATCGTAGAAATGGACCAAGATTTCACCAACGTTGCTCTCAAACGATCGATTTTTACATGAAAATCGAAGGAACGCGCCTTTTTACAGCGAAAATCGTCGTAATGTACATAATTCATACTTCGGGGAGGGTTAATTGCATTCCTGCGATACACGAAGATAATCGTACGTATTTACACTTTGTTTCCGCTAACGTAACAATGTCGATGAAACATTAAAACTTCATTGAATTTGGTCGGTGGTGATCAATCTTCGTTCGAAAAACATCGAAACACGTTATTTTTCAGCGAAAATCGTCGAATTGGACCAAGATTTCACCAACGTTGCCCTCAAACGATCGATTTTTACATGAAAATCGAAGCAACACGCCTTTTTACAGCTAAAATCGTCGTAATGTACAAAATTCATACTTCGGGGAGAGTAAACGGCATTCCTGCGATACATGAAGATAATCGCACGTATTTACACTTTGTTTCCGCTAACGTAACAATGTCGATGAAACATGATTATTTCATTGAATTTGGTCGGAGGTGATCAATTTTCGTTCGAAAAACATCGAAACACGTTATTTTTCAGCGAAAATCGTCGAATTGGACCAAGATTTGACTAACGTTGCCCTCAAACGATCGATTTTTACATGAAAATCGAAGGAACACGCCTTTTTACAGCGAAAATCGTCGTAATGTACAAAATTCATACTTCGGGGAGGGTAAATGGCATTCCTGCGATACATGAAGATAATCGCACGTGTTTACAATTTGTTTCCGCAAACGTAACAATGTCGATGACATTAACATGATTATTTCATTGAATTTGGTCGGAGGTGATCAATTTTCGTTCGAAAAACATCGAAAAACGTTATTTTTCAGTGAAAATCGTAGAAATGGACCAAGATTTCACCAACGTTGCTCTCAAACGATCGATTTTTACATGAAAATCGAAGGAACACGCCTTTTTACAGCGAAAATCGTCGTTATGTACATAATTCATACTTCGGAGAGGGTAAATGGCATTCCTGCGGTACATGAAGATAATCGCACGTGTTTACAATTTGTTTCGGCTAACGTAACAATGTCGATAAAACATGATAATTTCATTGAATTTGCTCAGAGGTGATCAATTTTCGTTCCAAAAACATCGAAACACGTTATTTTTCAGCGAAAATCGTCGAATTGGACCAAGATTTGACCAACGTTGCCCTCAAACGATCGAATTTTACATGAAAATCGAAGGAACACGCCTTTTTACAGCGAAAATCGTCGTAATGTACATAATTCATACTTCGGAGAGGGTAAATGGCATTCCTGCGATACACGAAGATAATCGCACGTGTTTACAATTTGTTTCGGCTAACGTAACAATGTCGATAAAACATGATAATTTCATTGAATTTGCTCAGAGGTGATCAATTTTCGTTCCAAAAACATCGAAACACGTTATTTTTCAGCGAAAATCGTCGAATTGGACCAAGATTTGACCAACGTTGCCCTCAAACGATCGAATTTTACATGAAAATCGAAGGAACACGCCTTTTTACAGCTAAAATCGTCGTAATGTACAAAATTCATACTTCGGGGAGAGTAAACGGCATTCCTGCGATACATGAAGATAATCGCACGTATTTACACTTTGTTTCCGCTAACGTAACAATGTCGATGAAACATGATTATTTCATTGAATTTGGTCGGAGGTGATCAATTTTCGTTCGAAAAACATCGAAACACGTTATTTTTCAGCGAAAATCGTGGAATTGGACCAAGATTTGACTAACGTTGCCCTCAAACGATCGATTTTTACATGAAAATCGAAGGAACACGCCTTTTTACAGCGAAAATCGTCGTAATGTACAAAATTCATACTTCGGGGAGGGTAAATGGCATTCCTGCGATACATGAAGATAATCGCACGTGTTTACAATTTGTTTCCGCAAACGTAACAATGTCGATGACATTAACATGATTATTTCATTGAATTTGGTCGGAGGTGATCAATTTTCGTTCGAAAAACATCGAAAAACGTTATTTTTCAGTGAAAATCGTAGAAATGGACCAAGATTTCACCAACGTTGCTCTCAAACGATCGATTTTTACATGAAAATCGAAGGAACACGCCTTTTTACAGCGAAAATCGTCGTTATGTACATAATTCATACTTCGGAGAGGGTAAATGGCATTCCTGCGATACATGAAGATAATCGCACGTGTTTACAATTTGTTTCGGCTAACGTAACAATGTCGATAAAACATGATAATTTCATTGAATTTGCTCAGAGGTGATCAATTTTCGTTCCAAAAACATCGAAACACGTTATTTTTCAGCGAAAATCGTCGAATTGGACCAAGATTTGACCAACGTTGCCCTCAAACGATCGAATTTTACATGAAAATCGAAGGAACACGCCTTTTTACAGCGAAAATCGTCGTAATGTACATAATTCATACTTCGGAGAGGGTAAATGGCATTCCTGCGATACATGAAGATAATCGCACGTGTTTACAATTTGTTTCGGCTAACGTAACAATGTCGATAAAACATGATAATTTCATTGAATTTGCTCAGAGGTGATCAATTTTCGTTCCAAAAACATCGAAACACGTTATTTTTCAGCGAAAATCGTCGAATTGGACCAAGATTTGACCAACGTTGCCCTCAAACGATCGAATTTTACATGAAAATCGAAGGAACACGCCTTTTTACAGCGAAAATCGTCGTAATGTACAAAATTCATACTTCGGGGAGAGTAAACGGCATTCCTGCGATACATGAAGATAATCGCACGTATTTACACTTTGTTTCCGCTAACGAAACAATGTCGATGAAACATGATTATTTCATTGAATTTGGTCGGAGGTGATCAATTTTCGTTTGAAAAACATCGAAACACGTTATTTTTCAGCGAAAATCGTCGAATTGGACCAAGATTTGACGAACGTTGCCCTCAAACGATCGATTTTTACATGAAAATCGAAGGAACACGCCTTTTTACAGCGAAAATCGTCGTAATGTACAAAATTCATACTTCGGGGAGTGTAAATGGCATTCCTGCGATACATGAAGATAATCGCACGTGTTTACAATTTGTTTCCGCAAACGTAACAATGTCGATGACATTAACATGATTATTTCATTGAATTTGGTCGGAGGTGATCAATTTTCGTTCGAAAAACATCGAAAAACGTTATTTTTCAGTGAAAATCGTAGAAATGGACCAAGATTTCACCAACGTTGCTCTCAAACGATCGATTTTTACATGAAAATCGAAGGAACACGCCTTTTTACAGCGAAAATCGTCGTTATGTACATAATTCATACTTCGGAGAGGGTAAATGGCATTCCTGCGATACATGAAGATAATCGCACGTGTTTACACTTTGTTTCCGCTAACGTAACAATGTCGATGAAACATTAAAACTTCATTGAATTTGGTCGGTGGTGATCAATTTTCGTTCGAAAAACATCGAAACACGTTATTTTTCAGCGAAAATCGTCGAATTGGACCAAGATTTCACCAACGTTGCCCTCAAACGATCGATTTTTACATGAAAATCGAAGGAACACGCCTTTTTACAGCGAAAATCGTCGCAATGTACAAAATTCATACTGCGGGGAAGGTAAATGGCATTCCTGCGATACATGAAGATAATCGCACGTGTTTACACTTGGTTTCCGATAACGTAACAATGTCGATAAAACATCATAATTTCATTGAATTTGCTCGGAGGTGATCAATTTTCGTTCGAAAAACATCGAAACACGTTATTTTTCAGCGAAAATCGTCGAATTAGACCAAGATTTCACCAACGTTGCCCTCAAACGATCGATTTTTACATGAAAATCGAAGGAACAAGCCTTTTTACAGCGAAAATCGTCGTAATGTACAAAATTCATACTTCGGGGAGAGTAAACGGCATTCCTGCGATACATGAAGATAATCGCACGTATTTACACTTTGTTTCCGCTAACGTAACAATGTCGATGAAACATTAAAACTTCATTGAATTTGGTCGGTGGTGATCAATTTTCGTTCGAAAAACATCGAAACACGTTATTTTTCAGCGAAAATCGTCGAATTGGACCAAGATTTCACCAACGTTGCCCTCAAACGATCGATTTTTACATGAAAATCGAAGGAACACGCCTTTTTACAGCGAAAATCGTCGCAATGTACAAAATTCATACTGCGGGGAAGGTAAATTGCATTCGTGCGATACATGAAGATAATACGTGTTTACAATTGGTTTCCGTTAACGTAACAATGTCGATAAAACATGATAATTTCATTGAATTTGCTCAGAGGTGATCAATTTTCGTTCCAAAAACATCGAAACACGTTATTTTTCAGCGAAAATCGTCGAATTGGACCAAGATTTGACCAACGTTGCCCTCAAACGATCGAACTTTACATGAAAATCGAAGGAACACGCCTTTTTACAGCGAAAATCGTCGTAATGTACATAATTCATACTTCGGAGAGGGTAAATGGCATTCCTGCGATACATGAAGATAATCCCACGTGTTTACAATTTGTTTCGGCTAACGTAACAATGTCGATAAAACATGATAATTTCATTGAATTTGCTCAGAGGTGATCAATTTTCGTTCCAAAAACATCGAAACACGTTATTTTTCAGCGAAAATCGTCGAATTGGACCAAGATTTGACCAACGTTGCCCTCAAACGATCGAATTTTACATGAAAATCGAAGGAACACGCCTTTTTACAGCGAAAATCGTCGTAATGATCAAAATTCATACTTCGGGGAGGGTAAATGGCATTCCTGCGATACATGAAGATAATCGCACGTGTTTACAATTTGTTTCCGCAAACGTAACAATGTCGATGAAACATGATTATTTCATTGAATTTGGTCGGAGGTGATCAATTTTCGTTCGAAAAAAATCGAAACACGTTATTTTTCAGTGAAAATCGTAGAAATGCACCAAGATTTCACCAACGTTGCCCGCAAAGGATCGATTTTTACATGAAAATCGAAGGAACACGCCTTTTTACAGCGAAAATCGTCATAATGTAGAAAATTCATACTTCGGGGAGGGTAAATGGCATTCCCGCGATACACTAAGGTAATCGCACTTGTTTACAATTTGTTTCCGCTAACGTAGCAATGTCGATGAAAAATGATAATTTCACTGCCTTTGCTCGGACGTGATCGATATTCGTTCGAAAACCGTAGGAACACGTTATTTTTTAGTGAAAGTCGTAGAAATGGACCAAGATTTCACCAGCGTTGCCCTCAAACAATCGATTTTTTACATGAAAATCGAAGGAACACGCTTTTTTACAGTAAAAATCGTCGTAATGTACAAAATTCATACTTCGGGGAGCGTAAATGGCATTCCCGCGATACACTAAGATAATCGCAGGTGTTTACAATTTGTTTCCGCTAACGTAACAATGTCGATGAAACCTCATCATTTCATTGAATTTGGTCACAGGTGATCAATTTTCGGTCGAAAAAAATCGAAACACGTTCTTTTTCAGCGAAAATCGTCGAATTGGACCAAGATTTCACCAGCATTGCCCTCAAACGATCGATTTTTACATGAAAATCGAAGGAACACGCCTTTTTACAGCGATAATCGTCGTAATGTACAAAATTCATACTTCGGGGAGGGTAAATGGCATTCCCGCGATACATGAAGATAATCGCACGTGTTTACACTTGGTTTCCGATAACGTAACAGTGTCGATAAAACATCATAATTTCATTGAATTTGCTCGGAGGTGATCAATTTTCGTTCGAAAAACATCGAAACACGTTATTTTTCAGCGAAAATCGTCGAATTGGACCAAGATTTCACCAACGTTGCCCTCAAACGATCGATTTTTACATGAAAATCGAAGGAACACGCCTTTTTACAGCGAAAATCGTCGCAATGTACAAAATTCATACTGCGGGGAAGGTAAATGGCATTCCTGCGATACATGAAGATAATCGCACGTGTTTACACTTGGTTTCCGATAACGTAACAATGTCGATAAAACATCATAATTTCATTGAATTTGCTCGGAGGTGATCAATTTTCGTTCGAAAAACATCGAAACACGTTATTTTTCAGCGAAAATCGTCGAATTAGACCAAGATTTCACCAACGTTGCCCTCAAACGATCGATTTTTACATGAAAATCGAAGGAACAAGCCTTTTTACAGCGAAAATCGTCGTAATGTACAAAATTCATACTTCGGGGAGAGTAAACGGCATTCCTGCGATACATGAAGATAATCGCACGTATTTACACTTTGTTTCCGCTAACGTAACAATGTCGATGAAACATTAAAACTTCATTGAATTTGGTCGGTGGTGATCAATTTTCGTTCGAAAAACATCGAAACACGTTATTTTTCAGCGAAAATCGTCGAATTGGACCAAGATTTCACCAACGTTGCCCTGAAACGATCGATTTTTACATGAAAATCGAAGGAACACGCCTTTTTACAGCGAAAATCGTCGCAATGTACAAAATTCATACTGCGGGGAAGGTAAATTGCATTCGTGCGATACATGAAGATAATACGTGTTTACAATTGGTTTCCGTTAACGTAACGATGTCGATGAAACATGATAATTTCATTGAATTTGCTCGGAGGTGATCAATTTTCGTTCGAAAAACATCGAAACACGTTATTTTTCAGTGAAAATCGTAGAAATGCACCAAGATTTCACCAACGTTGCCCGCAAACGATCGATTTTTACATGAAAATCGAAGCAACACGCCTTTTTACAGCTAAAATCGTCGTAATGTACAAAATTCATACTTCGGGGAGAGTAAACGGCATTCCTGCGATACATGAAGATAATCGCACGTATTTACACTTTGTTTCCGCTAACGTAACAATGTCGATGAAACATGATTATTTCATTGAATTTGGTCGGAGGTGATCAATTTTCGTTCGAAAAACATCGAAACACGTTATTTTTCAGCGAAAATCGTCGAATTGGACCAAGATTTGACTAACGTTGCCCTCAAACGATCGATTTTTACATAAAAATCGAAGGAACACGCCTTTTTACAGCGAAAATCGTCGTAATGTACAAAATTCATACTTCGGGGAGGGTAAATGGCATTCCTGCGATACATGAAGATAATCGCACGTGTTTACAATTTGTTTCCGCAAACGTAACAATGTCGATGACATTAACATGATTATTTCATTGAATTTGGTCGGAGGTGATCAATTTTCGTTCGAAAAACATCGAAAAACGTTATTTTTCAGTGAAAATCGTAGAAATGGACCAAGATTTCACCAACGTTGCTCTCAAACGATCGATTTTTACATGAAAATCGAAGGAACAAGCCTTTTTACAGCGAAAATCGTCGTAATGTACATAATTCATACTTCGGAGAGGGTAAATGGCATTCCTGCGATACATGAAGATAATCCCACGTGTTTACAATTTGTTTCGGCTAACGTAACAATGTCGATAAAACATGATAATTTCATTGAATTTGCTCGGAGGTGATCAATTTTCGTTCAAAAAACATCGAAACACGTTATTTTTCAGTGAAAACCGTAGAAATGTACCAAGATTTCACCAACGTTGCCCTCAAACGATAGATTTTTACATGAAAATCGAAGAACACACCTTTTTACAGCGAAAATCGTCATAATGTAAAAAATTCATACTTCGGGGAGCGTAAATGGCATTCCCGCGATACATTAAGATAATCGCACGTGTTTACAATTTGTTTCCGCTAACGTAACAATGTCGATGAAACATGATTATTTCATTGAATTTGGTCGGAGGTGATCAATTTTCGTTCGAAAAACATCGAAACACGTTATTTTTCAGCGAAAATCGTCGAATTGGACCAAGATTTGACCAACGTTGCCCTCAAACGATAGATTTTTACATGAAAATCGAAGAACACACCTTTTTACAGCGAAAATCGTCATAATGTATAAAATTCATACTTCGGGGAGCGTAAATGGCATTCCCGCGATACACTAAGATAATCGCACGTGTTTACAATTTGTTTCCGCAAACGTAACAATGTCGATGAAACATGATTATTTCATTGAATTTGGTCACAGGTGATCAATTTTCGGTCGAAAAACATCGAAACACGTTATATTTCAGCGAAAATCGTCGAATTCGACCAAGATTTCACCAGCATTGCTCTCAAACGATCGATTTTTACATGAAAATCGAAGGAACACGCCTTTTTACAGCGATAATCGTCGTAATGTACAAAATTCATACTTCGGGGAGGGTAAATGGCATTCCTGCGATACATGAAGATAATCGCACGTGTTTACACTTGGTTTCCGATAACGTAACAATGTCGATGAAACATGATAATTTCATTGAATTTGCTCGGAGGTGATCAATTTTCGTTCGAAAAACATCGAAACACGTTATTTTTCGGTGAAAATCGTAGAAATGCACCAAGATTTCACCAGCATTGCCCTCAAACGACCGATTTTTACATGAAAATCGAAGGAACACGCCTTTTTACAGCGAAAATCGTCGTAATGTACAAAATTCATACTTCGGGGAGGTCAAATGGCATTCCTGCGATACATGAAGATAATCGCACGTGTTTACACTTTGTTTCCGCTATCGTAACGATGTCGATGAAACATGATAATTTCATTGAATTTGCTCGGAGGTGATCAATTTTCGTTCGAAAAACATCGAAACACGTTATTTTTCGGTGAAAATCGTAGAAATGCACCAAGATTTCACCAGCATTGCCCTCAAACGATCGATTTTTACATGAAAATCGAAGGAACACGCCTTTTTACAGCGATAATCGTCGTAATGTACAAAATTCATACTTCGGGGAGGGTAAATGGCATTCCTGCAATACATGAAGATAATCGCACGTGTTTACACTTGGTTTCCGATAACGTAACAATGTCGATAAAACATCATAATTTCATTGAATTTGCTCGGAGGTGATCAATTTTCGTTCGAAAAACATCGAAACACGTTATTTTTCAGCGAAAATCGTCGAATTGGACCAAGATTTCACCAACGTTGCCCTCAAACGATCGATTTT
The DNA here is from genome assembly GCA_948107755.1 of Campoletis raptor. Classification (NCBI taxonomy): domain Eukaryota; kingdom Metazoa; phylum Arthropoda; class Insecta; order Hymenoptera; family Ichneumonidae; genus Campoletis; species Campoletis raptor. Next base: position 700,750 of record OX403623.1, read on the forward strand.
TACATGAAAATCGAAGGAACACGCCTTTTTACAGCGATAATCGTCGTAATGTACAAAATTCATACTTCGGGGAGGGTAAATGGCATTCCTGCGATACATGAAGATAATCGCACGTGTTTACACTTGGTTTCCGATAACGTAACAATGTCGATAAAACATCATAATTTCATTGAATTTGCTCGGAGGTGATCAATTTTCGTTCGAAAAACATCGAAACACGTTATTTTTCAGCGAAAATCGTCGAATTGGACCAAGATTTCACCAACGTTGCCCTCAAACGATCGATTTTTACATGAAAATCGAAGGAACACGCCTTTTTACAGCAAAAATCTACGTAATGTACATAATTCATACTTCAGGGAGTGTAAATGGCATTTTCTTGCGATACATGAAGATAATTGCACGTATTTACACTTTGTTTCCGCTAACGTAACAATGTCGATGAAACATTCAAACTTCATTGAATTTGCTCGGAGGTGATCAATTTTCGTTCGAAAAACATCGAAACACGTTATTTTTCAGCGAAAATCGTCGAATTGGACCAAGATTTCACCAGCATTGCCCTCAAACGATCGATTTTTACATGAAAATCGAAAGAACACGCCTTTTTACAGCGATAATCGTCGTAATGTACAAAATTCATACTTCGGGGAGGGTAAATGGCATTTTCTTGCGATACATGAAGATAATTGCACGTATTCACACTTTGTTTCCGCTAACGTAACAATGTCGATGAAACATTAAAACTTCAATGAATTTGGTCGGTGGTGATCAATTTTCGTTCGAAAAACACGAAACACGTTATTTTTCAGCGAAAATCGTCGAATTGGACCAAGATTTGACCAACGTTGCCCTCAAACGATCGATTTTTACATGAAAATCGAAGGAACACGCCTTTTTACAGCGACAATCGTCGTAATGTACAAAATTCATACTTCGGGGAGAGTAAACGGCATTCCTGCGATACATCAAGATAATCGCACGTATTTACACTTTGTTTCCGCTAACGTAACAATGTCGATGAAACATTAAAACTTCATTGAATTTGGTCGGTGGTGATCAATTTTCGTTCGAAAAACATCGAAACACGTTATTTTTCAGCGAAAATCGTCGAATTGGACCAAGATTTCACCAACGTTGCCCTCAAACGATAGATTTTTACATGAAAATCGAAGAACACACCTTTTTACAGCGAAAATCGTTATAATGTACACAATTCATACTTCGGGGAGCGTAAATGGCATTCCCGCGATACACTAAGATAATCGCACGTGTTTACAATTTGTTTCCGCAAACGTAACAATGTCGATGAAACATGATTATTTCATTGAATTTGGTCACAGGTGATCAATTTTCGGTCGAAAAACATCGAAACACGTTATATTTCAGCGAAAATCGTCGAATTGGACCAAGATTTCACCAGCATTGCTCTCAAACGATCGATTTTCACATGAAAATCGAAGGAACACGCCTTTTTACAGCGATAATCGTCGTAATGTACAAAATTCATACTTCGGGGAGGGTAAATGGCATTCCTGCGATACATGAAGATAATCGCACGTGTTTACAATTTGTTTCCGCAAACGTAACAATGTCGATGAAACATGATTATTTCATTGAATTTGGTCGGATGTGATCAATATTCGTTCGAAAAACATCGAAACACGTTATTTTTCACTGAAAATCGTCGAATTGGACCAAGATTTGACCAACGTTGCCCTCAAACGATCGATTTTTACATGAAAATCGAAGGAACACGCCTTTTTACAGCGAAAATCGTCGTAATGTACAAATTTCATACTTCGGGGAGGGTAAATGGCATTCCTGCGATACATGAAGATAATCGCACGTGTTTACACTTGGTTTCCGATAACGTAACAATGTCGATAAAACATCATAATTTCATTGAATTTGCTCGGAGGTGATCAATTTTCGTTCGAAAAACATCGAAACACGTTATTTTTCAGCGAAAATCGTCGAATTGGACCAAGATTTCACCAACGTTGCCCTCAAACGATCGATTTTTACATGAAAATCGAAGGAACACGCCTTTTTACAGCGATAATCGTCGTAATGTACAAAATTCATACTTCGGGGAGGGTAAATGGCATTCCTGCGATACATGAAGATAATCGCACGTGTTTACACTTGGTTTCCGATAACGTAACAATGTCGATAAAACATCATAATTTCATTGAATTTGCTCGGAGGTGATCAATTTTCGTTCGAACAACATCGAAACACGTTATTTTTCAGCGAAAATCGTCGAATTGGACCAAGATTTCACCAACGTTGCCCTCAAACGATCGATTTTTACATGAAAATCGAAGGAACACGCCTTTTTACAGCGATAATCGTCGTAATGTACAAAATTCATACTTCGGGGAGGGTAAATGGCATTCCTGCGATACATGAAGATAATCGCACGTGTTTACACTTGGTTTCCGATAACGTAACAATGTCGATAAAACATCATAATTTCATTGAATTTGCTCGGAGGTGATCAATTTTCGTTCGAAAAACATCGAAACACGTTATTTTTCAGCGAAAATCGTCGAATTGGACCAAGATTTCACCAACGTTGCCCTCAAACGATCGATTTTTACATGAAAATCGAAGGAACACGCCTTTTTACAGCGAAAATCGTCGTAATGTACAAAATTCATACTTCGGGGAGGTCAAATTACATTCCTGCGATACGTGAAGATAATCGCACGTGTTTACACTTTGTTTCTGCTATCGTAACGATGTCGATGAAACATGATAATTTCATTGAATTTGCTCGGAGGTGATCAATTTTCGTTCGAAAAACATCGAAACACGATATTTTTCAGTGAAAATCGTAGAAATGGACCAAGATTTCACCAACGTTGCTCTCAAACGATCGATTTTTACATGAAAATCGAAGGAACGCGCCTTTTTACAGCGAAAATCGTCGTAATGTACATAATTCATACTTCGGGGAGGGTTAATTGCATTCCTGCGATACACGAAGATAATCGTACGTATTTACACTTTGTTTCCGCTAACGTAACAATGTCGATGAAACATTAAAACTTCATTGAATTTGGTCGGTGGTGATCAATCTTCGTTCGAAAAACATCGAAACACGTTATTTTTCAGCGAAAATCGTCGAATTGGACCAAGATTTCACCAACGTTGCCCTCAAACGATCGATTTTTACATGAAAATCGAAGCAACACGCCTTTTTACAGCTAAAATCGTCGTAATGTACAAAATTCATACTTCGGGGAGAGTAAACGGCATTCCTGCGATACATGAAGATAATCGCACGTATTTACACTTTGTTTCCGCTAACGTAACAATGTCGATGAAACATGATTATTTCATTGAATTTGGTCGGAGGTGATCAATTTTCGTTCGAAAAACATCGAAACACGTTATTTTTCAGCGAAAATCGTCGAATTGGACCAAGATTTGACTAACGTTGCCCTCAAACGATCGATTTTTACATGAAAATCGAAGGAACACGCCTTTTTACAGCGAAAATCGTCGTAATGTACAAAATTCATACTTCGGGGAGGGTAAATGGCATTCCTGCGATACATGAAGATAATCGCACGTGTTTACAATTTGTTTCCGCAAACGTAACAATGTCGATGACATTAACATGATTATTTCATTGAATTTGGTCGGAGGTGATCAATTTTCGTTCGAAAAACATCGAAAAACGTTATTTTTCAGTGAAAATCGTAGAAATGGACCAAGATTTCACCAACGTTGCTCTCAAACGATCGATTTTTACATGAAAATCGAAGGAACACGCCTTTTTACAGCGAAAATCGTCGTTATGTACATAATTCATACTTCGGAGAGGGTAAATGGCATTCCTGCGGTACATGAAGATAATCGCACGTGTTTACAATTTGTTTCGGCTAACGTAACAATGTCGATAAAACATGATAATTTCATTGAATTTGCTCAGAGGTGATCAATTTTCGTTCCAAAAACATCGAAACACGTTATTTTTCAGCGAAAATCGTCGAATTGGACCAAGATTTGACCAACGTTGCCCTCAAACGATCGAATTTTACATGAAAATCGAAGGAACACGCCTTTTTACAGCGAAAATCGTCGTAATGTACATAATTCATACTTCGGAGAGGGTAAATGGCATTCCTGCGATACACGAAGATAATCGCACGTGTTTACAATTTGTTTCGGCTAACGTAACAATGTCGATAAAACATGATAATTTCATTGAATTTGCTCAGAGGTGATCAATTTTCGTTCCAAAAACATCGAAACACGTTATTTTTCAGCGAAAATCGTCGAATTGGACCAAGATTTGACCAACGTTGCCCTCAAACGATCGAATTTTACATGAAAATCGAAGGAACACGCCTTTTTACAGCTAAAATCGTCGTAATGTACAAAATTCATACTTCGGGGAGAGTAAACGGCATTCCTGCGATACATGAAGATAATCGCACGTATTTACACTTTGTTTCCGCTAACGTAACAATGTCGATGAAACATGATTATTTCATTGAATTTGGTCGGAGGTGATCAATTTTCGTTCGAAAAACATCGAAACACGTTATTTTTCAGCGAAAATCGTCGAATTGGACCAAGATTTGACTAACGTTGCCCTCAAACGATCGATTTTTACATGAAAATCGAAGGAACACGCCTTTTTACAGCGAAAATCGTCGTAATGTACAAAATTCATACTTCGGGGAGGGTAAATGGCATTCCTGCGATACATGAAGATAATCGCACGTGTTTACAATTTGTTTCCGCAAACGTAACAATGTCGATGACATTAACATGATTATTTCATTGAATTTGGTCGGAGGTGATCAATTTTCATTCGAAAAACATCGAAAAACGTTATTTTTCAGTGAAAATCGTAGAAATGGACCAAGATTTCACCAACGTTGCTCTCAAACGATCGATTTTTACATGAAAATCGAAGGAACACGCCTTTTTACAGCGAAAATCGTCGTTATGTACATAATTCATACTTCGGAGAGGGTAAATGGCATTCCTGCGATACATGAAGATAATCGCACGTGTTTACAATTTGTTTCGGCTAACGTAACAATGTCGATAAAACATGATAATTTCATTGAATTTGCTCAGAGGTGATCAATTTTCGTTCCAAAAACATCGAAACACGTTATTTTTCAGCGAAAATCGTCGAATTGGACCAAGATTTGACCAACGTTGCCCTCAAACGATCGAATTTTACATGAAAATCGAAGGAACACGCCTTTTTACAGCGAAAATCGTCGTAATGTACATAATTCATACTTCGGAGAGGGTAAATGGCATTCCTGCGATACATGAAGATAATCGCACGTGTTTACAATTTGTTTCGGCTAACGTAACAATGTCGATAAAACATGATAATTTCATTGAATTTGCTCAGAGGTGATCAATTTTCGTTCCAAAAACATCGAAACACGTTATTTTTCAGCGAAAATCGTCGAATTGGACCAAGATTTGACCAACGTTGCCCTCAAACGATCGAATTTTACATGAAAATCGAAGGAACACGCCTTTTTACAGCGAAAATCGTCGTAATGTACAAAATTCATACTTCGGGGAGAGTAAACGGCATTCCTGCGATACATGAAGATAATCGCACGTATTTACACTTTGTTTCCGCTAACGAAACAATGTCGATGAAACATGATTATTTCATTGAATTTGGTCGGAGGTGATCAATTTTCGTTTGAAAAACATCGAAACACGTTATTTTTCAGCGAAAATCGTCGAATTGGACCAAGATTTGACGAACGTTGCCCTCAAACGATCGATTTTTACATGAAAATCGAAGGAACACGCCTTTTTACAGCGAAAATCGTCGTAATGTACAAAATTCATACTTCGGGGAGTGTAAATGGCATTCCTGCGATACATGAAGATAATCGCACGTGTTTACAATTTGTTTCCGCAAACGTAACAATGTCGATGACATTAACATGATTATTTCATTGAATTTGGTCGGAGGTGATCAATTTTCGTTCGAAAAACATCGAAAAACGTTATTTTTCAGTGAAAATCGTAGAAATGGACCAAGATTTCACCAACGTTGCTCTCAAACGATCGATTTTTACATGAAAATCGAAGGAACACGCCTTTTTACAGCGAAAATCGTCGTTATGTACATAATTCATACTTCGGAGAGGGTAAATGGCATTCCTGCGATACATGAAGATAATCGCACGTGTTTACACTTTGTTTCCGCTAACGTAACAATGTCGATGAAACATTAAAACTTCATTGAATTTGGTCGGTGGTGATCAATTTTCGTTCGAAAAACATCGAAACACGTTATTTTTCAGCGAAAATCGTCGAATTGGACCAAGATTTCACCAACGTTGCCCTCAAACGATCGATTTTTACATGAAAATCGAAGGAACACGCCTTTTTACAGCGAAAATCGTCGCAATGTACAAAATTCATACTGCGGGGAAGGTAAATGGCATTCCTGCGATACATGAAGATAATCGCACGTGTTTACACTTGGTTTCCGATAACGTAACAATGTCGATAAAACATCATAATTTCATTGAATTTGCTCGGAGGTGATCAATTTTCGTTCGAAAAACATCGAAACACGTTATTTTTCAGCGAAAATCGTCGAATTAGACCAAGATTTCACCAACGTTGCCCTCAAACGATCGATTTTTACATGAAAATCGAAGGAACAAGCCTTTTTACAGCGAAAATCGTCGTAATGTACAAAATTCATACTTCGGGGAGAGTAAACGGCATTCCTGCGATACATGAAGATAATCGCACGTATTTACACTTTGTTTCCGCTAACGTAACAATGTCGATGAAACATTAAAACTTCATTGAATTTGGTCGGTGGTGATCAATTTTCGTTCGAAAAACATCGAAACACGTTATTTTTCAGCGAAAATCGTCGAATTGGACCAAGATTTCACCAACGTTGCCCTCAAACGATCGATTTTTACATGAAAATCGAAGGAACACGCCTTTTTACAGCGAAAATCGTCGCAATGTACAAAATTCATACTGCGGGGAAGGTAAATTGCATTCGTGCGATACATGAAGATAATACGTGTTTACAATTGGTTTCCGTTAACGTAACAATGTCGATAAAACATGATAATTTCATTGAATTTGCTCAGAGGTGATCAATTTTCGTTCCAAAAACATCGAAACACGTTATTTTTCAGCGAAAATCGTCGAATTGGACCAAGATTTGACCAACGTTGCCCTCAAACGATCGAACTTTACATGAAAATCGAAGGAACACGCCTTTTTACAGCGAAAATCGTCGTAATGTACATAATTCATACTTCGGAGAGGGTAAATGGCATTCCTGCGATACATGAAGATAATCCCACGTGTTTACAATTTGTTTCGGCTAACGTAACAATGTCGATAAAACATGATAATTTCATTGAATTTGCTCAGAGGTGATCAATTTTCGTTCCAAAAACATCGAAACACGTTATTTTTCAGCGAAAATCGTCGAATTGGACCAAGATTTGACCAACGTTGCCCTCAAACGATCGAATTTTACATGAAAATCGAAGGAACACGCCTTTTTACAGCGAAAATCGTCGTAATGATCAAAATTCATACTTCGGGGAGGGTAAATGGCATTCCTGCGATACATGAAGATAATCGCACGTGTTTACAATTTGTTTCCGCAAACGTAACAATGTCGATGAAACATGATTATTTCATTGAATTTGGTCGGAGGTGATCAATTTTCGTTCGAAAAAAATCGAAACACGTTATTTTTCAGTGAAAATCGTAGAAATGCACCAAGATTTCACCAACGTTGCCCGCAAAGGATCGATTTTTACATGAAAATCGAAGGAACACGCCTTTTTACAGCGAAAATCGTCATAATGTAGAAAATTCATACTTCGGGGAGGGTAAATGGCATTCCCGCGATACACTAAGGTAATCGCACTTGTTTACAATTTGTTTCCGCTAACGTAGCAATGTCGATGAAAAATGATAATTTCACTGCCTTTGCTCGGACGTGATCGATATTCGTTCGAAAACCGTAGGAACACGTTATTTTTTAGTGAAAGTCGTAGAAATGGACCAAGATTTCACCAGCGTTGCCCTCAAACAATCGATTTTTTACATGAAAATCGAAGGAACACGCTTTTTTACAGTAAAAATCGTCGTAATGTACAAAATTCATACTTCGGGGAGCGTAAATGGCATTCCCGCGATACACTAAGATAATCGCAGGTGTTTACAATTTGTTTCCGCTAACGTAACAATGTCGATGAAACCTCATCATTTCATTGAATTTGGTCACAGGTGATCAATTTTCGGTCGAAAAAAATCGAAACACGTTCTTTTTCAGCGAAAATCGTCGAATTGGACCAAGATTTCACCAGCATTGCCCTCAAACGATCGATTTTTACATGAAAATCGAAGGAACACGCCTTTTTACAGCGATAATCGTCGTAATGTACAAAATTCATACTTCGGGGAGGGTAAATGGCATTCCCGCGATACATGAAGATAATCGCACGTGTTTACACTTGGTTTCCGATAACGTAACAGTGTCGATAAAACATCATAATTTCATTGAATTTGCTCGGAGGTGATCAATTTTCGTTCGAAAAACATCGAAACACGTTATTTTTCAGCGAAAATCGTCGAATTGGACCAAGATTTCACCAACGTTGCCCTCAAACGATCGATTTTTACATGAAAATCGAAGGAACACGCCTTTTTACAGCGAAAATCGTCGCAATGTACAAAATTCATACTGCGGGGAAGGTAAATGGCATTCCTGCGATACATGAAGATAATCGCACGTGTTTACACTTGGTTTCCGATAACGTAACAATGTCGATAAAACATCATAATTTCATTGAATTTGCTCGGAGGTGATCAATTTTCGTTCGAAAAACATCGAAACACGTTATTTTTCAGCGAAAATCGTCGAATTAGACCAAGATTTCACCAACGTTGCCCTCAAACGATCGATTTTTACATGAAAATCGAAGGAACAAGCCTTTTTACAGCGAAAATCGTCGTAATGTACAAAATTCATACTTCGGGGAGAGTAAACGGCATTCCTGCGATACATGAAGATAATCGCACGTATTTACACTTTGTTTCCGCTAACGTAACAATGTCGATGAAACATTAAAACTTCATTGAATTTGGTCGGTGGTGATCAATTTTCGTTCGAAAAACATCGAAACACGTTATTTTTCAGCGAAAATCGTCGAATTGGACCAAGATTTCACCAACGTTGCCCTGAAACGATCGATTTTTACATGAAAATCGAAGGAACACGCCTTTTTACAGCGAAAATCGTCGCAATGTACAAAATTCATACTGCGGGGAAGGTAAATTGCATTCGTGCGATACATGAAGATAATACGTGTTTACAATTGGTTTCCGTTAACGTAACGATGTCGATGAAACATGATAATTTCATTGAATTTGCTCGGAGGTGATCAATTTTCGTTCGAAAAACATCGAAACACGTTATTTTTCAGTGAAAATCGTAGAAATGCACCAAGATTTCACCAACGTTGCCCGCAAACGATCGATTTTTACATGAAAATCGAAGCAACACGCCTTTTTACAGCTAAAATCGTCGTAATGTACAAAATTCATACTTCGGGGAGAGTAAACGGCATTCCTGCGATACATGAAGATAATCGCACGTATTTACACTTTGTTTCCGCTAACGTAACAATGTCGATGAAACATGATTATTTCATTGAATTTGGTCGGAGGTGATCAATTTTCGTTCGAAAAACATCGAAACACGTTATTTTTCAGCGAAAATCGTCGAATTGGACCAAGATTTGACTAACGTTGCCCTCAAACGATCGATTTTTACATAAAAATCGAAGGAACACGCCTTTTTACAGCGAAAATCGTCGTAATGTACAAAATTCATACTTCGGGGAGGGTAAATGGCATTCCTGCGATACATGAAGATAATCGCACGTGTTTACAATTTGTTTCCGCAAACGTAACAATGTCGATGACATTAACATGATTATTTCATTGAATTTGGTCGGAGGTGATCAATTTTCGTTCGAAAAACATCGAAAAACGTTATTTTTCAGTGAAAATCGTAGAAATGGACCAAGATTTCACCAACGTTGCTCTCAAACGATCGATTTTTACATGAAAATCGAAGGAACAAGCCTTTTTACAGCGAAAATCGTCGTAATGTACATAATTCATACTTCGGAGAGGGTAAATGGCATTCCTGCGATACATGAAGATAATCCCACGTGTTTACAATTTGTTTCGGCTAACGTAACAATGTCGATAAAACATGATAATTTCATTGAATTTGCTCGGAGGTGATCAATTTTCGTTCAAAAAACATCGAAACACGTTATTTTTCAGTGAAAACCGTAGAAATGTACCAAGATTTCACCAACGTTGCCCTCAAACGATAGATTTTTACATGAAAATCGAAGAACACACCTTTTTACAGCGAAAATCGTCATAATGTAAAAAATTCATACTTCGGGGAGCGTAAATGGCATTCCCGCGATACATTAAGATAATCGCACGTGTTTACAATTTGTTTCCGCTAACGTAACAATGTCGATGAAACATGATTATTTCATTGAATTTGGTCGGAGGTGATCAATTTTCGTTCGAAAAACATCGAAACACGTTATTTTTCAGCGAAAATCGTCGAATTGGACCAAGATTTGACCAACGTTGCCCTCAAACGATAGATTTTTACATGAAAATCGAAGAACACACCTTTTTACAGCGAAAATCGTCATAATGTATAAAATTCATACTTCGGGGAGCGTAAATGGCATTCCCGCGATACACTAAGATAATCGCACGTGTTTACAATTTGTTTCCGCAAACGTAACAATGTCGATGAAACATGATTATTTCATTGAATTTGGTCACAGGTGATCAATTTTCGGTCGAAAAACATCGAAACACGTTATATTTCAGCGAAAATCGTCGAATTCGACCAAGATTTCACCAGCATTGCTCTCAAACGATCGATTTTTACATGAAAATCGAAGGAACACGCCTTTTTACAGCGATAATCGTCGTAATGTACAAAATTCATACTTCGGGGAGGGTAAATGGCATTCCTGCGATACATGAAGATAATCGCACGTGTTTACACTTGGTTTCCGATAACGTAACAATGTCGATGAAACATGATAATTTCATTGAATTTGCTCGGAGGTGATCAATTTTCGTTCGAAAAACATCGAAACACGTTATTTTTCGGTGAAAATCGTAGAAATGCACCAAGATTTCACCAGCATTGCCCTCAAACGACCGATTTTTACATGAAAATCGAAGGAACACGCCTTTTTACAGCGAAAATCGTCGTAATGTACAAAATTCATACTTCGGGGAGGTCAAATGGCATTCCTGCGATACATGAAGATAATCGCACGTGTTTACACTTTGTTTCCGCTATCGTAACGATGTCGATGAAACATGATAATTTCATTGAATTTGCTCGGAGGTGATCAATTTTCGTTCGAAAAACATCGAAACACGTTATTTTTCGGTGAAAATCGTTGAAATGCACCAAGATTTCACCAGCATTGCCCTCAAACGATCGATTTTTACATGAAAATCGAAGGAACACGCCTTTTTACAGCGATAATCGTCGTAATGTACAAAATTCATACTTCGGGGAGGGTAAATGGCATTCCTGCGATACATGAAGATAATCGCACGTATTTACACTTTGTTTCCGCTAACGAAACAATGTCGATGAAACATGATTATTTCATTGAATTTGGTCGGAGGTGATCAATTTTCGTTCGAAAAACATCGAAACACGTTATTTTTCAGCGAAAATCGTCGAATTGGACCAAGATTTGACTAACGTTGCCCTCAAACGATCGATTTTTACATGAAAATCGAAGGAACACGCCTTTTTACAGCGAAAATCGTCGTAATGTACAAAATTCATACTTCGGGGAGGGTAAATGGCATTCCTGCGGTACATGAAGATAATCGCACGTGTTTACAATTTGTTTCCGCAAACGTAACAATGTCGATGACATTAACATGATTATTTCATTGAATTTGGTCGGAGGTGATCAATTTTCGTTCGAAAAACATCGAAAAACGTTATTTTTCAGTGAAAATCGTAGAAATGGACCAAGATTTCACCAACGTTGCTCTCAAACGATCGATTTTTACATGAAAATCGAAGGAACACGCCTTTTTACAGCAAAAATCTACGTAATGTACATAATTCATACTTCAGGGAGTGTAAATGGCATTCCTGCGATACATGAAGATAATCGCACGTGTTTACACTTGGTTTCCGATAACGTAACAATGTCGATAAAACATCATAATTTCATTGAATTTGCTCGGAGGTGATCAATTTTCGTTCGAAAAACATCGATACACGTTATTTTTCAGCGAAAATGGTCGAATTGGACCAAGATTTCACCAACGTTGCCCTCAAACGATCGATTTTTACATGAAAATCGAAGGAACACGCCTTTTTACAGCAAAAATCTACGTAATGTACATAATTCATACTTCAGGGAGTGTAAATGGCATTTCCTTACGATACATGAAGATAATTGCACGTATTTACACTTTGTTTCCGCTAACGTAACAATGTCGATGAAACATTAAAACTTCATTGAATTTGGTCGGTGGTGATCAATTTTCGTTCGAAAAACACGAAACACGTTATTTTTCAGCGAAAATCGTCGAATTGGACCAAGATTTGACTAACGTTGCCCTCAAACGATCGATTTTTACATGAAAATCGAAGGAACACGCCTTTTTACAGCGATAATCGTCGTAATGTACAAAATTCATACTTCGGGGAGGGTAAATGGCATTCCTGCAATACATGAAGATAATCGCACGTGTTTACACTTGGTTTCCGATAACGTAACAATGTCGATAAAACATCATAATTTCATTGAATTTGCTCGGAGGTGATCAATTTTCGTTCGAAAAACATCGAAACACGTTATTTTTCAGCGAAAATCGTCGAATTGGACCAAGATTTCACCAACGTTGCCCTCAAACGATCGATTTTTACATGAAAATCGAAGGAACACGCCTTTTTACAGCGAAAATCGTCGTAATGTACAAAATTCATACTTCGGGGAGGGTAAACGGCATTCCTGCGATACATGAAGATAATCGCACGTATTTACACTTTGTTTCCGCTAACGAAACAATGTCGATGAAACATGATTATTTCATTGAATTTGGTCGGAGGTGATCAATGTTCGTTCGAAAAACATCGAAACACGTTATTTTTCAGCGAAAATCGTCGAATTGGACCAAGATTTGACTAACGTTGCCCTCAAACGATCGATTTTTACATGAAAATCGAAGGAACACGCCTTTTTACAGCGAAAATCGTCGTAATGTACAAAATTCATACTTCGGGGTGGGTAAATGGCATTCCTGCGATACATGAAGATGATCGCACGTGTTTACAATTTGTTTCCGCAAACGTAACAATGTCGATGAAACATGATTATTTCATTGAATTTGCTCGGAGGTGATCAATTTTTGTTCGAAAAACATCGAAACACGTTATTTTTCAGCGAAAATCGTCGAATTGGACCAAGATTTCACCAACGTTGCCCTCAAACGATCGATTTTTACATGAAAATCGAAGGAACACGCCTTTTTACAGCGATAATCGTCGTAATGTACAAAATTCATACTTCGGGGAGGGTAAATGGCATTCCTGCGATACATGAAGATAATCGCACGTGTTTACACTTGGTTTCCGATAACGTAACAATGTCGATAAAACATCATAATTTCATTGAATTTGCTCGGAGGTGATCAATTTTCGTTCGAACAACATCGAAACACGTTATTTTTCAGCGAAAATCGTAGAAATGGACCAAGATTTCACCAACGTTGCTCTCAAACGATCGATTTTTACATGAAAATCGAAGGAACACGCCTTTTTACAGCGAAAATCGTCATAATGTAGAAAATTCATACTTCGGGGAGGGTAAATGGCATTCCCGCGATACACTAAGGTAATCGCACTTGTTTACAATTTGTTTCCGCTAACGTAACAATGTCGATGAAACCTCATCATTTCATTGAATTTGGTCACAGGTGATCAATTTTCGGTCGAAAAACATCGAAACACGTTATTTTTCAGCGAAAATCGTCGAATTGGACCAAGACTTCACCAACGTTGCTCTCAAACGATCGATTTTTACATGAAAATCGAAGGAACACGCCTTTTTACAGCGAAAATCGTCGTAATGTACATAATTCATACTTCAGGGAGTGTAAATGGCATTTTCTTGCGATACATGAAGATAATTGCACGTATTTACACTTTGTTTCCGCTAACGTAACAATGTCGATGAAACATGATAATTTCATTGAATTTGCTCGGAGGTGATCAATTTTCGTTCGAAAAACGTCGAAACACGTTATTTTTCAGCGAAAATCGTCGAATTGGACCAAGATTTCACCAACGTTGCCCTCAAACGATCGATTTTTACATGAAAATCGAAGGAACACACCGTTTTACAGCGAAAATTGTCATAATGTAGAAAATTCATACTTCGGGGAGGGTTAATGGCATTCCCGCGATACACTAAGGTAATCGCACTTGTTTACAATTTGTTTCCGCTAACGTAACAATGTCGATGAAACCTCATCATTTCATTGAATTTGGTCACAGGTGATCAATTTTCGGTCGAAAAACATCGAAACACGTTATTTTTCAGCGAAAATCGTCGAATTGGACCAAGACTTCACCAACGTTGCTCTCAAACGATCGATTTTTACATGAAAATCGAAGAACACACCTTTTTACAGCGAAAATCGTCATAATGTACAAAATTCATACTTCGGGGAGCGTAAATGACATTCCCGCGATACACTAAGATAATCGCACGTGTTTACAATTTGTTTCCGCAAACGTAACAATGTCGATGAAACATGATTATTTCATTGAATTTGGTCGGATGTGATCAATATTCGTTCGAAAAACATCGAAACACGTTATTTTTCACTGAAAATCGTCGAATTGGACCAAGATTTGACCAACGTTGCCCTCAAACGATCGATTTTTACATGAAAATCGAAGGAACACGCCTTTTTACAGCGAAAATCGTCATAATGTACAAATTTCATACTTCGGGGAGGGTAAATGGCATTCCTGCGATACATGAAGATAATCGCACGTGTTTTCAATTTGTTTCCGCTAACGTAACAATGTCGATGAAACATGATTATTTCATTGAATTTGGTCGGAGGTGATCAATTTTCGTTCGAAAAACATCGAAACACGTTATTTTTCCGCGAAAATCGTCGAATTGGACCAAGATTTCACCAACGTTGCCCTCAAACGATCGATTTTTACATGAAAATCGAAGGAACACGCCGTTTTACAGCGAAAATCGTCGTAATATACAAAATTCATACTTCAGGGAGGGTAAATGGCATTTTCTTGCCATACATGAAGATAATTGCACGTGTTTACAATTTGTTTCCGCTAACGTAACAATGTCGATGAAACATGATTATATCATTGAATTTGCTCGGAAGTGATCAATTTTCGTTCGAAAAACATCGAAACACGTTATTTTTCAGTGAAAATCGTAGAAATGGACCAAGATTTCACCAACGTTGCCCTCAAACGATCGATTTTTACATGAAAATCGAAGGAACACGCCTTTTTACAGCGAAAATCGTCGTAATGTACAAAATTCATACTTCGGCGAGGTCAAATTACATTCCTGCGATACGTGAAGATAATCGCACGTGTTTACACTTTGTTTCCGCTATCGTAACGATGTCGATGAAACATGATAATTTCATTGAATTTGCTCGGAGGTGATCAATTTTCGTTCGAAAAACATCGAAACACGATATTTTTCAGTGAAAATCGTAGAAATGGACCAAGATTTCACCAACGTTGCTCTCAAACGATCGATTTTTACATGAAAATCGAAGGAACGCGCCTTTTTACAGCGAAAATCGTCGTAATGTACATAATTCATACTTCGGGGAGGGTTAATTGCATTCCTGCGATACATGAAGATAATCGTACGTATTTACACTTTGTTTCCGCTAACGTAACAATGTCGATGAAACATTAAAACTTCATTGAATTTGGTCGGTGGTGATCAATCTTCGTTCGAAAAACATCGAAACACGTTATTTTTCAGCGAAAATCGTCGAATTGGACCAAGATTTCACCAACGTTGCCCTCAAACGATCGATTTTTACATGAAAATCGAAGGAACACGCCTTTTTACAGCGAAAATCGTCGTAATGTACAAAATTCATACTTCGGGGAGGTCAAATGGCATTCCTGCGATACATGAAGATAATCGCACGTGTTTACACTTTGTTTCCGCTATCGTAACGATGTCGATGAAACATGATAATTTCATTGAATTTGCTCGGAGGTGATCAATTTTCGTTCGAAAAACATCGAAACACGTTATTTTTCGGTGAAAATCGTAGAAATGCACCAAGATTTCACCAGCATTGCCCTCAAACGATCGATTTTTACATGAAAATCGAAGGAACACGCCTTTTTACAGCGATAATCGTCGTAATGTACAAAATTCATACTTCGGGGAGGGTAAATGGCATTCCTGCGATACATGAAGATAATCGCACGTGTTTACACTTGGTTTCCGATAACGTAACAATGTCGATAAAACATCATAATTTCATTGAATTTGCTCGGAGGTGATCAATTTTCGTTCGAAAAACATCGAAACACGTTATTTTTCAGCGAAAATCGTCGAATTGGACCAAGATTTCACCAACGTTGCCCTCAAACGATCGATTTTTACATGAAAATCGAAGGAACACGCCTTTTTACAGCGAAAATCGTCGTAATGTACAAAATTCATACTTCGGGGAGAGTAAACGGCATTCCTGCGATACATGAAGATAATCGCACGTATTTACACTTTGTTTCCGCTAACGAAACAATGTCGATGAAACATGATTATTTCATTGAATTTGGTCGGAGGTGATCAATTTTCGTTCGAAAAACATCGAAACACGTTATTTTTCAGCGAAAATCGTCGAATTGGACCAAGATTTGACTAACGTTGCCCTCAAACGATCGATTTTTACATGAAAATCGAAGGAACACGCCTTTTTACAGCGATAATCGTCGTAATGTACAAAATTCATACTTCGGGGAGGGTAAATGGCATTCCTGCAATACATGAAGATAATCGCACGTGTTTACACTTGGTTTCCGATAACGTAACAATGTCGATAAAACATCATAATTTCATTGAATTTGCTCGGAGGTGATCAATTTTCGTTCGAAAAACATCGAAACACGTTATTTTTCAGCGAAAATCGTCGAATTGGACCAAGATTTCACCAACGTTGCCCTCAAACGATCGATTTTTACATGAAAATCGAAGGAACACGCCTTTTTACAGCGAAAATCGTCGTAATGTACAAAATTCATACTTCGGGGAGGGTAAACGGCATTCCTGCGATACATGAAGATAATCGCACGAATTTACACTTTGTTTCCGCTAACGAAACAATGTCGATGAAACATGATTATTTCATTGAATTTGGTCGGAGGTGATCAATGTTCGTTCGAAAAACATCGAAACACGTTATTTTTCAGCGAAAATCGTCGAATTGGACCAAGATTTGATTAACGTTGCCCTCAAACGATCGATTTTTACATGAAAATCGAAGGAACACGCCTTTTTACAGCGAAAATCGTCGTAATGTACAAAATTCATACTTCGGGGAGGGTAAATGGCATTCCTGCGATACATGAAGATAATCGCACGTGTTTACAATTTGTTTCCGCAAACGTAACAATGTCGATGAAACATGATTATTTCATTGAATTTGCTCGGAGGTGATCAATTTTCGTTCGAAAAACATCGAAACACGTTATTTTTCAGCGAAAATCGTCGAATTGGACCAAGATTTCACCAACGTTGCCCTCAAACGATCGATTTTTACATGAAAATCGAAGGAACACGCCTTTTTACAGCGATAATCGTCGTAATGTACAAAATTCATACTTCGGGGAGGGTAAATGGCATTCCTGCGATACATGAAGATAATCGCACGTGTTTACACTTGGTTTCCGATAACGTAACAATGTCGATAAAACATCATAATTTCATTGAATTTGCTCGGAGGTGATCAATTTTCGTTCGAACAACATCGAAACACGTTATTTTTCAGCGAAAATCGTCGAATTGGACCAAGATTTCACCAACGTTGCCCTCAAACGATCGATTTTTACATGAAAATCGAAGGAACACGCCTTTTTACAGCGATAATCGTCGTAATGTACAAAATTCATACTTCGGGGAGGGTAAATGGCATTCCTGCGATACATGAAGATAATCGCACGTGTTTACACTTGGTTTCCGATAACGTAACAATGTCGATAAAACATCATAATTTCATTGAATTTGCTCGGAGGTGATCAATTTTCGTTCGAAAAACATTGAAACACGTTATTTTTCAGCGAAAATCGTCGAATTGGACCAAGATTTCACCAACGTTGCCCTCAAACGATCGATTTTTACATGAAAATCGAAGGAACACGCCTTTTTACAGCGAAAATCGTCGTAATGTACAAAATTCATACTTCGGGGAGGTCAAATGGCATTCCTGCGATACATGAAGATAATCGCACGTGTTTACACTTTGTTTCCGCTATCGTAACGATGTCGATGAAACATGATAATTTCATTGAATTTGCTCGGAGGTGATCAATTTTCGTTCGAAAAACATCGAAACACGATATTTTTCAGTGAAAATCGTAGAAATGGACCAAGATTTCACCAACGTTGCTCTCAAACGATCGATTTTTACATGAAAATCGAAGGAACGCGCCTTTTTACAGCGAAAATCGTCGTAATGTACAAAATTCATACTTCGGGGAGGTCAAATTACATTCCTGCGATACGTGAAGATAATCGCACGTGTTTACACTTTGTTTCCGCTATCGTAACGATGTCGATGAAACATGATAATTTCATTGAATTTGCTCGGAGGTGATCAATTTTCGTTCGAAAAACATCGAAACACGATATTTTTCAGTGAAAATCGTAGAAATGGACCAAGATTTCACCAACGTTGCTCTCAAACGATCGATTTTTACATGAAAATCGAAGGAACGCGCCTTTTTACAGCGAAAATCGTCGTAATGTACATAATTCATACTTCGGGGAGGGTTAATTGCATTCCTGCGATACATGAAGATAATCGTACGTATTTACACTTTGTTTCCGCTAACGTAACAATGTCGATGAAACATTAAAACTTCATTGAATTTGGTCGGTGGTGATCAATCTTCGTTCGAAAAACATCGAAACACGTTATTTTTCAGCGAAAATCGTCGAATTGGACCAAGATTTCACCAACGTTGCCCTCAAACAATCGATTTTTACATGAAAATCGAAGCAACACGCCTTTTTACAGCTAAAATCGTCGTAATGTACAAAATTCATACTTCGGGGAGAGTAAACGGCATTCCTGCGATACATGAAGATAATCGCACGTATTTACACTTTGTTTCCGCTAACGTAACAATGTCGATGAAACATGATTATTTCATTGAATTTGGTCGGAGGTGATCAATTTTCGTTCGAAAAACATCGAAACACGTTATTTTTCAGCGAAAATCGTCGAATTGGACCAAGATTTGACTAACGTTGCCCTCAAACGATCGATTTTTACATGAAAATCGAAGGAACACGCCTTTTTACAGCGAAAATCGTCGTAATGTACAAAATTCATACTTCGGGGAGGGTAAATGGCATTCCTGCGATACATGAAGATAATCGCACGTGTTTACAATTTGTTTCCGCAAACGTAACAATGTCGATGACATTAACATGATTATTTCATTGAATTTGGTCGGAGGTGATCAATTTTCGTTCGAAAAACATCGAAAAACGTTATTTTTCAGTGAAAATCGTAGAAATGGACCAAGATTTCACCAACGTTGCTCTCAAACGATCGATTTTTACATGAAAATCGAAGAAACACGCCTTTTTACAGCGAAAATCGTCGTTATGTACATAATTCATACTTCAAAACCCGCATAGCAACCACATATTAAGAATATTATATTCTTTACGATAAAGTAGGATCGAGCACATTCCTCGATCACAAGCGTGGGTCTATCGACCCCGAGCGAGCTAAACCCCGAATCGCTGACGGTGCATCACGCCACCGAGCATTCGAGAAGGAATAATTAAAAGAAGGGGTAAATTATCAATATTCTGGGGGAAATACGTAAATCATTAAAAGTAGTGACAATGCCCAAAAACGGCAGTCTGCACGAAAAAGTTAGAAGTCTTCAACTATCTAACTACGAATTGGTCTCGAGGCAAACACACCTCGACTTTGTAAAACTATCTTATTCTCAATAAACTTTATAGTATTTTTGTACAATATTGAGTTGGAGATTGACTCATTTTGGCAATTCCTCGAATTACCTGTCCTCGACAACTTGTCCCCACGTGACGAGATTCGCGGGCATAACATTGGTGGCAGCGGTGGGATTGCCACAACTCAAGAAAACCAAAGAAATCTACAAGGTGAAACGAATAACATTTCACAAAGAGCCAAAACGAGACGAAACAGATTTCACTATCTGAACAACGATCCGGACCAGGACAGCCCCACGAGCAGTCCAAGCCGACAATCCGAGAAGTTGATCATCGTTTCGTGAAGTAGCGACCAATCGACATCGCAGATTCGTCATCGAAGGAAGAGTGAAAGCCAAGCAGCCGACGGAAGAAATCTCATCACGACTGCAACATCATCATGCAGATCTACCAGACCATCGTACTGTAAGTGACGGAACAATTTTTGTAACCCACTAAAGCTAAAGCGATCGAATATATGTCCGAAGAAGAACTAATAAATCGGTTAAGATTACCGGGTGTGCGTACCCTTTCTCGATCTTTCGATTCTTTTCTTAATAAAAGATTAAAATTTGTCTCGCCGCAAGAACCATTGCAACCGGTTAAAAGAAGATTAAAATTAAGGGAATTCAAATTAGACCCAGAGTCAGGCGACGCGAGTAGTCTATCTAGCTCGTCTTCATCTCACGGAGATCTTATAACTGTAGAGACACCACCGAGGCCCAATAGACGCGCGAAACCCAAGTTCGACCCATACTCTTCAAGTTTGGTCGAGCCGGATTCCCCACAAGCTCCAGAAGCTCGAATAAATATCAAAATGCCTTTAGATGACACCCTCGGAGGTGCTGGAACTAGTGGAACACCCGGAACTCCCTCGAGGAGATTACGAGGTTCCATGTCCCTTAAAGAGGCTCGAAGCCTCATTCCACGATTCGACGGTACAAAACCTGAAGAAATTCGCGATTTAATAGATTCGTTCGGGTTAGCAAACAAACACATAGAAGAAATAGATCAACCCCTTTTGTTAGAAACTGTTTTAACAACTAAATTAGCCGGAAAAGCGCGAGAAGATGTGCGTTATAAAGATATCGAAGACTTTGAAACGTTTAAAGACATCATGACAGAACTGTACGGAGAACGTCGAACAGTAGGAGCTTTGCACATGGAAATGCATGGCTGTCGACAGAAACATAATGAAGGAGTGCAAGAATACGGTCAAAGATTAGAAGCACTCATGATGGAACTCGTAGAAGCCAGCACTCGTACGAAATCAACGATCGTAGAGAAAAAGGCTATCGAAGAATACGTCCGAGATCTAGGGTTAGCAAGTTTCGAAAGAGGTCTTAAAAAGGACTACCAGGTACTTATCAAGGCCAAGGGTTATAAAACGCTCAAGGCTGCGATAAGAGCGGCAATAGACGAAGAAAAAATCCAGCAGGGTAACGATTCAACATCGAAATCAGCAAACACGGACAAACGAAATAATTCGTGTAAAAATTGCGGAAAAGCCGGGCATTGGGCTCGAGACTGCCGGAGTACCCAGCCCTCAAACGGACGGCAACAACTTCCAACTCCCACAAGACACCTCCACTCGATTACTTGCAATTACTGCAAAAAACCGGGACATTTATATCGCGATTGTAGAAACAGGCCTGCCCAGCCAAATAACGGGCCAGGAGGCCAACGTAATAATAATTACAGGGGAAATAATCATTCCAATAGAGGAACCGGAAATTACCGAGGAAATTCCCGAGGAGGTTACAGAGGCCAACAACGAAACAATAATTGGCAACAAAAAGATAAAAAAGATGAGAAGCAACCAGGTGAAGAAAAAAATGCAAACGCAGAGAAAAAAACCGTCGGGTCATTCACTCTCAATACACTCGCGGCTGGACTGAAGACCACAACAGTCAGCAAAATTGAAGCAAAGCGAACTACAGGCTCATCCAAAAGTCTAGTAGCATACAATATAAGTGTTGTAAACCCAAGTGACACGGCAAGTGACTTTTATGTCAACTCTGCCCAAGCAAAAAATAAAGTCCTTACTTTAAAAGGAGACACAGGAGCGCAGTGCTGCCTGATAAAAAAAGGTGCAATCCATAAAGACACCGAGGCAATAGAAGAAACCGTGGA
Organism: Campoletis raptor; assembly: GCA_948107755.1. NCBI lineage: Eukaryota > Metazoa > Arthropoda > Insecta > Hymenoptera > Ichneumonidae > Campoletis > Campoletis raptor. The sequence continues at coordinate 723,252 of OX403623.1, forward strand.
ACTAAAAGGAATAGGAGGAGAAATTTTCCACGCAATATGCAAAATAAATTTGGAAATCGAAATGCCAGCGGTAAACATCCGCCACGGATTCTACGTGGTCGACGACTCAGTCCCAATAAACGTAGACGGGATTCTGGGTATGGATTTCATAAGGAAACACAAGGTCGACATCCTCAGTGGTCGTTACATCAAAATTTACGGCCACGTCGAACCATTGATAATCGGATCGGGAAAAATAAAACTACCCGCCCGTTCAGAAAACATTTTGTACGCAAAAACGCTACAAATGAAAGTAGGCTGTATAACCGCAGCAGAAATAATGCCGGGAATCACCATGGGCGAAGGAATTACCGATGAAAAAGGACTCGCACGTCCTATAATATTGAGGAACTCCACAGACCACGAGGTCGAAATAGATCGACCTACCGTGGAAATAGAGGAGATGGAACAAGAAAATGGAAATGACTCGGAAAACGGAGAAGAAATAAATACGGTAAACAAGGCAAACAAAAAGGACAGAGAAGAAAAAATCTGGGAAGAGATCGGAAATAATAATCATTTAAACAAAGAAGAACAAAAATTCCTCAGAGAATTTTTGGAAGAATATGCTGATGTTTTCCACCTCGAAGGAGAATTACTTGGAAACACCGATCTAGTGGAACACCAGATACATATGAAAGAAGGAACTGTACCTGTAAACATCAGACCGTACAGATTACCCGAGGCGCATAAATCAGAAGTGATGAAGCAAGCACAAGAAATGCTAAAAGACGGAATCATAAGACCAAGCAGAAGCCCGTGGAATGCACCGCTACTGGTCGTCCCAAAAAAGGCCGACGCAGAAGGCAACATCCGCAAAAGAGTCGTAGTGGATTTCCGAAAACTAAATGAGGTGACCGAAGGAGACTCGTATCCCCTGCCCAATATTACGGAAATATTGGACCAGTTGGGACGGGCCAAATACTTCACAACACTCGATCTTGCATCCGGTTTCCACCAAATTCCAATGGCGGAAAAGGACAAACAAAAAACCGCATTTTCAACACCAATGGGTCACTACGAATACAACAGAATGCCTTTTGGATTAAAAAACGCTCCACCGACTTTCCAAAGGTTGACGGACGCGGTCCTTGCAGGATTACAAGGACTCAAATGTTATGTGTACCTAGATGACATCGTGATACACGGATCATCATTTAAAGAACACAATGAAAGACTAAGAGAAGTTTTCGACCGACTAAGGGAAGCCAAATTAAAAGTGCAGCCGAGAAAATGTCAATTTCTACGAAAAGAAACACAATACCTAGGACACGTAATCACCGAAGTAGGAGTGAAACCAGATCCCAGTAAAATAGAGGCGATTCACAAATTCCCAACACCAAAAAACGTCAGAGATATACAATCGTTTTTAGGTCTCGCAGGTTATTACAGAAAGTTTATACAGGACTTCTCAAAATTAGCCAAACCTTTAACCGAATTAGTAAAAAAGGAGAAAAAATTCGAATGGACAGAAGGCACGCAAGCAGCGTTTGATCATCTGAAACAGACTCTAAGTACAGCACCAATCCTGCAATACCCCGATTTTACAAAACCGTTCGTCATCACAACAGACGCATCGGATAAAGCAATCGGAGCAATTTTATCTCAAGGGAAAATTGGCGAGGATCTACCAATTTGCTACGCAAGCCGAACTCTCAATAAAGCAGAGACAAACTATTCAACAACAGAAAAAGAAATGCTAGCAATTGTGTGGGCCGTCGCACAATTTCGTCCATACGTTTACGGTACGAAATTCATCATCGTTACCGACCATAAACCTCTTACTTGGCTTTTTAACGTAAAAGACCCAGGTTCAAGGTTAATGAGATGGAGAATAAAGTTGGAAGAGTACACCTACACCATTGAATACAAAGCAGGAAAGAAAAATACAAATGCAGATGCGTTAAGTAGAATGTACGCAATCATGCTGAGTCAGGCCGCAGACAGTGAGCCTGTAAAGAAAAGAGGACGGGGAAGGCCGCGCAAGGACGCGCGAGCACGGGTATCATCTCCCGTAACAGACTCCGCCTCTGAAAACATACGGTCCGGCCCTAATCATGATGGCCGACCAGAAAAACAGAGAAGAGTGGTCAAAGATAAGCCACAAGTAAAAGAAGTAGAGAAGCACACGTCTAGAAAGAGAAAGAACGAAAACAAACAAAGAAATCAAACGTCAGCAAAAGACGCAGAGAGCGCAGAGAGAGACAGCGAAGGAGCAAGCGAGAGCGAAGACGAGTCATCCGACTCCGACTCCGAGCGAGAGTGCCCGAGCGAGAGAGAGAGAAAAGCGATACTAAAGGAATACCACGACATACCTCTCGGCGGACACCCTGGAGCAAAAAGAATGACGCAAAGAATAAAAGAAAAATATAACTGGCCTGGTATGATAAAAGAAGTGAAGGAATACGTATCATCGTGCGATAAATGTCAACGCAACAAAGTCACGAGAATTAAAAATGCACCGATGATAATTACCGACACGCCAGAAAGAGCATTTGAAAAATGCGCGGTGGACATAGTAGGACCACTGCCCGAAACGGAAAAAGGAAATAAATATATTCTCACATTTCAGGACGCGTTAACCAAATATAGCGTCGCAATACCGTTAGAAAGTCAGGAAGCGAAAGAAATTGCGAAAGCCTTGACAACAGAAATAATTTGCAAATATGGAATACCCGAAAAAATTTTGTCCGATCAAGGAACCAATTTTCTAAGCGAATTATTTAAAGAGATGTGCAAGCTACTACAAATAAAAAAGATACAAACCACAGCATATCATCCTGAGTCGAATGGAGCCCTCGAAAGGTCCCATCGCACTCTTGCCGAATATCTGAAAAATTTCATTAATGAGGATCAAAGGGATTGGGACGAATGGTTACCGTACGCTATGTTTACGTACAATACAACCCCTCATACCGCAACAGGATTCTCCCCATACGAACTCGTGTACGGGAAGAAAGCTGACATACCAACAGCACTCAAGCAAGTCCCAAGAACAACTTATTCATACGACGATTACGTCGCTGAACTAAGGGAGCGATTACGAGCAACCTGGCAAGTTGCGAGAGAACAATTAATAAAGGGGAAAGAAAAGGTAAAAGAGAGAGAAGACAAAGTCGCCGGTAACACAGAGTACCGAGTTGGCGACAAAGTTCTACTGCACGATCCTACTGTGAGGCGAGGCAGATCTGCCAAGCTGACCCCAAAATGGACGGGGCCCTACACAGTTAAAAGCAAGGACTCGGCAGTAAATTATAGTATCGGCCGTGGGCGGCGGACAATCCGCGTACACGTAGAGCGATTAAAGCCCTACGTTACCCACTAACCGATACCTACCGAGGCCCCGCCGGCTGAACAGCCCGGCGCAAGGCCCACGTGTTACTCGGACCGCCATTTATACGCAGGCGTGGCCATGACAACCACACCCGCCCAACCCCGAGTTTAAAAAAAAAAATTAAATTGAATAAAATAAATTGAAATAAAAACAATAAAATAAATAAACGAAATTGAAATATAAGAATAAAATAAGTCATAATAGAAATCGATGAAAAAATGAATAATAAATAAAATGAATTATAATGAATAAAATGAATATAACAAATCAACTCTCTCGCAAGGAGGAATGAATTAATGAAATAACAAAATAAATAAAATATGGACATCAAAAATAAATAAAATAAAGACAGTAAAATGAACAAAAGAAGTTGACAATTGAAAAAAAAAAATATATATATATATATATATACCAACACCTACCATAAATACTGCAACACGGAAAACGCTGACAAAACAGCGCAGCCCAACGTCGAAAACGAAATCCACGAGAAATAAAATTGCGACGAAAGGAAGAGCAACGATGAAAAGCAAAATAAACGACGATGAAAATTAATCCAAGAGGAAACGAAAAAGTTTGGGGCCAAAAGGAGTTAGGGGAAGGAAAATAAATAAATTAGACAGAACAACAAAGTTAAAAGAAAACGTCAAAATATATTTTTACAAATTTGCCGAAATAAACATCATTTAATAATTAAATTAATTTTTTTTGACGACGCCAACGCGACGGCCCGAACAAGTCCCACCACGCGTCGAAAGAGGGATCCTCCGAGACCCCCGGGAATACGCCCATCCCGAAAAGCCGGCGTAAGCCAAACAAATCCCCTGGGACCTCATCGGGACACCAATCGTCATGCTCTAGCGAGAGAGGATCCTCCCGCCAGAGCCGGGCCAGATTCATCGCCAGGTTCCACCGCTCTGCCCGCACGGCCCGGGCAGCGGCGACAAAAGGTGCCATCCAGATCCGTCCGATCGGCCCATGATACGCCGTCCGACGAATTTTCTGAAAAAAAAAAAAAAAAAAAAAAAAACAAATTAATATTAATAATAATAATTATTAAGAAGAAAAAAACTCATAAATTCAAAAACATAATAACGAAAAGAACTCACCATAAAATAAAATTTGCCGGATCCCCAGCAGTGGGCCACCGGCCCAAACGCCACTTTCGAATTACGTTTTTCTCCAACCATGATGATTATTTCTGGAAAAGAAAACAAAATAAACAGACAAATAAGAAATAAACGAACAAATTAATAATAAATAAAAAATAAAATAATCACGACATAAAAGAGTATACACCAACTTACCTATCTTTAAACGTAAGCGACGTGTCAGGAACGATGAACACAGGATTAATAAAGTGACAGAAAAAATCACGAGATTATATAGAAAAACTAAGAAGACAGAGAGAAAATAACAGGAAAAGGACAGCTCGATACGATAAGCACTATCAAGAAAGAAACAGACAGACTCACAAGTCGAATTAGTAGCCCAGTGCACGCGCACTCGAACGGAAATCGCATCAGCGAAATCGAAGGGCACGAGCGAGAATCCCTCATGCAGTCGAAAGAGCAAAAGAATAAGAAAACCACGAGTCCCAGACAAACTTAATATCAGCAAAAATGACCCGTGAGAAAGGAAACGAGTTAGACAGACTATACATACAAAAAAAAAAAAAAAAAAAAAAAAAAAAAAAAAAAAAAAAAGAATAATATAATAACAACAAATCAATAAATAAATAAGTAAAAGAAACTAATTAAACTACACCTTTTCAGGTGCTCGTTGGTAATAGGATCATTAAAAGGAGATCCAGAAAAGCACAAAAAATTTTCAATAGAACCACTATCGAACACACCAGGAATTTATTACGAAGAAATCGGAAAACTTAAAATCATTAAAGAAGAATGGAAGTTAGCCATCAACATGGACTTAAGGCCAATACAAACAAGGGAAATACCACTACAACATTCACTTCAAGCCTTACAGAAAATATGCGAAAAAACCGAACACGACTATCTATGTCCCGCATCAAAAGAAACACTAGAACCAATGATGGAAAAATTACATCAGGAATTAGAAACGGTACAAGATCTAGTCAGTACCAAAACAATCGAAAGAAGGAAAAGAGGACTAATAAACGGGTTAGGGACCGTAATAAAAGCAATAACAGGGAATTTGGACGAAGACGACGCTCAAGAAATAGATAAAAGAATAGTCGAATTAGAAACTAGACAGGGAAAAGACGAAAAAATAATAAAAGAAAATCTGCAAATCTTAAAATCAACCGCAGATTTGTTCAGTTACAACACGAATCGGTATTTAACTAATATGGCAACACTAGAAAAAGCTGTAAACAATATAGAACACGTTATTACAGAACAGGCAACATCAACGTTAGCAAAAGAAGACATAGACGAGAAAATAAACGCAATTAGCATGACAATAACATCGCTATTAAACGATGTACGACAATTAACGAACCTTTTAGCAGAAATCCCAAAAGGAATAATAAATCCAACAATTATCTCACCACGAAAATTAAGCGAATATTTAAAAGAAGCTTTACCCCACATCCCAACAGGATTAAGTTTTCCAACAAAATTAATGCCTAGTGAAATGCAAAGATTACTAAAAACAGCAGAAATAGGCTCATACAGCAAAGAATCACGATTAGTAATCGTAATAAAAATCCCATTAATAGACAGCAACAAATTTACAATAAACAAAGTATATCCTCTACCAGTAAGAACAAATGGCAGCAAATTCCAATTTATCGAAACATCACATAAATACGTAATAATAAATCGAGACAACCGCAACTATCTCACATTAAATGAAAAAGAATTAGAAAAGTGCAAGCAAGCAGAAAGTCAATACTACTGCCAACCGAAATATGCAACGCAGACGCTACACGAAACAGCGCCTTGCGAAATTTCAATTTATTTAGGACTGAATCCAGAAAAAAATCGTTGCACACAGAAAATAGTAAAATTGGAAAAAACAATAATTATCACGTTAGAAAAAAGCGGAAGATGGTTATATGTAGCACCGACGAAAGAAACTTTAATTATTAAATGTAAAAATGAACCAAACGTATATACTACACTTTTGGACACAGGAATTTTGGCTTTAGATGGGAAATGTTCCGTCACCACCGCCGATTATCGATTAGAAACAGTAGCAGAAAATATGCAAAAAGAGTTTATAACGTTCTTACCCCAACACAATCTAACATACCAAATCGAAAAACCTATTTCAGATTTAAAACTGTTCAACTACACCATACCTCACAAAATAATAACAAATGCCTTGGAAGTTAACAATTTAGGAGAACGAATCGAAAACTTAAAAAATAAGTTGGACGACGAACCACAAATATGGTCGCAAACATTTCACACAATTGGTAACTATTCATTAAGCACGATTAGCATAATATTTTCAATCATTGTAATTTCCGCATATATTATCTACAAAAGAAAACTATGTCGTCGAACAACAAGGGTCATCAATATCGAGACACCAATTGAAATCGCACAAATACCAACCAAGCGATCCACTAAACACACAAATATAAAAGTACAATACTTACCGCGAAAAAAAACACCGAACACGGACACATTGTAAAACAAAAAAAAAAAATGTAAAACAACTTGTAAGCCAAGAGACCAAAAATATTGTCACCAAAAGGGAATATTAGCTAAAAATTAGCAATAAATCATAGATACATTGGGTTGCTATGAGTAGCCGAAACTAGGTTTCGTCTCCCTAGGGGGGGAGGATTGTTATGCCCCGCATAGCAACCACATATTAAGAATATTATATTCTTTACGATAAAGTAGGATCGAGCACATTCCTCGATCACAAGCGTGGGTCTATCGACCCCGAGCGAGCTAAACCCCGAATCGCTGACGGTGCATCACGCCACCGAGCATTCGAGAAGGAATAATTAAAAGAAGGGGTAAATCAAGAGACTCGGTAGAGTCTTGGGACAAGTACATTTGACAGCTCTGTCGTCTGCTGGCCCGAGGCTCGCCGGAGTATATTATCTCTGAATAAAGTAAAATTCGGTGGTGGGGGTAAAAACTGAAAGTCATTTTTTCGAATTACGAAGCTTAGGAAACAGATGATGACTTGAAAATGGAAATCGAGACAAATTATGAAATTGCCCTTCGATTAAGCCTTAATTGAGCACGATTGATGGCGTATTTGCTGAGAAAAAACTTTGCACAGGGTCAAGATTATGCAAAAATTCTAACACATTGAAGGAATTGGTGTGTCTGTACATGCGCGCAGACGATACAATCAAAGGCGTTTTGATGCCCATCAAAACCCATTTCCATTGAAGCCGGTCTTCGGCGACAAAAGTAACGAGTTCCCATTGGTCCTTTCCTTTGTACCCATACCACGGAAAGTTTGACGGTAGTTTTGACGCGAGACGCGTAAACAGCGTGTTTTTTGCGAACTTTTCGTAGATCCGTGTTGACAGATGGTAAGGTCGGAATAATTCACGCAAAAAAAAATATCAATTTGACCCTTTGAAACACACATTTTTCCTTACGTGCAACTAGCTCAAAACTTTGTACTCGGGGGTTTTCGGGATCGCTGATTATAAATCTGCACACAAAATTTAGAAATTCAAGATGGCGAATCCAATATGGCGGACAAGAAATGCAAAAATTGTTTGCTGATGCAAAATATGGTACTCGAGGGTTTTCGGGGTCGCTGATTATAAATCTGCGCTCAAAATTTAGAAATTCAAGATGGCGAATCCAATATGGCGAACAACAAATGCAAAAATTGTTTGATGAAAGCAAAATATGGTACCCGGGGGTTTTCGGGGTCGCTGATTACAAATCTGCGCCTAAAATTTAGAAATTCAAGATGGCGGATCCAATATGGCGAACAACAAATGCAAAAATTGTTTGATGAAAGCAAAATATGGTACTCGGGGGTTTTCGGGGTCGCTGATTACAAATCTGCACCTAAAATTTAGAAATTCGAGATGGCGGATCCAATATGGCGGACCACAAATGCAAAAATTGTTTGATGAAAGCAAAACATGGTACTCGGGGGTTTTCGGGGTCGCTGATTACAAATCTGCACCCAAAATTTCGAAATTCAAGATGACGGATACAATATGGCGGACAATAACTGCGAAAATCGTTTAAGAAAAGCGAAAGTTGGCACGCGGGGGTTTTTGGGTTCACCGATTAACAATCTGCATGCAAAATTTCGAAATTCAAAATGGCGGATTCAATATGGCGGACCATAAATTCCAAAATTTTATGATGAAAGTGAAAGGTTCAGAAAAAAGAAGTGATATCCTGGCCAAAAATCCCCTGCCCGGGGAAAAAAAACCTTGGACAAGTACATTTGTTGACCCCCGTTTCCATTTGTTTTCACAGAAAAAAACTACCCAAAAAAGTACAAAATTTTCAAAAAATTGGCAAGATCAAGAATGATTTACATTCAGCACTAAAATTTATAATATCAATAATAGGACAAGTATTTCATTGTCTCTTGAGGATGGAGTATTTAAAAAAAAGCAAAAATAAGTTCGTTATTGAAAAAAGTCACCAATGTATAAAAATAAAAATCGGTCCAAAAGAACAGAGTCCAGAAAAAAAATCAAGATAAAACAAAACGTGGAGAAAGAAATTTCAAACGAAAAAAATTAGATTGAAAAATAATTTCGGCCGTAGTACTTGGCGAGTTTTTTGCTTAGGTAGAATCACGTAATGTATTTTTCATGGTACGAACTCGCCAAGTACTACGGCCGAAATTATTTTTCAATCTAATTTTTTTCGTTTGAAATTTCTTTCTCCACGTTTTGTTTTATCTTGATTTTTTTTCTGGACTCTGTTCTTTTGGACCGATTTTTATTTTTATACATTGGTGACTTTTTTCAATAACGAACTTATTTTTGCTTTTTTTTAAATACTCCATCCTCAAGAGACAATGAAATACTTGTCCTATTATTGATATTATAAATTTTAGTGCTGAATGTAAATCATTCTTGATCTTGCCAATTTTTTGAAAATTTTGTACTTTTTTGGGTAGTTTTTTTCTGTGAAAACAAATGGAAACGGGGGTCAACAAATGTACTTGTCCAAGGTTTTTTTTCCCCGGGCAGGGGATTTTTGGCCAGGTTATCAATATTCTGGGGGAAATACGTAAATCATTAAAAGTAGTGACAATGCCCAAAAACGGCAGTCTGCACGAAAAAGTTAGAAGTCTTCAACTATCTAACTACGAATTGGTCTCGAGGCAAACACACCTCGACTTTGTAAAACTATCTTATTCTCAATAAACTTTATAGTATTTTTGTACAATATTGAGTTGGAGATTGACTCATTTTGGCAATTCCTCGAATTACCTGTCCTCGACAACTTGTCCCCACGTGACGAGATTCGCGGGCATAACACTTCGGAGAGGGTAAATGGCATTCCTGCGATACATGAAGATAATCGCACATGTTTACAATTTGTTTCGGCTAACGTAACAATGTCGATAAAACATGATAATTTCATTGAATTTGCTCAGAGGTGATCAATTTTCGTTCCAAAAACATCGAAACACTTTATTTTTCAGCGAAAATCGTCGAATTGGACCAAGATTTGACCAACGTTGCCCTCAAACGATCGAATTTTACATGAAAATCGAAGGAACACGCCTTTTTACAGCGAAAATCGTCGTAATGTACATAATTCATACTTCGGAGAGGGTAAATGGCATTCCTGCGATACATGAAGATAATCGCACGTGTTTACAATTTGTTTCGGCTAACGTAACAATGTCGATAAAACATGATAATTTCATTGAATTTGCTCAGAGGTGATCAATTTTCGTTCCAAAAACATCGAAACACGTTATTTTTCAGCGAAAATCGTCGAATTGGACCAAGATTTGACCAACGTTGCCCTCAAACGATCGAATTTTACATGAGAATCGAAGGAACACGCCTTTTTACAGCGAAAATCGTCGTAATGATCAAAATTCATACTTCGGGAAGGGTAAATGGCATTCCTGCGATACATGAAGATAATCGCACGTGTTTACAATTTGTTTCCGCAAACGTAACAATGTCGATGAAACATGATTATTTCATTGAATTTGGTCGGAGGTGATCAATTTTCGTTCGAAAAAAATCGAAACACGTTATTTTTCAGTGAAAATCGTAGAAATGGACCAAGATTTCACCAACGTTGCTCTCAAACGATCGATTTTTACATGAAAATCGAAGGAACACGCCTTTTTACAGCGAAAATCGTCATAATGTACAAATTTCATACTTCGGGGAGGGTAAATGGCATTCCTGCGATACATGAAGATAATCGCACGTGTTTACAATTGGTTTCCGTTAACGTAACGATGTCGATGAAACATGATAATTTCATTGAATTTGCTCGGAGGTGATCAATTTTCGTTCGAAAAACATCGAAACACGTTATTTTTCAGCGAAAATCGTCGAATTGGACCAAGATTTCACCAACGTTGCCCTCAAACGATCGATTTTTACATGAAAATCGATGGAACACACCTTTTTACAGCGAAAATCGTCATAATGTAGAAAATTCATACTTCGGGGAGGGTAAATGGCATTCCCGCGATACACTAAGGTAATCGCACTTGTTTACAATTTGTTTCCGCTAACGTAACAATGTCGATGAAACCTCATCATTTCATTGAATTAGGTCACAGGTGATCAATTTTCGGTCGAAAAACATCGAAACACGTTATTTTTCAGCGAAAATCGTCGAATTGGACCAAGACTTCACCAACGTTGCTCTCAAACGATCGATTTTTACATGAAAATCGAAGGAACACGCCTTTTTACAGCGAAAATCGTCGTAATGTACATAATTCATACTTCAGGGAGTGTAAATGGCATTTTCTTGCGATACATGAAGATAATTGCACGTATTTACACTTTGTTTCCGCTAACGTAACAATGTCGATGAAACATGATAATTTCATTGAATTTGCTCGGAGGTGATCAATTTTCGTTCGAAAAACATCGAAACACGTTATTTTTCAGCGAAAATCGTCGAATTGGACCAAGATTTCACCAACGTTGCCCTCAAACGATCGATTTTTACATGAAAATCGAAGGAACACACCTTTTTACAGCGAAAATTGTCATAATGTAGAAAATTCATACTTCGGGGAGGGTTAATGGCATTCCCGCGATACACTAAGGTAATCGCACTTGTTTACAATTTGTTTCCGCTAACGTAACAATGTCGATGAAACCTCATCATTTCATTGAATTTGGTCACAGGTGATCAATTTTCGGTCGAAAAACATCGAAACACGTTATTTTTCAGCGAAAATCGTCGAATTGGACCAAGACTTCACCAACGTTGCTTTCAAACGATCGATTTTTACATGAAAATCGAAGAACACACCTTTTTACAGCGAAAATCGTCATAATGTACAAAATTCATACTTCGGGGAGCGTAAATGACATTCCCGCGATACACTAAGATAATCGCACGTGTTTACAATTTGTTTCCGCAAACGTAACAATGTCGATGAAACATGATTATTTCATTGAATTTGGTCACAGGTGATCAATTTTCGTTCGAAAAACATCGAAACACGTTATATTTCAGCGAAAATCGTCGAATTGGACCAAGATTTGACTAACGTTGCCCTCAAACGATCGATTTTTACATGGAAATCGAAGGAACACGCCTTTTTACAGCGAAAATCGTCGTAATGTACAAAATTCATACTTCGGGGAGGGTAAATGACATTCCTGCGATACATGAAGATAATCGCACGTGTTTACAATTTGTTTCCGCAAACGTAACAATGTCGATGAAACATGATTATTTCATTGAATTTGCTCGGAGGTGATCAATTTTCGTTCGAAAAACATCGAAACACGTTATTTTTCAGCGAAAATCGTCGAATTGGACCAAGATTTCACCAACGTTGCCCTCAAACGATCGATTTTTACATGAAAATCGAAGGAACACGCCGTTTTACAGCGAAAATCGTCGTAATGTACAAAATTCATACTTCAGGGAGGGTAAATGGCATTTTCTTGCCATACATGAAGATAATTGCACGTGTTTACAATTTGTTTCCGCTAACGTAACAATGTCGATGAAACATGATTATATCATTGAATTTGCTCGGAAGTGATCAATTTTCGTTCGAAAAACATCGAAACACGTTATTTTTCAGTGAAAATCGTAGAAATGGACCAAGATTTCACCAACGTTGCCCTCAAACGATCGATTTTTACATGAAAATCGAAGGAACACGCCTTTTTACAGCGAAAATCGTCGCAATGTACAAAATTCATACTTCGGGGAGGTCAAATTACATTCCTGCGATACGTGAAGATAATCGCACGTGTTTACACTTTGTTTCCGCTATCGTAACGATGTCGATGAAACATGATAATTTCATTGAATTTGCTCGGAGGTGATCAATTTTCGTTCGAAAAACATCGAAACACGATATTTTTCAGTGAAAATCGTAGAAATGCACCAAGATTTCACCAGCATTGCCCTCAAACGACCGATTTTTACATGAAAATCGAAGGAACACGCCTTTTTACAGCGATAATCGTCGTAATGTACAAAATTCATACTTCGGGGAGGGTAAATGGCATTCCTGCGATACATGAAGATAATCGCACGTGTTTACACTTGGTTTCCGATAACGTAACAATGTCGATAAAACATCATAATTTCATTGAATTTGCTCGGAGGTGATCAATTTTCGTTCGAAAAACATCGAAACACGTTATTTTTCAGCGAAAATCGTCGAATTGGACCAAGATTTCACCAACGTTGCCCTCAAACGATCGATTTTTACATGAAAATCGAAGGAACACGCCTTTTTACAGCGAAAATCGTCGTAATGTACAAAATTCATACTTCGGGGAGAGTAAACGGCATTCCTGCGATACATGAAGATAATCGCACGTATTTACACTTTGTTTCCGCTAACGAAACAATGTCGATGAAACATGATTATTTCATTGAATTTGGTCGGAGGTGATCAATTTTCGTTCGAAAAACATCGAAACACGTTATTTTTCAGCGAAAATCGTCGAATTGGACCAAGATTTGACTAACGTTGCCCTCAAACGATCGATTTTTACATGAAAATCGAAGGAACACGCCTTTTTACAGCGAAAATCGTCGTAATGTACAAAATTCATACTTCGGGGAGGGTAAATGGCATTCCTGCGGTACATGAAGATAATCGCACGTGTTTACAATTTGTTTCCGCAAACGTAACAATGTCGATGAAACATGATTATTTCATTGAATTTGGTCGGAGGTGATCAATGTTCGTTCGAAAAACATCGAAACACGTTATTTTTCAGCGAAAATCGTCGAATTGGACCAAGATTTGACTAACGTTGCCCTCAAACGATCGATTTTTACATGAAAATCGAAGGAACACGCCTTTTTACAGCGAAAATCGTCGTAATGTACAAAATTCATACTTCGGGGAGGGTAAATGGCATTCCTGCGATACATGAAGATAATCGCACGTGTTTACAATTTGTTTCCGCAAACGTAACAATGTCGATGAAACATGATTATTTCATTGAATTTGCTCGGAGGTGATCAATTTTCGTTCGAAAAACATCGAAACACGTTATTTTTCAGCGAAAATCGTCGAATTGGACCAAGATTTCACCAACGTTGCCCTCAAACGATCGATTTTTACAGGAAAATCGAAGGAACACGCCTTTTTACAGCGAAAATCGTCGTAATGTACATAATTCATACTTCAGGGAGTGTAAATGGCATTTTCTTGCGATACATGAAGATAATTGCACGTATTTACACTTTGTTTCCGCTAACGTAACAATGTCGATGAAACATGATAATTTCATTGAATTTGCTCGGAGGTGATCAATTTTCGTTCGAAAAACATCGAAACACGTTATTTTTCAGCGAAAATCGTCGAATTGGACCAAGATTTCACCAACGTTGCCCTCAAACGATAGATTTTTACATGAAAATCGAAGGAACGCGCCTTTTTACAGCGAAAATCGTCGTAATGTACATAATTCATACTTCGGGGAGGGTTAATTGCATTCCTGCGATACATGAAGATAATCGTACGTATTTACACTTTGTTTCCGCTAACGTAACAATGTCGATGAAACATTAAAACTTCATTGAATTTGGTCGGTGGTGATCAATCTTCGTTCGAAAAACATCGAAACACGTTATTTTTCAGCGAAAATCGTCGAATTGGACCAAGATTTCACCAACGTTGCCCTCAAACGATCGATTTTTACATGAAAATCGAAGGAACACGCCTTTTTACAGCGAAAATCGTCGTAATGTACAAAATTCATACTTCGGGGAGGTCAAATGGCATTCCTGCGATACATGAAGGTAATCGCACGTGTTTGCACTTTGTTTCCGCTATCGTAACGATGTCGATGAAACATGATAATTTCATTGAATTTGCTCGGAGGCGATCAATTTTCGTTCGAAAAACATCGAAACACGTTATTTTTCGGTGAAAATCGTAGAAATGCACCAAGATTTCACCAGCATTGCCCTCAAACGATCGATTTTTACATGAAAATCGAAGGAACACGCCTTTTTACAGCGATAATCGTCGTAATGTACAAAATTCATACTTCGGGGAGGGTAAATGGCATTCCTGCGATACATGAAGATAATCGCACGTGTTTACACTTGGTTTCCGATAACGTAACAATGTCGATAAAACATCATAATTTCATTGAATTTGCTCGGAGGTGATCAATTTTCGTTCGAAAAACATCGAAACACGTTATTTTTCAGCAAAAATCGTCGAATTGGACCAAGATTTCACCAACGTTGCCCTCAAACGATCGATTTTTACATGAAAATCGAAGGAACACGCCTTTTTACAGCGAAAATCGTCGTAATGTACAAAATTCATACTTCGGGGAGAGTAAACGGCATTCCTGCGATACATGAAGATAATCGCACGTATTTACACTTTGTTTCCGCTAACGAAACAATGTCGATGAAACATGATTATTTCATTGAATTTGGTCGGAGGTGATCAATTTTCGTTCGAAAAACATCGAAACACGTTATTTTTCAGCGAAAATCGTCGCATTGGACCAAGATTTGACTAACGTTGCCCTCAAACGATCGATTTTTACATGAAAATCGAAGGAACACGCCTTTTTACAGCGAAAATCGTCGTAATGTACAAAATTCATACTTCGGGGAGGGTAAATGGCATTCCTGCGGTACATGAAGATAATCGCACGTGTTTACAATTTGTTTCCGCAAACGTAACAATGTCGATGACATTAACATGATTATTTCATTGAATTTGGTCGGAGGTGATCAATTTTCGTTCGAAAAACATCGAAAAACGTTATTTTTCAGTGAAAATCGTAGAAATGGACCAAGATTTCACCAACGTTGCTCTCAAACGATCGATTTTTACATGAAAATCGAAGGAACACGCCTTTTTACAGCGAAAATCGTCGTAATGTACATAATTCATACTTCAGGGAGTGTAAATGGCATTTTCTTGCGATACATGAAGATAATTGCACGTATTTACACTTTGTTTCCGCTAACGTAACAATGTCGATGAAACATGATAATTTCATTGAATTTGCTCGGAGGTGATCAATTTTCGTTCGAAAAACATCGAAACACGTTATTTTTCAGCGAAAATCGTCGAATTGGACCAAGATTTCACCAACGTTGCCCTCAAACGATCGATTTTTACATGAAAATCGAAGGAACACACCTTTTTACAGCGAAAATTGTCATAATGTAGAAAATTCATACTTCGGGGAGGGTTAATGGCATTCCCGCGATACACTAAGGTAATCGCACTTGTTTACAATTTGTTTCCGCTAACGTAACAATGTCGATGAAACCTCATCATTTCATTGAATTTGGTCACAGGTGATCAATTTTCGGTCGAAAAACATCGAAACACGTTATTTTTCAGCGAAAATCGTCGAATTGGACCAAGACTTCACCAACGTTGCTCTCAAACGATCGATTTTTACATGAAAATCGAAGAACACACCTTTTTACAGCGAAAATCGTCATAATGTACAAAATTCATACTTCGGGGAGCGTAAATGACATTCCCGCGATACACTAAGATAATCGCACGTGTTTACAATTTGTTTCCGCAAACGTAACAATGTCGATGAAACATGATTATTTCATTGAATTTGGTCACAGGTGATCAATTTTCGTTCGAAAAACATCGAAACACGTTATATTTCAGCGAAAATCGTCGAATTGGACCAAGATTTGACTAACGTTGCCCTCAAACGATCGATTTTTACATGGAAATCGAAGGAACACGCCTTTTTACAGCGAAAATCGTCGTAATGTACAAAATTCATACTTCGGGGAGGGTAAATGACATTCCTGCGATACATGAAGATAATCGCACGTGTTTACAATTTGTTTCCGCAAACGTAACAATGTCGATGAAACATGATTATTTCATTGAATTTGCTCGGAGGTGATCAATTTTCGTTCGAAAAACATCGAAACACGTTATTTTTCAGCGAAAATCGTCGAATTGGACCAAGATTTCACCAACGTTGCCCTCAAACGATCGATTTTTACATGAAAATCGAAGGAACACGCCGTTTTACAGCGAAAATCGTCGTAATGTACAAAATTCATACTTCAGGGAGGGTAAATGGCATTTTCTTGCCATACATGAAGATAATTGCACGTGTTTACAATTTGTTTCCGCTAACGTAACAATGTCGATGAAACATGATTATATCATTGAATTTGCTCGGAAGTGATCAATTTTCGTTCGAAAAACATCGAAACACGTTATTTTTCAGTGAAAATCGTAGAAATGGACCAAGATTTCACCAACGTTGCCCTCAAACGATCGATTTTTACATGAAAATCGAAGGAACACGCCTTTTTACAGCGAAAATCGTCGCAATGTACAAAATTCATACTTCGGGGAGGTCAAATTACATTCCTGCGATACGTGAAGATAATCGCACGTGTTTACACTTTGTTTCCGCTATCGTAACGATGTCGATGAAACATGATAATTTCATTGAATTTGCTCGGAGGTGATCAATTTTCGTTCGAAAAACATCGAAACACGATATTTTTCAGTGAAAATCGTAGAAATGCACCAAGATTTCACCAGCATTGCCCTCAAACGACCGATTTTTACATGAAAATCGAAGGAACACGCCTTTTTACAGCGATAATCGTCGTAATGTACAAAATTCATACTTCGGGGAGGGTAAATGGCATTCCTGCGATACATGAAGATAATCGCACGTGTTTACACTTGGTTTCCGATAACGTAACAATGTCGATAAAACATCATAATTTCATTGAATTTGCTCGGAGGTGATCAATTTTCGTTCGAAAAACATCGAAACACGTTATTTTTCAGCGAAAATCGTCGAATTGGACCAAGATTTCACCAACGTTGCCCTCAAACGATCGATTTTTACATGAAAATCGAAGGAACACGCCTTTTTACAGCGAAAATCGTCGTAATGTACAAAATTCATACTTCGGGGAGAGTAAACGGCATTCCTGCGATACATGAAGATAATCGCACGTATTTACACTTTGTTTCCGCTAACGAAACAATGTCGATGAAACATGATTATTTCATTGAATTTGGTCGGAGGTGATCAATTTTCGTTCGAAAAACATCGAAACACGTTATTTTTCAGCGAAAATCGTCGAATTGGACCAAGATTTGACTAACGTTGCCCTCAAACGATCGATTTTTACATGAAAATCGAAGGAACACGCCTTTTTACAGCGAAAATCGTCGTAATGTACAAAATTCATACTTCGGGGAGGGTAAATGGCATTCCTGCGGTACATGAAGATAATCGCACGTGTTTACAATTTGTTTCCGCAAACGTAACAATGTCGATGAAACATGATTATTTCATTGAATTTGGTCGGAGGTGATCAATGTTCGTTCGAAAAACATCGAAACACGTTATTTTTCAGCGAAAATCGTCGAATTGGACCAAGATTTGACTAACGTTGCCCTCAAACGATCGATTTTTACATGAAAATCGAAGGAACACGCCTTTTTACAGCGAAAATCGTCGTAATGTACAAAATTCATACTTCGGGGAGGGTAAATGGCATTCCTGCGATACATGAAGATAATCGCACGTGTTTACAATTTGTTTCCGCAAACGTAACAATGTCGATGAAACATGATTATTTCATTGAATTTGCTCGGAGGTGATCAATTTTCGTTCGAAAAACATCGAAACACGTTATTTTTCAGCGAAAATCGTCGAATTGGACCAAGATTTCACCAACGTTGCCCTCAAACGATCGATTTTTACAGGAAAATCGAAGGAACACGCCTTTTTACAGCGAAAATCGTCGTAATGTACATAATTCATACTTCAGGGAGTGTAAATGGCATTTTCTTGCGATACATGAAGATAATTGCACGTATTTACACTTTGTTTCCGCTAACGTAACAATGTCGATGAAACATGATAATTTCATTGAATTTGCTCGGAGGTGATCAATTTTCGTTCGAAAAACATCGAAACACGTTATTTTTCAGCGAAAATCGTCGAATTGGACCAAGATTTCACCAACGTTGCCCTCAAACGATAGATTTTTACATGAAAATCGAAGGAACGCGCCTTTTTACAGCGAAAATCGTCGTAATGTACATAATTCATACTTCGGGGAGGGTTAATTGCATTCCTGCGATACATGAAGATAATCGTACGTATTTACACTTTGTTTCCGCTAACGTAACAATGTCGATGAAACATTAAAACTTCATTGAATTTGGTCGGTGGTGATCAATCTTCGTTCGAAAAACATCGAAACACGTTATTTTTCAGCGAAAATCGTCGAATTGGACCAAGATTTCACCAACGTTGCCCTCAAACGATCGATTTTTACATGAAAATCGAAGGAACACGCCTTTTTACAGCGAAAATCGTCGTAATGTACAAAATTCATACTTCGGGGAGGTCAAATGGCATTCCTGCGATACATGAAGGTAATCGCACGTGTTTGCACTTTGTTTCCGCTATCGTAACGATGTCGATGAAACATGATAATTTCATTGAATTTGCTCGGAGGCGATCAATTTTCGTTCGAAAAACATCGAAACACGTTATTTTTCGGTGAAAATCGTAGAAATGCACCAAGATTTCACCAGCATTGCCCTCAAACGATCGATTTTTACATGAAAATCGAAGGAACACGCCTTTTTACAGCGATAATCGTCGTAATGTACAAAATTCATACTTCGGGGAGGGTAAATGGCATTCCTGCGATACATGAAGATAATCGCACGTGTTTACACTTGGTTTCCGATAACGTAACAATGTCGATAAAACATCATAATTTCATTGAATTTGCTCGGAGGTGATCAATTTTCGTTCGAAAAACATCGAAACACGTTATTTTTCAGCAAAAATCGTCGAGTTGGACCAAGATTTCACCAACGTTGCCCTCAAACGATCGATTTTTACATGAAAATCGAAGGAACACGCCTTTTTACAGCGAAAATCGTCGTAATGTACAAAATTCATACTTCGGGGAGAGTAAACGGCATTCCTGCGATACATGAAGATAATCGCACGTATTTACACTTTGTTTCCGCTAACGAAACAATGTCGATGAAACATGATTATTTCATTGAATTTGGTCGGAGGTGATCAATTTTCGTTCGAAAAACATCGAAACACGTTATTTTTCAGCGAAAATCGTCGCATTGGACCAAGATTTGACTAACGTTGCCCTCAAACGATCGATTTTTACATGAAAATCGAAGGAACACGCCTTTTTACAGCGAAAATCGTCGTAATGTACAAAATTCATACTTCGGGGAGGGTAAATGGCATTCCTGCGGTACATGAAGATAATCGCACGTGTTTACAATTTGTTTCCGCAAACGTAACAATGTCGATGACATTAACATGATTATTTCATTGAATTTGGTCGGAGGTGATCAATTTTCGTTCGAAAAACATCGAAAAACGTTATTTTTCAGTGAAAATCGTAGAAATGGACCAAGATTTCACCAACGTTGCTCTCAAACGATCGATTTTTACATGAAAATCGAAGGAACACGCCTTTTTACAGCGAAAATCGTCGTTATGTACATAATTCATACTTCGGAGAGGGTAAATGGCATTCCTGCGATACATGAAGATAATCGCACGTGTTTACACTTTGTTTCCGCTAACGTAACAATGTCGATGAAACATTAAAACTTCATTGAATTTGGTCGGTGGTGATCAATTTTCGTTCGAAAAACATCGAAACACGTTATTTTTCAGCGAAAATTGTCGAATTGGACCAAGATTTCACCAACGTTGCCCTCAAACGATCGATTTTTACATGAAAATCGAAGGAACACGCCTTTTTACAGCGAAAATCGTCGCAATGTACAAAATTCATACTGCGGGGAAGGTAAATTCGATTCCTGCGATACATGAAGATAATCGCACGTGTTTACAATTGGTTTCCGTTAACGTAACGATGTCGATGAAACATGATAATTTCATTGAATTTGGTCGGAGGTGA
The DNA here is from genome assembly GCA_948107755.1 of Campoletis raptor. Classification (NCBI taxonomy): domain Eukaryota; kingdom Metazoa; phylum Arthropoda; class Insecta; order Hymenoptera; family Ichneumonidae; genus Campoletis; species Campoletis raptor. The sequence continues at coordinate 744,174 of OX403623.1, forward strand.
TGAATTTTCGTTCGAAAAACATCGAAAAACGTTATTTTTCAGTGAAAATCGTAGAAATGGACCAAGATTTCACCAACGTTGCTCTCAAACGATCGATTTTTACATGAAAATCGAAGAAACACGCCTTTTTACAGCGAAAATCGTCGTTATGTACATAATTCATACTTCGGAGAGGGTAAATGGCATTCCTGCGATACATGAAGATAATCGCACGTGTTTACAATTTGTTTCGGCTAACGTAACAATGTCGATAAAACATGATAATTTCATTGAATTTGCTCAGAGGTGATCAATTTTCGTTCCAAAAACATCGAAACACGTTATTTTTCAGCGAAAATCGTCGAATTGGACCAAGATTTGACCAACGTTGCCCTCAAACGATCAAATTTTACATGAAAATCGAAGGAACACGCCTTTTTACAGCGAAAATCGTCGTAATGTACATAATTCATACTTCGGAGAGGGTAAATGGCATTCCTGCGATACATGAAGATAATCGCACGTGTTTACAATTTGTTTCGGCTAACGTAACAATGTCGATAAAACATGATAATTTCATTGAATTTGCTCAGAGGTGATCAATTTTCGTTCCAAAAACATCGAAACACGTTATTTTTCAGCGAAAATCGTCGAATTGGACCAAGATTTGACCAACGTTGCCCTCAAACGATCGAATTTTACATGAAAATCGAAGGAACACGCCTTTTTACAGCGAAAATCGTCGTAATGATCAAAATTCATACTTCGGGAAGGGTAAATGGCATTCCTGCGATACATGAAGATAATCGCACGTGTTTACAATTTGTTTCCGCAAACGTAACAATGTCGATGAAACATGATTATTTCATTGAATTTGGTCGGAGGTGATCAATTTTCGTTCGAAAAAAATCGAAACACGTTATTTTTCAGTGAAAATCGTAGAAATGGACCAAGATTTCACCAACGTTGCTCTCAAACGATCGATTTTTAAATGAAAATCGAAGGAACACGCCTTTTTACAGCGAAAATCGTCATAATGTACAAATTTCATACTTCGGGGAGGGTAAATGGCATTCCTGCGATACATGAAGATAATCGCACGTGTTTACAATTGGTTTCCGTTAACGTAACGATGTCGATGAAACATGATAATTTCATTGAATTTGCTCGGAGGTGATCAATTTTCGTTCGAAAAACATCGAAACACGTTATTTTTCAGCGAAAATCGTCGAATTGGACCAAGATTTCACCAACGTTGCCCTCAAACGATCGATTTTTACATGAAAATCGATGGAACACACCTTTTTACAGCGAAAATCGTCATAATGTAGAAAATTCATACTTCGGGGAGGGTAAATGGCATTCCCGCGATACACTAAGGTAATCGCACTTGTTTACAATTTGTTTCCGCTAACGTAACAATGTCGATGAAACCTCATCATTTCATTGAATTTGGTCACAGGTGATCAATTTTCGGTCGAAAAACATCGAAACACGTCATTTTTCAGCGAAAATCGTCGAATTGGACCAAGACTTCACCAACGTTGCTCTCAAACGATCGATTTTTACATGAAAATCGAAGGAACACGCCTTTTTACAGCGAAAATCGTCGTAATGTACATAATTCATACTTCAGGGAGTGTAAATAGCATTTTCTTGCGATACATGAAGATAATTGCACGTATTTACACTTTGTTTCCGCTAACGTAACAATGTCGATGAAACATGATAATTTCATTGAATTTGCTCAGAGGTGATCAATTTTCGTTCGAAAAACATCGAAACACGTTATTTTTCAGCGAAAATCGTCGAATTGGACCAAGATTTCACCAACGTTGCCCTCAAACGATCGATTTTTACATGAAAATCGAAGGAACACACCTTTTTACAGCGAAAATTGTCATAATGTAGAAAATTCATACTTCGGGGAGGGTTAATGGCATTCCCGCGATACACTAAGGTAATCGCACTTGTTTACAATTTGTTTCCGCTAACGTAACAATGTCGATGAAACCTCATCATTTCATTGAATTTGGTCACAGGTGATCAATTTTCGTTCGAAAAACATCGAAACACGTTATATTTCAGCGAAAATCGTCGAATTGGACCAAGATTTCATCAGCATTGCCATCAAACGATCGATTTTTACATGAAAATCGAAGGAACACGCCTATTTACAGCGATAATCGTCGTAATGTACAAAATTCATACTTCGGGGAGGGTAAATGGCATTCCTGCGATACATGAAGATAATCGCACGTGTTTACAATTTGTTTCCGCAAACGTAACAATGTCGATGAAACATGATTATTTCATTGAATTTGGTCGGATGTGATCAATATTCGTTCGAAAAACATCGAAACACGTTATTTTTCACTGAAAATCGTCGAATTGGACCAAGATTTGACCAACGTTGCCCTCAAACGATCGATTTTTACATGAAAATCGAAGGAACACGCCTTTTTACAGCGAAAATCGTCATAATGTACAAATTTCATACTTCGGGGAGGGTAAATGGCATTCCTGCGATACATGAAGATAATCGCACGTGTTTTCAATTTGTTTCCGCTAACGTAACAATGTCGATGAAACATGATTATTTCATTGAATTTGGTCGAAGGTGATCAATTTTCGTTCGAAAAACATCGAAACACGTTATTTTTCCGCGAAAATCGTCGAATTGGACCAAGATTTCACCAACGTTGCCCTCAAACGATCGATTTTTACATGAAAATCGAAGGAACACGCCGTTTTACAGCGAAAATCGTCGTAATATACAAAATTCATACTTCAGGGAGGGTAAATGGCATTTTCTTGCCATACATGAAGATAATTGCACGTGTTTACAATTTGTTTTCGCTAACGTAACAATGTCGATGAAACATGATTATATCATTGAATTTGCTCGGAAGTGATCAATTTTCGTTCGAAAAACATCGAAACACGTTATTTTTCAGTGAAAATCGTAGAAATGGACCAAGATTTCACCAACGTTGCCCTCAAACGATCGATTTTTACATGAAAATCGAAGGAACACGCCTTTTTACAGCGAAAATCGTCGTAATGTACAAAATTCATACTTCGGCGAGGTCAAATTACATTCCTGCGATACGTGAAGATAATCGCACGTGTTTACACTTTGTTTCCGCTATCGTAACGATGTCGATGAAACATGATAATTTCATTGAATTTGCTCGGAGGTGATCAATTTTCGTTCGAAAAACATCGAAACACGTTATTTTTCAGCGAAAATCGTCGAATTGGACCAAGATTTCACCAACGTTGCCCTCAAACGATCGATTTTTACATGAAAATCGAAGGAACACACCTTTTTACAGCGAAAATTGTCATAATGTAGAAAATTCATACTTCGGGGAGGGTTAATGGCATTCCCGCGATACACTAAGGTAATCGCACTTGTTTACAATTTGTTTCCGCTAACGTAACAATGTCGATGAAACCTCATCATTTCATTGAATTTGGTCACAGGTGATCAATTTTCGTTCGAAAAACATCGAAACACGTTATATTTCAGCGAAAATCGTCGAATTGGACCAAGATTTCATCAGCATTGCCATCAAACGATCGATTTTTACATGAAAATCGAAGGAACACGCCTATTTACAGCGATAATCGTCATAATGTACAAATTTCATACTTCGGGGAGGGTAAATGGCATTCCTGCGATACATGAAGATAATCGCACGTGTTTTCAATTTGTTTCCGCTAACGTAACAATGTCGATGAAACATGATTATTTCATTGAATTTGGTCGAAGGTGATCAATTTTCGTTCGAAAAACATCGAAACACGTTATTTTTCCGCGAAAATCGTCGAATTGGACCAAGATTTCACCAACGTTGCCCTCAAACGATCGATTTTTACATGAAAATCGAAGGAACACGCCGTTTTACAGCGAAAATCGTCGTAATATACAAAATTCATACTTCAGGGAGGGTAAATGGCATTTTCTTGCCATACATGAAGATAATTGCACGTGTTTACAATTTGTTTTCGCTAACGTAACAATGTCGATGAAACATGATTATATCATTGAATTTGCTCGGAAGTGATCAATTTTCGTTCGAAAAACATCGAAACACGTTATTTTTCAGTGAAAATCGTAGAAATGGACCAAGATTTCACCAACGTTGCCCTCAAACGATCGATTTTTACATGAAAATCGAAGGAACACGCCTTTTTACAGCGAAAATCGTCGTAATGTACAAAATTCATACTTCGGCGAGGTCAAATTACATTCCTGCGATACGTGAAGATAATCGCACGTGTTTACACTTTGTTTCCGCTATCGTAACGATGTCGATGAAACATGATAATTTCATTGAATTTGCTCGGAGGTGATCAATTTTCGTTCGAAAAACATCGAAACACGATATTTTTCAGTGAAAATCGTAGAAATGGACCAAGATTTCACCAACGTTGCTCTCAAACGATCGATTTTTACATGAAAATCGAAGGAACGCGCCTTTTTACAGCGAAAATCGTCGTAATGTACATAATTCATACTTCGGGGAGGGTTAATTGCATTCCTGCGATACATGAAGATAATCGTACGTATTTACACTTTGTTTCCGCTAACGTAACAATGTCGATGAAACATTAAAACTTCATTGAATTTGGTCGGTGGTGATCAATCTTCGTTCGAAAAACATCGAAACACGTTATTTTTCAGCGAAAATCGTCGAATTGGACCAAGATTTCACCAACGTTGCCCTCAAACGATCGATTTTTACATGAAAATCGAAGGAACACGCCTTTTTACAGCGAAAATCGTCGTAATGTACAAAATTCATACTTCGGGGAGGTCAAATGGCATTCCTGCGATACATGAAGATAATCGCACGTGTTTACACTTTGTTTCCGCTATCGTAACGATGTCGATGAAACATGATAATTTCATTGAATTTGCTCGGAGGTGATCAATTTTCGTTCGAAAAACATCGAAACACGTTATTTTTCGGTGAAAATCGTAGAAATGCACCAAGATATCACCAGCATTGCCCTCAAACGATCGATTTTTACATGAAAATCGAAGGAACACGCCTTTTTACAGCGATAATCGTCGTAATGTACAAAATTCATACTTCGGGGAGGGTAAATGGCATTCCTGCGATACATGAAGATAATCGCACGTGTTTACACTTGGTTTCCGATAACGTAACAATGTCGATAAAACATCATAATTTCATTGAATTTGCTCGGAGGTGATCAATTTTCGTTCGAAAAACATCGAAACACGTTATTTTTCAGCGAAAATCGTCGAATTGGACCAAGATTTCACCAACGTTGCCCTCAAACGATCGATTTTTACATGAAAATCGAAGGAACACGCCTTTTTACAGCGAAAATCGTCGTAATGTACAAAATTCATACTTCGGGGAGAGTAAACGGCATTCCTGCGATACATGAAGATAATCGCACGTATTTACACTTTGTTTCCGCTAACGAAACAATGTCGATGAAACATGATTATTTCATTGAATTTGGTCGGAGGTGATCAATTTTCGTTCGAAAAACATCGAAACACGTTATTTTTCAGCGAAAATCGTCGAATTGGACCAAGATTTGACTAACGTTGCCCTCAAACGATCGATTTTTACATGAAAATCGAAGGAACACGCCTTTTTACAGCGAAAATCGTCGTAATGTACAAAATTCATACTTCGGGGAGGGTAAATGGCATTCCTGCGGTACATGAAGATAATCGCACGTGTTTACACTTGGTTTCCGATAACGTAACAATGTCGATAAAACATCATAATTTCATTGAATTTGCTCGGAGGTGATCAATTTTCGTTCGAAAAACATCGAAACACGTTATTTTTCAGCGAAAATCGTCGAATTGGACCAAGATTTCACCAACGTTGCCCTCAAACGATCGATTTTTACATGAAAATCGAAGGAACACGCCTTTTTACAGCGAAAATCGTCGTAATGTACAAAATTCATACTTCGGGGAGAGTAAACGGCATTCCTGCGATACATGAAGATAATCGCACGTATTTACACTTTGTTTCCGCTAACGAAACAATGTCGATGAAACATGATTATTTCATTGAATTTGGTCGGAGGTGATCAATTTTCGTTCGAAAAACATCGAAACACGTTATTTTTCAGCGAAAATCGTCGAATTGGACCAAGATTTGACTAACGTTGCCCTCAAACGATCGATTTTTACATGAAAATCGAAGGAACACGCCTTTTTACAGCGAAAATCGTCGTAATGTACAAAATTCATACTTCGGGGAGGGTAAATGGCATTCCTGCGGTACATGAAGATAATCGCACGTGTTTACACTTGGTTTCCGATAACGTAACAATGTCGATAAAACATCATAATTTCATTGAATTTGCTCGGAGGTGATCAATTTTCGTTCGAAAAACATCGAAACACGTTATTTTTCAGCGAAAATCGTCGAATTGGACCAAGATTTCACCAACGTTGCCCTCAAACGATCGATTTTTACATGAAAATCGAAGGAACACGCCTTTTTACAGCGAAAATCGTCGTAATGTACAAAATTCATACTTCGGGGAGAGTAAACGGCATTCCTGCGATACATGAAGATAATCGCACGTGTTTACACTTGGTTTCCGATAACGTAACAATGTCGATAAAACATCATAATTTCATTGAATTTGCTCGGAGGTGATCAATTTTCGTTCGAACAACATCGAAACACGTTATTTTTCAGCGAAAATCGTCGAATTGGACCAAGATTTCACCAACGTTGCCCTCAAACGATCGATTTTTACATGAAAATCGAAGGAACACGCCTTTTTACAGCGATAATCGTCGTAATGTACAAAATTCATACTTCGGGGAGGGTAAATGGCATTCCTGCGATACATGAAGATAATCGCACGTGTTTACACTTGGTTTCCGATAACGTAACAATGTCGATAAAACATCATAATTTCATTGAATTTGCTCGGAGGTGATCAATTTTCGTTCGAACAACATCGAAACACGTTATTTTTCAGCGAAAATCGTCGAATTGGACCAAGATTTCACCAACGTTGCCCTCAAACGATCGATTTTTACATGAAAATCGAAGGAACACGCCTTTTTACAGCGAAAATCGTCGTAATGTACAAAATTCATACTTCGGGGAGAGTAAACGGCATTCCTGCGATACATGAAGATAATCGCACGTATTTACACTTTGTTTCCGCTAACGAAACAATGTCGATGAAACATGATTATTTCATTGAATTTGGTCGGAGGTGATCAATTTTCGTTCGAAAAACATCGAAACACGTTATTTTTCAGCGAAAATCGTCGAATTGGACCAAGATTTGACTAACGTTGCCCTCAAACGATCGATTTTTACATGAAAATCGAAGGAACACGCCTTTTTACAGCGAAAATCGTCGTAATGTACAAAATTCATACTTCGGGGAGGGTAAATGGCATTCCTGCGGTACATGAAGATAATCGCACGTGTTTACACTTGGTTTCCGATAACGTAACAATGTCGATAAAACATCATAATTTCATTGAATTTGCTCGGAGGTGATCAATTTTCGTTCGAAAAACATCGAAACACGTTATTTTTCAGCGAAAATCGTCGAATTGGACCAAGATTTCACCAACGTTGCCCTCAAACGATCGATTTTTACATGAAAATCGAAGGAACACGCCTTTTTACAGCGAAAATCGTCGTAATGTACAAAATTCATACTTCGGGGAGAGTAAACGGCATTCCTGCGATACATGAAGATAATCGCACGTGTTTACACTTGGTTTCCGATAACGTAACAATGTCGATAAAACATCATAATTTCATTGAATTTGCTCGGAGGTGATCAATTTTCGTTCGAACAACATCGAAACACGTTATTTTTCAGCGAAAATCGTCGAATTGGACCAAGATTTCACCAACGTTGCCCTCAAACGATCGATTTTTACATGAAAATCGAAGGAACACGCCTTTTTACAGCGATAATCGTCGTAATGTACAAAATTCATACTTCGGGGAGGGTAAATGGCATTCCTGCGATACATGAAGATAATCGCACGTGTTTACACTTGGTTTCCGATAACGTAACAATGTCGATAAAACATCATAATTTCATTGAATTTGCTCGGAGGTGATCAATTTTCGTTCGAACAACATCGAAACACGTTATTTTTCAGCGAAAATCGTCGAATTGGACCAAGATTTCACCAACGTTGCCCTCAAACGATCGATTTTTACATGAAAATCGAAGGAACACGCCTTTTTACAGCGATAATCGTCGTAATGTACAAAATTCATACTTCGGGGAGGGTAAATGGCATTCCTGCGATACATGAAGATAATCGCACGTGTTTACACTTGGTTTCCGATAACGTAACAATGTCGATAAAACATGATAATTTCATTGAATTTGCTCAGAGGTGATCAATTTTCGTTCCAAAAACATCGAAACACGTTATTTTTCAGCGAAAATCGTCGAATTGGACCAAGATTTGACCAACGTTGCCCTCAAACGATCGATTTTTACATGAAAATCGAAGGAACGCGCCTTTTTACAGCGAAAATCGTCGTAATGTACATAATTCATACTTCGGGGAGGGTTAATTGCATTCCTGCGATACATGAAGATAATCGTACGTATTTACACTTTGTTTCCGCTAACGTAACAATGTCGATGAAACATTAAAACTTCATTGAATTTGGTCGGTGGTGATCAATCTTCGTTCGAAAAACATCGAAACACGTTATTTTTCAGCGAAAATCATCGAATTGGACCAAGATTTCACCAACGTTGCCCTCAAACGATCGATTTTTACATGAAAATCGAAGGAACACGCCTTTTTACAGCGATAATCGTCGTAATGTACAAAATTCATACTTCGGGGAGGGTAAATGGCATTCCTGCGATACATGAAGATAATCGCACGTGTTTACACTTGGTTTCCGATAACGTAACAATGTCGATAAAACATCATAATTTCATTGAATTTGCTCGGAGGTGATCAATTTTCGTTCGAAAAACATCGATACACGTTATTTTTCAGCGAAAATGGTCGAATTGGACCAAGATTTCACCAACGTTGCCCTCAAACGATCGATTTTTACATGAAAATCGAAGGAACACGCCTTTTTACAGCAAAAATCTACGTAATGTACATAATTCATACTTCAGGGAGTGTAAATGGCATTTCCTTACGATACATGAAGATAATTGCACGTATTTACACTTTGTTTCCGCTAACGTAACAATGTCGATGAAACATTAAAACTTCATTGAATTTGCTCGGAGGTGATCAATTTTCGTTCGAAAAACATCGAAACGCGTTATTTTTCAGCGAAAATCGTCGAATTGGACCAAGATTTCACCAACGTTGCCCTCAAACGATCAATTTTTACATGAAAATCGAAGGAACACACCTTTTTACAGCGGAAATCGTCATAATGTAGAAAATTCATACTTCAGGGAGGGTAAATGGCATTTTCTTGCGATACATGAAGATAATTGCACGTATTCACACTTTGTTTCCGCTAACGTAACAATGTCGATGAAACATTAAAACTTCATTGAATTTGGTCGGTGGTGATCAATTTTCGTTCGAAAAACACGAAACACGTTATTTTTCAGCGAAAATCGTCGAATTGGACCAAGATTTGACTAACGTTGCCCTCAAACGATCGATTTTTACATGAAAATCGAAGGAACACGCCTTTTTACAGCGAAAATCGTCGTAATGTACAAAATTCATACTTCGGGGAGGGTAAATGGCATTCCTGCGATACATGAAGATAATCGCACGTGTTTACAATTTGTTTCCGCAAACGTAACAATGTCGATGACATTAACATGATTATTTCATTGAATTTGGTCGGAGGTGATCAATTTTCGTTCGAAAAACATCGAAAAACGTTATTTTTCAGTGAAAATCGTAGAAATGGACCAAGATTTCACCAACGTTGCTCTCAAACGATCGATTTTTACATGAAAATCGAAGAAACACGCCTTTTTACAGCGAAAATCGTCGTTATGTACAAAATTCATACTTCGGGGAGGGTAAATGGCATTCCTGCGATACATGAAGATAATCGCACGTGTTTACAATTTGTTTCCGCAAACGTAACAATGTCGATGAAACATGATTATTTCATTGAATTTGCTCGGAGGTGATCAATTTTCGTTCGAAAAACATCGAAACACGTTATTTTTCCGCGAAAATCGTCGAATTGGACCAAGATTTCACCAACGTTGCCCTCAAACGATCGATTTTTACATGAAAATCGAAGGAACACGCCGTTTTACAGCGAAAATCGTCGTAATGTACAAAATTCATACTTCAGGGAGGGTAAATGGCATTTTCTTGCCATACATGAAGATAATTGCACGTCTTTACAATTTGTTTCCGCTAACGTAACAATGTCGATGAAACATGATTATATCATTGAATTTGCTCGGAAGTGATCAATTTTCGTTCGAAAAACATCGAAACACGTTATTTTTCAGTGAAAATCGTAGAAATGGACCAAGATTTCACCAACGTTGCCCTCAAACGATCGATTTTTACATGAAAATCGAAGGAACACGCCTTTTTACAGCGAAAATCGTCGTAATGTACAAAATTCATACTTCGGGGAGGGTAAATGGCATTCCTGCGATACATGAAGATAATCGCACGTGTTTACAATTTGTTTCCGCAAACGTAACAATGTCGATGAAACATGATTATTTCATTGAATTTGCTCGGAGGTGATCAATTTTCGTTCGAAAAACATCGAAACACGTTATTTTTCAGCGAAAATCGTCGAATTGGACCAAGATTTCACCAACGTTGCCCTCAAACGATCGATTTTTACATGAAAATCGAAGGAACACGCCTTTTTACAGCGAAAATCGTCGTAATGTACATAATTCATACTTCAGGGAGTGTAAATGGCATTTTCTTGCGATACATGAAGATAATTGCACGTATTTACGCTTTGTTTCCGCTAACGTAACAATGTCGATGAAACATGATAATTTCATTGAATTTGCTCGGAGGTGATCAATTTTCGTTCGAAAAACATCGAAACACGATATTTTTCAGTGAAAATCGTAGAAATGGACCAAGATTTCACCAACGTTGCTCTCAAACGATCGATTTTTACATGAAAATCGAAGGAACGCGCCTTTTTACAGCGAAAATCGTCGTAATGTACATAATTCATACTTCGGGGAGGGTTAATTGCATTCCTGCGATACATGAAGATAATCGTACGTATTTACACTTTGTTTCCGCTAACGTAACAATGTCGATGAAACATTAAAACTTCATTGAATTTGGTCGGTGGTGATCAATCTTCGTTCGAATAACATCGAAACACGTTATTTTTCAGCGAAAATCGTCGAATTGGACCAAGATTTCACCAACGTTGCCCTCAAACGATCGATTTTTACATGAAAATCGAAGGAACACGCCTTTTTACAGCGAAAATCGTCGCAATGTACAAAATTCATACTGCGGGGAAGGTAAATTCGATTCCTGCGATACATGAAGATAATCGCACGTGTTTACAATTGGTTTCCGTTAACGTAACGATGTCGATGAAACATGATAATTTCATTGAATTTGGTCGGAGGTGATGAATTTTCGTTCGAAAAACATCGAAAAACGTTATTTTTCAGTGAAAATCGTAGAAATGGACCAAGATTTCACCAACGTTGCTCTCAAACGATCGATTTTTACATGAAAATCGAAGAAACACGCCTTTTTACAGCGAAAATCGTCGTTATGTACATAATTCATACTTCGGAGAGGGTAAATGGCATTCCTGCGATACATGAAGATAATCGCACGTGTTTACAATTTGTTTCGGCTAACGTAACAATGTCGATAAAACATGATAATTTCATTGAATTTGCTCAGAGGTGATCAATTTTCGTTCCAAAAACATCGAAACACGTTATTTTTCAGCGAAAATCGTCGAATTGGACCAAGATTTGACCAACGTTGCCCTCAAACGATCAAATTTTACATGAAAATCGAAGGAACACGCCTTTTTACAGCGAAAATCGTCGTAATGTACATAATTCATACTTCGGAGAGGGTAAATGGCATTCCTGCGATACATGAAGATAATCGCACGTGTTTACAATTTGTTTCGGCTAACGTAACAATGTCGATAAAACATGATAATTTCATTGAATTTGCTCAGAGGTGATCAATTTTCGTTCCAAAAACATCGAAACACGTTATTTTTCAGCGAAAATCGTCGAATTGGACCAAGATTTGACCAACGTTGCCCTCAAACGATCGAATTTTACATGAAAATCGAAGGAACACGCCTTTTTACAGCGAAAATCGTCGTAATGATCAAAATTCATACTTCGGGAAGGGTAAATGGCATTCCTGCGATACATGAAGATAATCGCACGTGTTTACAATTTGTTTCCGCAAACGTAACAATGTCGATGAAACATGATTATTTCATTGAATTTGGTCGGAGGTGATCAATTTTCGTTCGAAAAAAATCGAAACACGTTATTTTTCAGTGAAAATCGTAGAAATGGACCAAGATTTCACCAACGTTGCTCTCAAACGATCGATTTTTAAATGAAAATCGAAGGAACACGCCTTTTTACAGCGAAAATCGTCATAATGTACAAATTTCATACTTCGGGGAGGGTAAATGGCATTCCTGCGATACATGAAGATAATCGCACGTGTTTACAATTGGTTTCCGTTAACGTAACGATGTCGATGAAACATGATAATTTCATTGAATTTGCTCGGAGGTGATCAATTTTCGTTCGAAAAACATCGAAACACGTTATTTTTCAGCGAAAATCGTCGAATTGGACCAAGATTTCACCAACGTTGCCCTCAAACGATCGATTTTTACATGAAAATCGATGGAACACACCTTTTTACAGCGAAAATCGTCATAATGTAGAAAATTCATACTTCGGGGAGGGTAAATGGCATTCCCGCGATACACTAAGGTAATCGCACTTGTTTACAATTTGTTTCCGCTAACGTAACAATGTCGATGAAACCTCATCATTTCATTGAATTTGGTCACAGGTGATCAATTTTCGGTCGAAAAACATCGAAACACGTCATTTTTCAGCGAAAATCGTCGAATTGGACCAAGACTTCACCAACGTTGCTCTCAAACGATCGATTTTTACATGAAAATCGAAGGAACACGCCTTTTTACAGCGAAAATCGTCGTAATGTACATAATTCATACTTCAGGGAGTGTAAATAGCATTTTCTTGCGATACATGAAGATAATTGCACGTATTTACACTTTGTTTCCGCTAACGTAACAATGTCGATGAAACATGATAATTTCATTGAATTTGCTCAGAGGTGATCAATTTTCGTTCGAAAAACATCGAAACACGTTATTTTTCAGCGAAAATCGTCGAATTGGACCAAGATTTCACCAACGTTGCCCTCAAACGATCGATTTTTACATGAAAATCGAAGGAACACACCTTTTTACAGCGAAAATTGTCATAATGTAGAAAATTCATACTTCGGGGAGGGTTAATGGCATTCCCGCGATACACTAAGGTAATCGCACTTGTTTACAATTTGTTTCCGCTAACGTAACAATGTCGATGAAACCTCATCATTTCATTGAATTTGGTCACAGGTGATCAATTTTCGTTCGAAAAACATCGAAACACGTTATATTTCAGCGAAAATCGTCGAATTGGACCAAGATTTCATCAGCATTGCCATCAAACGATCGATTTTTACATGAAAATCGAAGGAACACGCCTATTTACAGCGATAATCGTCGTAATGTACAAAATTCATACTTCGGGGAGGGTAAATGGCATTCCTGCGATACATGAAGATAATCGCACGTGTTTACAATTTGTTTCCGCAAACGTAACAATGTCGATGAAACATGATTATTTCATTGAATTTGGTCGGATGTGATCAATATTCGTTCGAAAAACATCGAAACACGTTATTTTTCACTGAAAATCGTCGAATTGGACCAAGATTTGACCAACGTTGCCCTCAAACGATCGATTTTTACATGAAAATCGAAGGAACACGCCTTTTTACAGCGAAAATCGTCATAATGTACAAATTTCATACTTCGGGGAGGGTAAATGGCATTCCTGCGATACATGAAGATAATCGCACGTGTTTTCAATTTGTTTCCGCTAACGTAACAATGTCGATGAAACATGATTATTTCATTGAATTTGGTCGAAGGTGATCAATTTTCGTTCGAAAAACATCGAAACACGTTATTTTTCCGCGAAAATCGTCGAATTGGACCAAGATTTCACCAACGTTGCCCTCAAACGATCGATTTTTACATGAAAATCGAAGGAACACGCCGTTTTACAGCGAAAATCGTCGTAATATACAAAATTCATACTTCAGGGAGGGTAAATGGCATTTTCTTGCCATACATGAAGATAATTGCACGTGTTTACAATTTGTTTTCGCTAACGTAACAATGTCGATGAAACATGATTATATCATTGAATTTGCTCGGAAGTGATCAATTTTCGTTCGAAAAACATCGAAACACGTTATTTTTCAGTGAAAATCGTAGAAATGGACCAAGATTTCACCAACGTTGCCCTCAAACGATCGATTTTTACATGAAAATCGAAGGAACACGCCTTTTTACAGCGAAAATCGTCGTAATGTACAAAATTCATACTTCGGCGAGGTCAAATTACATTCCTGCGATACGTGAAGATAATCGCACGTGTTTACACTTTGTTTCCGCTATCGTAACGATGTCGATGAAACATGATAATTTCATTGAATTTGCTCGGAGGTGATCAATTTTCGTTCGAAAAACATCGAAACACGTTATTTTTCAGCGAAAATCGTCGAATTGGACCAAGATTTCACCAACGTTGCCCTCAAACGATCGATTTTTACATGAAAATCGAAGGAACACACCTTTTTACAGCGAAAATTGTCATAATGTAGAAAATTCATACTTCGGGGAGGGTTAATGGCATTCCCGCGATACACTAAGGTAATCGCACTTGTTTACAATTTGTTTCCGCTAACGTAACAATGTCGATGAAACCTCATCATTTCATTGAATTTGGTCACAGGTGATCAATTTTCGTTCGAAAAACATCGAAACACGTTATATTTCAGCGAAAATCGTCGAATTGGACCAAGATTTCATCAGCATTGCCATCAAACGATCGATTTTTACATGAAAATCGAAGGAACACGCCTATTTACAGCGATAATCGTCATAATGTACAAATTTCATACTTCGGGGAGGGTAAATGGCATTCCTGCGATACATGAAGATAATCGCACGTGTTTTCAATTTGTTTCCGCTAACGTAACAATGTCGATGAAACATGATTATTTCATTGAATTTGGTCGAAGGTGATCAATTTTCGTTCGAAAAACATCGAAACACGTTATTTTTCCGCGAAAATCGTCGAATTGGACCAAGATTTCACCAACGTTGCCCTCAAACGATCGATTTTTACATGAAAATCGAAGGAACACGCCGTTTTACAGCGAAAATCGTCGTAATATACAAAATTCATACTTCAGGGAGGGTAAATGGCATTTTCTTGCCATACATGAAGATAATTGCACGTGTTTACAATTTGTTTTCGCTAACGTAACAATGTCGATGAAACATGATTATATCATTGAATTTGCTCGGAAGTGATCAATTTTCGTTCGAAAAACATCGAAACACGTTATTTTTCAGTGAAAATCGTAGAAATGGACCAAGATTTCACCAACGTTGCCCTCAAACGATCGATTTTTACATGAAAATCGAAGGAACACGCCTTTTTACAGCGAAAATCGTCGTAATGTACAAAATTCATACTTCGGCGAGGTCAAATTACATTCCTGCGATACGTGAAGATAATCGCACGTGTTTACACTTTGTTTCCGCTATCGTAACGATGTCGATGAAACATGATAATTTCATTGAATTTGCTCGGAGGTGATCAATTTTCGTTCGAAAAACATCGAAACACGATATTTTTCAGTGAAAATCGTAGAAATGGACCAAGATTTCACCAACGTTGCTCTCAAACGATCGATTTTTACATGAAAATCGAAGGAACGCGCCTTTTTACAGCGAAAATCGTCGTAATGTACATAATTCATACTTCGGGGAGGGTTAATTGCATTCCTGCGATACATGAAGATAATCGTACGTATTTACACTTTGTTTCCGCTAACGTAACAATGTCGATGAAACATTAAAACTTCATTGAATTTGGTCGGTGGTGATCAATCTTCGTTCGAAAAACATCGAAACACGTTATTTTTCAGCGAAAATCGTCGAATTGGACCAAGATTTCACCAACGTTGCCCTCAAACGATCGATTTTTACATGAAAATCGAAGGAACACGCCTTTTTACAGCGAAAATCGTCGTAATGTACAAAATTCATACTTCGGGGAGGTCAAATGGCATTCCTGCGATACATGAAGATAATCGCACGTGTTTACACTTTGTTTCCGCTATCGTAACGATGTCGATGAAACATGATAATTTCATTGAATTTGCTCGGAGGTGATCAATTTTCGTTCGAAAAACATCGAAACACGTTATTTTTCGGTGAAAATCGTAGAAATGCACCAAGATATCACCAGCATTGCCCTCAAACGATCGATTTTTACATGAAAATCGAAGGAACACGCCTTTTTACAGCGATAATCGTCGTAATGTACAAAATTCATACTTCGGGGAGGGTAAATGGCATTCCTGCGATACATGAAGATAATCGCACGTGTTTACACTTGGTTTCCGATAACGTAACAATGTCGATAAAACATCATAATTTCATTGAATTTGCTCGGAGGTGATCAATTTTCGTTCGAAAAACATCGAAACACGTTATTTTTCAGCGAAAATCGTCGAATTGGACCAAGATTTCACCAACGTTGCCCTCAAACGATCGATTTTTACATGAAAATCGAAGGAACACGCCTTTTTACAGCGAAAATCGTCGTAATGTACAAAATTCATACTTCGGGGAGAGTAAACGGCATTCCTGCGATACATGAAGATAATCGCACGTATTTACACTTTGTTTCCGCTAACGAAACAATGTCGATGAAACATGATTATTTCATTGAATTTGGTCGGAGGTGATCAATTTTCGTTCGAAAAACATCGAAACACGTTATTTTTCAGCGAAAATCGTCGAATTGGACCAAGATTTGACTAACGTTGCCCTCAAACGATCGATTTTTACATGAAAATCGAAGGAACACGCCTTTTTACAGCGAAAATCGTCGTAATGTACAAAATTCATACTTCGGGGAGGGTAAATGGCATTCCTGCGGTACATGAAGATAATCGCACGTGTTTACACTTGGTTTCCGATAACGTAACAATGTCGATAAAACATCATAATTTCATTGAATTTGCTCGGAGGTGATCAATTTTCGTTCGAAAAACATCGAAACACGTTATTTTTCAGCGAAAATCGTCGAATTGGACCAAGATTTCACCAACGTTGCCCTCAAACGATCGATTTTTACATGAAAATCGAAGGAACACGCCTTTTTACAGCGAAAATCGTCGTAATGTACAAAATTCATACTTCGGGGAGAGTAAACGGCATTCCTGCGATACATGAAGATAATCGCACGTATTTACACTTTGTTTCCGCTAACGAAACAATGTCGATGAAACATGATTATTTCATTGAATTTGGTCGGAGGTGATCAATTTTCGTTCGAAAAACATCGAAACACGTTATTTTTCAGCGAAAATCGTCGAATTGGACCAAGATTTGACTAACGTTGCCCTCAAACGATCGATTTTTACATGAAAATCGAAGGAACACGCCTTTTTACAGCGAAAATCGTCGTAATGTACAAAATTCATACTTCGGGGAGGGTAAATGGCATTCCTGCGGTACATGAAGATAATCGCACGTGTTTACACTTGGTTTCCGATAACGTAACAATGTCGATAAAACATCATAATTTCATTGAATTTGCTCGGAGGTGATCAATTTTCGTTCGAAAAACATCGAAACACGTTATTTTTCAGCGAAAATCGTCGAATTGGACCAAGATTTCACCAACGTTGCCCTCAAACGATCGATTTTTACATGAAAATCGAAGGAACACGCCTTTTTACAGCGAAAATCGTCGTAATGTACAAAATTCATACTTCGGGGAGAGTAAACGGCATTCCTGCGATACATGAAGATAATCGCACGTGTTTACACTTGGTTTCCGATAACGTAACAATGTCGATAAAACATCATAATTTCATTGAATTTGCTCGGAGGTGATCAATTTTCGTTCGAACAACATCGAAACACGTTATTTTTCAGCGAAAATCGTCGAATTGGACCAAGATTTCAC
This sequence comes from Campoletis raptor, assembly GCA_948107755.1. Classification (NCBI taxonomy): domain Eukaryota; kingdom Metazoa; phylum Arthropoda; class Insecta; order Hymenoptera; family Ichneumonidae; genus Campoletis; species Campoletis raptor. Next base: position 762,477 of record OX403623.1, read on the forward strand.
CAACGTTGCCCTCAAACGATCGATTTTTACATGAAAATCGAAGGAACACGCCTTTTTACAGCGATAATCGTCGTAATGTACAAAATTCATACTTCGGGGAGGGTAAATGGCATTCCTGCGATACATGAAGATAATCGCACGTGTTTACACTTGGTTTCCGATAACGTAACAATGTCGATAAAACATCATAATTTCATTGAATTTGCTCGGAGGTGATCAATTTTCGTTCGAACAACATCGAAACACGTTATTTTTCAGCGAAAATCGTCGAATTGGACCAAGATTTCACCAACGTTGCCCTCAAACGATCGATTTTTACATGAAAATCGAAGGAACACGCCTTTTTACAGCGAAAATCGTCGTAATGTACAAAATTCATACTTCGGGGAGAGTAAACGGCATTCCTGCGATACATGAAGATAATCGCACGTATTTACACTTTGTTTCCGCTAACGAAACAATGTCGATGAAACATGATTATTTCATTGAATTTGGTCGGAGGTGATCAATTTTCGTTCGAAAAACATCGAAACACGTTATTTTTCAGCGAAAATCGTCGAATTGGACCAAGATTTGACTAACGTTGCCCTCAAACGATCGATTTTTACATGAAAATCGAAGGAACACGCCTTTTTACAGCGAAAATCGTCGTAATGTACAAAATTCATACTTCGGGGAGGGTAAATGGCATTCCTGCGGTACATGAAGATAATCGCACGTGTTTACACTTGGTTTCCGATAACGTAACAATGTCGATAAAACATCATAATTTCATTGAATTTGCTCGGAGGTGATCAATTTTCGTTCGAAAAACATCGAAACACGTTATTTTTCAGCGAAAATCGTCGAATTGGACCAAGATTTCACCAACGTTGCCCTCAAACGATCGATTTTTACATGAAAATCGAAGGAACACGCCTTTTTACAGCGAAAATCGTCGTAATGTACAAAATTCATACTTCGGGGAGAGTAAACGGCATTCCTGCGATACATGAAGATAATCGCACGTGTTTACACTTGGTTTCCGATAACGTAACAATGTCGATAAAACATCATAATTTCATTGAATTTGCTCGGAGGTGATCAATTTTCGTTCGAACAACATCGAAACACGTTATTTTTCAGCGAAAATCGTCGAATTGGACCAAGATTTCACCAACGTTGCCCTCAAACGATCGATTTTTACATGAAAATCGAAGGAACACGCCTTTTTACAGCGATAATCGTCGTAATGTACAAAATTCATACTTCGGGGAGGGTAAATGGCATTCCTGCGATACATGAAGATAATCGCACGTGTTTACACTTGGTTTCCGATAACGTAACAATGTCGATAAAACATCATAATTTCATTGAATTTGCTCGGAGGTGATCAATTTTCGTTCGAACAACATCGAAACACGTTATTTTTCAGCGAAAATCGTCGAATTGGACCAAGATTTCACCAACGTTGCCCTCAAACGATCGATTTTTACATGAAAATCGAAGGAACACGCCTTTTTACAGCGATAATCGTCGTAATGTACAAAATTCATACTTCGGGGAGGGTAAATGGCATTCCTGCGATACATGAAGATAATCGCACGTGTTTACACTTGGTTTCCGATAACGTAACAATGTCGATAAAACATGATAATTTCATTGAATTTGCTCAGAGGTGATCAATTTTCGTTCCAAAAACATCGAAACACGTTATTTTTCAGCGAAAATCGTCGAATTGGACCAAGATTTGACCAACGTTGCCCTCAAACGATCGATTTTTACATGAAAATCGAAGGAACGCGCCTTTTTACAGCGAAAATCGTCGTAATGTACATAATTCATACTTCGGGGAGGGTTAATTGCATTCCTGCGATACATGAAGATAATCGTACGTATTTACACTTTGTTTCCGCTAACGTAACAATGTCGATGAAACATTAAAACTTCATTGAATTTGGTCGGTGGTGATCAATCTTCGTTCGAAAAACATCGAAACACGTTATTTTTCAGCGAAAATCATCGAATTGGACCAAGATTTCACCAACGTTGCCCTCAAACGATCGATTTTTACATGAAAATCGAAGGAACACGCCTTTTTACAGCGATAATCGTCGTAATGTACAAAATTCATACTTCGGGGAGGGTAAATGGCATTCCTGCGATACATGAAGATAATCGCACGTGTTTACACTTGGTTTCCGATAACGTAACAATGTCGATAAAACATCATAATTTCATTGAATTTGCTCGGAGGTGATCAATTTTCGTTCGAAAAACATCGATACACGTTATTTTTCAGCGAAAATGGTCGAATTGGACCAAGATTTCACCAACGTTGCCCTCAAACGATCGATTTTTACATGAAAATCGAAGGAACACGCCTTTTTACAGCAAAAATCTACGTAATGTACATAATTCATACTTCAGGGAGTGTAAATGGCATTTCCTTACGATACATGAAGATAATTGCACGTATTTACACTTTGTTTCCGCTAACGTAACAATGTCGATGAAACATTAAAACTTCATTGAATTTGCTCGGAGGTGATCAATTTTCGTTCGAAAAACATCGAAACGCGTTATTTTTCAGCGAAAATCGTCGAATTGGACCAAGATTTCACCAACGTTGCCCTCAAACGATCAATTTTTACATGAAAATCGAAGGAACACACCTTTTTACAGCGGAAATCGTCATAATGTAGAAAATTCATACTTCAGGGAGGGTAAATGGCATTTTCTTGCGATACATGAAGATAATTGCACGTATTCACACTTTGTTTCCGCTAACGTAACAATGTCGATGAAACATTAAAACTTCATTGAATTTGGTCGGTGGTGATCAATTTTCGTTCGAAAAACACGAAACACGTTATTTTTCAGCGAAAATCGTCGAATTGGACCAAGATTTGACTAACGTTGCCCTCAAACGATCGATTTTTACATGAAAATCGAAGGAACACGCCTTTTTACAGCGAAAATCGTCGTAATGTACAAAATTCATACTTCGGGGAGGGTAAATGGCATTCCTGCGATACATGAAGATAATCGCACGTGTTTACAATTTGTTTCCGCAAACGTAACAATGTCGATGACATTAACATGATTATTTCATTGAATTTGGTCGGAGGTGATCAATTTTCGTTCGAAAAACATCGAAAAACGTTATTTTTCAGTGAAAATCGTAGAAATGGACCAAGATTTCACCAACGTTGCTCTCAAACGATCGATTTTTACATGAAAATCGAAGAAACACGCCTTTTTACAGCGAAAATCGTCGTTATGTACAAAATTCATACTTCGGGGAGGGTAAATGGCATTCCTGCGATACATGAAGATAATCGCACGTGTTTACAATTTGTTTCCGCAAACGTAACAATGTCGATGAAACATGATTATTTCATTGAATTTGCTCGGAGGTGATCAATTTTCGTTCGAAAAACATCGAAACACGTTATTTTTCCGCGAAAATCGTCGAATTGGACCAAGATTTCACCAACGTTGCCCTCAAACGATCGATTTTTACATGAAAATCGAAGGAACACGCCGTTTTACAGCGAAAATCGTCGTAATGTACAAAATTCATACTTCAGGGAGGGTAAATGGCATTTTCTTGCCATACATGAAGATAATTGCACGTCTTTACAATTTGTTTCCGCTAACGTAACAATGTCGATGAAACATGATTATATCATTGAATTTGCTCGGAAGTGATCAATTTTCGTTCGAAAAACATCGAAACACGTTATTTTTCAGTGAAAATCGTAGAAATGGACCAAGATTTCACCAACGTTGCCCTCAAACGATCGATTTTTACATGAAAATCGAAGGAACACGCCTTTTTACAGCGAAAATCGTCGTAATGTACAAAATTCATACTTCGGGGAGGGTAAATGGCATTCCTGCGATACATGAAGATAATCGCACGTGTTTACAATTTGTTTCCGCAAACGTAACAATGTCGATGAAACATGATTATTTCATTGAATTTGCTCGGAGGTGATCAATTTTCGTTCGAAAAACATCGAAACACGTTATTTTTCAGCGAAAATCGTCGAATTGGACCAAGATTTCACCAACGTTGCCCTCAAACGATCGATTTTTACATGAAAATCGAAGGAACACGCCTTTTTACAGCGAAAATCGTCGTAATGTACATAATTCATACTTCAGGGAGTGTAAATGGCATTTTCTTGCGATACATGAAGATAATTGCACGTATTTACGCTTTGTTTCCGCTAACGTAACAATGTCGATGAAACATGATAATTTCATTGAATTTGCTCGGAGGTGATCAATTTTCGTTCGAAAAACATCGAAACACGATATTTTTCAGTGAAAATCGTAGAAATGGACCAAGATTTCACCAACGTTGCTCTCAAACGATCGATTTTTACATGAAAATCGAAGGAACGCGCCTTTTTACAGCGAAAATCGTCGTAATGTACATAATTCATACTTCGGGGAGGGTTAATTGCATTCCTGCGATACATGAAGATAATCGTACGTATTTACACTTTGTTTCCGCTAACGTAACAATGTCGATGAAACATTAAAACTTCATTGAATTTGGTCGGTGGTGATCAATCTTCGTTCGAATAACATCGAAACACGTTATTTTTCAGCGAAAATCGTCGAATTGGACCAAGATTTCACCAACGTTGCCCTCAAACGATCGATTTTTACATGAAAATCGAAGGAACACGCCTTTTTACAGCGAAAATCGTCGTAATGTACAAAATTCATACTTCGGGGAGAGTAAACGGCATTCCTGCGATACATGAAGATAATCGCACGTATTTACACTTTGTTTCCGCTAACGAAACAATGTCGATGAAACATGATTATTTCATTGAATTTGGTCGGAGGTGATCAATTTTCGTTCGAAAAACATCGAAACACGTTATTTTTCAGCGAAAATCGTCGAATTGGACCAAGATTTGACTAACGTTGCCCTCAAACGATCGATTTTTACATGAAAATCGAAGGAACACGCCTTTTTACAGCGAAAATCGTCGTAATGTACAAAATTCATACTTCGGGGAGGGTAAATGGCATTCCTGCGGTACATGAAGATAATCGCACGTGTTTACAATTTGTTTCCGCAAACGTAACAATGTCGATGACATTAACATGATTATTTCATTGAATTTGGTCGGAGGTGATCAATTTTCGTTCGAAAAACATCGAAAAACGTTATTTTTCAGTGAAAATCGTAGAAATGGACCACGATTTCACCAACGTTGCTCTCAAACGATCGATTTTTACATGAAAATCGAAGGAACGCGCCTTTTTACAGCGAAAATCGTCGTAATGTACATAATTCATACTTCGGGGAGGGTTAATTGCATTCCTGCGATACATGAAGATAATCGTACGTATTTACATTTTGTTTCCGCTAACGTAACAATGTCGATGAAACATTAAAACTTCATTGAATTTGGTCGGTGGTGATCAATCTTCGTTCGAAAAACATCGAAACACGTTATTTTTCAGCGAAAATCATCGAATTGGACCAAGATTTCACCAACGTTGCCCTCAAACGATCGATTTTTACATGAAAATCGAAGGAACACGCCTTTTTACAGCGAAAATCGTCGTAATGTACAAAATTCATACTTCGGGGAGGTCAAATGGCATTCCTGCGATACATGAAGATAATCGCACGTGTTTACACTTTGATTCCGCTATCGTAACGATGTCGATGAAACATGATAATTTCATTGAATTTGCTCGGAGGTGATCAATTTTCGTTCGAAAAACATCGAAACACGTTATTTTTCGGTGAAAATCGTAGAAATGCACCAAGATTTCACCAGCATTGCCCTCAAACGATCGATTTTTACATGAAAATCGAAGGAACACGCCTTTTTACAGCGATAATCGTCGTAATGTACAAAATTCATACTTCGGGGAGGGTAAATGGCATTCCTGCGATACATGAAGATAATCGCACGTGTTTACACTTGGTTTCCGATAACGTAACAATGTCGATAAAACATCATAATTTCATTGAATTTGCTCGGAGGTGATCAATTTTCGTTCGAAAAACATCGAAACACGTTATTTTTCAGCGAAAATCGTCGAATTGGACCAAGATTTCACCAACGTTGCCCTCAAACGATCGATTTTCACATGAAAATCGAAGGAACACGCCTTTTTACAGCGAAAATCGTCGTAATGTACAAAATTCATACTTCGGGGAGAGTAAACGGCATTCCTGCGATACATGAAGATAATCGCACGTGTTTACACTTGGTTTCCGATAACGTAACAATGTCGATAAAACATCATAATTTCATTGAATTTGCTCGGAGGTGATCAATTTTCGTTCGAAAAACATCGATACACGTTATTTTTCAGCGAAAATGGTCGAATTGGACCAAGATTTCACCAACGTTGCCCTCAAACGATCGATTTTTACATGAAAATCGAAGGAACACGCCTTTTTACAGCAAAAATCTACGTAATGTACATAATTCATACTTCAGGGAGTGTAAATGGCATTTCCTTACGATACATGAAGATAATTGCACGTATTTACACTTTGTTTCCGCTAACGTAACAATGTCGATGAAACATTAAAACTTCATTGAATTTGCTCGGAGGTGATCAATTTTCGTTCGAAAAACATCGAAACACGTTATTTTTCAGTGAAAATCGTAGAAATGCACCAAGATTTCACCAGCATTGCCCTCAAACGATCGATTTTTACATGAAAATCGAAGGAACACTCCTTTTTACAGCGATAATCGTCGTAATTTACAAAATTCATACTTCGGGGAGGGTAAATGGCATTCCTGCGATACATGAAGATAATCGCACGTGTTTACAATTGGTTTCCGCTAACGTAACGATGTCGATGAAACATGATAATTTCATTGAATTTGCTCGGAGGTGATCAATTTTCGTTCGAAAAACATCGAAACACGTTATTTTTCAGCGAAAATCGTCGAATTGGACCAAGATTTCACCAGCATTGCCCTCAAACGATCGATTTTTACATGAAAATCGAAGGAACACGCCTTTTTACAGCGATAATCGTCGTAATGTACAAAATTCATACTTCGGGGAGGGTAAATGGCATTCCTGCGATACATGAAGATAATCGCACGTGTTTACAATTTGTTTCCGCAAACGTAACAATGTCGATGACATTAACATGATTATTTCATTGAATTTGGTCGGAGGTGATCAATTTTCGTTCGAAAAACATCGAAAAACGTTATTTTTCAGTGAAAATCGTAGAAATGGACCAAGATTTCACCAACGTTGCTCTCAAACGATCGATTTTTACATGAAAATCGAAGAAACACGCCTTTTTACAGCGAAAATCGTCGTTATGTACAAAATTCATACTTCGGGGAGGGTAAATGGCATTCCTGCGATACATGAAGATAATCGCACGTGTTTACAATTTGTTTCCGCAAACGTAACAATGTCGATGAAACATGATTATTTCATTGAATTTGCTCGGAGGTGATCAATTTTCGTTCGAAAAACATCGAAACACGTTATTTTTCCGCGAAAATCGTCGAATTGGACCAAGATTTCACCAACGTTGCCCTCAAACGATCGATTTTTACATGAAAATCGAAGGAACACGCCGTTTTACAGCGAAAATCGTCGTAATGTACAAAATTCATACTTCAGGGAGGGTAAATGGCATTTTCTTGCCATACATGAAGATAATTGCACGTCTTTACAATTTGTTTCCGCTAACGTAACAATGTCGATGAAACATGATTATATCATTGAATTTGCTCGGAAGTGATCAATTTTCGTTCGAAAAACATCGAAACACGTTATTTTTCAGTGAAAATCGTAGAAATGGACCAAGATTTCACCAACGTTGCCCTCAAACGATCGATTTTTACATGAAAATCGAAGGAACACGCCTTTTTACAGCGAAAATCGTCGTAATGTACAAAATTCATACTTCGGGGAGGGTAAATGGCATTCCTGCGATACATGAAGATAATCGCACGTGTTTACAATTTGTTTCCGCAAACGTAACAATATCGATGAAACATGATTATTTCATTGAATTTGCTCGGAGGTGATCAATTTTCGTTCGAAAAACATCGAAACACGTTATTTTTCAGCGAAAATCGTCGAATTGGACCAAGATTTCACCAACGTTGCCCTCAAACGATCGATTTTTACATGAAAATCGAAGGAACACGCCTTTTTACAGCGAAAATCGTCGTAATGTACATAATTCATACTTCAGGAAGTGTAAATGGCATTTTCTTGCGATACATGAAGATAATTGCACGTATTTACGCTTTGTTTCCGCTAACGTAACAATGTCGATGAAACATGATAATTTCATTGAATTTGCTCGGAGGTGATCAATTTTCGTTCGAAAAACATCGAAACACGATATTTTTCAGTGAAAATCGTAGAAATGGACCAAGATTTCACCAACGTTGCTCTCAAACGATCGATTTTTACATGAAAATCGAAGGAACGCGCCTTTTTACAGCGAAAATCGTCGTAATGTACATAATTCATACTTCGGGGAGGGTTAATTGCATTCCTGCGATACATGAAGATAATCGTACGTATTTACACTTTGTTTCCGCTAACGTAACAATGTCGATGAAACATTAAAACTTCATTGAATTTGGTCGGTGGTGATCAATCTTCGTTCGAATAACATCGAAACACGTTATTTTTCAGCGAAAATCGTCGAATTGGACCAAGATTTCACCAACGTTGCCCTCAAACGATCGATTTTTACATGAAAATCGAAGGAACACGCCTTTTTACAGCGAAAATCGTCGTAATGTACAAAATTCATACTTCGGGGAGGTCAAATGGCATTCCTGCGATACATGAAGATAATCGCACGTGTTTACACTTTGTTTCCGCTATCGTAACGATGTCGATGAAACATGATAATTTCATTGAATTTGCTCGGAGGTGATCAATTTTCGTTCGAAAAACATCGAAACACGTTATTTTTCGGTGAAAATCGTAGAAATGCACCAAGATTTCACCAGCATTGCCCTCAAACGATCGATTTTTACATGAAAATCGAAGGAACACGCCTTTTTACAGCGATAATCGTCGTAATGTACAAAATTCATACTTCGGGGAGGGTAAATGGCATTCCTGCGATACATGAAGATAATCGCACGTGTTTACACTTGGTTTCCGATAACGTAACAATGTCGATAAAACATCATAATTTCATTGAATTTGCTCGGAGGTGATCAATTTTCGTTCGAAAAACATCGAAACACGTTATTTTTCAGCGAAAATCGTCGAATTGGACCAAGATTTCACCAACGTTGCCCTCAAACGATCGATTTTTACATGAAAATCGAAGGAACACGCCTTTTTACAGCGAAAATCGTCGTAATGTACAAAATTCATACTTCGGGGAGAGTAAACGGCATTCCTGCGATACATGAAGATAATCGCACGTATTTACACTTTGTTTCCGCTAACGAAACAATGTCGATGAAACATGATTATTTCATTGAATTTGGTCGGAGGTGATCAATTTTCGTTCGAAAAACATCGAAACACGTTATTTTTCAGCGAAAATCGTCGAATTGGACCAAGATTTGACTAACGTTGCCCTCAAACGATCGATTTTTACATGAAAATCGAAGGAACACGCCTTTTTACAGCGAAAATCGTCGTAATGTACAAAATTCATACTTCGGGGAGGGTAAATGGCATTCCTGCGGTACATGAAGATAATCGCACGTGTTTACAATTTGTTTCCGCAAACGTAACAATGTCGATGACATTAACATGATTATTTCATTGAATTTGGTCGGAGGTGATCAATTTTCGTTCGAAAAACATCGAAAAACGTTATTTTTCAGTGAAAATCGTAGAAATGGACCACGATTTCACCAACGTTGCTCTCAAACGATCGATTTTTACATGAAAATCGAAGGAACGCGCCTTTTTACAGCGAAAATCGTCGTAATGTACATAATTCATACTTCGGGGAGGGTTAATTGCATTCCTGCGATACATGAAGATAATCGTACGTATTTACATTTTGTTTCCGCTAACGTAACAATGTCGATGAAACATTAAAACTTCATTGAATTTGGTCGGTGGTGATCAATCTTCGTTCGAAAAACATCGAAACACGTTATTTTTCAGCGAAAATCATCGAATTGGACCAAGATTTCACCAACGTTGCCCTCAAACGATCGATTTTTACATGAAAATCGAAGGAACACGCCTTTTTACAGCGATAATCGTCATAATGTACAAAATTCATACTTCGGGGAGGGTAAATGGCATTCCTGCGATACATGAAGATAATCGCACGTGTTTACACTTGGTTTCCGATAACGTAACAATGTCGATAAAACATCATAATTTCATTGAATTTGCTCGGAGGTGATCAATTTTCGTTCGAAAAACATCGATACACGTTATTTTTCAGCGAAAATGGTCGAATTGGACCAAGATTTCACCAACGTTGCCCTCAAACGATCGATTTTTACATGAAAATCGAAGGAACACGCCTTTTTACAGCAAAAATCTACGTAATGTACATAATTCATACTTCAGGGAGTGTAAATGGCATTTCCTTACGATACATGAAGATAATTGCACGTATTTACACTTTGTTTCCGCTAACGTAACAATGTCGATGAAACATTAAAACTTCATTGAATTTGCTCGGAGGTGATCAATTTTCGTTCGAAAAACATCGAAACACGTTATTTTTCAGTGAAAATCGTAGAAATGCACCAAGATTTCACCAGCATTGCCCTCAAACGATCGATTTTTACATGAAAATCGAAGGAACACTCCTTTTTACAGCGATAATCGTCGTAATTTACAAAATTCATACTTCGGGGAGGGTAAATGGCATTCCTGCGATACATGAAGATAATCGCACGTGTTTACAATTGGTTTCCGCTAACGTAACGATGTCGATGAAACATGATAATTTCATTGAATTTGCTCGGAGGTGATCAATTTTCGTTCGAAAAACATCGAAACACGTTATTTTTCAGCGAAAATCGTCGAATTGGACCAAGATTTCACCAGCATTGCCCTCAAACGATCGATTTTTACATGAAAATCGAAGGAACACGCCTTTTTACAGCGATAATCGTCGTAATGTACAAAATTCATACTTCGGGGAGGGTAAATGGCATTCCTGCAATACATGAAGATAATCGCACGTGTTTACACTTGGTTTCCGATAACGTAACAATGTCGATAAAACATCATAATTTCATTGAATTTGCTCGGAGGTGATCAATTTTCGTTCGAAAAACATCGAAACACGTTATTTTTCAGCGAAAATCGTCGAATTGGACCAAGATTTCACCAACGTTGCCCTCAAACGATCGATTTTTACATGAAAATCGAAGGAACACGCCTTTTTACAGCGAAAATCGTCGTAATGTACAAAATTCATACTTCGGGGAGGGTAAACGGCATTCCTGCGATACATGAAGATAATCGCACGTATTTACACTTTGTTTCCGCTAACGAAACAATGTCGATGAAACATGATTATTTCATTGAATTTGGTCGGAGGTGATCAATGTTCGTTCGAAAAACATCGAAACACGTTATTTTTCAGCGAAAATCGTCGAATTGGACCAAGATTTGATTAACGTTGCCCTCAAACGATCGATTTTTACATGAAAATCGAAGGAACACGCCTTTTTACAGCGAAAATCGTCGTAATGTACAAAATTCATACTTCGGGGAGGGTAAATGGCATTCCTGCGATACATGAAGATAATCGCACGTGTTTACAATTTGTTTCCGCAAACGTAACAATGTCGATGAAACATGATTATTTCATTGAATTTGCTCGGAGGTGATCAATTTTCGTTCGAAAAACATCGAAACACGTTATTTTTCAGCGAAAATCGTCGAATTGGACCAAGATTTCACCAACGTTGCCCTCAAACGATCGATTTTTACATGAAAATCGAAGGAACACGCCTTTTTACAGCGAAAATCGTCGTAATGTACATAATTCATACTTCAGGGAGTGTAAATAGCATTTTCTTGCGATACATGAAGATAATTGCACGTATTTACACTTTGTTTCCGCTAACGTAACAATGTCGATGAAACATGATAATTTCATTGAATTTGCTCGGAGGTGATCAATTTTCGTTCGAAAAACATCGAAACACGTTATTTTTCAGCGAAAATCGTCGAATTGGACCAAGATTTCACCAACGTTGCCCTCAAACGATAGATTTTTACATGAAAATCGAAGGAACGCGCCTTTTTACAGCGAAAATCGTCGTAATGTACATAATTCATACTTCGGGGAGGGTTAATTGCATTCCTGCGATACATGAAGATAATCGTACGTATTTACACTTTGTTTCCGCTAACGTAACAATGTCGATGAAACATTAAAACTTCATTGAATTTGGTCGGTGGTGATCAATCTTCGTTCGAAAAACATCGAAACACGTTATTTTTCAGCGAAAATCGTCGAATTGGACCAAGATTTCACCAACGTTGCCCTCAAACGATCGATTTTTACATGAAAATCGAAGGAACACGCCTTTTTACAGCGAAAATCGTCGTAATGTACAAAATTCATACTTCGGGGAGGGTAAATGGCATTCCTGCGATACATGAAGATAATCGCACGTGTTTACACTTGGTTTCCGATAACGTAACAATGTCGATAAAACATCATAATTTCATTGAATTTGCTCGGAGGTGATCAATTTTCGTTCGAAAAACATCGAAACACGTTATTTTTCGGTGAAAATCGTAGAAATGCACCAAGATTTCACCAGCATTGCCCTCAAACGATCGATTTTTACATGAAAATCGAAGGAACACGCCTTTTTACAGCGATAATCGTCGTAATGTACAAAATTCATACTTCGGGGAGGGTAAATGGCATTCCTGCGATATATGAAGATAATCGCACGTGTTTACACTTGGTTTCCGATAACGTAACAATGTCGATAAAACATCATAATTTCATTGAATTTGCTCGGAGGTGATCAATTTTCGTTCGAAAAACATCGAAACACGTTATTTTTCAGCGAAAATCGTCGAATTGGACCAAGATTTCACCAACGTTGCCCTCAAACGATCGATTTTTACATGAAAATCGAAGGAACACGCCTTTTTACAGCGAAAATCGTCGTAATGTACAAAATTCATACTTCGGGGAGAGTAAACGGCATTCCTGCGATACATGAAGATAATCGCACGTATTTACACTTTGTTTCCGCTAACGAAACAATGTCGATGAAACATGATTATTTCATTGAATTTGGTCGGAGGTGATCAATTTTCGTTCGAAAAACATCGAAACACGTTATTTTTCAGCGAAAATCGTCGAATTGGGCAAGATTTGACTAACGTTGCCCTCAAACGATCGATTTTTACATGAAAATCGAAGGAACACGCCTTTTTACAGCGAAAATCGTCGTAATGTACAAAATTCATACTTCGGGGAGGGTAAATGGCATTCCTGCGGTACATGAAGATAATCGCACGTGTTTACAATTTGTTTCCGCAAACGTAACAATGTCGATGACATTAACATGATTATTTCATTGAATTTGGTCGGAGGTGATCAATTTTCGTTCGAAAAACATCGAAAAACGTTATTTTTCAGTGAAAATCGTAGAAATGGACCAAGATTTCACCAACGTTGCTCTCAAACGATCGATTTTTACATGAAAATCGAAGGAACGCGCCTTTTTACAGCGAAAATCGTCGTAATGTACATAATTCATACTTCGGGGAGGGTTAATTGCATTCCTGCGATACATGAAGATAATCGTACGTATTTACATTTTGTTTCCGCTAACGTAACAATGTCGATGAAACATTGAAACTTCATTGAATTTGGTCGGTGGTGATCAATCTTCGTTCGAAAAACATCGAAACACGTTATTTTTCAGCGAAAATCATCGAATTGGACCAAGATTTCACCAACGTTGCCCTCAAACGATCGATTTTTACATGAAAATCGAAGGAACACGCCTTTTTACAGCGATAATCGTCGTAATGTACAAAATTCATACTTCGGGGAGGGTAAATGGCATTCCTGCGATACATGAAGATAATCGCACGTGTTTACACTTGGTTTCCGATAACGTAACAATGTCGATAAAACATCATAATTTCATTGAATTTGCTCGGAGGTGATCAATTTTCGTTCGAAAAACATCGATACACGTTATTTTTCAGCGAAAATGGTCGAATTGGACCAAGATTTCACCAACGTTGCCCTCAAACGATCGATTTTTACATGAAAATCGAAGGAACACGCCTTTTTACAGCAAAAATCTACGTAATGTACATAATTCATACTTCAGGGAGTGTAAATGGCATTTCCTTACGATACATGAAGATAATTGCACGTATTTACACTTTGTTTCCGCTAACGTAACAATGTCGATGAAACATTAAAACTTCATTGAATTTGCTCGGAGGTGATCAATTTTCGTTCGAAAAACATCGAAACACGTTATTTTTCAGTGAAAATCGTAGAAATGCACCAAGATTTCACCAGCATTGCCCTCAAACGATCGATTTTTACATGAAAATCGAAGGAACACTCCTTTTTACAGCGATAATCGTCGTAATTTACAAAATTCATACTTCGGGGAGGGTAAATGGCATTCCTGCGATACATGAAGATAATCGCACGTGTTTACAATTGGTTTCCGCTAACGTAACGATGTCGATGAAACATGATAATTTCATTGAATTTGCTCGGAGGTGATCAATTTTCGTTCGAAAAACATCGAAACACGTTATTTTTCAGCGAAAATCGTCGAATTGGACCAAGATTTCACCAGCATTGCCCTCAAACGATCGATTTTTACATGAAAATCGAAGGAACACGCCTTTTTACAGCGATAATCGTCGTAATGTACAAAATTCATACTTCGGGGAGGGTAAATGGCATTCCTGCAATACATGAAGATAATCGCACGTGTTTACACTTGGTTTCCGATAACGTAACAATGTCGATAAAACATCATAATTTCATTGAATTTGCTCGGAGGTGATCAATTTTCGTTCGAAAAACATCGAAACACGTTATTTTTCAGCGAAAATCGTCGAATTGGACCAAGATTTCACCAACGTTGCCCTCAAACGATCGATTTTTACATGAAAATCGAAGGAACACGCCTTTTTACAGCGAAAATCGTCGTAATGTACAAAATTCATACTTCGGGGAGGGTAAACGGCATTCCTGCGATACATGAAGATAATCGCACGTATTTACACTTTGTTTCCGCTAACGAAACAATGTCGATGAAACATGATTATTTCATTGAATTTGGTCGGAGGTGATCAATGTTCGTTCGAAAAACATCGAAACACGTTATTTTTCAGCGAAAATCGTCGAATTGGACCAAGATTTGATTAACGTTGCCCTCAAGCGATCGATTTTTACATGAAAATCGAAGGAACACGCCTTTTTACAGCGATAATCGTCGTAATGTACAAAATTCATACTTCGGGGAGGGTAAATGGCATTCCTGCGATACATGAAGATAATCGCACGTGTTTACACTTGGTTTCCGATAACGTAACAATGTCGATAAAACATCATAATTTCATTGAATTTGCTCGGAGGTGATCAATTTTCGTTCGAAAAACATCGATACACGTTATTTTTCAGCGAAAATGGTCGAATTGGACCAAGATTTCACCAACGTTGCCCTCAAACGATCGATTTTTACATGAAAATCGAAGGAACACGCCTTTTTACAGCAAAAATCTACGTAATGTACATAATTCATACTTCAGGGAGTGTAAATGGCATTTCCTTACGATACATGAAGATAATTGCACGTATTTACACTTTGTTTCCGCTAACGTAACAATGTCGATGAAACATTAAAACTTCATTGAATTTGCTCGGAGGTGATCAATTTTCGTTCGAAAAACATCGAAACACGTTATTTTTCAGTGAAAATCGTAGAAATGCACCAAGATTTCACCAGCATTGCCCTCAAACGATCGATTTTTACATGAAAATCGAAGGAACACTCCTTTTTACAGCGATAATCGTCGTAATTTACAAAATTCATACTTCGGGGAGGGTAAATGGCATTCCTGCGATACATGAAGATAATCGCACGTGTTTACAATTGGTTTCCGCTAACGTAACGATGTCGATGAAACATGATAATTTCATTGAATTTGCTCGGAGGTGATCAATTTTCGTTCGAAAAACATCGAAACACGTTATTTTTCAGCGAAAATCGTCGAATTGGACCAAGATTTCACCAGCATTGCCCTCAAACGATCGATTTTTACATGAAAATCGAAGGAACACGCCTTTTTACAGCGATAATCGTCGTAATGTACAAAATTCATACTTCGGGGAGGGTAAATGGCATTCCTGCAATACATGAAGATAATCGCACGTGTTTACACTTGGTTTCCGATAACGTAACAATGTCGATAAAACATCATAATTTCATTGAATTTGCTCGGAGGTGATCAATTTTCGTTCGAAAAACATCGAAACACGTTATTTTTCAGCGAAAATCGTCGAATTGGACCAAGATTTCACCAACGTTGCCCTCAAACGATCGATTTTTACATGAAAATCGAAGGAACACGCCTTTTTACAGCGATAATCGTCGTAATGTACAAAATTCATACTTCGGGGAGGGTAAACGGCATTCCTGCGATACATGAAGATAATCGCACGTATTTACACTTTGTTTCCGCTAACGAAACAATGTCGATGAAACATGATTATTTCATTGAATTTGGTCGGAGGTGATCAATGTTCGTTCGAAAAACATCGAAACACGTTATTTTTCAGCGAAAATCGTCGAATTGGACCAAGATTTGATTAACGTTGCCCTCAAACGATCGATTTTTACATGAAAATCGAAGGAACACGCCTTTTTACAGCGAAAATCGTCGTAATGTACAAAATTCATACTTCGGGGAGGGTAAATGGCATTCCTGCGATACATGAAGATAATCGCACGTGTTTACAATTTGTTTCCGCAAACGTAACAATGTCGATGAAACATGATTATTTCATTGAATTTGGTCGGAGGTGATCAATGTTCGTTCGAAAAACATCGAAACACGTTATTTTTCAGCGAAAATCGTCGAATTGGACCAAGATTTGATTAACGTTGCCCTCAAACGATCGATTTTTACATGAAAATCGAAGGAACACGCCTTTTTACAGCGAAAATCGTCGTAATGTACAAAATTCATACTTCGGGGAGGGTAAATGGCATTCCTGCGATACATGAAGATAATCGCACGTGTTTACAATTTGTTTCCGCAAACGTAACAATGTCGATGAAACATGATTATTTCATTGAATTTGGTCGGAGGTGATCAATGTTCGTTCGAAAAACATCGAAACACGTTATTTTTCAGCGAAAATCGTCGAATTGGACCAAGATTTGATTAACGTTGCCCTCAAACGATCGATTTTTACATGAAAATCGAAGGAACACTCCTTTTTACAGCGATAATCGTCGTAATTTACAAAATTCATACTTCGGGGAGGGTAAATGACATTCCTGCGATACATGAAGATAATCGCACGTGTTTACAATTGGTTTCCGCTAACGTAACGATGTCGATGAAACATGATAATTTCATTGAATTTGCTCGGAGGTGATCAATTTTCGTTCGAAAAACATCGAAACACGTTATTTTTCAGCGAAAATCGTCGAATTGGACCAAGATTTCACCAGCATTGCCCTCAAACGATCGATTTTTACATGAAAATCGAAGGAACACGCCTTTTTACAGCGATAATCGTCGTAATGTACAAAATTCATACTTCGGGGAGGGTAAATGGCATTCCTGCAATACATGAAGATAATCGCACGTGTTTACACTTGGTTTCCGATAACGTAACAATGTCGATAAAACATCATAATTTCATTGAATTTGCTCGGAGGTGATCAATTTTCGTTCGAAAAACATCGAAACACGTTATTTTTCAGCGAAAATCGTCGAATTGGACCAAGATTTCACCAACGTTGCCCTCAAACGATCGATTTTTACATGAAAATCGAAGGAACACGCCTTTTTACAGCGAAAATCGTCGTAATGTACAAAATTCATACTTCGGGGAGGGTAAATGGCATTCCTGCGGTACATGAAGATAATCGCACGTGTTTACAATTTGTTTCCGCAAACGTAACAATGTCGATGACATTAACATGATTATTTCATTGAATTTGGTCGGAGGTGATCAATTTTCGTTCGAAAAACATCGAAAAACGTTATTTTTCAGTGAAAATCGTAGAAATGGACCAAGATTTCACCAACGTTGCTCTCAAACGATCGATTTTTACATGAAAATCGAAGGAACGCGCCTTTTTACAGCGAAAATCGTCGTAATGTACATAATTCATACTTCGGGGAGAGTAAACGGCATTCCTGCGATACATGAAGATAATCGCACGTATTTACACTTTGTTTCCGCTAACGTAACAATGTCGATGAAACATTAAAACTTCATTGAATTTGGTCGGTGGTGATCAATTTTCGTTCGAAAAACATCGAAACACGTTATTTTTCAGCGAAAATCGTCGAATTGGACCAAGATTTGACTAACGTTGCCCTCAAACGATTGATTTTTACATAAAAATCGAAGGAACACGCCTTTTTACAGCGAAAATCGTCGTAATGTACAAAATTCATACTTCGGGGAGGGTAAATGGCATTCCTGCGATACATGAAGATAATCGCACGTGTTTACAATTTGTTTCCGCAAACGTAACAATGTCGATAACATTAACATGATTATTTCATTGAATTTGGTCGGAGGTGATCAATTTTCGTTCGAAAAACATCGAAAAACGTTATTTTTCAGTGAAAATCGTAGAAATGGACCAAGATTTCACCAACGTTGCTCTCAAACGATCGATTTTTACATGAAAATCGAAGGAACACGCCTTTTTACAGCGAAAATCGTCGTTATGTACATAATTCATACTTCGGAGAGGGTAAATGGCATTCCTGCGATACATGAAGATAATCGCACGTGTTTACAATTTGTTTCCGCTAACGTAACAAAGTCGATGAAACATTAAAACTTCATTGAATTTGGTCGGTGGTGATCAATTTTCGTTCGAAAAACATCGAAACACGTTATTTTTCAGCGAAAATCGTCGAATTGGACCAAGATTTCACCAACGTTGCCCTCAAACGATCGATTTTTACATGAAAATCGAAGGAACACGCCTTTTTACAGCGAAAATCGTCGCAATGTACAAAATTCATACTGCGGGGAAGGTAAATGGCATTCCTGCGATACATGAAGATAATCGCACGTGTTTACACTTGGTTTCCGATAACGTAACAATGTCGATAAAACATCATAATTTCATTGAATTTGCTCGGAGGTGATCAATTTTCGTTCGAAAAACATCGAAACACGTTATTTTTCAGCGAAAATCGTCGAATTAGACCAAGATTTCACCAACGTTGCCCTCAAACGATCGATTTTTACATGAAAATCGAAGGAACAAGCCTTTTTACAGCGAAAATCGTCGTAATGTACAAAATTCATACTTCGGGGAGAGTAAACGGCATTCCTGCGATACATGAAGATAATCGCACGTATTTACACTTTGTTTCCGCTAACGTAACAATGTCGATGAAACATTAAAACTTCATTGAATTTGGTCGGTGGTGATCAATTTTCGTTCGAAAAACATCGAAACACGTTATTTTTCAGCGAAAATCGTCGAATTGGACCAAGATTTCACCAACGTTGCCCTCAAACGATCGATTTTTACATGAAAATCGAAGGAACACGCCTTTTTACAGCGATAATCGTCGTAATGTACAAAATTCATACTTCGGGGAGGGTAAATGGCATTCCCGCGATACATGAAGATAATCGCACGTGTTTACACTTGGTTTCCGATAACGTAACAGTGTCGATAAAACATCATAATTTCATTGAATTTGCTCGGAGGTGATCAATTTTCGTTCGAAAAACATCGAAACACGTTATTTTTCAGCGAAAATCGTCGAATTGGACCAAGATTTCACCAACGTTGCCCTCAAACGATCGATTTTTACATGAAAATCGAAGGAACACGCCTTTTTACAGCAAAAATCGTCGCAATGTACAAAATTCATACTGCGGGGAAGGTAAATGGCATTCCTGCGATACATGAAGATAATCGCACGTGTTTACACTTGGTTTCCGATAACGTAACAATGTCGATAAAACATCATAATTTCATTGAATTTGCTCGGAGGTGATCAATTTTCGTTCGAAAAACATCGAAAAACGTTATTTTTCAGTGAAAATCGTAGAAATGGACCAAGATTTCACCAACGTTGCTCTCAAACGATCGATTTTTACATGAAAATCGAAGGAACACGCCTTTTTACAGCAAAAATCGTCGTTATGTACATAATTCATACTTCGGAGAGGGTAAATGGCATTCCTGCGATACATGAAGATAATCGCACGTGTTTACACTTTGTTTCCGCTAACGTAACAATGTCGATGAAACATTAAAACTTCATTGAATTTGGTCGGTGGTGATCAATTTTCGTTCGAAAAACATCGAAACACGTTATTTTTCAGCGAAAATCGTCGAATTGGACCAAGATTTCACCAACGTTGCCCTCAAACGATCGATTTTTACATGAAAATCGAAGGAACACGCCTTTTTACAGCGAAAATCGTCGCAATGTACAAAATTCATACTGCGGGGAAGGTAAATGGCATTCCTGCGATACATGAAGATAATCGCACGTGTTTACACTTGGTTTCCGATAACGTAACAATGTCGATAAAACATCATAATTTCATTGAATTTGCTCGGAGGTGATCAATTTTCGTTCGAAAAACATCGAAACACGTTATTTTTCAGCGAAAATCGTCGAATTAGACCAAGATTTCACCAACGTTGCCCTCAAACGATCGATTTTTACATGAAAATCGAAGGAACAAGCCTTTTTACAGCGAAAATCGTCGTAATGTACAAAATTCATACTTCGGGGAGAGTAAACGGCATTCCTGCGATACATGAAGATAATCGCACGTATTTACACTTTGTTTCCGCTAACGTAACAATGTCGATGAAACATTAAAACTTCATTGAATTTGGTCGGTGGTGATCAATTTTCGTTCGAAAAACATCGAAACACGTTATTTTTCAGCGAAAATCGTCGAATTGGACCAAGATTTCACCAACGTTGCCCTCAAACGATCGATTTTTACATGAAAATCGAAGGAACACGCCTTTTTACAGCGAAAATCGTCGCAATGTACAAAATTCATACTGCGGGGAAGGTAAATTGCATTCGTGCGATACATGAAGATAATACGTGTTTACAATTGGTTTCCGTTAACGTAACGATGTCGATGAAACATGATAATTTCATTGAATTTGCTCGGAGGTGATCAATTTTCGTTCGAAAAACATCGAAACACGTTATTTTTCAGTGAAAATCATAGAAATGCACCAAGATTTCACCAACGTTGCCCGCAAACGATCGATTTTTACATGAAAATCGAAGCAACACGCCTTTTTACAGCTAAAATCGTCGTAATGTACAAAATTCATACTTCGGGGAGAGTAAACGGCATTCCTGCGATACATGAAGATAATCGCACGTATTTACACTTTGTTTCCGCTAACGTAACAATGTCGATGAAACATGATTATTTCATTGAATTTGGTCGGAGGTGATCAATTTTCGTTCGAAAAACATCGAAACACGTTATTTTTCAGCGAAAATCGTCGAATTGGACCAAGATTTCACCAGCATTGCCCTCAAACGATCGATTTTTACATGAAAATCGAAGGAACACGCCTTTTTACAGCGATAATCGTCGTAATGTACAAAATTCATACTTCGGGGAGGGTAAATGGCATTCCTGCGATACATGAAGATAATCGCACGTGTTTACAATTTGTTTCCGCAAACGTAACAATGTCGATGACATTAACATGATTATTTCATTGAATTTGGTCGGAGGTGATCAATTTTCGTTCGAAAAACATCGAAAAACGTTATTTTTCAGTGAAAATCGTAGAAATGGACCAAGATTTCACCAACGTTGCTCTCAAACGATCGATTTTTACATGAAAATCGAAGGAACAAGCCTTTTTACAGCGAAAATCGTCGTAATGTACATAATTCATACTTCGGAGAGGGTAAATGGCATTCCTGCGATACATGAAGATAATCCCACGTGTTTACAATTTGTTTCGGCTAACGTAACAATGTCGATAAAACATGATAATTTCATTGAATTTGCTCGGAGGTGATCAATTTTCGTTCAAAAAACATCGAAACACGTTATTTTTCAGTGAAAACCGTAGAAATGTACCAAGATTTCACCAACGTTGCCCTCAAACGATAGATTTTTACATGAAAATCGAAGAACACACCTTTTTACAGCGAAAATCGTCATAATGTAAAAAATTCATACTTCGGGGAGCGTAAATGGCATTCCCGCGATACATTAAGATAATCGCACGTGTTTACAATTTGTTTCCGCTAACGTAACAATGTCGATGAAACATGATTATTTCATTGAATTTGGTCGGAGGTGATCAATTTTCGTTCGAAAAACATCGAAACACGTTATTTTTCAGCGAAAATCGTCGAATTGGACCAAGATTTGACCAACGTTGCCCTCAAACGATAGATTTTTACATGAAAATCGAAGAACACACCTTTTTACAGCGAAAATCGTCATAATGTACAAAATTCATACTTCGGGGAGCGTAAATGGCATTCCCGCGATACACTAAGATAATCGCACGTGTTTACAATTTGTTTCCGCAAACGTAACAATGTCGATGAAACATGATTATTTCATTGAATTTGGTCACAGGTGATCAATTTTCGGTCGAAAAACATCGAAACACGTTATATTTCAGCGAAAATCGTCGAATTCGACCAAGATTTCACCAGCATTGCTCTCAAACGATCGATTTTTACATGAAAATCGAAGGAACACGCCTTTTTACAGCGATAATCGTCGTAATGTACAAAATTCATACTTCGGGGAGGGTAAATGGCATTCCTGCGATACATGAAGATAATCGCACGTGTTTACACTTGGTTTCCGATAACGTAACAATGTCGATGAAACATGATAATTTCATTGAATTTGCTCGGAGGTGATCAATTTTCGTTCGAAAAACATCGATACACGTTATTTTTCAGCGAAAATGGTCGAATTGGACCAAGATTTCACCAACGTTGCCCTCAAACGATCGATTTTTACATGAAAATCGAAGGAACACGCCTTTTTACAGCAAAAATCTACGTAATGTACATAATTCATACTTCAGGGAGTGTAAATGGCATTTCCTTACGATACATGAAGATAATTGCACGTATTTACACTTTGTTTCCGCTAACGTAACAATGTCGATGAAACATTAAAACTTCATTGAATTTGCTCGGAGGTGATCAATTTTCGTTCGAAAAACATCGAAACACGTTATTTTTCAGTGAAAATCGTAGAAATGCACCAAGATTTCACCAGCATTGCCCTCAAACGATCGATTTTTACATGAAAATCGAAGGAACACTCCTTTTTACAGCGATAATCGTCGTAATTTACAAAATTCATACTTCGGGGAGGGTAAATGGCATTCCTGCGATACATGAAGATAATCGCACGTGTTTACAATTGGTTTCCGCTAACGTAACGATGTCGATGAAACATGATAATTTCATTGAATTTGCTCGGAGGTGATCAATTTTCGTTCGAAAAACATCGAAACACGTTATTTTTCAGCGAAAATCGTCGAATTGGACCAAGATTTCACCAGCATTGCCCTCAAACGATCGATTTTTACATGAAAATCGAAGGAACACGCCTTTTTACAGCGATAATCGTCGTAATGTACAAAATTCATACTTCGGGGAGGGTAAATGGCATTCCTGCAATACATGAAGATAATCGCACGTGTTTACACTTGGTTTCCGATAACGTAACAATGTCGATAAAACATCATAATTTCATTGAATTTGCTCGGAGGTGATCAATTTTCGTTCGAAAAACATCGAAACACGTTATTTTTCAGCGAAAATCGTCGAATTGGACCAAGATTTCACCAACGTTGCCCTCAAACGATCGATTTTTACATGAAAATCGAAGGAACACGCCTTTTTACAGCGAAAATCGTCGTAATGTACAAAATTCATACTTCGGGGAGGGTAAACGGCATTCCTGCGATACATGAAGATAATCGCACGTATTTACACTTTGTTTCCGCTAACGAAACAATGTCGATGAAACATGATTATTTCATTGAATTTGGTCGGAGGTGATCAATGTTCGTTCGAAAAACATCGAAACACGTTATTTTTCAGCGAAAATCGTCGAATTGGACCAAGATTTGATTAACGTTGCCCTCAAGCGATCGATTTTTACATGAAAATCGAAGGAACACGCCTTTTTACAGCGATAATCGTCGTAATGTACAAAATTCATACTTCGGGGAGGGTAAATGGCATTCCTGCGATACATGAAGATAATCGCACGTGTTTACACTTGGTTTCCGATAACGTAACAATGTCGATAAAACATCATAATTTCATTGAATTTGCTCGGAGGTGATCAATTTTCGTTCGAAAAACATCGATACACGTTATTTTTCAGCGAAAATGGTCGAATTGGACCAAGATTTCACCAACGTTGCCCTCAAACGATCGATTTTTACATGAAAATCGAAGGAACACGCCTTTTTACAGCAAAAATCTACGTAATGTACATAATTCATACTTCAGGGAGTGTAAATGGCATTTCCTTACGATACATGAAGATAATTGCACGTATTTACACTTTGTTTCCGCTAACGTAACAATGTCGATGAAACATTAAAACTTCATTGAATTTGCTCGGAGGTGATCAATTTTCGTTCGAAAAACATCGAAACACGTTATTTTTCAGTGAAAATCGTAGAAATGCACCAAGATTTCACCAGCATTGCCCTCAAACGATCGATTTTTACATGAAAATCGAAGGAACACTCCTTTTTACAGCGATAATCGTCGTAATTTACAAAATTCATACTTCGGGGAGGGTAAATGGCATTCCTGCGATACATGAAGATAATCGCACGTGTTTACAATTGGTTTCCGCTAACGTAACGATGTCGATGAAACATGATAATTTCATTGAATTTGCTCGGAGGTGATCAATTTTCGTTCGAAAAACATCGAAACACGTTATTTTTCAGCGAAAATCGTCGAATTGGACCAAGATTTCACCAGCATTGCCCTCAAACGATCGATTTTTACATGAAAATCGAAGGAACACGCCTTTTTACAGCGATAATCGTCGTAATGTACAAAATTCATACTTCGGGGAGGGTAAATGGCATTCCTGCAATACATGAAGATAATCGCACGTGTTTACACTTGGTTTCCGATAACGTAACAATGTCGATAAAACATCATAATTTCATTGAATTTGCTCGGAGGTGATCAATTTTCGTTCGAAAAACATCGAAACACGTTATTTTTCAGCGAAAATCGTCGAATTGGACCAAGATTTCACCAACGTTGCCCTCAAACGATCGATTTTTACATGAAAATCGAAGGAACACGCCTTTTTACAGCGATAATCGTCGTAATGTACAAAATTCATACTTCGGGGAGGGTAAACGGCATTCCTGCGATACATGAAGATAATCGCACGTATTTACACTTTGTTTCCGCTAACGAAACAATGTCGATGAAACATGATTATTTCATTGAATTTGGTCGGAGGTGATCAATGTTCGTTCGAAAAACATCGAAACACGTTATTTTTCAGCGAAAATCGTCGAATTGGACCAAGATTTGATTAACGTTGCCCTCAAACGATCGATTTTTACATGAAAATCGAAGGAACACGCCTTTTTACAGCGAAAATCGTCGTAATGTACAAAATTCATACTTCGGGGAGGGTAAATGGCATTCCTGCGATACATGAAGATAATCGCACGTGTTTACAATTTGTTTCCGCAAACGTAACAATGTCGATGAAACATGATTATTTCATTGAATTTGGTCGGAGGTGATCAATGTTCGTTCGAAAAACATCGAAACACGTTATTTTTCAGCGAAAATCGTCGAATTGGACCAAGATTTGATTAACGTTGCCCTCAAACGATCGATTTTTACATGAAAATCGAAGGAACACGCCTTTTTACAGCGAAAATCGTCGTAATGTACAAAATTCATACTTCGGGGAGGGTAAATGGCATTCCTGCGGTACATGAAGATAATCGCACGTGTTTACAATTTGTTTCCGCAAACGTAACAATGTCGATGACATTAACATGATTATTTCATTGAATTTGGTCGGAGGTGATCAATTTTCGTTCGAAAAACATCGAAAAACGTTATTTTTCAGTGAAAATCGTAGAAATGGACCAAGATTTCACCAACGTTGCTCTCAAACGATCGATTTTTACATGAAAATCGAAGGAACGCGCCTTTTTACAGCGAAAATCGTCGTAATGTACATAATTCATACTTCGGGGAGAGTAAACGGCATTCCTGCGATACATGAAGATAATCGCACGTATTTACACTTTGTTTCCGCTAACGTAACAATGTCGATGAAACATTAAAACTTCATTGAATTTGGTCGGTGGTGATCAATTTTCGTTCGAAAAACATCGAAACACGTTATTTTTCAGCGAAAATCGTCGAATTGGACCAAGATTTGACTAACGTTGCCCTCAAACGATCGATTTTTACATAAAAATCGAAGGAACACGCCTTTTTACAGCGAAAATCGTCGTAATGTACAAAATTCATACTTCGGGGAGGGTAAATGGCATTCCTGCGATACATGAAGATAATCGCACGTGTTTACAATTTGTTTCCGCAAACGTAACAATGTCGATGACATTAACATGATTATTTCATTGAATTTGGTCGGAGGTGATCAATTTTCGTTCGAAAAACATCGAAAAACGTTATTTTTCAGTGAAAATCGTAGAAATGGACCAAGATTTCACCAACGTTGCTCTCAAACGATCGATTTTTACATGAAAATCGAAGGAACACGCCTTTTTACAGCGAAAATCGTCGTTATGTACATAATTCATACTTCGGAGAGGGTAAATGGCATTCCTGCGATACATGAAGATAATCGCACGTGTTTACAATTTGTTTCCGCTAACGTAACAAAGTCGATGAAACATTAAAACTTCATTGAATTTGGTCGGTGGTGATCAATTTTCGTTCGAAAAACATCGAAACACGTTATTTTTCAGCGAAAATCGTCGAATTGGACCAAGATTTCACCAACGTTGCCCTCAAACGATCGATTTTTACATGAAAATCGAAGGAACACGCCTTTTTACAGCGAAAATCGTCGCAATGTACAAAATTCATACTGCGGGGAAGGTAAATGGCATTCCTGCGATACATGAAGATAATCGCACGTGTTTACACTTGGTTTCCGATAACGTAACAATGTCGATAAAACATCATAATTTCATTGAATTTGCTCGGAGGTGATCAATTTTCGTTCGAAAAACATCGAAACACGTTATTTTTCAGCGAAAATCGTCGAATTAGACCAAGATTTCACCAACGTTGCCCTCAAACGATCGATTTTTACATGAAAATCGAAGGAACAAGCCTTTTTACAGCGAAAATCGTCGTAATGTACAAAATTCATACTTCGGGGAGAGTAAACGGCATTCCTGCGATACATGAAGATAATCGCACGTATTTACACTTTGTTTCCGCTAACGTAACAATGTCGATGAAACATTAAAACTTCATTGAATTTGGTCGGTGGTGATCAATTTTCGTTCGAAAAACATCGAAACACGTTATTTTTCAGCGAAAATCGTCGAATTGGACCAAGATTTCACCAACGTTGCCCTCAAACGATCGATTTTTACATGAAAATCGAAGGAACACGCCTTTTTACAGCGATAATCGTCGTAATGTACAAAATTCATACTTCGGGGAGGGTAAATGGCATTCCCGCGATACATGAAGATAATCGCACGTGTTTACACTTGGTTTCCGATAACGTAACAGTGTCGATAAAACATCATAATTTCATTGAATTTGCTCGGAGGTGATCAATTTTCGTTCGAAAAACATCGAAACACGTTATTTTTCAGCGAAAATCGTCGAATTGGACCAAGATTTCACCAACGTTGCCCTCAAACGATCGATTTTTACATGAAAATCGAAGGAACACGCCTTTTTACAGCAAAAATCGTCGCAATGTACAAAATTCATACTGCGGGGAAGGTAAATGGCATTCCTGCGATACATGAAGATAATCGCACGTGTTTACACTTGGTTTCCGATAACGTAACAATGTCGATAAAACATCATAATTTCATTGAATTTGCTCGGAGGTGATCAATTTTCGTTCGAAAAACATCGAAAAACGTTATTTTTCAGTGAAAATCGTAGAAATGGACCAAGATTTCACCAACGTTGCTCTCAAACGATCGATTTTTACATGAAAATCGAAGGAACACGCCTTTTTACAGCAAAAATCGTCGTTATGTACATAATTCATACTTCGGAGAGGGTAAATGGCATTCCTGCGATACATGAAGATAATCGCACGTGTTTACACTTTGTTTCCGCTAACGTAACAATGTCGATGAAACATTAAAACTTCATTGAATTTGGTCGGTGGTGATCAATTTTCGTTCGAAAAACATCGAAACACGTTATTTTTCAGCGAAAATCGTCGAATTGGACCAAGATTTCACCAACGTTGCCCTCAAACGATCGATTTTTACATGAAAATCGAAGGAACACGCCTTTTTACAGCGAAAATCGTCGCAATGTACAAAATTCATACTGCGGGGAAGGTAAATGGCATTCCTGCGATACATGAAGATAATCGCACGTGTTTACACTTGGTTTCCGA
Source organism: Campoletis raptor (assembly GCA_948107755.1). Taxonomy (NCBI): domain Eukaryota; kingdom Metazoa; phylum Arthropoda; class Insecta; order Hymenoptera; family Ichneumonidae; genus Campoletis; species Campoletis raptor. The sequence goes on from OX403623.1 coordinate 791,308, forward strand.
TAACGTAACAATGTCGATAAAACATCATAATTTCATTGAATTTGCTCGGAGGTGATCAATTTTCGTTCGAAAAACATCGAAACACGTTATTTTTCAGCGAAAATCGTCGAATTAGACCAAGATTTCACCAACGTTGCCCTCAAACGATCGATTTTTACATGAAAATCGAAGGAACAAGCCTTTTTACAGCGAAAATCGTCGTAATGTACAAAATTCATACTTCGGGGAGAGTAAACGGCATTCCTGCGATACATGAAGATAATCGCACGTATTTACACTTTGTTTCCGCTAACGTAACAATGTCGATGAAACATTAAAACTTCATTGAATTTGGTCGGTGGTGATCAATTTTCGTTCGAAAAACATCGAAACACGTTATTTTTCAGCGAAAATCGTCGAATTGGACCAAGATTTCACCAACGTTGCCCTCAAACGATCGATTTTTACATGAAAATCGAAGGAACACGCCTTTTTACAGCGAAAATCGTCGCAATGTACAAAATTCATACTGCGGGGAAGGTAAATTGCATTCGTGCGATACATGAAGATAATACGTGTTTACAATTGGTTTCCGTTAACGTAACGATGTCGATGAAACATGATAATTTCATTGAATTTGCTCGGAGGTGATCAATTTTCGTTCGAAAAACATCGAAACACGTTATTTTTCAGTGAAAATCGTAGAAATGCACCAAGATTTCACCAACGTTGCCCGCAAACGATCGATTTTTACATGAAAATCGAAGCAACACGCCTTTTTACAGCTAAAATCGTCGTAATGTACAAAATTCATACTTCGGGGAGAGTAAACGGCATTCCTGCGATACATGAAGATAATCGCACGTATTTACACTTTGTTTCCGCTAACGTAACAATGTCGATGAAACATGATTATTTCATTGAATTTGGTCGGAGGTGATCAATTTTCGTTCGAAAAACATCGAAACACGTTATTTTTCAGCGAAAATCGTCGAATTGGACCAAGATTTGACTAACGTTGCCCTCAAACGATCGATTTTTACATAAAAATCGAAGGAACACGCCTTTTTACAGCGAAAATCGTCGTAATGTACAAAATTCATACTTCGGGGAGGGTAAATGGCATTCCTGCGATACATGAAGATAATCGCACGTGTTTACAATTTGTTTCCGCAAACGTAACAATGTCGATGACATTAACATGATTATTTCATTGAATTTGGTCGGAGGTGATCAATTTTCGTTCGAAAAACATCGAAAAACGTTATTTTTCAGTGAAAATCGTAGAAATGGACCAAGATTTCACCAACGTTGCTCTCAAACGATCGATTTTTACATGAAAATCGAAGGAACAAGCCTTTTTACAGCGAAAATCGTCGTAATGTACATAATTCATACTTCGGAGAGGGTAAATGGCATTCCTGCGATACATGAAGATAATCCCACGTGTTTACAATTTGTTTCGGCTAACGTAACAATGTCGATAAAACATGATAATTTCATTGAATTTGCTCGGAGGTGATCAATTTTCGTTCAAAAAACATCGAAACACGTTATTTTTCAGTGAAAACCGTAGAAATGTACCAAGATTTCACCAACGTTGCCCTCAAACGATAGATTTTTACATGAAAATCGAAGAACACACCTTTTTACAGCGAAAATCGTCATAATGTAAAAAATTCATACTTCGGGGAGCGTAAATGGCATTCCCGCGATACATTAAGATAATCGCACGTGTTTACAATTTGTTTCCGCTAACGTAACAATGTCGATGAAACATGATTATTTCATTGAATTTGGTCGGAGGTGATCAATTTTCGTTCGAAAAACATCGAAACACGTTATTTTTCAGCGAAAATCGTCGAATTGGACCAAGATTTGACCAACGTTGCCCTCAAACGATAGATTTTTACATGAAAATCGAAGAACACACCTTTTTACAGCGAAAATCGTCATAATGTACAAAATTCATACTTCGGGGAGCGTAAATGGCATTCCCGCGATACACTAAGATAATCGCACGTGTTTACAATTTGTTTCCGCAAACGTAACAATGTCGATGAAACATGATTATTTCATTGAATTTGGTCACAGGTGATCAATTTTCGGTCGAAAAACATCGAAACACGTTATATTTCAGCGAAAATCGTCGAATTCGACCAAGATTTCACCAGCATTGCTCTCAAACGATCGATTTTTACATGAAAATCGAAGGAACACGCCTTTTTACATCGATAATCGTCGTAATGTACAAAATTCATACTTCGGGGAGGGTAAATGGCATTCCTGCGATACATGAAGATAATCGCACGTGTTTACACTTGGTTTCCGATAACGTAACAATGTCGATGAAACATGATAATTTCATTGAATTTGCTCGGAGGTGATCAATTTTCGTTCGAAAAACATCGAAACACGTTATTTTTCGGTGAAAATCGTAGAAATGCACCAAGATTTCACCAGCATTGCCCTCAAACGACCGATTTTTACATGAAAATCGAAGGAACACGCCTTTTTACAGCGAAAATCGTCGTAATGTACAAAATTCATACTTCGGGGAGGTCAAATGGCATTCTTGCGATACATGAAGATAATCGCACGTGTTTACACTTTGTTTCCGCTGTCGTAACGATGTCGATGAAACATGATAATTTCATTGAATTTGCTCGGAGGTGATCAATTTTCGTTCGAAAAACATCGAAACACGTTATTTTTCGGTGAAAATCGTAGAAATGCACCAAGATTTCACCAGCATTGCCCTCAAACGATCGATTTTTACATGAAAATCGATGGAACACGCCTTTTTACAGCGATAATCGTCGTAATGTACAAAATTCATACTTCGGGGAGGGTAAATGGCATTCCTGCGATACATGAAGATAATCGCACGTGTTTACACTTGGTTTCCGATAACGTAACAATGTCGATAAAACATCATAATTTCATTGAATTTGCTCGGAGGTGATCAATTTTCGTTCGAAAAACATCGAAACACGTTATTTTTCAGCGAAAATCGTCGAATTGGACCAAGATTTCCCCAACGTTGCCCTCAAACGATCGATTTTTACATGAAAATCGAAGGAACACGCCTTTTTACAGCGAAAATCGTCGTAATGTACAAAATTCATACTTCGGGGAGAGTAAACGGCATTCCTGCGATACATGAAGATAATCGCACGTATTTACACTTTGTTTCCGCTAACGAAACAATGTCGATGAAACATGATTATTTCATTGAATTTGGTCGGAGGTGATCAATTTTCGTTCGAAAAACATCGAAACACGTTATTTTTCAGCGAAAATCGTCGAATTGGACCAAGATTTGACTAACGTTGCCCTCAAACGATCGATTTTTACATGAAAATCGAAGGAACACGCCTTTTTACAGCGAAAATCGTCGTAATGTACAAAATTCATACTTCGGGGAGGGTAAATGGCATTCCTGCGGTACATGAAGATAATCGCACGTGTTTACAATTTGTTTCCGCAAACGTAACAATGTCGATGACATTAACATGATTATTTCATTGAATTTGGTCGGAGGTGATCAATTTTCGTTCGAAAAACATCGAAAAACGTTATTTTTCAGTGAAAATCGTAGAAATGGACCAAGATTTCACCAACGTTGCTCTCAAACGATCGATTTTTACATGAAAATCGAAGGAACACGCCTTTTTACAGCAAAAATCTACGTAATGTACATAATTCATACTTCAGGGAGTGTAAATGGCATTCCTGCGATACATGAAGATAATCGCACGTGTTTACACTTGGTTTCCGATAACGTAACAATGTCGATAAAACATCATAATTTCATTGAATTTGCTCGGAGGTGATCAATTTTCGTTCGAAAAACATCGATACACGTTATTTTTCAGCGAAAATGGTCGAATTGGACCAAGATTTCACCAACGTTGCCCTCAAACGATCGATTTTTACATGAAAATCGAAGGAACACGCCTTTTTACAGCAAAAATCTACGTAATGTACATAATTCATACTTCAGGGAGTGTAAATGGCATTTCCTTACGATACATGAAGATAATTGCACGTATTTACACTTTGTTTCCGCTAACGTAACAATGTCGATGAAACATTAAAACTTCATTGAATTTGGTCGGTGGTGATCAATTTTCGTTCGAAAAACACGAAACACGTTATTTTTCAGCGAAAATCGTCGAATTGGACCAAGATTTGACTAACGTTGCCCTCAAACGATCGATTTTTACATGAAAATCGAAGGAACACGCCTTTTTACAGCGATAATCGTCGTAATGTACAAAATTCATACTTCGGGGAGGGTAAATGGCATTCCTGCCATACATGAAGATAATCGCACGTGTTTACACTTGGTTTCCGATAACGTAACAATGTCGATAAAACATCATAATTTCATTGAATTTGCTCGGAGGTGATCAATTTTCGTTCGAAAAACATCGAAACACGTTATTTTTCAGCGAAAATCGTCGAATTGGACCAAGATTTCACCAACGTTGCCCTCAAACGATCGATTTTTACATGAAAATCGAAGGAACACGCCTTTTTACAGCGAAAATCGTCGTAATGTACAAAATTCATACTTCGGGGAGGGTAAACGGCATTCCTGCGATACATGAAGATAATCGCACGTATTTACACTTTGTTTCCGCTAACGAAACAATGTCGATGAAACATGATTATTTCATTGAATTTGGTCGGAGGTGATCAATGTTCGTTCGAAAAACATCGAAACACGTTATTTTTCAGCGAAAATCGTCGAATTGGACCAAGATTTGACTAACGTTGCCCTCAAACGATCGATTTTTACATGAAAATCGAAGGAACACGCCTTTTTACAGCGAAAATCGTCGTAATGTACAAAATTCATACTTCGGGGTGGGTAAATGGCATTCCTGCGATACATGAAGATGATCGCACGTGTTTACAATTTGTTTCCGCAAACGTAACAATGTCGATGAAACATGATTATTTCATTGAATTTGCTCGGAGGTGATCAATTTTTGTTCGAAAAACATCGAAACACGTTATTTTTCAGCGAAAATCGTCGAATTGGACCAAGATTTCACCAACGTTGCCCTCAAACGATCGATTTTTACATGAAAATCGAAGGAACACGCCTTTTTACAGCGATAATCGTCGTAATGTACAAAATTCATACTTCGGGGAGGGTAAATGGCATTCCTGCGATACATGAAGATAATCGCACGTGTTTACACTTGGTTTCCGATAACGTAACAATGTCGATAAAACATCATAATTTCATTGAATTTGCTCGGAGGTGATCAATTTTCGTTCGAACAACATCGAAACACGTTATTTTTCAGCGAAAATCGTCGAATTGGACCAAGATTTCACCAACGTTGCCCTCAAACGATCGATTTTTACATGAAAATCGAAGGAACACGCCTTTTTACAGCGATAATCGTCGTAATGTACAAAATTCATACTTCGGGGAGGGTAAATGGCATTCCTGCAATACATGAAGATAATCGCACGTGTTTACACTTGGTTTCCGATAACGTAACAATGTCGATAAAACATCATAATTTCATTGAATTTGCTCGGAGGTGATCAATTTTCGTTCGAAAAACATCGAAACACGTTATTTTTCAGCGAAAATCGTCGAATTGGACCAAGATTTCACCAACGTTGCCCTCAAACGATCGATTTTTACATGAAAATCGAAGGAACACGCCTTTTTACAGCGAAAATCGTCGTAATGTACAAAATTCATACTTCGGGGAGGGTAAATGGCATTCCTGCGGTACATGAAGATAATCGCACGTGTTTACAATTTGTTTCCGCAAACGTAACAATGTCGATGACATTAACATGATTATTTCATTGAATTTGGTCGGAGGTGATCAATTTTCGTTCGAAAAACATCGAAAAACGTTATTTTTCAGTGAAAATCGTAGAAATGGACCAAGATTTCACCAACGTTGCTCTCAAACGATCGATTTTTACATGAAAATCGAAGGAACACGCCTTTTTACAGCGAAAATCGTCGTTATGTACATAATTCATACTTCGGAGAGGGTAAATGGCATTCCTGCGATACATGAAGATAATCGCACGTGTTTACAATTTGTTTCCGCTAACGTAACAAAGTCGATGAAACATTAAAACTTCATTGAATTTGGTCGGTGGTGATCAATTTTCGTTCGAAAAACATCGAAACACGTTATTTTTCAGCGAAAATCGTCGAATTGGACCAAGATTTCACCAACGTTGCCCTCAAACGATCGATTTTTACATGAAAATCGAAGGAACACGCCTTTTTACAGCGAAAATCGTCGCAATGTACAAAATTCATACTGCGGGGAAGGTAAATGGCATTCCTGCGATACATGAAGATAATCGCACGTGTTTACACTTGGTTTCCGATAACGTAACAATGTCGATAAAACATCATAATTTCATTGAATTTGCTCGGAGGTGATCAATTTTCGTTCGAAAAACATCGAAACACGTTATTTTTCAGCGAAAATCGTCGAATTAGACCAAGATTTCACCAACGTTGCCCTCAAACGATCGATTTTTACATGAAAATCGAAGGAACAAGCCTTTTTACAGCGAAAATCGTCGTAATGTACAAAATTCATACTTCGGGGAGAGTAAACGGCATTCCTGCGATACATGAAGATAATCGCACGTATTTACACTTTGTTTCCGCTAACGTAACAATGTCGATGAAACATTAAAACTTCATTGAATTTGGTCGGTGGTGATCAATTTTCGTTCGAAAAACATCGAAACACGTTATTTTTCAGCGAAAATCGTCGAATTGGACCAAGATTTCACCAACGTTGCCCTCAAACGATCGATTTTTACATGAAAATCGAAGGAACACGCCTTTTTACAGCGATAATCGTCGTAATGTACAAAATTCATACTTCGGGGAGGGTAAATGGCATTCCCGCGATACATGAAGATAATCGCACGTGTTTACACTTGGTTTCCGATAACGTAACAGTGTCGATAAAACATCATAATTTCATTGAATTTGCTCGGAGGTGATCAATTTTCGTTCGAAAAACATCGAAACACGTTATTTTTCAGCGAAAATCGTCGAATTGGACCAAGATTTCACCAACGTTGCCCTCAAACGATCGATTTTTACATAAAAATCGAAGGAACACGCCTTTTTACAGCGAAAATCGTCGTAATGTACAAAATTCATACTTCGGGGAGGGTAAATGGCATTCCTGCGATACATGAAGATAATCGCACGTGTTTACAATTTGTTTCCGCAAACGTAACAATGTCGATGACATTAACATGATTATTTCATTGAATTTGGTCGGAGGTGATCAATTTTCGTTCGAAAAACATCGAAACACGTTATTTTTCGGTGAAAATCGTAGAAATGCACCAAGATTTCACCAGCATTGCCCTCAAACGACCGATTTTTACATGAAAATCGAAGGAACACGCCTTTTTACAGCGAAAATCGTCGTAATGTACAAAATTCATACTTCGGGGAGGTCAAATGGCATTCTTGCGATACATGAAGATAATCGCACGTGTTTACACTTTGTTTCCGCTGTCGTAACGATGTCGATGAAACATGATAATTTCATTGAATTTGCTCGGAGGTGATCAATTTTCGTTCGAAAAACATCGAAACACGTTATTTTTCGGTGAAAATCGTAGAAATGCACCAAGATTTCACCAGCATTGCCCTCAAACGATCGATTTTTACATGAAAATCGATGGAACACGCCTTTTTACAGCGATAATCGTCGTAATGTACAAAATTCATACTTCGGGGAGGGTAAATGGCATTCCTGCGATATATGAAGATAATCGCACGTGTTTACACTTGGTTTCCGATAACGTAACAATGTCGATAAAACATCATAATTTCATTGAATTTGCTCGGAGGTGATCAATTTTCGTTCGAAAAACATCGAAACACGTTATTTTTCAGCGAAAATCGTCGAATTGGACCAAGATTTCCCCAACGTTGCCCTCAAACGATCGATTTTTACATGAAAATCGAAGGAACACGCCTTTTTACAGCGAAAATCGTCGTAATGTACAAAATTCATACTTCGGGGAGAGTAAACGGCATTCCTGCGATACATGAAGATAATCGCACGTATTTACACTTTGTTTCCGCTAACGAAACAATGTCGATGAAACATGATTATTTCATTGAATTTGGTCGGAGGTGATCAATTTTCGTTCGAAAAACATCGAAAAACGTTATTTTTCAGTGAAAATCGTAGAAATGGACCAAGATTTCACCAACGTTGCTCTCAAACGATCGATTTTTACATGAAAATCGAAGGAACACGCCTTTTTACAGCAAAAATCTACGTAATGTACATAATTCATACTTCAGGGAGTGTAAATGGCATTCCTGCGATACATGAAGATAATCGCACGTGTTTACACTTGGTTTCCGATAACGTAACAATGTCGATAAAACATCATAATTTCATTGAATTTGCTCGGAGGTGATCAATTTTCGTTCGAAAAACATCGATACACGTTATTTTTCAGCGAAAATGGTCGAATTGGACCAAGATTTCACCAACGTTGCCCTCAAACGATCGATTTTTACATGAAAATCGAAGGAACACGCCTTTTTACAGCAAAAATCTACGTAATGTACATAATTCATACTTCAGGGAGTGTAAATGGCATTTCCTTACGATACATGAAGATAATTGCACGTATTTACACTTTGTTTCCGCTAACGTAACAATGTCGATGAAACATTAAAACTTCATTGAATTTGGTCGGTGGTGATCAATTTTCGTTCGAAAAACACGAAACACGTTATTTTTCAGCGAAAATCGTCGAATTGGACCAAGATTTGACTAACGTTGCCCTCAAACGATCGATTTTTACATGAAAATCGAAGGAACACGCCTTTTTACAGCGATAATCGTCGTAATGTACAAAATTCATACTTCGGGGAGGGTAAATGGCATTCCTGCCATACATGAAGATAATCGCACGTGTTTACACTTGGTTTCCGATAACGTAACAATGTCGATAAAACATCATAATTTCATTGAATTTGCTCGGAGGTGATCAATTTTCGTTCGAAAAACATCGAAACACGTTATTTTTCAGCGAAAATCGTCGAATTGGACCAAGATTTCACCAACGTTGCCCTCAAACGATCGATTTTTACATGAAAATCGAAGGAACACGCCTTTTTACAGCGAAAATCGTCGTAATGTACAAAATTCATACTTCGGGGAGGGTAAACGGCATTCCTGCGATACATGAAGATAATCGCACGTATTTACACTTTGTTTCCGCTAACGAAACAATGTCGATGAAACATGATTATTTCATTGAATTTGGTCGGAGGTGATCAATGTTCGTTCGAAAAACATCGAAACACGTTATTTTTCAGCGAAAATCGTCGAATTGGACCAAGATTTCACCAACGTTGCCCTCAAACGATCGATTTTTACATGAAAATCGAAGGAACACGCCTTTTTACAGCGATAATCGTCGTAATGTACAAAATTCATACTTCGGGGAGGGTAAATGGCATTCCTGCGATACATGAAGATAATCGCACGTGTTTACACTTGGTTTCCGATAACGTAACAATGTCGATAAAACATCATAATTTCATTGAATTTGCTCGGAGGTGATCAATTTTCGTTCGAACAACATCGAAACACGTTATTTTTCAGCGAAAATCGTCGAATTGGACCAAGATTTCACCAACGTTGCCCTCAAACGATCGATTTTTACATGAAAATCGAAGGAACACGCCTTTTTACAGCGATAATCGTCGTAATGTACAAAATTCATACTTCGGGGAGGGTAAATGGCATTCCTGCAATACATGAAGATAATCGCACGTGTTTACACTTGGTTTCCGATAACGTAACAATGTCGATAAAACATCATAATTTCATTGAATTTGCTCGGAGGTGATCAATTTACGTTCGAAAAACATCGAAACACGTTATTTTTCAGCGAAAATCGTCGAATTGGACCAAGATTTCACCAACGTTGCCCTCAAACGATCGATTTTTACATGAAAATCGAAGGAACACGCCTTTTTACAGCGAAAATCCTCGTAATGTACAAAATTCATACTTCGGGGAGGGTAAATGGCATTCCTGCGGTACATGAAGATAATCGCACGTGTTTACAATTTGTTTCCGCAAACGTAACAATGTCGATGACATTAACATGATTATTTCATTGAATTTGGTCGGAGGTGATCAATTTTCGTTCGAAAAACATCGAAAAACGTTATTTTTCAGTGAAAATCGTAGAAATGGACCAAGATTTCACCAACGTTGCTCTCAAACGATCGATTTTTACATGAAAATCGAAGGAACGCGCCTTTTTACAGCGAAAATCGTCGTAATGTACATAATTCATACTTCGGGGAGAGTAAACGGCATTCCTGCGATACATGAAGATAATCGCACGTATTTACACTTTGTTTCCGCTAACGTAACAATGTCGATGAAACATTAAAACTTCATTGAATTTGGTCGGTGGTGATCAATTTTCGTTCGAAAAACATCGAAACACGTTATTTTTCAGCGAAAATCGTCGAATTGGACCAAGATTTCACCAACGTTGCCCTCAAACGATCGATTTTTACATGAAAATCGAAGGAACACGCCTTTTTACAGCGAAAATCGTCGCAATGTACAAAATTCATACTGCGGGGAAGGTAAATTGCATTCGTGCGATACATGAAGATAATACGTGTTTACAATTGGTTTCCGTTAACGTAACGATGTCGATGAAACATGATAATTTCATTGAATTTGCTCAGAGGTGATCAATTTTCGTTCGAAAAACATCGAAACACGTTATTTTTCAGTGAAAATCGTAGAAATGCACCAAGATTTCACCAACGTTGCCCGCAAACGATCGATTTTTACATGAAAATCGAAGCAACACGCCTTTTTACAGCTAAAATCGTCGTAATGTACAAAATTCATACTTCGGGGAGAGTAAACGGCATTCCTGCGATACATGAAGATAATCGCACGTATTTACACTTTGTTTCCGCTAACGTAACAATGTCGATGAAACATGATTATTTCATTGAATTTGGTCGGAGGTGATCAATTTTCGTTCGAAAAACATCGAAACACGTTATTTTTCAGCGAAAATCGTCGAATTGGACCAAGATTTGACTAACGTTGCCCTCAAACGATCGATTTTTACATAAAAATCGAAGGAACACGCCTTTTTACAGCGAAAATCGTCGTAATGTACAAAATTCATACTTCGGGGAGGGTAAATGGCATTCCTGCGATACATGAAGATAATCGCACGTGTTTACAATTTGTTTCCGCAAACGTAACAATGTCGATGACATTAACATGATTATTTCATTGAATTTGGTCGGAGGTGATCAATTTTCGTTCGAAAAACATCGAAAAACGTTATTTTTCAGTGAAAATCGTAGAAATGGACCAAGATTTCACCAACGTTGCTCTCTAACGATCGATTTTTACATGAAAATCGAAGGAACAAGCCTTTTTACAGCGAAAATCGTCGTAATGTACATAATTCATACTTCGGAGAGGGTAAATGGCATTCCTGCGATACATGAAGATAATCCCACGTGTTTACAATTTGTTTCGGCTAACGTAACAATGTCGATAAAACATGATAATTTCATTGAATTTGCTCGGAGGTGATCAATTTTCGTTCAAAAAACATCGAAACACGTTATTTTTCAGTGAAAACCGTAGAAATGTACCAAGATTTCACCAACGTTGCCCTCAAACGATAGATTTTTACATGAAAATCGAAGAACACACCTTTTTACAGCGAAAATCGTCATAATGTAAAAAATTCATACTTCGGGGAGCGTAAATGGCATTCCCGCGATACATTAAGATAATCGCACGTGTTTACAATTTGTTTCCGCTAACGTAACAATGTCGATGAAACATGATTATTTCATTGAATTTGGTCGGAGGTGATCAATTTTCGTTCGAAAAACATCGAAACACGTTATTTTTCAGCGAAAATCGTCGAATTGGACCAAGATTTGACCAACGTTGCCCTCAAACGATAGATTTTTACATGAAAATCGAAGAACACACCTTTTTACAGCGAAAATCGTCATAATGTACAAAATTCATACTTCGGGGAGCGTAAATGGCATTCCCGCGATACACTAAGATAATCGCACGTGTTTACAATTTGTTTCCGCAAACGTAACAATGTCGATGAAACATGATTATTTCATTGAATTTGGTCACAGGTGATCAATTTTCGGTCGAAAAACATCGAAACACGTTATATTTCAGCGAAAATCGTCGAATTCGACCAAGATTTCACCAGCATTGCTCTCAAACGATCGATTTTTACATGAAAATCGAAGGAACACGCCTTTTTACAGCGATAATCGTCGTAATGTACAAAATTCATACTTCGGGGAGGGTAAATGGCATTCCTGCGATACATGAAGATAATCGCACGTGTTTACACTTGGTTTCCGATAACGTAACAATGTCGATGAAACATGATAATTTCATTGAATTTGCTCGGAGGTGATCAATTTTCGTTCGAAAAACATCGAAACACGTTATTTTTCGGTGAAAATCGTAGAAATGCACCAAGATTTCACCAGCATTGCCCTCAAACGACCGATTTTTACATGAAAATCGAAGGAACACGCCTTTTTACAGCGAAAATCGTCGTAATGTACAAAATTCATACTTCGGGGAGGTCAAATGGCATTCTTGCGATACATGAAGATAATCGCACGTGTTTACACTTTGTTTCCGCTGTCGTAACGATGTCGATGAAACATGATAATTTCATTGAATTTGCTCGGAGGTGATCAATTTTCGTTCGAAAAACATCGAAACACGTTATTTTTCGGTGAAAATCGTAGAAATGCACCAAGATTTCACCAGCATTGCCCTCAAACGATCGATTTTTACATGAAAATCGATGGAACACGCCTTTTTACAGCGATAATCGTCGTAATGTACAAAATTCATACTTCGGGGAGGGTAAATGGCATTCCTGCGATACATGAAGATAATCGCACGTGTTTACACTTGGTTTCCGATAACGTAACAATGTCGATAAAACATCATAATTTCATTGAATTTGCTCGGAGGTGATCAATTTTCGTTCGAAAAACATCGAAACACGTTATTTTTCAGCGAAAATCGTCGAATTGGACCAAGATTTCCCCAACGTTGCCCTCAAACGATCGATTTTTACATGAAAATCGAAGGAACACGCCTTTTTACAGCGAAAATCGTCGTAATGTACAAAATTCATACTTCGGGGAGAGTAAACGGCATTCCTGCGATACATGAAGATAATCGCACGTATTTACACTTTGTTTCCGCTAACGAAACAATGTCGATGAAACATTAAAACTTCATTGAATTTGGTCGGTGGTGATCAATTTTCGTTCGAAAAACATCGAAACACGTTATTTTTCAGCGAAAATCGTCGAATTGGACCAAGATTTCACCAACGTTGCCCTCAAACGATCGATTTTTACATGAAAATCGAAGGAACACGCCTTTTTACAGCGAAAATCGTCGCAATGTACAAAATTCATACTGCGGGGAAGGTAAATTGCATTCGTGCGATACATGAAGATAATACGTGTTTACAATTGGTTTCCGTTAACGTAACGATGTCGATGAAACATGATAATTTCATTGAATTTGCTCGGAGGTGATCAATTTTCGTTCGAAAAACATCGAAACACGTTATTTTTCAGTGAAAATCGTAGAAATGCACCAAGATTTCACCAACGTTGCCCGCAAACGATCGATTTTTACATGAAAATTGAAGCAACACGCCTTTTTACAGCTAAAATCGTCGTAATGTACATAATTCATACTTCGGAGAGGGTAAATGGCATTCCTGCGATACATGAAGATAATCCCACGTGTTTACAATTTGTTTCGGCTAACGTAACAATGTCGATAAAACATGATAATTTCATTGAATTTGCTCGGAGGTGATCAATTTTCGTTCAAAAAACATCGAAACACGTTATTTTTCAGTGAAAACCGTAGAAATGTACCAAGATTTCACCAACGTTGCCCTCAAACGATAGATTTTTACATGAAAATCGAAGAACACACCTTTTTACAGCGAAAATCGTCATAATGTAAAAAATTCATACTTCGGGGAGCGTAAATGGCATTCCCGCGATACATTAAGATAATCGCACGTGTTTACAATTTGTTTCCGCTAACGTAACAATGTCGATGAAACATGATTATTTCATTGAATTTGGTCGGAGGTGATCAATTTTCGTTCGAAAAACATCGAAACACGTTATTTTTCAGCGAAAATCGTCGAATTGGACCAAGATTTGACCAACGTTGCCCTCAAACGATAGATTTTTACATGAAAATCGAAGAACACACCTTTTTACAGCGAAAATCGTCATAATGTACAAAATTCATACTTCGGGGAGCGTAAATGGCATTCCCGCGATACATGAAGATAATCGCACGTATTTACACTTTGTTTCCGCTAACGTAACAATGTCGATGAAACATTAAAACTTCATTGAATTTGGTCGGTGGTGATCAATTTTCGTTCGAAAAACATCGAAACACGTTATTTTTCGGTGAAAATCGTAGAAATGCACCAAGATTTCACCAGCATTGCCCTCAAACGACCGATTTTTACATGAAAATCGAAGGAACACGCCTTTTTACAGCGAAAATCGTCGTAATGTACAAAATTCATACTTCGGGGAGGGTAAATGGCATTCCTGCGATACATGAAGATAATCGCACGTGTTTACAATTTGTTTCCGCTAACGTAACAATGTCGATGAAACATGATTATTTCATTGAATTTGGTCGGAGGTGATCAATTTTCGTTCGAAAAACATCGAAACACGTTATTTTTCAGCGAAAATCGTCGAATTGGACCAAGATTTGACCAACGTTGCCCTCAAACGATAGATTTTTACATGAAAATCGAAGAACACACCTTTTTACAGCGAAAATCGTCATAATGTACAAAATTCATACTTCGGGGAGCGTAAATGGCATTCCCGCGATACATGAAGATAATCGCACGTATTTACACTTTGTTTCCGCTAACGTAACAATGTCGATGAAACATTAAAACTTCATTGAATTTGGTCGGTGGTGATCAATTTTCGTTCGAAAAACATCGAAACACGTTATTTTTCAGCGAAAATCGTCGAATTGGACCAAGATTTCACCAACGTTGCCCTCAAACGATCGATTTTTACATGAAAATCGAAGGAACACGCCTTTTTACAGCGATAATCGTCGTAATGTACAAAATTCATACTTCGGGGAGGGTAAATGGCATTCCCGCGATACATGAAGATAATCGCACGTGTTTACACTTGGTTTCCGATAACGTAACAGTGTCGATAAAACATCATAATTTCATTGAATTTGCTCGGAGGTGATCAATTTTCGTTCGAAAAACATCGAAACACGTTATTTTTCAGCGAAAATCGTCGAATTGGACCAAGATTTCACCAACGTTGCCCTCAAACGATCGATTTTTACATGAAAATCGAAGGAACACGCCTTTTTACAGCAAAAATCGTCGCAATGTACAAAATTCATACTGCGGGGAAGGTAAATGGCATTCCTGCGATACATGAAGATAATCGCACGTGTTTACACTTGGTTTCCGATAACGTAACAATGTCGATAAAACATCATAATTTCATTGAATTTGCTCGGAGGTGATCAATTTTCGTTCGAAAAACATCGAAAAACGTTATTTTTCAGTGAAAATCGTAGAAATGGACCAAGATTTCACCAACGTTGCTCTCAAACGATCGATTTTTACATGAAAATCGAAGGAACACGCCTTTTTACAGCAAAAATCGTCGTTATGTACATAATTCATACTTCGGAGAGGGTAAATGGCATTCCTGCGATACATGAAGATAATCGCACGTGTTTACACTTTGTTTCCGCTAACGTAACAATGTCGATGAAACATTAAAACTTCATTGAATTTGGTCGGTGGTGATCAATTTTCGTTCGAAAAACATCGAAACACGTTATTTTTCAGCGAAAATCGTCGAATTGGACCAAGATTTCACCAACGTTGCCCTCAAACGATCGATTTTTACATGAAAATCGAAGGAACACGCCTTTTTACAGCGAAAATCGTCGCAATGTACAAAATTCATACTGCGGGGAAGGTAAATGGCATTCCTGCGATACATGAAGATAATCGCACGTGTTTACACTTGGTTTCCGATAACGTAACAATGTCGATAAAACATCATAATTTCATTGAATTTGCTCGGAGGTGATCAATTTTCGTTCGAAAAACATCGAAACACGTTATTTTTCAGCGAAAATCGTCGAATTAGACCAAGATTTCACCAACGTTGCCCTCAAACGATCGATTTTTACATGAAAATCGAAGGAACAAGCCTTTTTACAGCGAAAATCGTCGTAATGTACAAAATTCATACTTCGGGGAGAGTAAACGGCATTCCTGCGATACATGAAGATAATCGCACGTATTTACACTTTGTTTCCGCTAACGTAACAATGTCGATGAAACATTAAAACTTCATTGAATTTGGTCGGTGGTGATCAATTTTCGTTCGAAAAACATCGAAACACGTTATTTTTCAGCGAAAATCGTCGAATTGGACCAAGATTTCACCAACGTTGCCCTCAAACGATCGATTTTTACATGAAAATCGAAGGAACACGCCTTTTTACAGCGAAAATCGTCGCAATGTACAAAATTCATACTGCGGGGAAGGTAAATTGCATTCGTGCGATACATGAAGATAATACGTGTTTACAATTGGTTTCCGTTAACGTAACGATGTCGATGAAACATGATAATTTCATTGAATTTGCTCGGAGGTGATCAATTTTCGTTCGAAAAACATCGAAACACGTTATTTTTCAGTGAAAATCGTAGAAATGCACCAAGATTTCACCAACGTTGCCCGCAAACGATCGATTTTTACATGAAAATCGAAGCAACACGCCTTTTTACAGCTAAAATCGTCGTAATGTACAAAATTCATACTTCGGGGAGAGTAAACGGCATTCCTGCGATACATGAAGATAATCGCACGTATTTACACTTTGTTTCCGCTAACGTAACAATGTCGATGAAACATGATTATTTCATTGAATTTGGTCGGAGGTGATCAATTTTCGTTCGAAAAACATCGAAACACGTTATTTTTCAGCGAAAATCGTCGAATTGGACCAAGATTTGACTAACGTTGCCCTCAAACGATCGATTTTTACATAAAAATCGAAGGAACACGCCTTTTTACAGCGAAAATCGTCGTAATGTACAAAATTCATACTTCGGGGAGGGTAAATGGCATTCCTGCGATACATGAAGATAATCGCACGTGTTTACAATTTGTTTCCGCAAACGTAACAATGTCGATGACATTAACATGATTATTTCATTGAATTTGGTCGGAGGTGATCAATTTTCGTTCGAAAAACATCGAAAAACGTTATTTTTCAGTGAAAATCGTAGAAATGGACCAAGATTTCACCAACGTTGCTCTCAAACGATCGATTTTTACATGAAAATCGAAGGAACAAGCCTTTTTACAGCGAAAATCGTCGTAATGTACATAATTCATACTTCGGAGAGGGTAAATGGCATTCCTGCGATACATGAAGATAATCCCACGTGTTTACAATTTGTTTCGGCTAACGTAACAATGTCGATAAAACATGATAATTTCATTGAATTTGCTCGGAGGTGATGAATTTTCGTTCAAAAAACATCGAAACACGTTATTTTTCAGTGAAAACCGTAGAAATGTACCAAGATTTCACCAACGTTGCCCTCAAACGATAGATTTTTACATGAAAATCGAAGAACACACCTTTTTACAGCGAAAATCGTCATAATGTAAAAAATTCATACTTCGGGGAGCGTAAATGGCATTCCCGCGATACATTAAGATAATCGCACGTGTTTACAATTTGTTTCCGCTAACGTAACAATGTCGATGAAACATGATTATTTCATTGAATTTGGTCGGAGGTGATCAATTTTCGTTCGAAAAACATCGAAACACGTTATTTTTCAGCGAAAATCGTCGAATTGGACCAAGATTTGACCAACGTTGCCCTCAAACGATAGATTTTTACATGAAAATCGAAGAACACACCTTTTTACAGCGAAAATCGTCATAATGTACAAAATTCATACTTCGGGGAGCGTAAATGGCATTCCCGCGATACACTAAGATAATCGCACGTGTTTACAATTGGTTTCCGCAAACGTAACAATGTCGATGAAACATGATTATTTCATTGAATTTGGTCACAGGTGATCAATTTTCGGTCGAAAAACATCGAAACACGTTATATTTCAGCGAAAATCGTCGAATTCGACCAAGATTTCACCAGCATTGCTCTCAAACGATCGATTTTTACATGAAAATCGAAGGAACACGCCTTTTTACAGCGATAATCGTCGTAATGTACAAAATTCATACTTCGGGGAGGGTAAATGGCATTCCTGCGATACATGAAGATAATCGCACGTGTTTACACTTGGTTTCCGATAACGTAACAATGTCGATGAAACATGATAATTTCATTGAATTTGCTCGGAGGTGATCAATTTTCGTTCGAAAAACATCGATACACGTTATTTTTCAGCGAAAATGGTCGAATTGGACCAAGATTTCACCAACGTTGCCCTCAAACGATCGATTTTTACATGAAAATCGAAGGAACACGCCTTTTTACAGCAAAAATCTACGTAATGTACATAATTCATACTTCAGGGAGTGTAAATGGCATTTCCTTACGATACATGAAGATAATTGCACGTATTTACACTTTGTTTCCGCTAACGTAACAATGTCGATGAAACATTAAAACTTCATTGAATTTGCTCGGAGGTGATCAATTTTCGTTCGAAAAACATCGAAACACGTTATTTTTCAGTGAAAATCGTAGAAATGCACCAAGATTTCACCAGCATTGCCCTCAAACGATCGATTTTTACATGAAAATCGAAGGAACACTCCTTTTTACAGCGATAATCGTCGTAATTTACAAAATTCATACTTCGGGGAGGGTAAATGGCATTCCTGCGATACATGAAGATAATCGCACGTGTTTACAATTGGTTTCCGCTAACGAAACAATGTCGATGAAACATGATTATTTCATTGAATTTGGTCGGAGGTGATCAATGTTCGTTCGAAAAACATCGAAACACGTTATTTTTCAGCGAAAATCGTCGAATTGGACCAAGATTTGATTAACGTTGCCCTCAAACGATCGATTTTTACATGAAAATCGAAGGAACACGCCTTTTTACAGCGAAAATCGTCGTAATGTACAAAATTCATACTTCGGGGAGGGTAAATGGCATTCCTGCGATACATGAAGATAATCGCACGTGTTTACAATTTGTTTCCGCAAACGTAACAATGTCGATGAAACATGATTATTTCATTGAATTTGGTCGGAGGTGATCAATGTTCGTTCGAAAAACATCGAAACACGTTATTTTTCAGCGAAAATCGTCGAATTGGACCAAGATTTGATTAACGTTGCCCTCAAACGATCGATTTTTACATGAAAATCGAAGGAACACGCCTTTTTACAGCGAAAATCGTCGTAATGTACAAAATTCATACTTCGGGGAGGGTAAATGGCATTCCTGCGGTACATGAAGATAATCGCACGTGTTTACAATTTGTTTCCGCAAACGTAACAATGTCGATGACATTAACATGATTATTTCATTGAATTTGGTCGGAGGTGATCAATTTTCGTTCGAAAAACATCGAAAAACGTTATTTTTCAGTGAAAATCGTAGAAATGGACCAAGATTTCACCAACGTTGCTCTCAAACGATCGATTTTTACATGAAAATCGAAGGAACGCGCCTTTTTACAGCGAAAATCGTCGTAATGTACATAATTCATACTTCGGGGAGAGTAAACGGCATTCCTGCGATACATGAAGATAATCGCACGTATTTACACTTTGTTTCCGCTAACGTAACAATGTCGATGAAACATTAAAACTTCATTGAATTTGGTCGGTGGTGATCAATTTTCGTTCGAAAAACATCGAAACACGTTATTTTTCAGCGAAAATCGTCGAATTGGACCAAGATTTGACTAACGTTGCCCTCAAACGATCGATTTTTACATAAAAATCGAAGGAACACGCCTTTTTACAGCGAAAATCGTCGTAATGTACAAAATTCATACTTCGGGGAGGGTAAATGGCATTCCTGCGATACATGAAGATAATCGCACGTGTTTACAATTTGTTTCCGCAAACGTAACAATGTCGATGACATTAACATGATTATTTCATTGAATTTGGTCGGAGGTGATCAATTTTCGTTCGAAAAACATCGAAAAACGTTATTTTTCAGTGAAAATCGTAGAAATGGACCAAGATTTCACCAACGTTGCTCTCAAACGATCGATTTTTACATGAAAATCGAAGGAACACGCCTTTTTACAGCGAAAATCGTCGTTATGTACATAATTCATACTTCGGAGAGGGTAAATGGCATTCCTGCGATACATGAAGATAATCGCACGTGTTTACAATTTGTTTCCGCTAACGTAACAAAGTCGATGAAACATTAAAACTTCATTGAATTTGGTCGGTGGTGATCAATTTTCGTTCGAAAAACATCGAAACACGTTATTTTTCAGCGAAAATCGTCGAATTGGACCAAGATTTCACCAACGTTGCCCTCAAACGATCGATTTTTACATGAAAATCGAAGGAACACGCCTTTTTACAGCGAAAATCGTCGCAATGTACAAAATTCATACTGCGGGGAAGGTAAATTGCATTCGTGCGATACATGAAGATAATACGTGTTTACAATTGGTTTCCGTTAACGTAACGATGTCGATGAAACATGATAATTTCATTGAATTTGCTCGGAGGTGATCAATTTTCGTTCGAAAAACATCGAAACACGTTATTTTTCAGTGAAAATCGTAGAAATGCACCAAGATTTCACCAACGTTGCCCGCAAACGATCGATTTTTACATGAAAATCGAAGCAACACGCCTTTTTACAGCTAAAATCGTCGTAATGTACAAAATTCATACTTCGGGGAGAGTAAACGGCATTCCTGCGATACATGAAGATAATCGCACGTATTTACACTTTGTTTCCGCTAACGTAACAATGTCGATGAAACATGATTATTTCATTGAATTTGGTCGGAGGTGATCAATTTTCGTTCGAAAAACATCGAAACACGTTATTTTTCAGCGAAAATCGTCGAATTGGACCAAGATTTGACTAACGTTGCCCTCAAACGATCGATTTTTACATAAAAATCGAAGGAACACGCCTTTTTACAGCGAAAATCGTCGTAATGTACAAAATTCATACTTCGGGGAGGGTAAATGGCATTCCTGCGATACATGAAGATAATCGCACGTGTTTACAATTTGTTTCCGCAAACGTAACAATGTCGATGACATTAACATGATTATTTCATTGAATTTGGTCGGAGGTGATCAATTTTCGTTCGAAAAACATCGAAAAACGTTATTTTTCAGTGAAAATCGTAGAAATGGACCAAGATTTCACCAACGTTGCTCTCAAACGATCGATTTTTACATGAAAATCGAAGGAACAAGCCTTTTTACAGCGAAAATCGTCGTAATGTACATAATTCATACTTCGGAGAGGGTAAATGGCATTCCTGCGATACATGAAGATAATCCCACGTGTTTACAATTTGTTTCGGCTAACGTAACAATGTCGATAAAACATGATAATTTCATTGAATTTGCTCGGAGGTGATCAATTTTCGTTCAAAAAACATCGAAACACGTTATTTTTCAGTGAAAACCGTAGAAATGTACCAAGATTTCACCAACGTTGCCCTCAAACGATAGATTTTTACATGAAAATCGAAGAACACACCTTTTTACAGCGAAAATCGTCATAATGTAAAAAATTCATACTTCGGGGAGCGTAAATGGCATTCCCGCGATACATTAAGATAATCGCACGTGTTTACAATTTGTTTCCGCTAACGTAACAATGTCGATGAAACATGATTATTTCATTGAATTTGGTCGGAGGTGATCAATTTTCGTTCGAAAAACATCGAAACACGTTATTTTTCAGCGAAAATCGTCGAATTGGACCAAGATTTGACCAACGTTGCCCTCAAACGATAGATTTTTACATGAAAATCGAAGAACACACCTTTTTACAGCGAAAATCGTCATAATGTACAAAATTCATACTTCGGGGAGCGTAAATGGCATTCCCGCGATACACTAAGATAATCGCACGTGTTTACAATTTGTTTCCGCAAACGTAACAATGTCGATGAAACATGATTATTTCATTGAATTTGGTCACAGGTGATCAATTTTCGGTCGAAAAACATCGAAACACGTTATATTTCAGCGAAAATCGTCGAATTCGACCAAGATTTCGCCAGCATTGCTCTCAAACGATCGATTTTTACATGAAAATCGAAGGAACACGCCTTTTTACAGCGATAATCGTCGTAATGTACAAAATTCATACTTCGGAGAGGGTAAATGGCATTCCTGCGATACATGAAGATAATCGCACGTGTTTACACTTGGTTTCCGATAACGTAACAATGTCGATGAAACATGATAATTTCATTGAATTTGCTCGGAGGTGATCAATTTTCGTTCGAAAAACATCGAAACACGTTATTTTTCGGTGAAAATCGTAGAAATGCACCAAGATTTCACCAGCATTGCCCTCAAACGACCGATTTTTACATGAAAATCGAAGGAACACGCCTTTTTACAGCGAAAATCGTCGTAATGTACAAAATTCATACTTCGGGGAGGTCAAATGGCATTCTTGCGATACATGAAGATAATCGCACGTGTTTACACTTTGTTTCCGCTGTCGTAACGATGTCGATGAAACATGATAATTTCATTGAATTTGCTCGGAGGTGATCAATTTTCGTTCGAAAAACATCGAAACACGTTATTTTTCGGTGAAAATCGTAGAAATGCACCAAGATTTCACCAGCATTGCCCTCAAACGATCGATTTTTACATGAAAATCGATGGAACACGCCTTTTTACAGCGATAATCGTCGTAATGTACAAAATTCATACTTCGGGGAGGGTAAATGGCATTCCTGCGATACATGAAGATAATCGCACGTGTTTACACTTGGTTTCCGATAACGTAACAATGTCGATAAAACATCATAATTTCATTGAATTTGCTCGGAGGTGATCAATTTTCGTTCGAAAAACATCGAAACACGTTATTTTTCAGCGAAAATCGTCGAATTGGACCAAGATTTCCCCAACGTTGCCCTCAAACGATCGATTTTTACATGAAAATCGAAGGAACACGCCTTTTTACAGCGAAAATCGTCGTAATGTACAAAATTCATACTTCGGGGAGAGTAAACGGCATTCCTGCGATACATGAAGATAATCGCACGTATTTACACTTTGTTTCCGCTAACGAAACAATGTCGATGAAACATGATTATTTCATTGAATTTGGTCGGAGGTGATCAATTTTCGTTCGAAAAACATCGAAACACGTTATTTTTCAGCGAAAATCGTCGAATTGGACCAAGATTTGACTAACGTTGCCCTCAAACGATCGATTTTTACATGAAAATCGAAGGAACACGCCTTTTTACAGCGAAAATCGTCGTAATGTACAAAATTCATACTTCGGGGAGGGTAAATGGCATTCCTGCGGTACATGAAGATAATCGCACGTGTTTACAATTTGTTTCCGCAAACGTAACAATGTCGATGACATTAACATGATTATTTCATTGAATTTGGTCGGAGGTGATCAATTTTCGTTCGAAAAACATCGAAAAACGTTATTTTTCAGTGAAAATCGTAGAAATGGACCAAGATTTCACCAACGTTGCTCTCAAACGATCGATTTTTACATGAAAATCGAAGGAACACGCCTTTTTACAGCAAAAATCTACGTAATGTACATAATTCATACTTCAGGGAGTGTAAATGGCATTCCTGCGATACATGAAGATAATCGCACGTGTTTACACTTGGTTTCCGATAACGTAACAATGTCGATAAAACATCATAATTTCATTGAATTTGCTCGGAGGTGATCAATTTTCGTTCGAAAAACATCGATACACGTTATTTTTCAGCGAAAATGGTCGAATTGGACCAAGATTTCACCAACGTTGCCCTCAAACGATCGATTTTTACATGAAAATCGAAGGAACACGCCTTTTTACAGCAAAAATCTACGTAATGTACATAATTCATACTTCAGGGAGTGTAAATGGCATTTCCTTACGATACATGAAGATAATTGCACGTATTTACACTTTGTTTCCGCTAACGTAACAATGTCGATGAAACATTAAAACTTCATTGAATTTGGTCGGTGGTGATCAATTTTCGTTCGAAAAACACGAAACACGTTATTTTTCAGCGAAAATCGTCGAATTGGACCAAGATTTGACTAACGTTGCCCTCAAACGATCGATTTTTACATGAAAATCGAAGGAACACGCCTTTTTACAGCGATAATCGTCGTAATGTACAAAATTCATACTTCGGGGAGGGTAAATGGCATTCCTGCCATACATGAAGATAATCGCACGTGTTTACACTTGGTTTCCGATAACGTAACAATGTCGATAAAACATCATAATTTCATTGAATTTGCTCGGAGGTGATCAATTTTCGTTCGAAAAACATCGAAACACGTTATTTTTCAGCGAAAATCGTCGAATTGGACCAAGATTTCACCAACGTTGCCCTCAAACGATCGATTTTTACATGAAAATCGAAGGAACACGCCTTTTTACAGCGAAAATCGTCGTAATGTACAAAATTCATACTTCGGGGAGGGTAAACGGCATTCCTGCGATACATGAAGATAATCGCACGTATTTACACTTTGTTTCCGCTAACGAAACAATGTCGATGAAACATGATTATTTCATTGAATTTGGTCGGAGGTGATCAATGTTCGTTCGAAAAACATCGAAACACGTTATTTTTCAGCGAAAATCGTCGAATTGGACCAAGATTTGACTAACGTTGCCCTCAAACGATCGATTTTTACATGAAAATCGAAGGAACACGCCTTTTTACAGCGAAAATCGTCGTAATGTACAAAATTCATACTTCGGGGTGGGTAAATGGCATTCCTGCGATACATGAAGATGATCGCACGTGTTTACAATTTGTTTCCGCAAACGTAACAATGTCGATGAAACATGATTATTTCATTGAATTTGCTCGGAGGTGATCAATTTTTGTTCGAAAAACATCGAAACACGTTATTTTTCAGCGAAAATCGTCGAATTGGACCAAGATTTCACCAACGTTGCCCTCAAACGATCGATTTTTACATGAAAATCGAAGGAACACGCCTTTTTACAGCGATAATCGTCGTAATGTACAAAATTCATACTTCGGGGAGGGTAAATGGCATTCCTGCGATACATGAAGATAATCGCACGTGTTTACACTTGGTTTCCGATAACGTAACAATGTCGATAAAACATCATAATTTCATTGAATTTGCTCGGAGGTGATCAATTTTCGTTCGAACAACATCGAAACACGTTATTTTTCAGCGAAAATCGTCGAATTGGACCAAGATTTCACCAACGTTGCCCTCAAACGATCGATTTTTACATGAAAATCGAAGGAACACGCCTTTTTACAGCGATAATCGTCGTAATGTACAAAATTCATACTTCGGGGAGGGTAAATGGCATTCCTGCAATACATGAAGATAATCGCACGTGTTTACACTTGGTTTCCGATAACGTAACAATGTCGATAAAACATCATAATTTCATTGAATTTGCTCGGAGGTGATCAATTTTCGTTCGAAAAACATCGAAACACGTTATTTTTCAGCGAAAATCGTCGAATTGGACCAAGATTTCACCAACGTTGCCCTCAAACGATCGATTTTTACATGAAAATCGAAGGAACACGCCTTTTTACAGCGAAAATCGTCGTAATGTACAAAATTCATACTTCGGGGAGGGTAAATGGCATTCCTGCGGTACATGAAGATAATCGCACGTGTTTACAATTTGTTTCCGCAAACGTAACAATGTCGATGACATTAACATGATTATTTCATTGAATTTGGTCGGAGGTGATCAATTTTCGTTCGAAAAACATCGAAAAACGTTATTTTTCAGTGAAAATCGTAGAAATGGACCAAGATTTCACCAACGTTGCTCTCAAACGATCGATTTTTACATGAAAATCGAAGGAACGCGCCTTTTTACAGCGAAAATCGTCGTAATGTACATAATTCATACTTCGGGGAGAGTAAACGGCATTCCTGCGATACATGAAGATAATCGCACGTATTTACACTTTGTTTCCGCTAACGTAACAATGTCGATGAAACATTAAAACTTCATTGAATTTGGTCGGTGGTGATCAATTTTCGTTCGAAAAACATCGAAACACGTTATTTTTCAGCGAAAATCGTCGAATTGGACCAAGATTTCACCAACGTTGCCCTCAAACGATCGATTTTTACATGAAAATCGAAGGAACACGCCTTTTTACAGCGAAAATCGTCGCAATGTACAAAATTCATACTGCGGGGAAGGTAAATTGCATTCGTGCGATACATGAAGATAATACGTGTTTACAATTGGTTTCCGTTAACGTAACGATGTCGATGAAACATGATAATTTCATTGAATTTGCTCAGAGGTGATCAATTTTCGTTCGAAAAACATCGAAACACGTTATTTTTCAGTGAAAATCGTAGAAATGCACCAAGATTTCACCAACGTTGCCCGCAAACGATCGATTTTTACATGAAAATCGAAGCAACACGCCTTTTTACAGCTAAAATCGTCGTAATGTACAAAATTCATACTTCGGGGAGAGTAAACGGCATTCCTGCGATACATGAAGATAATCGCACGTATTTACACTTTGTTTCCGCTAACGTAACAATGTCGATGAAACATGATTATTTCATTGAATTTGGTCGGAGGTGATCAATTTTCGTTCGAAAAACATCGAAACACGTTATTTTTCAGCGAAAATCGTCGAATTGGACCAAGATTTGACTAACGTTGCCCTCAAACGATCGATTTTTACATAAAAATCGAAGGAACACGCCTTTTTACAGCGAAAATCGTCGTAATGTACAAAATTCATACTTCGGGGAGGGTAAATGGCATTCCTGCGATACATGAAGATAATCGCACGTGTTTACAATTTGTTTCCGCAAACGTAACAATGTCGATGACATTAACATGATTATTTCATTGAATTTGGTCGGAGGTGATCAATTTTCGTTCGAAAAACATCGAAACACGTTATTTTTCGGTGAAAATCGTAGAAATGCACCAAGATTTCACCAGCATTGCCCTCAAACGACCGATTTTTACATGAAAATCGAAGGAACACGCCTTTTTACAGCGAAAATCGTCGTAATGTACAAAATTCATACTTCGGGGAGGTCAAATGGCATTCTTGCGATACATGAAGATAATCGCACGTGTTTACACTTTGTTTCCGCTGTCGTAACGATGTCGATGAAACATGATAATTTCATTGAATTTGCTCGGAGGTGATCAATTTTCGTTCGAAAAACATCGAAACACGTTATTTTTCGGTGAAAATCGTAGAAATGCACCAAGATTTCACCAGCATTGCCCTCAAACGATCGATTTTTACATGAAAATCGATGGAACACGCCTTTTTACAGCGATAATCGTCGTAATGTACAAAATTCATACTTCGGGGAGGGTAAATGGCATTCCTGCGATACATGAAGATAATCGCACGTGTTTACACTTGGTTTCCGATAACGTAACAATGTCGATAAAACATCATAATTTCATTGAATTTGCTCGGAGGTGATCAATTTTCGTTCGAAAAACATCGAAACACGTTATTTTTCAGCGAAAATCGTCGAATTGGACCAAGATTTCCCCAACGTTGCCCTCAAACGATCGATTTTTACATGAAAATCGAAGGAACACGCCTTTTTACAGCGAAAATCGTCGTAATGTACAAAATTCATACTTCGGGGAGAGTAAACGGCATTCCTGCGATACATGAAGATAATCGCACGTATTTACACTTTGTTTCCGCTAACGAAACAATGTCGATGAAACATGATTATTTCATTGAATTTGGTCGGAGGTGATCAATTTTCGTTCGAAAAACATCGAAAAACGTTATTTTTCAGTGAAAATCGTAGAAATGGACCAAGATTTCACCAACGTTGCTCTCAAACGATCGATTTTTACATGAAAATCGAAGGAACACGCCTTTTTACAGCAAAAATCTACGTAATGTACATAATTCATACTTCAGGGAGTGTAAATGGCATTCCTGCGATACATGAAGATAATCGCACGTGTTTACACTTGGTTTCCGATAACGTAACAATGTCGATAAAACATCATAATTTCATTGAATTTGCTCGGAGGTGATCAATTTTCGTTCGAAAAACATCGATACACGTTATTTTTCAGCGAAAATGGTCGAATTGGACCAAGATTTCACCAACGTTGCCCTCAAACGATCGATTTTTACATGAAAATCGAAGGAACACGCCTCTTTACAGCAAAAATCTACGTAATGTACATAATTCATACTTCAGGGAGTGTAAATGGCATTTCCTTACGATACATGAAGATAATTGCACGTATTTACACTTTGTTTCCGCTAACGTAACAATGTCGATGAAACATTAAAACTTCATTGAATTTGGTCGGTGGTGATCAATTTTCGTTCGAAAAACACGAAACACGTTATTTTTCAGCGAAAATCGTCGAATTGGACCAAGATTTGACTAACGTTGCCCTCAAACGATCGATTTTTACATGAAAATCGAAGGAACACGCCTTTTTACAGCGATAATCGTCGTAATGTACAAAATTCATACTTCGGGGAGGGTAAATGGCATTCCTGCCATACATGAAGATAATCGCACGTGTTTACACTTGGTTTCCGATAACGTAACAATGTCGATAAAACATCATAATTTCATTGAATTTGCTCGGAGGTGATCAATTTTCGTTCGAAAAACATCGAAACACGTTATTTTTCAGCGAAAATCGTCGAATTGGACCAAGATTTCACCAACGTTGCCCTCAAACGATCGATTTTTACATGAAAATCGAAGGAACACGCCTTTTTACAGCGAAAATCGTCGTAATGTACAAAATTCATACTTCGGGGAGGGTAAACGGCATTCCTGCGATACATGAAGATAATCGCACGTATTTACACTTTGTTTCCGCTAACGAAACAATGTCGATGAAACATGATTATTTCATTGAATTTGGTCGGAGGTGATCAATGTTCGTTCGAAAAACATCGAAACACGTTATTTTTCAGCGAAAATCGTCGAATTGGACCAAGATTTCACCAACGTTGCCCTCAAACGATCGATTTTTACATGAAAATCGAAGGAACACGCCTTTTTACAGCGATAATCGTCGTAATGTACAAAATTCATACTTCGGGGAGGGTAAATGGCATTCCTGCGATACATGAAGATAATCGCACGTGTTTACACTTGGTTTCCGATAACGTAACAATGTCGATAAAACATCATAATTTCATTGAATTTGCTCGGAGGTGATCAATTTTCGTTCGAACAACATCGAAACACGTTATTTTTCAGCGAAAATCGTCGAATTGGACCAAGATTTCACCAACGTTGCCCTCAAACGATCGATTTTTACATGAAAATCGAAGGAACACGCCTTTTTACAGCGATAATCGTCGTAATGTACAAAATTCATACTTCGGGGAGGGTAAATGGCATTCCTGCAATACATGAAGATAATCGCACGTGTTTACACTTGGTTTCCGATAACGTAACAATGTCGATAAAACATCATAATTTCATTGAATTTGCTCGGAGGTGATCAATTTACGTTCGAAAAACATCGAAACACGTTATTTTTCAGCGAAAATCGTCGAATTGGACCAAGATTTCACCAACGTTGCCCTCAAACGATCGATTTTTACATGAAAATCGAAGGAACACGCCTTTTTACAGCGAAAATCCTCGTAATGTACAAAATTCATACTTCGGGGAGGGTAAATGGCATTCCTGCGGTACATGAAGATAATCGCACGTGTTTACAATTTGTTTCCGCAAACGTAACAATGTCGATGACATTAACATGATTATTTCATTGAATTTGGTCGGAGGTGATCAATTTTCGTTCGAAAAACATCGAAAAACGTTATTTTTCAGTGAAAATCGTAGAAATGGACCAAGATTTCACCAACGTTGCTCTCAAACGATCGATTTTTACATGAAAATCGAAGGAACGCGCCTTTTTACAGCGAAAATCGTCGTAATGTACATAATTCATACTTCGGGGAGAGTAAACGGCATTCCTGCGATACATGAAGATAATCGCACGTATTTACACTTTGTTTCCGCTAACGTAACAATGTCGATGAAACATTAAAACTTCATTGAATTTGGTCGGTGGTGATCAATTTTCGTTCGAAAAACATCGAAACACGTTATTTTTCAGCGAAAATCGTCGAATTGGACCAAGATTTCACCAACGTTGCCCTCAAACGATCGATTTTTACATGAAAATCGAAGGAACACGCCTTTTTACAGCGAAAATCGTCGCAATGTACAAAATTCATACTGCGGGGAAGGTAAATTGCATTCGTGCGATACATGAAGATAATACGTGTTTACAATTGGTTTCCGTTAACGTAACGATGTCGATGAAACATGATAATTTCATTGAATTTGCTCAGAGGTGATCAATTTTCGTTCGAAAAACATCGAAACACGTTATTTTTCAGTGAAAATCGTAGAAATGCACCAAGATTTCACCAACGTTGCCCGCAAACGATCGATTTTTACATGAAAATCGAAGCAACACGCCTTTTTACAGCTAAAATCGTCGTAATGTACAAAATTCATACTTCGGGGAGCGTAAATGGCATTCCCGCGATACATTAAGATAATCGCACGTGTTTACAATTTGTTTCCGCTAACGTAACAATGTCGATGAAACATGATTATTTCATTGAATTTGGTCGGAGGTGATCAATTTTCGTTCGAAAAACATCGAAACACGTTATTTTTCAGCGAAAATCGTCGAATTGGACCAAGATTTGACCAACGTTGCCCTCAAACGATAGATTTTTACATGAAAATCGAAGAACACACCTTTTTACAGCGAAAATCGTCATAATGTACAAAATTCATACTTCGGGGAGCGTAAATGGCATTCCCGCGATACACTAAGATAATCGCACGTGTTTACAATTTGTTTCCGCAAACGTAACAATGTCGATGAAACATGATTATTTCATTGAATTTGGTCACAGGTGATCAATTTTCGGTCGAAAAACATCGAAACACGTTATATTTCAGCGAAAATCGTCGAATTCGACCAAGATTTCACCAGCATTGCTCTCAAACGATCGATTTTTACATGAAAATCGAAGGAACACGCCTTTTTACAGCGATAATCG
The DNA here is from genome assembly GCA_948107755.1 of Campoletis raptor. NCBI lineage: Eukaryota > Metazoa > Arthropoda > Insecta > Hymenoptera > Ichneumonidae > Campoletis > Campoletis raptor. The sequence continues at coordinate 822,747 of OX403623.1, forward strand.
TCGTAATGTACAAAATTCATACTTCGGGGAGGGTAAATGGCATTCCTGCGATACATGAAGATAATCGCACGTGTTTACACTTGGTTTCCGATAACGTAACAATGTCGATGAAACATGATAATTTCATTGAATTTGCTCGGAGGTGATCAATTTTCGTTCGAAAAACATCGAAACACGTTATTTTTCGGTGAAAATCGTAGAAATGCACCAAGATTTCACCAGCATTGCCCTCAAACGACCGATTTTTACATGAAAATCGAAGGAACACGCCTTTTTACAGCGAAAATCGTCGTAATGTACAAAATTCATACTTCGGGGAGGTCAAATGGCATTCTTGCGATACATGAAGATAATCGCACGTGTTTACACTTTGTTTCCGCTGTCGTAACGATGTCGATGAAACATGATAATTTCATTGAATTTGCTCGGAGGTGATCAATTTTCGTTCGAAAAACATCGAAACACGTTATTTTTCGGTGAAAATCGTAGAAATGCACCAAGATTTCACCAGCATTGCCCTCAAACGATCGATTTTTACATGAAAATCGATGGAACACGCCTTTTTACAGCGATAATCGTCGTAATGTACAAAATTCATACTTCGGGGAGGGTAAATGGCATTCCTGCGATACATGAAGATAATCGCACGTGTTTACACTTGGTTTCCGATAACGTAACAATGTCGATAAAACATCATAATTTCATTGAATTTGCTCGGAGGTGATCAATTTTCGTTCGAAAAACATCGAAACACGTTATTTTTCAGCGAAAATCGTCGAATTGGACCAAGATTTCCCCAACGTTGCCCTCAAACGATCGATTTTTACATGAAAATCGAAGGAACACGCCTTTTTACAGCGAAAATCGTCGTAATGTACAAAATTCATACTTCGGGGAGAGTAAACGGCATTCCTGCGATACATGAAGATAATCGCACGTATTTACACTTTGTTTCCGCTAACGAAACAATGTCGATGAAACATGATTATTTCATTGAATTTGGTCGGAGGTGATCAATTTTCGTTCGAAAAACATCGAAACACGTTATTTTTCAGCGAAAATCGTCGAATTGGACCAAGATTTGACTAACGTTGCCCTCAAACGATCGATTTTTACATGAAAATCGAAGGAACACGCCTTTTTACAGCGAAAATCGTCGTAATGTACAAAATTCATACTTCGGGGAGGGTAAATGGCATTCCTGCGGTACATGAAGATAATCGCACGTGTTTACAATTTGTTTCCGCAAACGTAACAATGTCGATGACATTAACATGATTATTTCATTGAATTTGGTCGGAGGTGATCAATTTTCGTTCGAAAAACATCGAAAAACGTTATTTTTCAGTGAAAATCGTAGAAATGGACCAAGATTTCACCAACGTTGCTCTCAAACGATCGATTTTTACATGAAAATCGAAGGAACACGCCTTTTTACAGCAAAAATCTACGTAATGTACATAATTCATACTTCAGGGAGTGTAAATGGCATTCCTGCGATACATGAAGATAATCGCACGTGTTTACACTTGGTTTCCGATAACGTAACAATGTCGATAAAACATCATAATTTCATTGAATTTGCTCGGAGGTGATCAATTTTCGTTCGAAAAACATCGATACACGTTATTTTTCAGCGAAAATGGTCGAATTGGACCAAGATTTCACCAACGTTGCCCTCAAACGATCGATTTTTACATGAAAATCGAAGGAACACGCCTTTTTACAGCAAAAATCTACGTAATGTACATAATTCATACTTCAGGGAGTGTAAATGGCATTTCCTTACGATACATGAAGATAATTGCACGTATTTACACTTTGTTTCCGCTAACGTAACAATGTCGATGAAACATTAAAACTTCATTGAATTTGGTCGGTGGTGATCAATTTTCGTTCGAAAAACACGAAACACGTTATTTTTCAGCGAAAATCGTCGAATTGGACCAAGATTTGACTAACGTTGCCCTCAAACGATCGATTTTTACATGAAAATCGAAGGAACACGCCTTTTTACAGCGATAATCGTCGTAATGTACAAAATTCATACTTCGGGGAGGGTAAATGGCATTCCTGCCATACATGAAGATAATCGCACGTGTTTACACTTGGTTTCCGATAACGTAACAATGTCGATAAAACATCATAATTTCATTGAATTTGCTCGGAGGTGATCAATTTTCGTTCGAAAAACATCGAAACACGTTATTTTTCAGCGAAAATCGTCGAATTGGACCAAGATTTCACCAACGTTGCCCTCAAACGATCGATTTTTACATGAAAATCGAAGGAACACGCCTTTTTACAGCGAAAATCGTCGTAATGTACAAAATTCATACTTCGGGGAGGGTAAACGGCATTCCTGCGATACATGAAGATAATCGCACGTATTTACACTTTGTTTCCGCTAACGAAACAATGTCGATGAAACATGATTATTTCATTGAATTTGGTCGGAGGTGATCAATGTTCGTTCGAAAAACATCGAAACACGTTATTTTTCAGCGAAAATCGTCGAATTGGACCAAGATTTGACTAACGTTGCCCTCAAACGATCGATTTTTACATGAAAATCGAAGGAACGCCTTTTTACAGCGAAAATCGTCGTAATGTACAAAATTCATACTTCGGGGTGGGTAAATGGCATTCCTGCGATACATGAAGATGATCGCACGTGTTTACAATTTGTTTCCGCAAACGTAACAATGTCGATGAAACATGATTATTTCATTGAATTTGCTCGGAGGTGATCAATTTTTGTTCGAAAAACATCGAAACACGTTATTTTTCAGCGAAAATCGTCGAATTGGACCAAGATTTCACCAACGTTGCCCTCAAACGATCGATTTTTACATGAAAATCGAAGGAACACGCCTTTTTACAGCGATAATCGTCGTAATGTACAAAATTCATACTTCGGGGAGGGTAAATGGCATTCCTGCGATACATGAAGATAATCGCACGTGTTTACACTTGGTTTCCGATAACGTAACAATGTCGATAAAACATCATAATTTCATTGAATTTGCTCGGAGGTGATCAATTTTCGTTCGAACAACATCGAAACACGTTATTTTTCAGCGAAAATCGTCGAATTGGACCAAGATTTCACCAACGTTGCCCTCAAACGATCGATTTTTACATGAAAATCGAAGGAACACGCCTTTTTACAGCGATAATCGTCGTAATGTACAAAATTCATACTTCGGGGAGGGTAAATGGCATTCCTGCAATACATGAAGATAATCGCACGTGTTTACACTTGGTTTCCGATAACGTAACAATGTCGATAAAACATCATAATTTCATTGAATTTGCTCGGAGGTGATCAATTTTCGTTCGAAAAACATCGAAACACGTTATTTTTCAGCGAAAATCGTCGAATTGGACCAAGATTTCACCAACGTTGCCCTCAAACGATCGATTTTTACATGAAAATCGAAGGAACACGCCTTTTTACAGCGAAAATCGTCGTAATGTACAAAATTCATACTTCGGGGAGGGTAAATGGCATTCCTGCGATACATGAAGATAATCGCACGTGTTTACAATTTGTTTCCGCAAACGTAACAATGTCGATGACATTAACATGATTATTTCATTGAATTTGGTCGGAGGTGATCAATTTTCGTTCGAAAAACATCGAAAAACGTTATTTTTCAGTGAAAATCGTAGAAATGGACCAAGATTTCACCAACGTTGCTCTCAAACGATCGATTTTTACATGAAAATCGAAGGAACGCGCCTTTTTACAGCGAAAATCGTCGTAATGTACATAATTCATACTTCGGGGAGAGTAAACGGCATTCCTGCGATACATGAAGATAATCGCACGTATTTACACTTTGTTTCCGCTAACGTAACAATGTCGATGAAACATTAAAACTTCATTGAATTTGGTCGGTGGTGATCAATTTTCGTTCGAAAAACATCGAAACACGTTATTTTTCAGCGAAAATCGTCGAATTGGACCAAGATTTCACCAACGTTGCCCTCAAACGATCGATTTTTACATGAAAATCGAAGGAACACGCCTTTTTACAGCGAAAATCGTCGCAATGTACAAAATTCATACTGCGGGGAAGGTAAATTGCATTCGTGCGATACATGAAGATAATACGTGTTTACAATTGGTTTCCGTTAACGTAACGATGTCGATGAAACATGATAATTTCATTGAATTTGCTCAGAGGTGATCAATTTTCGTTCGAAAAACATCGAAACACGTTATTTTTCAGTGAAAATCGTAGAAATGCACCAAGATTTCACCAACGTTGCCCGCAAACGATCGATTTTTACATGAAAATCGAAGCAACACGCCTTTTTACAGCTAAAATCGTCGTAATGTACAAAATTCATACTTCGGGGAGAGTAAACGGCATTCCTGCGATACATGAAGATAATCGCACGTATTTACACTTTGTTTCCGCTAACGTAACAATGTCGATGAAACATGATTATTTCATTGAATTTGGTCGGAGGTGATCAATTTTCGTTCGAAAAACATCGAAACACGTTATTTTTCAGCGAAAATCGTCGAATTGGACCAAGATTTGACTAACGTTGCCCTCAAACGATCGATTTTTACATAAAAATCGAAGGAACACGCCTTTTTACAGCGAAAATCGTCGTAATGTACAAAATTCATACTTCGGGGAGGGTAAATGGCATTCCTGCGATACATGAAGATAATCGCACGTGTTTACAATTTGTTTCCGCAAACGTAACAATGTCGATGACATTAACATGATTATTTCATTGAATTTGGTCGGAGGTGATCAATTTTCGTTCGAAAAACATCGAAAAACGTTATTTTTCAGTGAAAATCGTAGAAATGGACCAAGATTTCACCAACGTTGCTCTCAAACGATCGATTTTTACATGAAAATCGAAGGAACACGCCTTTTTACAGCGAAAATCGTCGTTATGTACATAATTCATACTTCGGAGAGGGTAAATGGCATTCCTGCGATACATGAAGATAATCGCACGTGTTTACAATTTGTTTCCGCTAACGTAACAAAGTCGATGAAACATTAAAACTTCATTGAATTTGGTCGGTGGTGATCAATTTTCGTTCGAAAAACATCGAAACACGTTATTTTTCAGCGAAAATCGTCGAATTGGACCAAGATTTCACCAACGTTGCCCTCAAACGATCGATTTTTACATGAAAATCGAAGGAACACGCCTTTTTACAGCGAAAATCGTCGCAATGTACAAAATTCATACTGCGGGGAAGGTAAATGGCATTCCTGCGATACATGAAGATAATCGCACGTGTTTACACTTGGTTTCCGATAACGTAACAATGTCGATAAAACATCATAATTTCATTGAATTTGCTCGGAGGTGATCAATTTTCGTTCGAAAAACATCGAAACACGTTATTTTTCAGCGAAAATCGTCGAATTAGACCAAGATTTCACCAACGTTGCCCTCAAACGATCGATTTTTACATGAAAATCGAAGGAACAAGCCTTTTTACAGCGAAAATCGTCGTAATGTACAAAATTCATACTTCGGGGAGAGTAAACGGCATTCCTGCGATACATGAAGATAATCGCACGTATTTACACTTTGTTTCCGCTAACGTAACAATGTCGATGAAACATTAAAACTTCATTGAATTTGGTCGGTGGTGATCAATTTTCGTTCGAAAAACATCGAAACACGTTATTTTTCAGCGAAAATCGTCGAATTGGACCAAGATTTCACCAACGTTGCCCTCAAACGATCGATTTTTACATGAAAATCGAAGGAACACGCCTTTTTACAGCGAAAATCGTCGCAATGTACAAAATTCATACTGCGGGGAAGGTAAATTGCATTCGTGCGATACATGAAGATAATACGTGTTTACAATTGGTTTCCGTTAACGTAACAATGTCGATAAAACATGATAATTTCATTGAATTTGCTCAGAGGTGATCAATTTTCGTTCCAAAAACATCGAAACACGTTATTTTTCAGCGAAAATCGTCGAATTGGACCAAGATTTGACCAACGTTGCCCTCAAACGATCGAACTTTACATGAAAATCGAAGGAACACGCCTTTTTACAGCGAAAATCGTCGTAATGTACATAATTCATACTTCGGAGAGGGTAAATGGCATTCCTGCGATACATGAAGATAATCCCACGTGTTTACAATTTGTTTCGGCTAACGTAACAATGTCGATAAAACATGATAATTTCATTGAATTTGCTCAGAGGTGATCAATTTTCGTTCCAAAAACATCGAAACACGTTATTTTTCAGCGAAAATCGTCGAATTGGACCAAGATTTGACCAACGTTGCCCTCAAACGATCGAATTTTACATGAAAATCGAAGGAACACGCCTTTTTACAGCGAAAATCGTCGTAATGATCAAAATTCATACTTCGGGGAGGGTAAATGGCATTCCTGCGATACATGAAGATAATCGCACGTGTTTACAATTTGTTTCCGCAAACGTAACAATGTCGATGAAACATGATTATTTCATTGAATTTGGTCGGAGGTGATCAATTTTCGTTCGAAAAAAATCGAAACACGTTATTTTTCAGTGAAAATCGTAGAAATGCACCAAGATTTCACCAACGTTGCCCGCAAAGGATCGATTTTTACATGAAAATCGAAGGAACACGCCTTTTTACAGCGAAAATCGTCATAATGTAGAAAATTCATACTTCGGGGAGGGTAAATGGCATTCCCGCGATACACTAAGGTAATCGCACTTGTTTACAATTTGTTTCCGCTAACGTAGCAATGTCGATGAAAAATGATAATTTCACTGCCTTTGCTCGGACGTGATCGATATTCGTTCGAAAACCGTAGGAACACGTTATTTTTTAGTGAAAGTCGTAGAAATGGACCAAGATTTCACCAGCGTTGCCCTCAAACAATCGATTTTTTACATGAAAATCGAAGGAACACGCTTTTTTACAGTAAAAATCGTCGTAATGTACAAAATTCATACTTCGGGGAGCGTAAATGGCATTCCCGCGATACACTAAGATAATCGCAGGTGTTTACAATTTGTTTCCGCTAACGTAACAATGTCGATGAAACCTCATCATTTCATTGAATTTGGTCACAGGTGATCAATTTTCGGTCGAAAAAAATCGAAACACGTTCTTTTTCAGCGAAAATCGTCGAATTGGACCAAGATTTCACCAGCATTGCCCTCAAACGATCGATTTTTACATGAAAATCGAAGGAACACGCCTTTTTACAGCGATAATCGTCGTAATGTACAAAATTCATACTTCGGGGAGGGTAAATGGCATTCCCGCGATACATGAAGATAATCGCACGTGTTTACACTTGGTTTCCGATAACGTAACAGTGTCGATAAAACATCATAATTTCATTGAATTTGCTCGGAGGTGATCAATTTTCGTTCGAAAAAAATCGAAACACGTTATTTTTCAGTGAAAATCGTAGAAATGGACCAAGATTTCACCAACGTTGCTCTCAAACGATCGATTTTTACATGAAAATCGAAGGAACACGCCTTTTTACAGCGAAAATCGTCATAATGTACAAATTTCATACTTCGGGGAGGGTAAATGGCATTCCTGCGATACATGAAGATAATCGCACGTGTTTACAATTGGTTTCCGTTAACGTAACGATGTCGATGAAACATGATAATTTCATTGAATTTGCTCGGAGGTGATCAATTTTCGTTCGAAAAACATCGAAACACGTTATTTTTCAGCGAAAATCGTCGAATTGGACCAAGATTTCCCCAACGTTGCCCTCAAACGATCGATTTTTACATGAAAATCGATGGAACACACCTTTTTACAGCGAAAATCGTCATAATGTAGAAAATTCATACTTCGGGGAGGGTAAATGGCATTCCCGCGATACACTAAGGTAATCGCACTTGTTTACAATTTGTTTCCGCTAACGTAACAATGTCGATGAAACCTCATCATTTCATTGAATTAGGTCACAGGTGATCAATTTTCGGTCGAAAAACATCGAAACACGTTATTTTTCAGCGAAAATCGTCGAATTGGACCAAGACTTCACCAACGTTGCTCTCAAACGATCGATTTTTACATGAAAATCGAAGGAACACGCCGTTTTACAGCGAAAATCGTCGTAATGTACATAATTCATACTTCAGGGAGTGTAAATGGCATTTTCTTGCGATACATGAAGATAATTGCACGTATTTACACTTTGTTTCCGCTAACGTAACAATGTCGATGAAACATGATAATTTCATTGAATTTGCTCGGAGGTGATCAATTTTCGTTCGAAAAACATCGAAACACGTTATTTTTCAGCGAAAATCGTCGAATTGGACCAAGATTTCACCAACGTTGCCCTCAAACGATCGATTTTTACATGAAAATCAAAGGAACACACCTTTTTACAGCGAAAATTGTCATAATGTAGAAAATTCATACTTCGGGGAGGGTTAATGGCATTCCCGCGATACACTAAGGTAATCGCACTTGTTTACAATTTGTTTCCGCTAACGTAACAATGTCGATGAAACCTCATCATTTCATTGAATTTGGTCACAGGTGATCAATTTTCGGTCGAAAAACATCGAAACACGTTATTTTTCAGCGAAAATCGTCGAATTGGACCAAGACTTCACCAACGTTGCTCTCAAACGATCGATTTTTACATGAAAATCGAAGAACACACCTTTTTACAGCGAAAATCGTCATAATGTACAAAATTCATACTTCGGGGAGCGTAAATGACATTCCCGCGATACACTAAGATAATCGCACGTGTTTACAATTTGTTTCCGCAAACGTAACAATGTCGATGAAACATGATTATTTCATTGAATTTGGTCACAGGTGATCAATTTTCGTTCGAAAAACATCGAAACACGTTATATTTCAGCGAAAATCGTCGAATTGGACCAAGATTTCATCAGCATTGCCATCAAACGATCGATTTTTACATGAAAATCGAAGGAACACGCCTATTTACAGCGATAATCGTCGTAATGTACAAAATTCATACTTCGGGGAGGGTAAATGGCATTCCTGCGGTACATGAAGATAATCGCACGTGTTTACAATTTGTTTCCGCAAACGTAACAATGTCGATGAAACATGATTATTTCATTGAATTTGGTCGGAGGTGATCAATGTTCGTTCGAAAAACATCGAAACACGTTATTTTTCAGCGAAAATCGTCGAATTGGACCAAGATTTGACTAACGTTGCCCTCAAACGATCGATTTTTACATGGAAATCGAAGGAACACGCCTTTTTACAGCGAAAATCGTCGTAATGTACAAAATTCATACTTCGGGGAGGGTAAATGGCATTCCTGCGATACATGAAGATAATCGCACGTGTTTACAATTTGTTTCCGCAAACGTAACAATGTCGATGAAACATGATTATTTCATTGAATTTGCTCGGAGGTGATCAATTTTCGTTCGAAAAACATCGAAACACGTTATTTTTCAGCGAAAATCGTCGAATTGGACCAAGATTTCACCAACGTTGCCCTCAAACGATCGATTTTTACATGAAAATCGAAGGAACACGCCGTTTTACAGCGAAAATCGTCGTAATGTACAAAATTCATACTTCAGGGAGGGTAAATGGCATTTTCTTGCCATACATGAAGATAATTGCACGTGTTTACAATTTGTTTCCGCTAACGTAACAATGTCGATGAAACATGATTATATCATTGAATTTGCTCGGAAGTGATCAATTTTCGTTCGAAAAACATCGAAACACGTTATTTTTCAGTGAAAATCGTAGAAATGGACCAAGATTTCACCAACGTTGCCCTCAAACGATCGATTTTTACATGAAAATCGAAGGAACACGCCTTTTTACAGCGAAAATCGTCGCAATGTACAAAATTCATACTTCGGGGAGGTCAAATTACATTCCTGCGATACGTGAAGATAATCGCACGTGTTTACACTTTGTTTCCGCTATCGTAACGATGTCGATGAAACATGATAATTTCATTGAATTTGCTCGGAGGTGATCAATTTTCGTTCGAAAAACATCGAAACACGATATTTTTCAGTGAAAATCGTAGAAATGCACCAAGATTTCACCAGCATTGCCCTCAAACGACCGATTTTTACATGAAAATCGAAGGAACACGCCTTTTTACAGCGATAATCGTCGTAATGTACAAAATTCATACTTCGGGGAGGGTAAATGGCATTCCTGCGATACATGAAGATAATCGCACGTGTTTACACTTGGTTTCCGATAACGTAACAATGTCGATAAAACATCATAATTTCATTGAATTTGCTCGGAGGTGATCAATTTTCGTTCGAAAAACATCGAAACACGTTATTTTTCAGCGAAAATCGTCGAATTGGACCAAGATTTCACCAACGTTGCCCTCAAACGATCGATTTTTACATGAAAATCGAAGGAACACGCCTTTTTACAGCGAAAATCGTCGTAATGTACAAAATTCATACTTCGGGGAGAGTAAACGGCATTCCTGCGATACATGAAGATAATCGCACGTATTTACACTTTGTTTCCGCTAACGAAACAATGTCGATGAAACATGATTATTTCATTGAATTTGGTCGGAGGTGATCAATTTTCGTTCGAAAAACATCGAAACACGTTATTTTTCAGCGAAAATCGTCGAATTGGACCAAGATTTGACTAACGTTGCCCTCAAACGATCGATTTTTACATGAAAATCGAAGGAACACGCCTTTTTACAGCGAAAATCGTCGTAATGTACAAAATTCATACTTCGGGGAGGGTAAATGGCATTCCTGCGGTACATGAAGATAATCGCACGTGTTTACAATTTGTTTCCGCAAACGTAACAATGTCGATGAAACATGATTATTTCATTGAATTTGGTCGGAGGTGATCAATGTTAGTTCGAAAAACATCGAAACACGTTATTTTTCAGCGAAAATCGTCGAATTGGACCAAGATTTGACTAACGTTGCCCTCAAACGATCGATTTTTACATGAAAATCGAAGGAACACGCCTTTTTACAGCGAAAATCGTCGTAATGTACAAAATTCATACTTCGGGGAGGGTAAATGGCATTCCTGCGATACATGAAGATAATCGCACGTGTTTACAATTTGTTTCCGCAAACGTAACAATGTCGATGAAACATGATTATTTCATTGAATTTGCTCGGAGGTGATCAATTTTCGTTCGAAAAACATCGAAACACGTTATTTTTCAGCGAAAATCGTCGAATTGGACCAAGATTTCACCAACGTTGCCCTCAAACGATCGATTTTTACAGGAAAATCGAAGGAACACGCCTTTTTACAGCGAAAATCGTCGTAATGTACATAATTCATACTTCAGGGAGTGTAAATGGCATTTTCTTGCGATACATGAAGATAATTGCACGTATTTACACTTTGTTTCCGCTAACGTAACAATGTCGATGAAACATGATAATTTCATTGAATTTGCTCGGAGGTGATCAATTTTCGTTCGAAAAACATCGAAACACGTTATTTTTCAGCGAAAATCGTCGAATTGGACCAAGATTTCACCAACGTTGCCCTCAAACGATAGATTTTTACATGAAAATCGAAGGAACGCGCCTTTTTACAGCGAAAATCGTCGTAATGTACATAATTCATACTTCGGGGAGGGTTAATTGCATTCCTGCGATACATGAAGATAATCGTACGTATTTACACTTTGTTTCCGCTAACGTAACAATGTCGATGAAACATTAAAACTTCATTGAATTTGGTCGGTGGTGATCAATCTTCGTTCGAAAAACATCGAAACACGTTATTTTTCAGCGAAAATCGTCGAATTGGACCAAGATTTCACCAACGTTGCCCTCAAACGATCGATTTTTACATGAAAATCGAAGGAACACGCCTTTTTACAGCGAAAATCGTCGTAATGTACAAAATTCATACTTCGGGGAGGTCAAATGGCATTCCTGCGATACATGAAGATAATCGCACGTGTTTGCACTTTGTTTCCGCTATCGTAACGATGTCGATGAAACATGATAATTTCATTGAATTTGCTCGGAGGTGATCAATTTTCGTTCGAAAAACATCGAAACACGTTATTTTTCGGTGAAAATCGTAGAAATGCACCAAGATTTCACCAGCATTGCCCTCAAACGATCGATTTTTACATGAAAATCGAAGGAACACGCCTTTTTACAGCGATAATCGTCGTAATGTACAAAATTCATACTTCGGGGAGGGTAAATGGCATTCCTGCGATACATGAAGATAATCGCACGTGTTTACACTTGGTTTCCGATAACGTAACAATGTCGATAAAACATCATAATTTCATTGAATTTGCTCGGAGGTGATCAATTTTCGTTCGAAAAACATCGAAACACGTTATTTTTCAGCGAAAATCGTCGAATTGGACCAAGATTTCACCAACGTTGCCCTCAAACGATCGATTTTTACATGAAAATCGAAGGAACACGCCTTTTTACAGCGAAAATCGTCGTAATGTACAAAATTCATACTTCGGGGAGAGTAAACGGCATTCCTGCGATACATGAAGATAATCGCACGTATTTACACTTTGTTTCCGCTAACGTAACAATGTCGATGAAACATGATTATTTCATTGAATTTGGTCGGAGGTGATCAATTTTCGTTCGAAAAACATCGAAACACGTTATTTTTCAGCGAAAATCGTCGAATTGGACCAAGATTTGACTAACGTTGCCCTCAAACGATCGATTTTTACATGAAAATCGAAGGAACACGCCTTTTTACAGCAAAAATCGTCGTAATGTACAAAATTCATACTTCGGGGAGGGTAAATGGCATTCCTGCGATACATGAAGATAATCGCACGTGTTTACAATTTGTTTCCGCAAACGTAACAATGTCGATGACATTAACATGATTATTTCATTGAATTTGGTCGGAGGTGATCAATTTTCGTTCGAAAAACATCGAAAAACGTTATTTTTCAGTGAAAATCGTAGAAATGGACCAAGATTTCACCAACGTTGCTCTCAAACGATCGATTTTTACATGAAAATCGAAGGAACACGCCTTTTTACAGCGAAAATCGTCGTAATGTACATAATTCATACTTCGGAGAGGGTAAATGGCATTCCTGCGATACATGAAGATAATCGCACGTGTTTACAATTTGTTTCGGCTAACGTAACAATGTCGATAAAACATGATAATTTCATTGAATTTGCTCAGAGGTGATCAATTTTCGTTCCAAAAACATCGAAACACGTTATTTTTCAGCGAAAATCGTCGAATTGGACCAAGATTTGACCAACGTTGCCCTCAAACGATCGAATTTTACATGAAAATCGAAGGAACACGCCTTTTTACAGCGAAAATCGTCGTAATGATCAAAATTCATACTTCGGGAAGGGTAAATGGCATTCCTGCGATACATGAAGATAATCGCACGTGTTTACAATTTGTTTCCGCAAACGTAACAATGTCGATGAAACATGATTATTTCATTGAATTTGGTCGGAGGTGATCAATTTTCGTTCGAAAAAAATCGAAACACGTTATTTTTCAGTGAAAATCGTAGAAATGGACCAAGATTTCACCAACGTTGCTCTCAAACGATCGATTTTTACATGAAAATCGAAGGAACACGCCTTTTTACAGCGAAAATCGTCATAATGTACAAATTTCATACTTCGGGGAGGGTAAATGGCATTCCTGCGATACATGAAGATAATCGCACGTGTTTACAATTGGTTTCCGTTAACGTAACGATGTCGATGAAACATGATTATTTCATTGAATTTGGTCGGATGTGATCAATATTCGTTCGAAAAACATCGAAACACGTTATTTTTCACTGAAAATCGTCGAATTGGACCAAGATTTGACCAACGTTGCCCTCAAACGATCGATTTTTACATGAAAATCGAAGGAACACGCCTTTTTACAGCGAAAATCGTCGTAATGTACAAAATTCATACTTCGGGGAGGGTAAATGGCATTCCTGCGATACATGAAGATAATCGCACGTGTTTACAATTTGTTTCCGCAAACGTAACAATGTCGATGAAACATGATCATTTCATTGAATTTGCTCGGAGGTGATCAATTTTCGTTCGAAAAACATCGAAACACGTTATTTTTCAGCGAAAATCGTCGAATTGGACCAAGATTTCACCAACGTTGCCCTCAAACGATCGATTTTTACATGAAAATCGAAGGAACACGCCTTTTTACAGCGAAAATCGTCGTAATGTACATAATTCATACTTCAGGGAGTGTAAATGGCATTTTCTTGCGATACATGAAGATAATTGCACGTATTTGCACTTTGTTTCCGCTAACGTAACAATGTCGATGAAACATGATAATTTCATTGAATTTGCTCGGAGGTGATCAATTTTCGTTCGAAAAACATCGAAACACGTTATTTTTCAGCGAAAATCGTCGAATTGGACCAAGATTTCACCAACGTTGCCCTCAAACGATAGATTTTTACATGAAAATCGAAGGAACGCGCCTTTTTACAGCGAAAATCGTCGTAATGTACATAATTCATACTTCGGGGAGGGTTAATTGCATTCCTGCGATACATGAAGATAATCGTACGTATTTACACTTTGTTTCCGCTAACGTAACAATGTCGATGAAACATTAAAACTTCATTGAATTTGGTCGGTGGTGATCAATCTTCGTTCGAAAAACATCGAAACACGTTATTTTTCAGCGAAAATCGTCGAATTGGACCAAGATTTCACCAACGTTGCCCTCAAACGATCGATTTTTACATGAAAATCGAAGGAACACGCCTTTTTACAGCGAAAATCGTCGTAATGTACAAAATTCATACTTCGGGGAGGGTAAATGGCATTCCTGCGGTACATGAAGATAATCGCACGTGTTTACAATTTGTTTCCGGAAACGTAACAATGTCGATGACATTAACATGATTATTTCATTGAATTTGGTCGGAGGTGATCAATTTTCGTTCGAAAAACATCGAAAAACGTTATTTTTCAGTGAAAATCGTAGAAATGGACGAAGATTTCACCAACGTTGCTCTCAAACGATCGATTTTTACATGAAAATCGAAGGAACACGCCTTTTTACAGCGAAAATCGTCGTTATGTACATAATTCATACTTCGGAGAGGGTAAATGGCATTCCTGCGATACATGAAGATAATCGCACGTGTTTACACTTTGTTTCCGCTAACGTAACAATGTCGATGAAACATTAAAACTTCATTGAATTTGGTCGGTGGTGATCAATTTTCGTTCGAAAAACATCGAAACACGTTATTTTTCAGCGAAAATCGTCGAATTGGACCAAGATTTCACCAGCATTGCCCTCAAACGATCGATTTTTACATGAAAATCGAAGGAACACGCCGTTTTACAGCGAAAATCGTCGTAATGTACAAAATTCATACTTCAGGGAGGGTAAATGGCATTTTCTTGCCATACATGAAGATAATTGCACGTGTTTACAATTTGTTTCCGCTAACGTAACAATGTCGATGAAACATGATTATATCATTGAATTTGCTCGGAAGTGATCAATTTTCGTTCGAAAAACATCGAAACACGTTATTTTTCAGTGAAAATCGTAGAAATGGACCAAGATTTCACCAACGTTGCCCTCAAACGATCGATTTTTACATGAAAATCGAAGGAACACGCCTTTTTACAGCGAAAATCGTCGTAATGTACATAATTCATACTTCAGGGAGTGTAAATAGCATTTTCTTGCGATACATGAAGATAATTGCACGTATTTACACTTTGTTTCCGCTAACGTAACAATGTCGATGAAACATGATAATTTCATTGAATTTGCTCGGAGGTGATCAATTTTCGTTCGAAAAACATCGAAACACGTTATTTTTCAGCGAAAATCGTCGAATTGGACCAAGATTTCACCAACGTTGCCCTCAAACGATAGATTTTTACATGAAAATCGAAGGAACGCGCCTTTTTACAGCGAAAATCGTCGTAATGTACATAATTCATACTTCGGGGAGGGTTAATTGCATTCCTGCGATACATGAAGATAATCGTACGTATTTACACTTTGTTTCCGCTAACGTAACAATGTCGATGAAACATTAAAACTTCATTGAATTTGGTCGGTGGTGATCAATCTTCGTTCGAAAAACATCGAAACACGTTATTTTTCAGCGAAAATCGTCGAATTGGACCAAGATTTCACCAACGTTGCCCTCAAACGATCGATTTTTACATGAAAATCGAAGGAACACGCCTTTTTACAGCGAAAATCGTCGTAATGTACAAAATTCATACTTCGGGGAGGGTAAATGGCATTCCTGCGATACATGAAGATAATCGCACGTGTTTACACTTGGTTTCCGATAACGTAACAATGTCGATAAAACATCATAATTTCATTGAATTTGCTCGGAGGTGATCAATTTTCGTTCGAAAAACATCGATACACGTTATTTTTCAGCGAAAATGGTCGAATTGGACCAAGATTTCACCAACGTTGCCCTCAAACGATCGATTTTTACATGAAAATCGAAGGAACACGCCTTTTTACAGCAAAAATCTACGTAATGTACATAATTCATACTTCAGGGAGTGTAAATGGCATTTCCTTACGATACATGAAGATAATTGCACGTATTTACACTTTGTTTCCGCTAACGTAACAATGTCGATGAAACATTAAAACTTCATTGAATTTGCTCGGAGGTGATCAATTTTCGTTCGAAAAACATCGAAACACGTTATTTTTCAGTGAAAATCGTAGAAATGGACCAAGATTTCACCAACGTTGCTCTCAAACGATCGATTTTTACATGAAAATCGAAGGAACGCGCCTTTTTACAGCGAAAATCGTCGTAATGTACATAATTCATACTTCGGGGAGGGTTAATTGCATTCCTGCGATACATGAAGATAATCGTACGTATTTACATTTTGTTTCCGCTAACGTAACAATGTCGATGAAACATTGAAACTTCATTGAATTTGGTCGGTGGTGATCAATCTTCGTTCGAAAAACATCGAAACACGTTATTTTTCAGCGAAAATCATCGAATTGGACCAAGATTTCACCAACGTTGCCCTCAAACGATCGATTTTTACATGAAAATCGAAGGAACACGCCTTTTTACAGCGATAATCGTCGTAATGTACAAAATTCATACTTCGGGGAGGGTAAATGGCATTCCTGCGATACATGAAGATAATCGCACGTGTTTACACTTGGTTTCCGATAACGTAACAATGTCGATAAAACATCATAATTTCATTGAATTTGCTCGGAGGTGATCAATTTTCGTTCGAAAAACATCGATACACGTTATTTTTCAGCGAAAATGGTCGAATTGGACCAAGATTTCACCAACGTTGCCCTCAAACGATCGATTTTTACATGAAAATCGAAGGAACACGCCTTTTTACAGCAAAAATCTACGTAATGTACATAATTCATACTTCAGGGAGTGTAAATGGCATTTCCTTACGATACATGAAGATAATTGCACGTATTTACACTTTGTTTCCGCTAACGTAACAATGTCGATGAAACATTAAAACTTCATTGAATTTGCTCGGAGGTGATCAATTTTCGTTCGAAAAACATCGAAACACGTTATTTTTCAGTGAAAATCGTAGAAATGCACCAAGATTTCACCAGCATTGCCCTCAAACGATCGATTTTTACATGAAAATCGAAGGAACACTCCTTTTTACAGCGATAATCGTCGTAATTTACAAAATTCATACTTCGGGGAGGGTAAATGGCATTCCTGCGATACATGAAGATAATCGCACGTGTTTACAATTGGTTTCCGCTAACGTAACGATGTCGATGAAACATGATAATTTCATTGAATTTGCTCGGAGGTGATCAATTTTCGTTCGAAAAACATCGAAACACGTTATTTTTCAGCGAAAATCGTCGAATTGGACCAAGATTTCACCAGCATTGCCCTCAAACGATCGATTTTTACATGAAAATCGAAGGAACACGCCTTTTTACAGCGATAATCGTCGTAATGTACAAAATTCATACTTCGGGGAGGGTAAATGGCATTCCTGCAATACATGAAGATAATCGCACGTGTTTACACTTGGTTTCCGATAACGTAACAATGTCGATAAAACATCATAATTTCATTGAATTTGCTCGGAGGTGATCAATTTTCGTTCGAAAAACATCGAAACACGTTATTTTTCAGCGAAAATCGTCGAATTGGACCAAGATTTCACCAACGTTGCCCTCAAACGATCGATTTTTACATGAAAATCGAAGGAACACGCCTTTTTACAGCGAAAATCGTCGTAATGTACAAAATTCATACTTCGGGGAGAGTAAACGGCATTCCTGCGATACATGAAGATAATCGCACGTATTTACACTTTGTTTCCGCTAACGAAACAATGTCGATGAAACATGATTATTTCATTGAATTTGGTCGGAGGTGATCAATTTTCGTTCGAAAAACATCGAAACACGTTATTTTTCAGCGAAAATCGTCGAATTGGACCAAGATTTGACTAACGGTGCCCTCAAACGATCGATTTTTACATGAAAATCGAAGGAACACGCCTTTTTACAGCGATAATCGTCGTAATGTACAAAATTCATACTTCGGGGAGGGTAAATGGCATTCCTGCAATACATGAAGGTAATCGCACGTGTTTACACTTGGTTTCCGATAACGTAACAATGTCGATAAAACATCATAATTTCATTGAATTTGCTCGGAGGTGATCAATTTTCGTTCGAAAAACATCGAAACACGTTATTTTTCAGCGAAAATCGTCGAATTGGACCAAGATTTCACCAACGTTGCCCTCAAACGATCGATTTTTACATGAAAATCGAAGGAACACGCCTTTTTACAGCGAAAATCGTCGTAATGTACAAAATTCATACTTCGGGGAGGGTAAACGGCATTCCTGCGATACATGAAGATAATCGCACGTATTTACACTTTGTTTCCGCTAACGAAACAATGTCGATGAAACATGATTATTTCATTGAATTTGGTCGGAGGTGATCAATGTTCGTTCGAAAAACATCGAAACACGTTATTTTTCAGCGAAAATCGTCGAATTGGACCAAGATTTGATTAACGTTGCCCTCAAACGATCGATTTTTACATGAAAATCGAAGGAACACGCCTTTTTACAGCGAAAATCGTCGTAATGTACAAAATTCATACTTCGGGGAGGGTAAATGGCATTCCTGCGATACATGAAGATAATCGCACGTGTTTACAATTTGTTTCCGCAAACGTAACAATGTCGATGAAACATGATTATTTCATTGAATTTGCTCGGAGGTGATCAATTTTCGTTCGAAAAACATCGAAACACGTTATTTTTCAGCGAAAATCGTCGAATTGGACCAAGATTTCACCAACGTTGCCCTCAAACGATCGATTTTTACATGAAAATCGAAGGAACACGCCTTTTTACAGCGATAATCGTCGTAATGTACAAAATTCATACTTCGGGGAGGGTAAATGGCATTCCTGCGATACATGAAGATAATCGCACGTGTTTACACTTGGTTTCCGATAACGTAACAATGTCGATAAAACATCATAATTTCATTGAATTTGCTCGGAGGTGATCAATTTTCGTTCGAACAACATCGAAACACGTTATTTTTCAGCGAAAATCGTCGAATTGGACCAAGATTTCACCAACGTTGCCCTCAAACGATCGATTTTTACATGAAAATCGAAGGAACACGCCTTTTTACAGCGATAATCGTCGTAATGTACAAAATTCATACTTCGGGGAGGGTAAATGGCATTCCTGCGATACATGAAGATAATCGCACGTGTTTACACTTGGTTTCCGATAACGTAACAATGTCGATAAAACATCATAATTTCATTGAATTTGCTCGGAGGTGATCAATTTTCGTTCGAAAAACATTGAAACACGTTATTTTTCAGCGAAAATCGTCGAATTGGACCAAGATTTCACCAACGTTGCCCTCAAACGATCGATTTTTACATGAAAATCGAAGGAACACGCCTTTTTACAGCGAAAATCGTCGTAATGTACAAAATTCATACTTCGGGGAGGTCAAATGGCATTCCTGCGATACATGAAGATAATCGCACGTGTTTACACTTTGTTTCCGCTATCGTAACGATGTCGATGAAACATGATAATTTCATTGAATTTGCTCGGAGGTGATCAATTTTCGTTCGAAAAACATCGAAACACGATATTTTTCAGTGAAAATCGTAGAAATGGACCAAGATTTCACCAACGTTGCTCTCAAACGATCGATTTTTACATGAAAATCGAAGGAACGCGCCTTTTTACAGCGGAAATCGTCGTAATGTACAAAATTCATACTTCGGGGAGGTCAAATTACATTCCTGCGATACGTGAAGATAATCGCACGTGTTTACACTTTGTTTCCGCTATCGTAACGATGTCGATGAAACATGATAATTTCATTGAATTTGCTCGGAGGTGATCAATTTTCGTTCGAAAAACATCGAAACACGATATTTTTCAGTGAAAATCGTAGAAATGGACCAAGATTTCACCAACGTTGCTCTCAAACGATCGATTTTTACATGAAAATCGAAGGAACGCGCCTTTTTACAGCGAAAATCGTCGTAATGTACATAATTCATACTTCGGGGAGGGTTAATTGCATTCCTGCGATACATGAAGATAATCGTACGTATTTACACTTTGTTTCCGCTAACGTAACAATGTCGATGAAACATTAAAACTTCATTGAATTTGGTCGGTGGTGATCAATCTTCGTTCGAAAAACATCGAAACACGTTATTTTTCAGCGAAAATCGTCGAATTGAACCAAGATTTCACCAACGTTGCCCTCAAACAATCGATTTTTACATGAAAATCGAAGCAACACGCCTTTTTACAGCTAAAATCGTCGTAATGTACAAAATTCATACTTCGGGGAGAGTAAACGGCATTCCTGCGATACATGAAGATAATCGCACGTATTTACACTTTGTTTCCGCTAACGTAACAATGTCGATGAAACATGATTATTTCATTGAATTTGGTCGGAGGTGATCAATTTTCGTTCGAAAAACATCGAAACACGTTATTTTTCAGCGAAAATCGTCGAATTGGACCAAGATTTGACTAACGTTGCCCTCAAACGATCGATTTTTACATGAAAATCGAAGGAACACGCCTTTTTACAGCGAAAATCGTCGTAATGTACAAAATTCATACTTCGGGGAGGGTAAATGGCATTCCTGCGATACATGAAGATAATCGCACGTGTTTACAATTTGTTTCCGCAAACGTAACAATGTCGATGACATTAACATGATTATTTCATTGAATTTGGTCGGAGGTGATCAATTTTCGTTCGAAAAACATCGAAAAACGTTATTTTTCAGTGAAAATCGTAGAAATGGACCAAGATTTCACCAACGTTGCTCTCAAACGATCGATTTTTACATGAAAATCGAAGAAACACGCCTTTTTACAGCGAAAATCGTCGTTATGTACATAATTCATACTTCGGAGAGGGTAAATGGCATTCCTGCGATACATGAAGATAATCGCACATGTTTACAATTTGTTTCGGCTAACGTAACAATGTCGATAAAACATGATAATTTCATTGAATTTGCTCAGAGGTGATCAATTTTCGTTCCAAAAACATCGAAACACGTTATTTTTCAGCGAAAATCGTCGAATTGGACCAAGATTTGACCAACGTTGCCCTCAAACGATCGAATTTTACATGAAAATCGAAGGAACACGCCTTTTTACAGAGAAAATCGTCGTAATGTACATAATTCATACTTCGGAGAGGGTAAATGGCATTCCTGCGATACATGAAGATAATCGCACGTGTTTACAATTTGTTTCGGCTAACGTAACAATGTCGATAAAACATGATAATTTCATTGAATTTGCTCAGAGGTGATCAATTTTCGTTCCAAAAACATCGAAACACGTTATTTTTCAGCGAAAATCGTCGAATTGGACCAAGATTTGACCAACGTTGCCCTCAAACGATCGAATTTTACATGAGAATCGAAGGAACACGCCTTTTTACAGCGAAAATCGTCGTAATGATCAAAATTCATACTTCGGGAAGGGTAAATGGCATTCCTGCGATACATGAAGATAATCGCACGTGTTTACAATTTGTTTCCGCAAACGTAACAATGTCGATGAAACATGATTATTTCATTGAATTTGGTCGGAGGTGATCAATTTTCGTTCGAAAAAAATCGAAACACGTTATTTTTCAGTGAAAATCGTAGAAATGGACCAAGATTTCACCAACGTTGCTCTCAAACGATCGATTTTTACATGAAAATCGAAGGAACACGCCTTTTTACAGCGAAAATCGTCATAATGTACAAATTTCATACTTCGGGGAGGGTAAATGGCATTCCTGCGATACATGAAGATAATCGCACGTGTTTACAATTGGTTTCCGTTAACGTAACGATGTCGATGAAACATGATAATTTCATTGAATTTGCTCGGAGGTGATCAATTTTCGTTCGAAAAACATCGAAACACGTTATTTTTCAGCGAAAATCGTCGAATTGGACCAAGATTTCCCCAACGTTGCCCTCAAACGATCGATTTTTACATGAAAATCGATGGAACACACCTTTTTACAGCGAAAATCGTCATAATGTAGAAAATTCATACTTCGGGGAGGGTAAATGGCATTCCCGCGATACACTAAGGTAATCGCACTTGTTTACAATTTGTTTCCGCTAACGTAACAATGTCGATGAAACCTCATCATTTCATTGAATTAGGTCACAGGTGATCAATTTTCGGTCGAAAAACATCGAAACACGTTATTTTTCAGCGAAAATCGTCGAATTGGACCAAGACTTCACCAACGTTGCTCTCAAACGATCGATTTTTACATGAAAATCGAAGGAACACGCCGTTTTACAGCGAAAATCGTCGTAATGTACATAATTCATACTTCGGAGAGGGTAAATGGCATTCCTGCGATACATGAAGATAATCGCACGTGTTTACAATTTGTTTCGGCTAACGTAACAATGTCGATAAAACATGATAATTTCATTGAATTTGCTCAGAGGTGATCAATTTTCGTTCGAAAAACATCGAAAAACGTTATTTTTCAGTGAAAATCGTAGAAATGGACCAAGATTTCACCAACGTTGCTCTCAAACGATCGATTTTTACATGAAAATCGAAGAAACACGCCTTTTTACAGCGAAAATCGTCGTTATGTACATAATTCATACTTCGGAGAGGGTAAATGGCATTCCTGCGATACATGAAGATAATCGCACATGTTTACAATTTGTTTCGGCTAACGTAACAATGTCGATAAAACATGATAATTTCATTGAATTTGCTCAGAGGTGATCAATTTTCGTTCCAAAAACATCGAAACACGTTATTTTTCAGCGAAAATCGTCGAATTGGACCAAGATTTGACCAACGTTGCCCTCAAACGATCGAATTTTACATGAAAATCGAAGGAACACGCCTTTTTACAGCGAAAATCGTCGTAATGTACATAATTCATACTTCGGAGAGGGTAAATGGCATTCCTGCGATACATGAAGATAATCGCACGTGTTTACAATTTGTTTCGGCTAACGTAACAATGTCGATAAAACATGATAATTTCATTGAATTTGCTCAGAGGTGATCAATTTTCGTTCCAAAAACATCGAAACACGTTATTTTTCAGCGAAAATCGTCGAATTGGACCAAGATTTGACCAACGTTGCCCTCAAACGATCGAATTTTACATGAGAATCGAAGGAACACGCCTTTTTACAGCGATAATCGTCGTAATGTACAAAATTCATACTTCGGGGAGGGTAAATGGCATTCCTGCGATACATGAAGATAATCGCACGTGTTTACACTTGGTTTCCGATAACGTAACAATGTCGATAAAACATCATAATTTCATTGAATTTGCTCGGAGGTGATCAATTTTCGTTCGAAAAACATCGAAACACGTTATTTTTCAGCGAAAATCGTCGAATTGGACCAAGATTTCACCAACGTTGCCCTCAAACGATCGATTTTTACATGAAAATCGAAGGAACACGCCTTTTTACAGCGAAAATCGTCGTAATGTACAAAATTCATACTTCGGGGAGAGTAAACGGCATTCCTGCGATACATGAAGATAATCGCACGTATTTACACTTTGTTTCCGCTAACGTAACAATGTCGATGAAACATGATTATTTCATTGAATTTGGTCGGAGGTGATCAATTTTCGTTCGAAAAACATCGAAACACGTTATTTTTCAGCGAAAATCGTCGAATTGGACCAAGATTTGACTAACGTTGCCCTCAAACGATCGATTTTTACATGAAAATCGAAGGAACACGCCTTTTTACAGCAAAAATCGTCGTAATGTACAAAATTCATACTTCGGGGAGGGTAAATGGCATTCCTGCGATACATGAAGATAATCGCACGTGTTTACAATTTGTTTCCGCAAACGTAACAATGTCGATGACATTAACATGATTATTTCATTGAATTTGGTCGGAGGTGATCAATTTTCGTTCGAAAAACATCGAAAAACGTTATTTTTCAGTGAAAATCGTAGAAATGGACCAAGATTTCACCAACGTTGCTCTCAAACGATCGATTTTTACATGAAAATCGAAGGAACACGCCTTTTTACAGCGAAAATCGTCGTAATGTACATAATTCATACTTCGGAGAGGGTAAATGGCATTCCTGCGATACATGAAGATAATCGCACGTGTTTACAATTTGTTTCGGCTAACGTAACAATGTCGATAAAACATGATAATTTCATTGAATTTGCTCAGAGGTGATCAATTTTCGTTCCAAAAACATCGAAACACGTTATTTTTCAGCGAAAATCGTCGAATTGGACCAAGATTTGACCAACGTTGCCCTCAAACGATCGAATTTTACATGAAAATCGAAGGAACACGCCTTTTTACAGCGAAAATCGTCGTAATGATCAAAATTCATACTTCGGGAAGGGTAAATGGCATTCCTGCGATACATGAAGATAATCGCACGTGTTTACAATTTGTTTCCGCAAACGTAACAATGTCGATGAAACATGATTATTTCATTGAATTTGGTCGGAGGTGATCAATTTTCGTTCGAAAAAAATCGAAACACGTTATTTTTCAGTGAAAATCGTAGAAATGGACCAAGATTTCACCAACGTTGCTCTCAAACGATCGATTTTTACATGAAAATCGAAGGAACACGCCTTTTTACTGCGAAAATCGTCATAATGTACAAATTTCATACTTCGGGGAGGGTAAATGGCATTCCTGCGATACATGAAGATAATCACACGTGTTTACAATTGGTTTCCGTTAACGTAACGATGTCGATGAAACATGATTATTTCATTGAATTTGGTCGGATGTGATCAATATTCGTTCGAAAAACATCGAAACACGTTATTTTTCACTGAAAATCGTCGAATTGGACCAAGATTTGACCAACGTTGCCCTCAAACGATCGATTTTTACATGAAAATCGAAGGAACACGCCTTTTTACAGCGAAAATCGTCATAATGTACAAATTTCATACTTCGGGGAGGGTTAATGGCATTCCTGCGATATATGAAGATAATCGCACGTGTTTTCAATTTGTTTCCGCTAACGTAACAATGTCGATGAAACATGATTATTTCATTGAATTTGGTCGGAGGTGATCAATTTTCGTTCGAAAAACATCGAAACACGTTATTTTTCCGCGAAAATCGTCGAATTGGACCAAGATTTCACCAACGTTGCCCTCAAACGATCGATTTTTACATGAAAATCGAAGGAACACGCCGTTTTACAGCGAAAATCGTCGTAATGTACAAAATTCATACTTCAGGGAGGGTAAATGGCATTTTCTTGCCATACATGAAGATAATTGCACGTCTTTACAATTTGTTTCCGCTAACGTAACAATGTCGATGAAACATGATTATATCATTGAATTTGCTCGGAAGTGATCAATTTTCGTTCGAAAAACATCGAAACACGTTATTTTTCAGTGAAAATCGTAGAAATGGACCAAGATTTCACCAACGTTGCCCTCAAACGATCGATTTTTACATGAAAATCGAAGGAACACGCCTTTTTACAGCGAAAATCGTCGTAATGTACAAAATTCATACTTCGGGGAGGGTAAATGGCATTCCTGCGATACATGAAGATAATCGCACGTGTTTACAATTTGTTTCCGCAAACGTAACAATGTCGATGAAACATGATCATTTCATTGAATTTGCTCGGAGGTGATCAATTTTCGTTCGAAAAACATCGAAACACGTTATTTTTCAGCGAAAATCGTCGAATTGGACCAAGATTTCACCAACGTTGCCCTCAAACGATCGATTTTTACATGAAAATCGAAGGAACACGCCTTTTTACAGCGAAAATCGTCGTAATGTACATAATTCATACTTCAGGGAGTGTAAATGGCATTTTCTTGCGATACATGAAGATAATTGCACGTATTTACACTTTGTTTCCGCTAACGTAACAATGTCGATGAAACATGATAATTTCATTGAATTTGCTCGGAGGTGATCAATTTTCGTTCGAAAAACATCGAAACACGTTATTTTTCAGCGAAAATCGTCGAATTGGACCAAGATTTCACCAACGTTGCCCTCAAACGATAGATTTTTACATGAAAATCGAAGGAACGCGCCTTTTTACAGCGAAAATCGTCGTAATGTACATAATTCATACTTCGGGGAGGGTTAATTGCATTCCTGCGATACATGAAGATAATCGTACGTATTTACACTTTGTTTCCGCTAACGTAACAATGTCGATGAAACATTAAAACTTCATTGAATTTGGTCGGTGGTGATCAATCTTCGTTCGAAAAACATCGAAACACGTTATTTTTCAGCGAAAATCGTCGAATTGGACCAAGATTTCACCAACGTTGCCCTCAAACGAACGATTTTTACATGAAAATCGATGGAACACACCTTTTTACAGCGAAAATCGTCATAATGTAGAAAATTCATACTTCGGGGAGTGTAAATGGCATTCCCGCGATACACTAAGGTAATCGCACTTGTTTACAATTTGTTTCCGCTAACGTAACAATGTCGATGAAACCTCATCATTTCATTGAATTTGGTCACAGGTGATCAATTTTCGGTCGAAAAACATCGAAACACGTTATTTTTCAGCGAAAATCGTCGAATTGGACCAAGACTTCACCAACGTTGCTCTCAAACGATCGATTTTTACATGAAAATCGAAGGAACACGCCTTTTTACAGCGAAAATCGTCGTAATGTACATAATTCATACTTCAGGGAGTGTAAATGGCATTTTCTTGCGATACATGAAGATAATTGCACGTATTTACACTTTGTTTCCGCTAACGTAACAATGTCGATGAAACATGATAATTTCATTGAATTTGCTCGGAGGTGATCAATTTTCGTTCGAAAAACATCGAAACACGTTATTTTTCAGCGAAAATCGTCGAATTGGACCAAGATTTCACCAACGTTGCCCTCAAACGATCGATTTTTACATGAAAATCGAAGGAACACACCTTTTTACAGCGAAAATTGTCATAATGTAGAAAATTCATACTTCGGGGAGGGTTAATGGCATTCCCGCGATACACTAAGGTAATCGCACTTATTTACAATTTGTTTCCGCTAACGTAACAATGTCGATGAAACCTCATCATTTCATTGAATTTGGTCACAGGTGATCAATTTTCGGTCGAAAAACATCGAAACACGTTATTTTTCAGCGAAAATCGTCGAATTGGACCAAGATTTCACCAACGTTGCCCTCAAACGATCGATTTTTACATGAAAATCGAAGGAACACGCCTTTTTACAGCGAAAATCGTCGCAATGTACAAAATTCATACTGCGGGGAAGGTAAATGGCATTCCTGCGATACATGAAGATAATCGCACGTGTTTACACTTGGTTTCCGATAACGTAACAATGTCGATAAAACATCATATTTTCATTGAATTTGCTCGGAGGTGATCAATTTTCGTTCGAAAAACATCGAAACACGTTATTTTTCAGCGAAAATCGTCGAATTAGACCAAGATTTCACCAACGTTGCCCTCAAACGATCGATTTTTACATGAAAATCGAAGGAACAAGCCTTTTTACAGCGAAAATCGTCGTAATGTACAAAATTCATACTTCGGGGAGAGTAAACGGCATTCCTGCGATACATGAAGATAATCGCACGTATTTACACTTTGTTTCCGCTAACGTAACAATGTCGATGAAACATTAAAACTTCATTGAATTTGGTCGGTGGTGATCAATTTTCGTTCGAAAAACATCGAAACACGTTATTTTTAAAATCGAAGGAACACGCCTTTTTACAGCGAAAATCGTCGCAATGTACAAAATTCATACTGCGGGGAAGGTAAATTGCATTCGTGCGATACATGAAGATAATACGTGTTTACAATTGGTTTCCGTTAACGTAACAATGTCGATAAAACATGATAATTTCATTGAATTTGCTCAGAGGTGATCAATTTTCGTTCCAAAAACATCGAAACACGTTATTTTTCAGCGAAAATCGTCGAATTGGACCAAGATTTGACCAACGTTGCCCTCAAACGATCGAACTTTACATGAAAATCGAAGGAACACGCCTTTTTACAGCGAAAATCGTCGTAATGTACATAATTCATACTTCGGAGAGGGTAAATGGCATTCCTGCGATACATGAAGATAATCCCACGTGTTTACAATTTGTTTCGGCTAACGTAACAATGTCGATAAAACATGATAATTTCATTGAATTTGCTCAGAGGTGATCAATTTTCGTTCCAAAAACATCGAAACACGTTATTTTTCAGCGAAAATCGTCGAATTGGACCAAGATTTGACCGACGTTGCCCTCAAACGATCGAATTTTACATGAAAATCGAAGGAACACGCCTTTTTACAGCGAAAATCGTCGTAATGATCAAAATTCATACTTCGGGGAGGGTAAATGGCATTCCTGCGATACATGAAGATAATCGCACGTGTTTACAATTTGTTTCCGCAAACGTAACAATGTCGATGAAACATGATTATTTCATTGAATTTGGTCGGAGGTGATCAATTTTCGTTCGAAAAAAATCGAAACACGTTATTTTTCAGTGAAAATCGTAGAAATGCACCAAGATTTCACCAACGTTGCCCGCAAAGGATCGATTTTTACATGAAAATCGAAGGAACACGCCTTTTTACAGCGAAAATCGTCATAATGTAGAAAATTCATACTTCGGGGAGGGTAAATGGCATTCCCGCGATACACTAAGGTAATCGCACTTGATTACAATTTGTTTCCGCTAACGTAGCAATGTCGATGAAAAATGATAATTTCACTGCCTTTGCTCGGACGTGATCGATATTCGTTCGAAAAACGTAGGAACACGTTATTTTTTAGTGAAAGTCGTAGAAATGGACCAAGATTTCACCAGCGTTGCCCTCAAACGATCGATTTTTTACATGAAAATCGAAGGAACACGCTTTTTTACAGTAAAAATCGTCGTAATGTACAAAATTCATACTTCGGGGAGCGTAAATGGCATTCCCGCGATACACTAAGATAATCGCACGTGTTTACAATTTGTTTCCGCTAACGTAACAATGTCGATGAAACCTCATCATTTCATTGAATTTGGTCACAGGTGATCAATTTTCGGTCGAAAAAAATCGAAACACGTTATTTTTCAGCGAAAATCGTCGAATTGGACCAAGATTTCACCAGCATTGCCCTCAAACGATCGATTTTTACATGAAAATCGAAGGAACACGCCTTTTTACAGCGATAATCGTCGTAATGTACAAAATTCATACTTCGGGGAGGGTAAATGGCATTCCCGCGATACATGAAGATAATCGCACGTGTTTACACTTGGTTTCCGATAACGTAACAGTGTCGATAAAACATCATAATTTCATTGAATTTGCTCGGAGGTGATCAATTTTCGTTCGAAAAAAATCGAAACACGTTATTTTTCAGTGAAAATCGTAGAAATGGACCAAGATTTCACCAACGTTGCTCTCAAACGATCGATTTTTACATGAAAATCGAAGGAACACGCCTTTTTACAGCGAAAATCGTCATAATGTACAAATTTCATACTTCGGGGAGGGTAAATGGCATTCCTGCGATACATGAAGATAATCGCACGTGTTTACAATTGGTTTCCGTTAACGTAACGATGTCGATGAAACATGATAATTTCATTGAATTTGCTCGGAGGTGATCAATTTTCGTTCGAAAAACATCGAAACACGTTATTTTTCAGCGAAAATCGTCGAATTGGACCAAGATTTCACCAACGTTGCCCTCAAACGATCGATTTTTACATGAAAATCGATGGAACACACCTTTTTACAGCGAAAATCGTCATAATGTAGAAAATTCATACTTCGGGGAGTGTAAATGGCATTCCCGCGATACACTAAGGTAATCGCACTTGTTTACAATTTGTTTCCGCTAACGTAACAATGTCGATGAAACCTCATCATTTCATTGAATTTGGTCACAGGTGATCAATTTTCGGTCGAAAAACATCGAAACACGTTATTTTTCAGCGAAAATCGTCGAATTGGACCAAGACTTCACCAACGTTGCTCTCAAACGATCGATTTTTACATGAAAATCGAAGGAACACGCCTTTTTACAGCGAAAATCGTCGTAATGTACATAATTCATACTTCAGGGAGTGTAAATGGCATTTTCTTGCGATACATGAAGATAATTGCACGTATTTACACTTTGTTTCCGCTAACGTAACAATGTCGATGAAACATGATAATTTCATTGAATTTGCTCGGAGGTGATCAATTTTCGTTCGAAAAACATCGAAACACGTTATTTTTCAGCGAAAATCGTCGAATTGGACCAAGATTTCACCAACGTTGCCCTCAAACGATCGATTTTTACATGAAAATCGAAGGAACACACCTTTTTACAGCGAAAATTGTCATAATGTAGAAAATTCATACTTCGGGGAGGGTTAATGGCATTCCCGCGATACACTAAGGTAATCGCACTTGTTTACAATTTGTTTCCGCTAACGTAACAATGTCGATGAAACCTCATCATTTCATTGAATTTGGTCACAGGTGATCAATTTTCGGTCGAAAAACATCGAAACACGTTATTTTTCAGCGAAAATCGTCGAATTGGACCAAGACTTCACCAACGTTGCTCTCAAACGATCGATTTTTACATGAAAATCGAAGAACACACCTTTTTACAGCGAAAATCGTCATAATGTACAAAATTCATACTTCGGGGAGCGTAAATGACATTCCCGCGATACACTAAGATAATCGCACGTGTTTACAATTTGTTTCCGCAAACGTAACAATGTCGATGAAACATGATTATTTCATTGAATTTGGTCACAGGTGATCAATCTTCGTTCGAAAAACATCGAAACACGTTATATTTCAGCGAAAATCGTCGAATTGGACCAAGATTTCATCAGCATTGCCATCAAACGATCGATTTTTACATGAAAATCGAAGGAACACGCCTATTTACAGCGATAATCGTCGTAATGTACAAAATTCATACTTCGGGGAGGGTAAATGGCATTCCTGCGATACATGAAGATAATCGCACGTGTTTACAATTTGTTTCCGCAAACGTAACAATGTCGATGAAACATGATTATTTCATTGAATTTGGTCGGATGTGATCAATATTCGTTCGAAAAACATCGAAACACGTTATTTTTCACTGAAAATCGTCGAATTGGACCAAGATTTGACCAACGTTGCCCTCAAACGATCGATTTTTACATGAAAATCGAAGGAACACGCCTTTTTACAGCGAAAATCGTCATAATGTACAAATTTCATACTTCGGGGAGGGTAAATGGCATTCCTGCGATACATGAAGATAATCGCACGTGTTTTCAATTTGTTTCCGCTAACGTAACAATGTCGATGAAACATGATTATTTCATTGAATTTGGTCGGAGGTGATCAATTTTCGTTCGAAAAACATCGAAACACGTTATTTTTCCGCGAAAATCGTCGAATTGGACCAAGATTTCACCAACGTTGCCCTCAAACGATCGATTTTTACATGAAAATCGAAGGAACACGCCGTTTTACAGCGAAAATCGTCGTAATGTACAAAATTCATACTTCAGGGAGGGTAAATGGCATTTTCTTGCCATACATGAAGATAATTGCACGTGTTTACAATTTGTTTCCGCTAACGTAACAATGTCGATGAAACATGATTATATCATTGAATTTGCTCGGAAGTGATCAATTTTCGTTCGAAAAACATCGAAACACGTTATTTTTTAGTGAAAGTCGTAGAAATGGACCAAGATTTCACCAACGTTGCTCTCAAACGATCGATTTTTACATGAAAATCGAAGAAACACGCCTTTTTACAGCGAAAATCGTCGTTATGTACATAATTCATACTTCGGAGAGGGTAAATGGCATTCCTGCGATACATGAAGATAATCGCACGTGTTTACAATTTGTTTCGGCTAACGTAACAATGTCGATAAAACATGATAATTTCATTGAATTTGCTCAGAGGTGATCAATTTTCGTTCCAAAAACATCGAAACGCGTTATTTTTCAGCGAAAATCGTCGAATTGGACCAAGATTTGACCAACGTTGCCCTCAAACGATCGAATTTTACATGAAAATCGAAGGAACACGCCTTTTTACAGCGAAAATCGTCGTAATGTACATAATTCATACTTCGGAGAGGGTAAATGGCATTCCTGCGATACATGAAGATAATCGCACGTGTTTACAATTTGTTTCGGCTAACGTAACAATGTCGATGAAACATTAAAACTTCATTGAATTTGGTCGGTGGTGATCAATTTTCGTTCGAAAAACATCGAAACACGTTATTTTTCAGCGAAAATCGTCGAATTGGACCAAGATTTCACCAACGTTGCCCTCAAACGATCGATTTTTACATGAAAATCGAAGGAACACGCCTTTTTACAGCGAAAATCGTCGCAATGTACAAAATTCATACTGCGGGGAAGGTAAATGGCATTCCTGCGATACATGAAGATAATCGCGCGTGTTTACACTTGGTTTCCGATAACGTAACAATGTCGATAAAACATCATAATTTCATTGAATTTGCTCGGAGGTGATCAATTTTCGTTCGAAAAACATCGAAACACGTTATTATTCAGCGAAAATCGTCGAATTAGACCAAGATTTCACCAACGTTGCCCTCAAACGATCGATTTTTACATGAAAATCGAAGGAACAAGCCTTTTTACAGCGAAAATCGTCGTAATGTACAAAATTCATACTTCGGGGAGAGTAAACGGCATTCCTGCGATACATGAAGATAATCGCACGTATTTACACTTTGTTTCCGCTAACGTAACAATGTCGATGAAACATTAAAACTTCATTGAATTTGGTCGGTGGTGATCAATTTTCGTTCGAAAAACATCGAAACACGTTATTTTTCAGCGAAAATCGTCGAATTGGACCAAGATTTCACCAACGTTGCCCTCAAACGATCGATTTTTACATGAAAATCGAAGGAACACGCCTTTTTACAGCGAAAATCGTCGCAATGTACAAAATTCATACTGCGGGGAAGGTAAATTGCATTCGTGCGATACATGAAGATAATACGTGTTTACAATTGGTTTCCGTTAACGTAACAATGTCGATAAAACATGATAATTTCATTGAATTTGCTCAGAGGTGATCAATTTTCGTTCCAAAAACATCGAAACACGTTATTTTTCAGCGAAAATCGTCGAATTGGACCAAGATTTGACCAACGTTGCCCTCAAACGATCGATTTTTACATGAAAATCGAAGGAACACGCCTTTTTACAGCGAAAATCGTCGTAATGTACATAATTCATACTTCGGAGAGGGTAAATGGCATTCCTGCGATACATGAAGATAATCCCACGTGTTTACAATTTGTTTCGGCTAACGTAACAATGTCGATAAAACATGATAATTTCATTGAATTTGCTCAGAGGTGATCAA
The DNA here is from genome assembly GCA_948107755.1 of Campoletis raptor. NCBI lineage: Eukaryota > Metazoa > Arthropoda > Insecta > Hymenoptera > Ichneumonidae > Campoletis > Campoletis raptor. The sequence goes on from OX403623.1 coordinate 856,684, forward strand.
TTTTCGTTCCAAAAACATCGAAACGCGTTATTTTTCAGCGAAAATCGTCGAATTGGACCAAGATTTGACCAACGTTGCCCTCAAACGATCGAATTTTACATGAAAATCGAAGGAACACGCCTTTTTACAGCGAAAATCGTCGTAATGTACATAATTCATACTTCGGAGAGGGTAAATGGCATTCCTGCGATACATGAAGATAATCGCACGTGTTTACAATTTGTTTCCGCAAACGTAACAATGTCGATGAAACATGATTATTTCATTGAATTTGGTCGGAGGTGATCAATTTTCGTTCGAAAAAAATCGAAACACGTTATTTTTCAGTGAAAATCGTAGAAATGCACCAAGATTTCACCAACGTTGCCCGCAAGGGATCGATTTTTACATGAAAATCGAAGGAACAAGCCTTTTTACAGCGAAAATCGTCGTAATGTACATAATTCATACTTCGGAGAGGGTAAATGGCATTCCTGCGATACATGAAGATAATCCCACGTGTTTACAATTTGTTTCGGCTAACGTAACAATGTCGATAAAACATGATAATTTCATTGAATTTGCTCGGAGGTGATCAATTTTCGTTCAAAAAACATCGAAACACGTTATTTTTCAGTGAAAACCGTAGAAATGTACCAAGATTTCACCAACGTTGCCCTCAAACGATAGATTTTTACATGAAAATCGAAGAACACACCTTTTTACAGCGAAAATCGTCATAATGTAAAAAATTCATACTTCGGGGAGCGTAAATGGCATTCCCGCGATACATTAAGATAATCGCACGTGTTTACAATTTGTTTCCGCTAACGTAACAATGTCGATGAAACATGATTATTTCATTGAATTTGGTCGGAGGTGATCAATTTTCGTTCGAAAAACATCGAAACACGTTATTTTTCAGCGAAAATCGTCGAATTGGACCAAGATTTGACCAACGTTGCCCTCAAACGATAGATTTTTACATGAAAATCGAAGAACACACCTTTTTACAGCGAAAATCGTCATAATGTACAAAATTCATACTTCGGGGAGCGTAAATGGCATTCCCGCGATACACTAAGATAATCGCACGTGTTTACAATTTGTTTCCGCAAACGTAACAATGTCGATGAAACATGATTATTTCATTGAATTTGGTCACAGGTGATCAATTTTCGGTCGAAAAACATCGAAACACGTTATATTTCAGCGAAAATCGTCGAATTGGACCAAGATTTCACCAGCATTGCTCTCAAACGATCGATTTTTACATGAAAATCGAAGGAACACGCCTTTTTACAGCGATAATCGTCGTAATGTACAAAATTCATACTTCGGGGAGGGTAAATGGCATTCCTGCGATACATGAAGATAATCGCACGTGTTTACACTTGGTTTCCGATAACGTAACAATGTCGATGAAACATGATAATTTCATTGAATTTGCTCGGAGGTGATCAATTTTCGTTCGAAAAACATCGAAACACGTTATTTTTCGGTGAAAATCGTAGAAATGCACCAAGATTTCACCAGCATTGCCCTCAAACGACCGATTTTTACATGAAAATCGAAGGAACACGCCTTTTTACAGCGATAATCGTCGTAATGTACAAAATTCATACTTCGGGGAGGGTAAATGGCATTCCTGCGATACATGAAGATAATCGCACGTGTTTACACTTGGTTTCCGATAACGTAACAATGTCGATAAAACATCATAATTTCATTGAATTTGCTCGGAGGTGATCAATTTTCGTTCGAAAAACATCGAAACACGTTATTTTTCAGCGAAAATCGTCGAATTGGACCAAGATTTCACCAACGTTGCCCTCAAACGATCGATTTTTACATGAAAATCGAAGGAACACGCCTTTTTACAGCGAAAATCGTCGTAATGTACAAAATTCATACTTCGGGGAGAGTAAACGGCATTCCTGCGATACATGAAGATAATCGCACGTATTTACACTTTGTTTCCGCTAACGAAACAATGTCGATGAAACATGATTATTTCATTGAATTTGGTCGGAGGTGATCAATTTTCGTTCGAAAAACATCGAAACACGTTATTTTTCAGCGAAAATCGTCGAATTGGACCAAGATTTGACTAACGTTGCCCTCAAACGATCGATTTTTACATGAAAATCGAAGGAACACGCCTTTTTACAGCGAAAATCGTCGTAATGTACAAAATTCATACTTCGGGGAGGGTAAATGGCATTCCTGCGGTACATGAAGATAATCGCACGTGTTTACAATTTGTTTCCGCAAACGTAACAATGTCGATGACATTAACATGATTATTTCATTGAATTTGGTCGGAGGTGATCAATTTTCGTTCGAAAAACATCGAAAAACGTTATTTTTCAGTGAAAATCGTAGAAATGGACCAAGATTTCACCAACGTTGCTCTCAAACGATCGATTTTTACATGAAAATCGAAGGAACACGCCTTTTTACAGCGAAAATCGTCGTTATGTACATAATTCATACTTCGGAGAGGGTAAATGGCATTCCTGCGATACATGAAGATAATCGCACGTGTTTACACTTTGTTTCCGCTAACGTAACAATGTCGATGAAACATTAAAACTTCATTGAATTTGGTCGGTGGTGATCAATTTTCGTTCGAAAAACATCGAAACACGTTATTTTTCAGTGAAAATCGTAGAAATGCACCAAGATTTCACCAGCATTGCCCTCAAACGATCGATTTTTACATGAAAATCGAAGGAACACTCCTTTTTACAGCGATAATCGTCGTAATTTACAAAATTCATACTTCGGGGAGGGTAAATGGCATTCCTGCGATACATGAAGATAATCGCACGTGTTTACAATTGGTTTCCGCTAACGTAACGATGTCGATGAAACATGATAATTTCATTGAATTTGCTCGGAGGTGATCAATTTTCGTTCGAAAAACATCGAAACACGTTATTTTTCAGCGAAAATCGTCGAATTGGACCAAGATTTCACCAGCATTGCCCTCAAACGATCGATTTTTACATGAAAATCGAAGGAACACGCCTTTTTACAGCGATAATCGTCGTAATGTACAAAATTCATACTTCAGGGAGGGTAAATGGCATTCCTGCAATACATGAAGATAATCGCACGTGTTTACACTTGGTTTCCGATAACGTAACAATGTCGATAAAACATCATAATTTCATTGAATTTGCTCGGAGGTGATCAATTTTCGTTCGAAAAACATCGAAACACGTTATTTTTCAGCGAAAATCGTCGAATTGGACCAAGATTTCACCAACGTTGCCCTCAAACGATCGAATTTTACATGAAAATCGAAGGAACACGCCTTTTTACAGCGAAAATCGTCGTAATGATCAAAATTCATACTTCGGGAAGGGTAAATGGCATTCCTGCGATACATGAAGATAATCGCACGTGTTTACAATTGGTTTCCGCTAACGTAACGATGTCGATGAAACATGATAATTTCATTGAATTTGCTCGGAGGTGATCAATTTTCGTTCGAAAAACATCGAAACACGTTATTTTTCAGCGAAAATCGTCGAATTGGACCAAGATTTCACCAGCATTGCCCTCAAACGATCGATTTTTACATGAAAATCGAAGGAACACGCCTTTTTACAGCGATAATCGTCGTAATGTACAAAATTCATACTTCAGGGAGGGTAAATGGCATTCCTGCAATACATGAAGATAATCGCACGTGTTTACACTTGGTTTCCGATAACGTAACAATGTCGATAAAACATCATAATTTCATTGAATTTGCTCGGAGGTGATCAATTTTCGTTCGAAAAACATCGAAACACGTTATTTTTCAGCGAAAATCGTCGAATTGGACCAAGATTTCACCAACGTTGCCCTCAAACGATCGAATTTTACATGAAAATCGAAGGAACACGCCTTTTTACAGCGAAAATCGTCGTAATGATCAAAATTCATACTTCGGGAAGGGTAAATGGCATTCCTGCGATACATGAAGATAATCGCACGTGTTTACAATTTGTTTCCGCAAACGTAACAATGTCGATGAAACATGATTATTTCATTGAATTTGGTCGGAGGTGATCAATTTTCGTTCGAAAAACATCGAAACACGTTATTTTTCAGCGAAAATCGTCGAATTGGACCAAGATTTCACCAACGTTGCCCTCAAACGATCGATTTTTACATGAAAATCGAAGGAACACGCCTTTTTACAGCGAAAATCGTCGTAATGTACAAAATTCATACTTCGGGGAGAGTAAACGGCATTCCTGCGAAACATGAAGATAATCGCACGTATTTACACTTTGTTTCCGCTAACGAAACAATGTCGATGAAACATGATTATTTCATTGAATTTGGTCGGAGGTGATCAATGTTCGTTCGAAAAACATCGAAACACGTTATTTTTCAGCGAAAATCGTCGAATTGGACCAAGATTTGACTAACGTTGCCCTCAAACGATCGATTTTTACATGAAACTCGAAGGAACACGCCTTTTTACAGCGAAAATCGTCGTAATGTACGAAATTCATACTTCGGGGAGGGTAAATGGCATTCCTGCGATACATGAAGATAATCGCACGTGTTTACAATTTGTTTCCGCAAACGTAACAATGTCGATGAAACATGATTATTTCATTGAATTTGCTCGGAGGTGATCAATTTTCGTTCGAAAAACATCGAAACACGTTATTTTTCAGCGAAAATCGTCGAATTGGACCAAGATTTCACCAACGTTGCCCTCAAACGATCGATTTTTACATGAAAATCGAAGGAACACGCCTTTTTACAGCGAAAATCGTCGTAATGTACATAATTCATACTTCAGGGAGTGTAAATGGCATTTTCTTGCGATACATGAAGATAATTGCACGTATTTACACTTTGTTTCCGCTAACGTAACAATGTCGATGAAACATGATAATTTCATTGAATTTGCTCGGAGGTGATCAATTTTCGTTCGAAAAACATCGAAACACGTTATTTTTCAGCGAAAATCGTCGAATTGGACCAAGATTTCACCAACGTTGCCCTCAAACGATAGATTTTTACATGAAAATCGAAGGAACGCGCCTTTTTACAGCGAAAATCGTCGTAATGTACATAATTCATACTTCGGGGAGGGTTAATTGCATTCCTCCGATACATGAAGATAATCGTACGTATTTACACTTTGTTTCCGCTAACGTAACAATGTCGATGAAACATTAAAACTTCATTGAATTTGGTCGGTGGTGATCAATCTTCGTTCGAAAAACATCGAAACACGTTATTTTTCAGCGAAAATCGTCGAATTGGACCAAGATTTCACCAACGTTGCCCTCAAACGATAGATTTTTACATGAAAATCGAAGGAACGCGCCTTTTTACAGCGAAAATCGTCGTAATGTACATAATTCATACTTCGGGGAGGGTTAATTGCATTCCTCCGATACATGAAGATAATCGTACGTATTTACACTTTGTTTCCGCTAACGTAACAATGTCGATGAAACATTAAAACTTCATTGAATTTGGTCGGAGGTGATCAATTTTCGTTCGAAAAACATCGAAACACGTTATTTTTCAGCGAAAATCGTCGAATTGGACCAAGATTTCACCAACGTTGCCCTCAAACGATCGATTTTTACATGAAAATCGATGGAACACACCTTTTTACAGCGAAAATCGTCATAATGTAGAAAATTCATACTTCAGGGAGTGTAAATGGCATTTTCTTGCGATACATGAAGATAATTGCACGTATTTACACTTTGTTTCCGCTAACGTAACAATGTCGATGAAACATGATAATTTCATTGAATTTGCTCGGAGGTGATCAATTTTCGTTCGAAAAACATCGAAACACGTTATTTTTCAGCGAAAATCGTCGAATTGGACCAAGATTTCACCAACGTTGCCCTCAAACGATCGATTTTTACATGAAAATCGAAGGAACACACCTTTTTACAGCGAAAATCGTCATAATGTACAAAATTCATACTTCGGGGAGCGTAAATGACATTCCCGCGATACACTAAGATAATCGCACGTGTTTACAATTTGTTTCCGCAAACGTAACAATGTCGATGAAACATGATTATTTCATTGAATTTGGTCACAGGTGATCAATTTTCGTTCGAAAAACATCGAAACACGTTATATTTCAGCGAAAATCGTCGAATTGGACCAAGATTTCATCAGCATTGCCATCAAACGATCGATTTTTACATGAAAATCGAAGGAACACGCCTATTTACAGCGATAATCGTCGTAATGTACAAAATTCATACTTCGGGGAGGGTAAATGGCATTCCTGCGATACATGAAGATAATCGCACGTGTTTACAATTTGTTTCCGCAAACGTAACAATGTCGATGAAACATGATTATTTCATTGAATTTGGTCGGATGTGATCAATATTCGTTCGAAAAACATCGAAACACGTTATTTTTCCGCGAAAATCGTCGAATTGGACCAAGATTTCACCAACGTTGCCCTCAAACGATCGATTTTTACATGAAAATCGAAGGAACACGCCGTTTTACAGCGAAAATCGTCGTAATGTACAAAATTCATACTTCAGGGAGGGTAAATGGCATTTTCTTGCCATACATGAAGATAATTGCACGTGTTTACAATTTGTTTCCGCTAACGTAACAATGTCGATGAAACATGATTATATCATTGAATTTGCTCGGAAGTGATCAATTTTCGTTCGAAAAACATCGAAACACGTTATTTTTCAGTGAAAATCGTAGAAATGGACCAAGATTTCACCAACGTTGCCCTCAAACGATCGATTTTTACATGAAAATCGAAGGAACACGCCTTTTTACAGCGAAAATCGTCGTAATGTACAAAATTCATACTTCGGGGAGGTCAAATTACATTCCTGCGATACGTGAAGATAATCGCACGTGTTTACACTTTGTTTCCGCTATCGTAACGATGTCGATGAAACATGATAATTTCATTGAATTTGCTCGGAGGTGATCAATTTTCGTTCGAAAAACATCGAAACACGTTATTTTTCGGTGAAAATCGTAGAAATGCACCAAGATTTCATCAGCATTGCCCTCAAACGATCGATTTTTACATGAAAATCGAAGGAACACGCCTTTTTACAGCGATAATCGTCGTAATGTACAAAATTCATACTTCGGGGAGGGTAAATGGCATTCCTGCGATACATGAAGATAATCGCACGTGTTTACACTTGGTTTCCGATAACGTAACAATGTCGATAAAACATCATAATTTCATTGAATTTGCTCGGAGGTGATCAATTTTCGTTCGAAAAACATCGAAACACGTTATTTTTCAGCGAAAATCGTCGAATTGGACCAAGATTTCACCATCGTTGCCCTCAAACGATCGATTTTTTACATGAAAATCGAAGGAACACGCCTTTTTACAGCGAAAATCGTCGTAATGTACAAAATTCATACTTCGGGGAGAGTAAACGGCATTCCTGCGATACAAGAAGATAATCGCACGTATTTACACTTTGTTTCCGCTAACGAAACAATGTCGATGAAACATGATTATTTCATTGAATTTGGTCGGAGGTGATCAATTTTCGTTCGAAAAACATCGAAACACGTTATTTTTCAGCGAAAATCGTCGAATTGGACCAAGATTTGACTAACGTTGCCCTCAAACGATCGATTTTTACATGAAAATCGAAGGAACACGCCTTTTTACAGCGAAAATCGTCGTAATGTACAAAATTCATACTTCGGGGAGGGTAAATGGCATTCCTGCGGTACATGAAGATAATCGCACGTGTTTACAATTTGTTTCCGCAAACGTAACAATGTCGATGACATTAACATGATTATTTCATTGAATTTGGTCGGAGGTGATCAATTTTCGTTCGAAAAACATCGAAAAACGTTATTTTTCAGTGAAAATCGTAGAAATGGACCAAGATTTCACCAACGTTGCTCTCAAACGATCGATTTTTACATGAAAATCGAAGGAACACGCCTTTTTACAGCGAAAATCGTCGTTATGTACATAATTCATACTTCGGAGAGGGTAAATGGCATTCCTGCGATACATGAAGATAATCGCACGTGTTTACACTTTGTTTCCGCTAACGTAACAATGTCGATGAAACATTAAAACTTCATTGAATTTGGTCGGTGGTGATCAATTTTCGTTCGAAAAACATCGAAACACGTTATTTTTCAGCGAAAATCGTCGAATTGGACCAAGATTTGACTAACGTTGCCCTCAAACGATCGATTTTTACATGAAAATCGAAGGAACACGCCTTTTTACAGCGAAAATCGTCGTAATGTACAAAATTCATACTTCGGGGAGGGTAAATGGCATTCCTTCGATACATGAAGATAATCGCACGTGTTTACAATTTGTTTCCGCAAACGTAACAATGTCGATGAAACATGATTATTTCATTGAATTTGCTCGGAGGTGATCAATTTTCGTTCGAAAAACATCGAAACACGTTATTTTTCAGCGAAAATCGTCGAATTGGACCAAGATTTCACCAACGTTGCCCTCAAACGATCGATTTTTACATGAAAATCGAAGGAACACGCCTTTTTACAGCGATAATCGTCGTAATGTACAAAATTCATACTTCGGGGAGGGTAAATGGCATTCCTGCGATACATGAAGATAATCGCACGTGTTTACACTTGGTTTCCGATAACGTAACAATGTCGATAAAACATCATAATTTCATTGAATTTGCTCGGAGGTGATCAATTTTCGTTCGAACAACATCGAAACACGTTATTTTTCAGCGAAAATCGTCGAATTGGACCAAGATTTCACCAACGTTGCCCTCAAACGATCGATTTTTACATGAAAATCGAAGGAACACGCCTTTTTACAGCGATAATCGTCGTAATGTACAAAATTCATACTTCGGGGAGGGTAAATGGCATTCCTGCGATACATGAAGATAATCGCACGTGTTTACACTTGGTTTCCGATAACGTAACAATGTCGATAAAGCATCATAATTTCATTGAATTTGCTCGGAGGTGATCAATTTTCGTTCGAAAAACATTGAAACACGTTATTTTTCAGCGAAAATCGTCGAATTGGACCAAGATTTCACCAACGTTGCCCTCAAACGATCGATTTTTACATGAAAATCGAAGGAACACGCCTTTTTACAGCGATAATCGTCGTAATGTACAAAATTCATACTTCGGGGAGGGTAAATGGCATTCCTGCGATACATGAAGATAATCGCACGTGTTTACACTTGGTTTCCGATAACGTAACAATGTCGATAAAGCATCATAATTTCATTGAATTTGCTCGGAGGTGATCAATTTTCGTTCGAAAAACATCGATACACGTTATTTTTCAGCGAAAATGGTCGAATTAGACCAAGATTTCACCAACGTTGCCCTCAAACGATCGATTTTTACATGAAAATCGAAGGAACAAGCCTTTTTACAGCGAAAATCGTCGTAATGTACAAAATTCATACTTCGGGGAGAGTAAACGGCATTCCTGCGATACATGAAGATAATCGCACGTATTTACACTTTGTTTCCGCTAACGTAACAATGTCGATGAAACATTAAAACTTCATTGAATTTGGTCGGTGGTGATCAATTTTCGTTCGAAAAACATCGAAACACGTTATTTTTCAGCGAAAATCGTCGAATTGGACCAAGATTTCACCAACGTTGCCCTCAAACGATCGATTTTTACATGAAAATCGAAGCAACACGCCTTTTTACAGCGAAAATCGTCGCAATGTACAAAATTCATACTGCGGGGAAGGTAAATTGCATTCGTGCGATACATGAAGATAATACGTGTTTACAATTGGTTTCCGTTAACGTAACGATGTCGATGAAACATGATAATTTCATTGAATTTGCTCGGAGGTGATCAATTTTCGTTCGAAAAACATCGAAACACGTTATTTTTCAGTGAAAATCATAGAAATGCACCAAGATTTCACCAACGTTTCCCGCAAACGATCGATTTTTACATGAAAATCGAAGCAACACGCCTTTTTACAGCTAAAATCGTCGTAATGTACAAAATTCATACTTCGGGGAGAGTAAACGGCATTCCTGCGATACATGAAGATAATCGCACGTATTTACACTTTGTTTCCGCTAACGTAACAATGTCGATGAAACATGATTATTTCATTGAATTTGGTCGGAGGTGATCAATTTTCGTTCGAAAAACATCGAAACACGTTATTTTTCAGCGAAAATCGTCGAATTGGACCAAGATTTGACTAACGTTGCTCTCAAACGATCGATTTTTACATAAAAATCGAAGGAACACGCCTTTTTACAGCGAAAATCGTCGTTATGTACATAATTCATACTTCGGAGAGGGTAAATGGCATTCCTGCGATACATGAAGATAATCGCACGTGTTTACAATTTGTTTCCGCTAACGTAACAATGTCGATGAAACATTAAAACTTCATTGAATTTGGTCGGTGGTGATCAATTTTCGTTCGACAAACATCGAAACACGTTATTTTTCAGCGAAAATCGTCGAATTGGACCAAGATTTCACCAACGTTGCCCTCAAACGATCGATTTTTACATGAAAATCGAAGGAACACGCCTTTTTACAGCGAAAATCGTCGCAATGTACAAAATTCATACTGCGGGGAAGGTAAATGGCATTCCTGCGATACATGAAGATAATCGCACGTGTTTACACTTGGTTTCCGATAACGTAACAATGTCGATAAAACATCATATTTTCATTGAATTTGCTCGGAGGTGATCAATTTTCGTTCGAAAAACATCGAAACACGTTATTTTTCAGCGAAAATCGTCGAATTAGACCAAGATTTCACCAACGTTGCCCTCAAACGATCGATTTTTACATGAAAATCGAAGGAACAAGCCTTTTTACAGCGAAAATCGTCGTAATGTACAAAATTCATACTTCGGGGAGAGTAAACGGCATTCCTGCGATACATGAAGATAATCGCACGTATTTACACTTTGTTTCCGCTAACGTAACAATGTCGATGAAACATTAAAACTTCATTGAATTTGGTCGGTGGTGATCAATTTTCGTTCGAAAAACATCGAAACACGTTATTTTTCAGCGAAAATCGTCGAATTGGACCAAGATTTCACCAACGTTGCCCTCAAACGAACGATTTTTACATGAAAATCGAAGGAACACGCCTTTTTACAGCGAAAATCGTCGCAATGTACAAAATTCATACTGCGGGGAAGGTAAATTGCATTCGTGCGATACATGAAGATAATGCGTGTTTACAATTGGTTTCCGTTAACGTAACAATGTCGATAAAACATGATAATTTCATTGAATTTGCTCAGAGGTGATCAATTTTCGTTCCAAAAACATCGAAACACGTTATTTTTCAGCGAAAATCGTCGAATTGGACCAAGATTTGACCAACGTTGCCCTCAAACGATCGAACTTTACATGAAAATCGAAGGAACACGCCTTTTTACAGCGAAAATCGTCGTAATGTACATAATTCATACTTCGGAGAGGGTAAATGGCATTCCTGCGATACATGAAGATAATCCCACGTGTTTACAATTTGTTTCGGCTAACGTAACAATGTCGATAAAACATGATAATTTCATTGAATTTGCTCAGAGGTGATCAATTTTCGTTCCAAAAACATCGAAACACGTTATTTTTCAGCGAAAATCGTCGAATTGGACCAAGATTTGACCAACGTTGCCCTCAAACGATCGAATTTTACATGAAAATCGAAGGAACACGCCTTTTTACAGCGAAAATCGTCGTAATGATCAAAATTCATACTTCGGGGAGGGTAAATGGCATTCCTGCGATACATGAAGATAATCGCACGTGTTTACAATTTGTTTCCGCAAACGTAACAATGTCGATGAAACATGATTATTTCATTGAATTTGGTCGGAGGTGATCAATTTTCGTTCGAAAAAAATCGAAACACGTTATTTTTCAGTGAAAATCGTAGAAATGCACCAAGATTTCACCAACGTTGCCCGCAAAGGATCGATTTTTACATGAAAATCGAAGGAACACGCCTTTTTACAGCGAAAATCGTCATAATGTAGAAAATTCATACTTCGGGGAGGGTAAATGGCATTCCCGCGATACACTAAGGTAATCGCACTTGATTACAATTTGTTTCCGCTAACGTAGCAATGTCGATGAAAAATGATAATTTCACTGCCTTTGCTCGGACGTGATCGATATTCGTTCGAAAAACGTAGGAACACGTTATTTTTTAGTGAAAGTCGTAGAAATGGACCAAGATTTCACCAGCGTTGCCCTCAAACGATCGATTTTTTACATGAAAATCGAAGGAACACGCTTTTTTACAGTAAAAATCGTCGTAATGTACAAAATTCATACTTCGGGGAGCGTAAATGGCATTCCCGCGATACACTAAGATAATCGCACGTGTTTACAATTTGTTTCCGCTAACGTAACAATGTCGATGAAACCTCATCATTTCATTGAATTTGGTCACAGGTGATCAATTTTCGGTCGAAAAAAATCGAAACACGTTATTTTTCAGCGAAAATCGTCGAATTGGACCAAGATTTCACCAGCATTGCCCTCAAACGATCGATTTTTACATGAAAATCGAAGGAACACGCCTTTTTACAGCGATAATCGTCGTAATGTACAAAATTCATACTTCGGGGAGGGTAAATGGCATTCCCGCGATACATGAAGATAATCGCACGTGTTTACACTTGGTTTCCGATAACGTAACAGTGTCGATAAAACATCATAATTTCATTGAATTTGCTCGGAGGTGATCAATTTTCGTTCGAAAAAAATCGAAACACGTTATTTTTCAGTGAAAATCGTAGAAATGGACCAAGATTTCACCAACGTTGCTCTCAAACGATCGATTTTTACATGAAAATCGAAAGAACACGCCTTTTTACAGCGAAAATCGTCATAATGTACAAATTTCATACTTCGGGGAGGGTAAATGGCATTCCTGCGATACATGAAGATAATCGCACGTGTTTACAATTGGTTTCCGTTAACGTAACGATGTCGATGAAACATGATAATTTCATTGAATTTGCTCGGAGGTGATCAATTTTCGTTCGAAAAACATCGAAACACGTTATTTTTCAGCGAAAATCGTCGAATTGGACCAAGATTTCACCAACGTTGCCCTCAAACGATCGATTTTTACATGAAAATCGATGGAACACACCTTTTTACAGCGAAAATCGTCATAATGTAGAAAATTCATACTTCGGGGAGTGTAAATGGCATTCCCGCGATACACTAAGGTAATCGCACTTGTTTACAATTTGTTTCCGCTAACGTAACAATGTCGATGAAACCTCATCATTTCATTGAATTTGGTCACAGGTGATCAATTTTCGGTCGAAAAACATCGAAACACGTTATTTTTCAGCGAAAATCGTCGAATTGGACCAAGACTTCACCAACGTTGCTATCAAACGATCGATTTTTACATGAAAATCGAAGGAACACGCCTTTTTACAGCGAAAATCGTCGTAATGTACATAATTCATACTTCAGGGAGTGTAAATGGCATTTTCTTGCGATACATGAAGATAATTGCACGTATTTACACTTTGTTTCCGCTAACGTAACAATGTCGATGAAACATGATAATTTCATTGAATTTGCTCGGAGGTGATCAATTTTCGTTCGAAAAACATCGAAACACGTTATTTTTCAGCAAAAATCGTCGAATTGGACCAAGATTTCACCAACGTTGCCCTCAAACGATCGATTTTTACATGAAAATCGAAGGAACACACCTTTTTACAGCGAAAATTGTCATAATGTAGAAAATTCATACTTCGGGGAGGGTTAATGGCATTCCCGCGATACACTAAGGTAATCGCACTTGTTTACAATTTGTTTCCGCTAACGTAACAATGTCGATGAAACCTCATCATTTCATTGAATTTGGTCACAGGTGATCAATCTTCGGTCGAAAAACATCGAAACACGTTATTTTTCAGCGAAAATCGTCGAATTGGACCAAGACTTCACCAACGTTGCTCTCAAACGATCGATTTTTACATGAAAATCGAAGAACACACCTTTTTACAGCGAAAATCGTCATAATGTACAAAATTCATACTTCGGGGAGCGTAAATGACATTCCCGCGATACACTAAGATAATCGCACGTGTTTACAATTTGTTTCCGCAAACGTAACAATGTCGATGAAACATGATTATTTCATTGAATTTGGTCACAGGTGATCAATTTTCGTTCGAAAAACATCGAAACACGTTATATTTCAGCGAAAATCGTCGAATTGGACCAAGATTTCATCAGCATTGCCATCAAACGATCGATTTTTACATGAAAATCGAAGGAACACGCCTATTTACAGCGATAATCGTCGTAATGTACAAAATTCATACTTCGGGGAGGGTAAATGGCATTCCTGCGATACATGAAGATAATCGCACGTGTTTACAATTTGTTTCCGCAAACGTAACAATGTCGATGAAACATGATTATTTCATTGAATTTGGTCGGATGTGATCAATATTCGTTCGAAAAACATCGAAACACGTTATTTTTCACTGAAAATCGTCGAATTGGACCAAGATTTCACCAACGTTGCCCTCAAACGATCGATTTTTACATGAAAATCGAAGGAACACGCCTTTTTACAGCGAAAATCGTCGTAATGTACATAATTCATACTTCAGGGAGTGTAAATGGCATTTTCTTGCGATACATGAAGATAATCGCACGTGTTTACACTTTGTTTCCGCTATCGTAACGATGTCGATGAAACATGATAATTTCATTGAATTTGCTCGGAGGTGATCAATTTTCGTTCGAAAAACATCGAAACACGTTATTTTTCGGTGAAAATCGTAGAAATGCACCAAGATTTCATCAGCATTGCCCTCAAACGATCGATTTTTACATGAAAATCGAAGGAACACGCCTTTTTACAGCGATAATCGTCGTAATGTACAAAATTCATACTTCGGGGAGGGTAAATGGCATTCCTGCGATACATGAAGATAATCGCACGTGTTTACACTTGGTTTCCGATAACGTAACAATGTCGATAAAACATCATAATTTCATTGAATTTGCTCGGAGGTGATCAATTTTCGTTCGAAAAACATCGAAACACGATATTTTTCAGTGAAAATCGTAGAAATGGACCAAGATTTCACCAACGTTGCTCTCAAACGATCGATTTTTACATGAAAATCGAAGGAACACGCCTTTTTACAGCGAAAATCGTCGTTATGTACATAATTCATACTTCGGAGAGGGTAAATGGCATTCCTGCGATACATGAAGATAATCGCACGTGTTTACACTTTGTTTCCGCTAACGTAACAATGTCGATGAAACATTAAAACTTCATTGAATTTGGTCGGTGGTGATCAATTTTCGTTCGAAAAACATCGAAACACGTTATTTTTCAGCGAAAATCGTCGAATTGGACCAAGATTTCACCAACGTTGCCCTCAAACGATCGATTTTTACATGAAAATCGAAGGAACACGCCTTTTTACAGCGAAAATCGTCGTAATGTACAAAATTCATACTTCGGGGAGGTCAAATGGCATTCCTGCGATACATGAAGATAATCGCACGTGTTTACACTTTGTTTCCGCTATCGTAACGATGTCGATGAAACATGATAATTTCATTGAATTTGCTCGGAGGTGATCAATTTTCGTTCGAAAAACATCGAAACACGATATTTTTCAGTGAAAATCGTAGAAATGGACCAAGATTTCACCAACGTTGCTCTCAAACGATCGATTTTTACATGAAAATCGAAGGAACGCGCCTTTTTACAGCGAAAATCGTCGTAATGTACATAATTCATACTTCGGGGAGGGTTAATTGCATTCCTGCGATACATGAAGATAATCGTACGTATTTACACTTTGTTTCCGCTAACGTAACAATGTCGATGAAACATTAAAACTTCATTGAATTTGGTCGGTGGTGATCAATCTTCGTTCGAAAAACATCGAAACACGTTATTTTTCAGCGAAAATCATCGAATTGGACCAAGATTTCACCAACGTTGCCCTCAAACGATCGATTTTTACATGAAAATCGAAGGAACACGCCTTTTTACAGCGATAATCGTCGTAATGTACAAAATTCATACTTCGGGGAGGGTAAATGGCATTCCTGCGATACATGAAGATAATCGCACGTGTTTACACTTGGTTTCCGATAACGTAACAATGTCGATAAAACATCATAATTTCATTGAATTTGCTCGGAGGTGATCAATTTTCGTTCGAAAAACATCGATACACGTTATTTTTCAGCGAAAATGGTCGAATTGGACCAAGATTTCACCAACGTTGCCCTCAAACGATCGATTTTTACATGAAAATCGAAGGAACACGCCTTTTTACAGCAAAAATCTACGTAATGTACATAATTCATACTTCAGGGAGTGTAAATGGCATTTCCTTACGATACATGAAGATAATTGCACGTATTTACACTTTGTTTCCGCTAACGTAACAATGTCGATGAAACATTAAAACTTCATTGAATTTGCTCGGAGGTGATCAATTTTCGTTCGAAAAACATCGAAACACGTTATTTTTCAGTGAAAATCGTAGAAATGCACCAAGATTTCACCAGCATTGCCCTCAAACGATCGATTTTTACATGAAAATCGAAGGAACACTCCTTTTTACAGCGATAATCGTCGTAATTTACAAAATTCATACTTCGGGGAGGGTAAATGGCATTCCTGCGATACATGAAGATAATCGCACGTGTTTACAATTGGTTTCCGCTAACGTAACGATGTCGATGAAACATGATAATTTCATTGAATTTGCTCGGAGGTGATCAATTTTCGTTCGAAAAACATCGAAACACGTTATTTTTCAGCGAAAATCGTCGAATTGGACCAAGATTTCACCAACGTTGCCCTCAAACGATCGATTTTTACATGAAAATCGATGGAACACACCTTTTTACAGCGAAAATCGTCATAATGTAGGAAATTCATACTTCGGGGAGGGTAAATGGCATTCCCGCGATACACTAAGGTAATCGCACTTGTTTACAATTTGTTTCCGCTAACGTAACAATGTCGATGAAACCTCATCATTTCATTGAATTTGGTCACAGGTGATCAATTTTCGGTCGAAAAACATCGAAACACGTTATTTTTCAGCGAAAATCGTCGAATTGGACCAAGACTTCACCAACGTTGCTCTCAAACGATCGATTTTTACATGAAAATCGAAGGAACACGCCTATTTACAGCGATAATCGTCGTAATGTACAAAATTCATACTTCGGGGAGGGTAAATGGCATTTCCTTACGATACATGAAGATAATTGCACGTATTTACACTTTGATTCCGCTAACGTAACAATGTCGATGAAACATTAAAACTTCATTGAATTTGCTCGGAGGTGATCAATTTTCGTTCGAAAAACATCGAAACACGTTATTTTTCAGTGAAAATCGTAGAAATGCACCAAGATTTCACCAGCATTGCCCTCAAACGATCGATTTTTACATGAAAATCGAAGGAACACTCCTTTTTACAGCGATAATCGTCGTAATTTACAAAATTCATACTTCGGGGAGGGTAAATGGCATTCCTGCGATACATGAAGATAATCGCACGTGTTTACAATTGGTTTCCGCTAACGTAACGATGTCGATGAAACATGATAATTTCATTGAATTTGCTCGGAGGTGATCAATTTTCGTTCGAAAAACATCGAAACACGTTATTTTTCAGCGAAAATCGTCGAATTGGACCAAGATTTCACCAACGTTGCCCTCAAACGATCGATTTTTACATGAAAATCGATGGAACACACCTTTTTACAGCGAAAATCGTCATAATGTAGAAAATTCATACTTCGGGGAGGGTAAATGGCATTCCCGCGATACACTAAGGTAATCGCACTTGTTTACAATTTGTTTCCGCTAACGTAACAATGTCGATGAAACCTCATCATTTCATTGAATTTGGTCACAGGTGATCAATTTTCGGTCGAAAAACATCGAAACACGTTATTTTTCAGCGAAAATCGTCGAATTGGACCAAGACTTCACCAACGTTGCTCTCAAACGATCGATTTTTACATGAAAATCGAAGAACACACCTTTTTACAGCGAAAATCGTCATAATGTACAAAATTCATACTTCGGGGAGCGTAAATGACATTTTCTTGCGATACATGAAGATAATCGCACGTGTTTACAATTTGTTTCCGCAAACGTAACAATGTCGATGAAACATGATTATTTCATTGAATTTGGTCACAGGTGATCAATTTTCGTTCGAAAAACATCGAAACACGTTATTTTTCAGCGAAAATCGTCGAATTGGACCAAGATTTCACCAACGTTGCCATCAAATGATCGATTTTTACATGAAAATCGAAGGAACACGCCTATTTACAGCGATAATCGTCGTAATGTACAAAATTCATACTTCGGGGAGGGTAAATGGCATTCCTGCGATACATGAAGATAATCGCACGTGTTTACAATTTGTTTCCGCAAACGTAACAATGTCGATGAAACATGATTATTTCATTGAATTTGGTCGGATGTGATCAATATTCGTTCGAAAAACATCGAAACACGTTATTTTTCCGCGAAAATCGTCGAATTGGACCAAGATTTCACCAACGTTGCCCTCAAACGATCGATTTTTACATGAAAATCGAAGGAACACGCCGTTTTACAGCGAAAATCGTCGTAATGTACAAAATTCATACTTCAGGGAGGGTAAATGGCATTTTCTTGCCATACATGAAGATAATTGCACGTGTTTACAATTTGTTTCCGCTAACGTAACAATGTCGATGAAACATGATTATATCATTGAATTTGCTCGGAAGTGATCAATTTTCGTTCGAAAAACATCGAAACACGTTATTTTTCAGTGAAAATCGTAGAAATGGACCAAGATTTCACCAACGTTGCCCTCAAACGATCGATTTTTACATGAAAATCGAAGGAACACGCCTTTTTACAGCGAAAATCGTCGTAATGTACAAAATTCATACTTCGGGGAGGTCAAATTACATTCCTGCGATACGTGAAGATAATCGCACGTGTTTACACTTTGTTTCCGCTATCGTAACGATGTCGATGAAACATGATAATTTCATTGAATTTGCTCGGAGGTGATCAATTTTCGTTCGAAAAACATCGAAACACGATATTTTTCAGTGAAAATCGTAGAAATGGACCAAGATTTCGCCAACGTTGCTCTCAAACGATCGATTTTTACATGAAAATCGAAGGAACGCGCCTTTTTACAGCGAAAATCGTCGTAATGTACATAATTCATACTTCGGGGAGGGTTAATTGCATTCCTGCGATACATGAAGATAATCGTACGTATTTACACTTTGTTTCCGCTAACGTAACAATGTCGATGAAACATTAAAACTTCATTGAATTTGGTCGGTGGTGATCAATCTTCGTTCGAAAAACATCGAAACACGTTATTTTTCAGCGAAAATCGTCGAATTGGACCAAGATTTCACCAACGTTGCCCTCAAACGATCGATTTTTACATGAAAATCGAAGGAACACGCCTTTTTACAGCGAAAATCGTCGTAATGTACATAATTCATACTTCAGGGAGTGTAAATGGCATTTTCTTGCGATACATGAAGATAATCGCACGTGTTTACACTTTGTTTCCGCTATCGTAACGATGTCGATGAAACATGATAATTTCATTGAATTTGCTCGGAGGTGATCAATTTTCGTTCGAAAAACATCGAAACACGTTATTTTTCGGTGAAAATCGTAGAAATGCACCAAGATTTCATCAGCATTGCCCTCAAACGATCGATTTTTACATGAAAATCGAAGGAACACGCCTTTTTACAGCGATAATCGTCGTAATGTACAAAATTCATACTTCGGGGAGGGTAAATGGCATTCCTGCGATACATGAAGATAATCGCACGTGTTTACACTTGGTTTCCGATAACGTAACAATGTCGATAAAACATCATAATTTCATTGAATTTGCTCGGAGGTGATCAATTTTCGTTCGAAAAACATCGAAACACGTTATTTTTCAGCGAAAATCGTCGAATTGGACCAAGATTTCACCATCGTTGCCCTCAAACGATCGATTTTTTACATGAAAATCGAAGGAACACGCCTTTTTACAGCGAAAATCGTCGTAATGTACAAAATTCATACTTCGGGGAGAGTAAACGGCATTCCTGCGATACAAGAAGATAATCGCACGTATTTACACTTTGTTTCCGCTAACGAAACAATGTCGATGAAACATGATTATTTCATTGAATTTGGTCGGAGGTGATCAATTTTCGTTCGAAAAACATCGAAACACGTTATTTTTCAGCGAAAATCGTCGAATTGGACCAAGATTTGACTAACGTTGCCCTCAAACGATCGATTTTTACATGAAAATCGAAGGAACACGCCTTTTTACAGCGAAAATCGTCGTAATGTACAAAATTCATACTTCGGGGAGGGTAAATGGCATTCCTGCGGTACATGAAGATAATCGCACGTGTTTACAATTTGTTTCCGCAAACGTAACAATGTCGATGACATTAACATGATTATTTCATTGAATTTGGTCGGAGGTGATCAATTTTCGTTCGAAAAACATCGAAAAACGTTATTTTTCAGTGAAAATCGTAGAAATGGACCAAGATTTCACCAACGTTGCTCTCAAACGATCGATTTTTACATGAAAATCGAAGGAACACGCCTTTTTACAGCGAAAATCGTCGTTATCTACATAATTCATACTTCGGAGAGGGTAAATGGCATTCCTGCGATACATGAAGATAATCGCACGTGTTTACACTTTGTTTCCGCTAACGTAACAATGTCGATGAAACATTAAAACTTCATTGAATTTGGTCGGTGGTGATCAATTTTCGTTCGAAAAACATCGAAACACGTTATTTTTCAGCGAAAATCGTCGAATTGGACCAAGATTTGACTAACGTTGCCCTCAAACGATCGATTTTTACATGAAAATCGAAGGAACACGCCTTTTTACAGCGAAAATCGTCGTAATGTACAAAATTCATACTTCGGGGAGGGTAAATGGCATTCCTGCGATACATGAAGATAATCGCACGTGTTTACAATTTGTTTCCGCAAACGTAACAATGTCGATGAAACATGATTATTTCATTGAATTTGCTCGGAGGTGATCAATTTTCGTTCGAAAAACATCGAAACACGTTATTTTTCAGCGAAAATCGTCGAATTGGACCAAGATTTCACCAACGTTGCCCTCAAACGATCGATTTTTACATGAAAATCGAAGGAACACGCCTTTTTACAGCGATAATCGTCGTAATGTACAAAATTCATACTTCGGGGAGGGTAAATGGCATTCCTGCGATACATGAAGATAATCGCACGTGTTTACACTTGGTTTCCGATAACGTAACAATGTCGATAAAACATCATAATTTCATTGAATTTGCTCGGAGGTGATCAATTTTCGTTCGAACAACATCGAAACACGTTATTTTTCAGCGAAAATCGTCGAATTGGACCAAGATTTCACCAACGTTGCCCTCAAACGATCGATTTTTACATGAAAATCGAAGGAACACGCCTTTTTACAGCGATAATCGTCGTAATGTACAAAATTCATACTTCGGGGAGGGTAAATGGCATTCCTGCGATACATGAAGATAATCGCACGTGTTTACACTTGGTTTCCGATAACGTAACAATGTCGATAAAGCATCATAATTTCATTGAATTTGCTCGGAGGTGATCAATTTTCGTTCGAAAAACATTGAAACACGTTATTTTTCAGCGAAAATCGTCGAATTGGACCAAGATTTCACCAACGTTGCCCTCAAACGATCGATTTTTACATGAAAATCGAAGGAACACGCCTTTTTACAGCGATAATCGTCGTAATGTACAAAATTCATACTTCGGGGAGGGTAAATGGCATTCCTGCGATACATGAAGATAATCGCACGTGTTTACACTTGGTTTCCGATAACGTAACAATGTCGATAAAGCATCATAATTTCATTGAATTTGCTCGGAGGTGATCAATTTTCGTTCGAAAAACATCGATACACGTTATTTTTCAGCGAAAATGGTCGAATTAGACCAAGATTTCACCAACGTTGCCCTCAAACGATCGATTTTTACATGAAAATCGAAGGAACAAGCCTTTTTACAGCGAAAATCGTCGTAATGTACAAAATTCATACTTCGGGGAGAGTAAACGGCATTCCTGCGATACATGAAGATAATCGCACGTATTTACACTTTGTTTCCGCTAACGTAACAATGTCGATGAAACATTAAAACTTCATTGAATTTGGTCGGTGGTGATCAATTTTCGTTCGAAAAACATCGAAACACGTTATTTTTCAGCGAAAATCGTCGAATTGGACCAAGATTTCACCAACGTTGCCCTCAAACGATCGATTTTTACATGAAAATCGAAGGAACACGCCTTTTTACAGCGAAAATCGTCGCAATGTACAAAATTCATACTGCGGGGAAGGTAAATTGCATTCGTGCGATACATGAAGATAATACGTGTTTACAATTGGTTTCCGTTAACGTAACGATGTCGATGAAACATGATAATTTCATTGAATTTGCTCGGAGGTGATCAATTTTCGTTCGAAAAACATCGAAACACGTTATTTTTCAGTGAAAATCATAGAAATGCACCAAGATTTCACCAACGTTTCCCGCAAACGATCGATTTTTACATGAAAATCGAAGCAACACGCCTTTTTACAGCTAAAATCGTCGTAATGTACAAAATTCATACTTCGGGGAGAGTAAACGGCATTCCTGCGATACATGAAGATAATCGCACGTATTTACACTTTGTTTCCGCTAACGTAACAATGTCGATGAAACATGATTATTTCATTGAATTTGGTCGGAGGTGATCAATTTTCGTTCGAAAAACATCGAAACACGTTATTTTTCAGCGAAAATCGTCGAATTGGACCAAGATTTGACTAACGTTGCTCTCAAACGATCGATTTTTACATAAAAATCGAAGGAACACGCCTTTTTACAGCGAAAATCGTCGTTATGTACATAATTCATACTTCGGAGAGGGTAAATGGCATTCCTGCGATACATGAAGATAATCGCACGTGTTTACAATTTGTTTCCGCTAACGTAACAATGTCGATGAAACATTAAAACTTCATTGAATTTGGTCGGTGGTGATCAATTTTCGTTCGACAAACATCGAAACACGTTATTTTTCAGCGAAAATCGTCGAATTGGACCAAGATTTCACCAACGTTGCCCTCAAACGATCGATTTTTACATGAAAATCGAAGGAACACGCCTTTTTACAGCGAAAATCGTCGCAATGTACAAAATTCATACTGCGGGGAAGGTAAATGGCATTCCTGCGATACATGAAGATAATCGCACGTGTTTACACTTGGTTTCCGATAACGTAACAATGTCGATAAAACATCATATTTTCATTGAATTTGCTCGGAGGTGATCAATTTTCGTTCGAAAAACATCGAAACACGTTATTTTTCAGCGAAAATCGTCGAATTAGACCAAGATTTCACCAACGTTGCCCTCAAACGATCGATTTTTACATGAAAATCGAAGGAACAAGCCTTTTTACAGCGAAAATCGTCGTAATGTACAAAATTCATACTTCGGGGAGAGTAAACGGCATTCCTGCGATACATGAAGATAATCGCACGTATTTACACTTTGTTTCCGCTAACGTAACAATGTCGATGAAACATTAAAACTTCATTGAATTTGGTCGGTGGTGATCAATTTTCGTTCGAAAAACATCGAAACACGTTATTTTTCAGCGAAAATCGTCGAATTGGACCAAGATTTCACCAACGTTGCCCTCAAACGAACGATTTTTACATGAAAATCGAAGGAACACGCCTTTTTACAGCGAAAATCGTCGCAATGTACAAAATTCATACTGCGGGGAAGGTAAATTGCATTCGTGCGATACATGAAGATAATACGTGTTTACAATTGGTTTCCGTTAACGTAACAATGTCGATAAAACATGATAATTTCATTGAATTTGCTCAGAGGTGATCAATTTTCGTTCCAAAAACATCGAAACACGTTATTTTTCAGCGAAAATCGTCGAATTGGACCAAGATTTGACCAACGTTGCCCTCAAACGATCGAACTTTACATGAAAATCGAAGGAACACGCCTTTTTACAGCGAAAATCGTCGTAATGTACATAATTCATACTTCGGAGAGGGTAAATGGCATTCCTGCGATACATGAAGATAATCCCACGTGTTTACAATTTGTTTCGGCTAACGTAACAATGTCGATAAAACATGATAATTTCATTGAATTTGCTCAGAGGTGATCAATTTTCGTTCCAAAAACATCGAAACACGTTATTTTTCAGCGAAAATCGTCGAATTGGACCAAGATTTGACCAACGTTGCCCTCAAACGATCGAATTTTACATGAAAATCGAAGGAACACGCCTTTTTACAGCGAAAATCGTCGTAATGATCAAAATTCATACTTCAGGGAGGGTAAATGGCATTCCTGCGATACATGAAGATAATCGCACGTGTTTACAATTTGTTTCCGCAAACGTAACAATGTCGATGAAACATGATTATTTCATTGAATTTGGTCGGAGGTGATCAATTTTCGTTCGAAAAAAATCGAAACACGTTATTTTTCAGTGAAAATCGTAGAAATGCACCAAGATTTCACCAACGTTGCCCGCAAAGGATCGATTTTTACATGAAAATCGAAGGAACACGCCTTTTTACAGCGAAAATCGTCATAATGTAGAAAATTCATACTTCGGGGAGGGTAAATGGCATTCCCGCGATACACTAAGGTAATCGCACTTGATTACAATTTGTTTCCGCTAACGTAGCAATGTCGATGAAAAATGATAATTTCACTGCCTTTGCTCGGACGTGATCGATATTCGTTCGAAAAACGTAGGAACACGTTATTTTTTAGTGAAAGTCGTAGAAATGGACCAAGATTTCACCAGCGTTGCCCTCAAACGATCGATTTTTTACATGAAAATCGAAGGAACACGCTTTTTTACAGTAAAAATCGTCGTAATGTACAAAATTCATACTTCGGGGAGCGTATATGGCATTCCCGCGATACACTAAGATAATCGCACGTGTTTACAATTTGTTTCCGCTAACGTAACAATGTCGATGAAACCTCATCATTTCATTGAATTTGGTCACAGGTGATCAATTTTCGGTCGAAAAAAATCGAAACACGTTATTTTTCAGCGAAAATCGTCGAATTGGACCAAGATTTCACCAGCATTGCCCTCAAACGATCGATTTTTACATGAAAATCGAAGGAACACGCCTTTTTACAGCGATAATCGTCGTAATGTACAAAATTCATACTTCGGGGAGGGTAAATGGCATTCCCGCGATACATGAAGATAATCGCACGTGTTTACACTTGGTTTCCGATAACGTAACAGTGTCGATAAAACATCATAATTTCATTGAATTTGCTCGGAGGTGATCAATTTTCGTTCGAAAAAAATCGAAACACGTTATTTTTCAGTGAAAATCGTAGAAATGGACCAAGATTTCACCAACGTTGCTCTCAAACGATCGATTTTTACATGAAAATCGAAGGAACACGCCTTTTTACAGCGAAAATCGTCATAATGTACAAATTTCATACTTCGGGGAGGGTAAATGGCATTCCTGCGATACATGAAGATAATCGCACGTGTTTACAATTGGTTTCCGTTAACGTAACGATGTCGATGAAACATGATAATTTCATTGAATTTGCTCGGAGGTGATCAATTTTCGTTCGAAAAACATCGAAACACGTTATTTTTCAGCGAAAATCGTCGAATTGGACCAAGATTTCACCAACGTTGCCCTCAAACGATCGATTTTTACATGAAAATCGATGGAACACACCTTTTTACAGCGAAAATCGTCATAATGTAGAAAATTCATACTTCGGGGAGTGTAAATGGCATTCCCGCGATACACTAAGGTAATCGCACTTGTTTACAATTTGTTTCCGCTAACGTAACAATGTCGATGAAACCTCATCATTTCATTGAATTTGGTCACAGGTGATCAATTTTCGGTCGAAAAACATCGAAACACGTTATTTTTCAGCGAAAATCGTCGAATTGGACCAAGACTTCACCAACGTTGCTATCAAACGATCGATTTTTACATGAAAATCGAAGGAACACGCCTTTTTACAGCGAAAATCGTCGTAATGTACATAATTCATACTTCAGGGAGTGTAAATGGCATTTTCTTGCGATACATGAAGATAATTGCACGTATTTACACTTTGTTTCCGCTAACGTAACAATGTCGATGAAACATGATAATTTCATTGAATTTGCTCGGAGGTGATCAATTTTCGTTCGAAAAACATCGAAACACGTTATTTTTCAGCAAAAATCGTCGAATTGGACCAAGATTTCACCAACGTTGCCCTCAAACGATCGATTTTTACATGAAAATCGAAGGAACACACCTTTTTACAGCGAAAATTGTCATAATGTAGAAAATTCATACTTCGGGGAGGGTTAATGGCATTCCCGCGATACACTAAGGTAATCGCACTTGTTTACAATTTGTTTCCGCTAACGTAACAATGTCGATGAAACCTCATCATTTCATTGAATTTGGTCACAGGTGATCAATTTTCGGTCGAAAAACATCGAAACACGTTATTTTTCAGCGAAAATCGTCGAATTGGACCAAGACTTCACCAACGTTGCTCTCAAACGATCGATTTTTACATGAAAATCGAAGAACACACCTTTTTACAGCGAAAATCGTCATAATGTACAAAATTCATACTTCGGGGAGCGTAAATGACATTCCCGCGATACACTAAGATAATCGCACGTGTTTACAATTTGTTTCCGCAAACGTAACAATGTCGATGAAACATGATTATTTCATTGAATTTGGTCACAGGTGATCAATTTTCGTTCGAAAAACATCGAAACACGTTATATTTCAGCGAAAATCGTCGAATTGGACCAAGATTTCATCAGCATTGCCATCAAACGATCGATTTTTACATGAAAATCGAAGGAACACGCCTATTTACAGCGATAATCGTCGTAATGTACAAAATTCATACTTCGGGGAGGGTAAATGGCATTCCTGCGATACATGAAGATAATCGCACGTGTTTACAATTTGTTTCCGCAAACGTAACAATGTCGATGAAACATGATTATTTCATTGAATTTGGTCGGATGTGATCAATATTCGTTCGAAAAACATCGAAACACGTTATTTTTCACTGAAAATCGTCGAATTGGACCAAGATTTCACCAACGTTGCCCTCAAACGATCGATTTTTACATGAAAATCGAAGGAACACGCCTTTTTACAGCGAAAATCGTCGTAATGTACATAATTCATACTTCAGGGAGTGTAAATGGCATTTTCTTGCGATACATGAAGATAATCGCACGTGTTTACACTTTGTTTCCGCTATCGTAACGATGTCGATGAAACATGATAATTTCATTGAATTTGCTCGGAGGTGATCAATTTTCGTTCGAAAAACATCGAAACACGTTATTTTTCGGTGAAAATCGTAGAAATGCACCAAGATTTCACCAGCATTGCCCTCAAACGATCGATTTTTACATGAAAATCGAAGGAACACGCCTTTTTACAGCGATAATCGTCGTAATGTACAAAATTCATACTTCGGGGAGGGTAAATGGCATTCCTGCGATACATGAAGATAATCGCACGTGTTTACACTTGGTTTCCGATAACGTAACAATGTCGATAAAACATCATAATTTCATTGAATTTGCTCGGAGGTGATCAATTTTCGTTCGAAAAACATCGAAACACGATATTTTTCAGTGAAAATCGTAGAAATGGACCAAGATTTCACCAACGTTGCTCTCAAACGATCGATTTTTACATGAAAATCGAAGGAACACGCCTTTTTACAGCGAAAATCGTCGTTATGTACATAATTCATACTTCGGAGAGGGTAAATGGCATTCCTGCGATACATGAAGATAATCGCACGTGTTTACACTTTGTTTCCGCTAACGTAACAATGTCGATGAAACATTAAAACTTCATTGAATTTGGTCGGTGGTGATCAATTTTCGTTCGAAAAACATCGAAACACGTTATTTTTCAGCGAAAATCGTCGAATTGGACCAAGATTTCACCAACGTTGCCCTCAAACGATCGATTTTTACATGAAAATCGAAGGAACACGCCTTTTTACAGCGAAAATCGTCGTAATGTACAAAATTCATACTTCGGGGAGGTCAAATGGCATTCCTGCGATACATGAAGATAATCGCACGTGTTTACACTTTGTTTCCGCTATCGTAACGATGTCGATGAAACATGATAATTTCATTGAATTTGCTCGGAGGTGATCAATTTTCGTTCGAAAAACATCGAAACACGATATTTTTCAGTGAAAATCGTAGAAATGGACCAAGATTTCACCAACGTTGCTCTCAAACGATCGATTTTTACATGAAAATCGAAGGAACGCGCCTTTTTACAGCGAAAATCGTCGTAATGTACATAATTCATACTTCGGGGAGGGTTAATTGCATTCCTGCGATACATGAAGATAATCGTACGTATTTACACTTTGTTTCCGCTAACGTAACAATGTCGATGAAACGTTAAAACTTCATTGAATTTGGTCGGTGGTGATCAATCTTCGTTCGAAAAACATCGAAACACGTTATTTTTCAGCGAAAATCATCGAATTGGACCAAGATTTCACCAACGTTGCCCTCAAACGATCGATTTTTACATGAAAATCGAAGGAACACGCCTTTTTACAGCGATAATCGTCGTAATGTACAAAATTCATACTTCGGGGAGGGTAAATGGCATTCCTGCGATACATGAAGATAATCGCACGTGTTTACACTTGGTTTCCGATAACGTAACAATGTCGATAAAACATCATAATTTCATTGAATTTGCTCGGAGGTGATCAATTTTCGTTCGAAAAACATCGATACACGTTATTTTTCAGCGAAAATGGTCGAATTGGACCAAGATTTCACCAACGTTGCCCTCAAACGATCGATTTTTACATGAAAATCGAAGGAACACGCCTTTTTACAGCAAAAATCTACGTAATGTACATAATTCATACTTCAGGGAGTGTAAATGGCATTTCCTTACGATACATGAAGATAATTGCACGTATTTACACTTTGTTTCCGCTAACGTAACAATGTCGATGAAACATTAAAACTTCATTGAATTTGCTCGGAGGTGATCAATTTTCGTTCGAAAAACATCGAAACACGTTATTTTTCAGTGAAAATCGTAGAAATGCACCAAGATTTCACCAGCATTGCCCTCAAACGATCGATTTTTACATGAAAATCGAAGGAACACTCCTTTTTACAGCGATAATCGTCGTAATTTACAAAATTCATACTTCGGGGAGGGTAAATGGCATTCCTGCGATACATGAAGATAATCGCACGTGTTTACAATTGGTTTCCGCTAACGTAACGATGTCGATGAAACATGATAATTTCATTGAATTTGCTCGGAGGTGATCAATTTTCGTTCGAAAAACATCGAAACACGTTATTTTTCAGCGAAAATCGTCGAATTGGACCAAGATTTCACCAACGTTGCCCTCAAACGATCGATTTTTACATGAAAATCGATGGAACACACCTTTTTACAGCGAAAATCGTCATAATGTAGGAAATTCATACTTCGGGGAGGGTAAATGGCATTCCCGCGATACACTAAGGTAATCGCACTTGTTTACAATTTGTTTCCGCTAACGTAACAATGTCGATGAAACCTCATCATTTCATTGAATTTGGTCACAGGTGATCAATTTTCGGTCGAAAAACATCGAAACACGTTATTTTTCAGCGAAAATCGTCGAATTGGACCAAGACTTCACCAACGTTGCTCTCAAACGATCGATTTTTACATGAAAATCGAAGGAACACGCCTTTTTACAGCGAAAATCGTCGTAATGTACATAATTCATACTTCAGGGAGTGTAAATGGCATTTTCTTGCGATACATGAAGATAATTGCACTTATTTACACTTTGTTTCCGCTAACGTAACAATGTCGATGAAACATGATAATTTCATTGAATTTGCTCGGAGGTGATCAATTTTCGTTCGAAAAACATCGAAACACGTTATTTTTCAGCGAAAATCGTCGAATTGGACCAAGATTTCACCAACGTTGCCCTCAAACGATCGAACTTTACATGAAAATCGAAGGAACACGCCTTTTTACAGCGAAAATCGTCGTAATGTACATAATTCATACTTCGGAGAGGGTAAATGGCATTCCTGCGATACATGAAGATAATCCCACGTGTTTACAATTTGTTTCGGCTAACGTAACAATGTCGATAAAACATGATAATTTCATTGAATTTGCTCAGAGGTGATCAATTTTCGTTCCAAAAACATCGAAACACGTTATTTTTCAGCGAAAATCGTCGAATTGGACCAAGATTTGACCAACGTTGCCCTCAAACGATCGAATTTTACATGAAAATCGAAGGAACACGCCTTTTTACAGCGAAAATCGTCGTAATGATCAAAATTCATACTTCGGGGAGGGTAAATGGCATTCCTGCGATACATGAAGATAATCGCACGTGTTTACAATTTGTTTCCGCAAACGTAACAATGTCGATGAAACATGATTATTTCATTGAATTTGGTCGGAGGTGATCAATTTTCGTTCGAAAAAAATCGAAACACGTTATTTTTCAGTGAAAATCGTAGAAATGCACCAAGATTTCACCAACGTTGCCCTCAAACGATCGATTTTTACATGAAAATCGAAGGAACACGCCTTTTTACAGCGAAAATCGTCGTAATGTACATAATTCATACTTCAGGGAGTGTAAATGGCATTTTCTTGCGATACATGAAGATAATCGCACGTGTTTACACTTTGTTTCCGCTATCGTAACGATGTCGATGAAACATGATAATTTCATTGAATTTGCTCGGAGGTGATCAATTTTCGTTCGAAAAACATCGAAACACGTTATTTTTCGGTGAAAATCGTAGAAATGCACCAAGATTTCACCAGCATTGCCCTCAAACGATCGATTTTTACATGAAAATCGAAGGAACACGCCTTTTTACAGCGATAATCGTCGTAATGTACAAAATTCATACTTCGGGGAGGGTAAATGGCATTCCTGCGATACATGAAGATAATCGCACGTGTTTACACTTGGTTTCCGATAACGTAACAATGTCGATAAAACATCATAATTTCATTGAATTTGCTCGGAGGTGATCAATTTTCGTTCGAAAAACATCGAAACACGTTATTTTTCAGCGAAAATCGTCGAATTGGACCAAGATTTCACCAACGTTGCCCTCAAACGATCGATTTTTACATGAAAATCGATGGAACACACCTTTTTACAGCGAAAATCGTCATAATGTAGAAAATTCATACTTCGGGGAGGGTAAATGGCATTCCCGCGATACACTAAGGTAATCGCACTTGTTTACAATTTGTTTCCGCTAACGTAACAATGTCGATGAAACCTCATCATTTCATTGAATTTGGTCACAGGTGATCAATTTTCGGTCGAAAAACATCGAAACACGTTATTTTTCAGCGAAAATCGTCGAATTGGACCAAGACTTCACCAACGTTGCTCTCAAACGATCGATTTTTACATGAAAATCGAAGGAACACGCCTTTTTACAGCGAAAATCGTCGTAATGTACATAATTCATACTTCATGGAGTGTAAATGGCATTTTCTTGCGATACATGAAGATAATTGCACGTATTTACACTTTGTTTCCGCTAACGTAACAATGTCGATGAAACATGATAATTTCATTGAATTTGCTCGGAGGTGATCAATTTTCGTTCGAAAAACATCGAAACACGTTATTTTTCAGCGAAAATCGTCGAATTGGACCAAGATTTCACCAACGTTGCCCTCAAACGATCGATTTTTACATGAAAATCGAAGGAACACACCTTTTTACAGCGAAAATTGTCATAATGTAGAAAATTCATACTTCGGGGAGGGTTAATGGCATTCCCGCGATACACTAAGGTAATCGCACTTGTTTACAATTTGTTTCCGCTAACGTAACAATGTCGATGAAACCTCATCATTTCATTGAATTTGGTCACAGGTGATCAATTTTCGGTCGAAAAACATCGAAACACGTTATTTTTCAGCGAAAATCGTCGAATTGGACCAAGACTTCACCAACGTTGCTCTCAAACGATCGATTTTTACATGAAAATCGAAGAACACACCTTTTTACAGCGAAAATCGTCATAATGTACAAAATTCATACTTCGGGGAGCGTAAATGACATTCCTGCGATACACTAAGATAATCGCACGTGTTTACAATTTGTTTCCGCAAACGTAACAATGTCGATGAAACATGATTATTTCATTGAATTTGGTCACAGGTGATCAATTTTCGTTCGAAAAACATCGAAACACGTTATATTTCAGCGAAAATCGTCGAATTGGACCAAGATTTCATCAGCATTGCCATCAAACGATCGATTTTACATGAAAATCGAAGGAACACGCCTATTTACAGCGATAATCGTCGTAATGTACAAAATTCATACTTCGGGGAGGGTAAATGGCATTCCTGCGATACATGAAGATAATCGCACGTGTTTACAATTTGTTTCCGCAAACGTAACAATGTCGATGAAACATGATTATTTCATTGAATTTGGTCGGATGTGATCAATATTCGTTCGAAAAACATCGAAACACGTTATTTTTCACTGAAAATCGTCGAATTGGACCAAGATTTGACCAACGTTGCCCTCAAACGATCGATTTTTACATGAAAATCGAAGGAACACGCCTTTTTACAGCGAAAATCGTCATAATGTACAAATTTCATACTTCGGGGAGGGTAAATGGCATTCCTGCGATACATGAAGATAATCGCACGTGTTTTCAATTTGTTTCCGCTAACGTAACAATGTCGATGAAACATGATTATTTCATTGAATTTGGTCGGAGGTGATCAATTTTCGTTCGAAAAACATCGAAACACGTTATTTTTCCGCGAAAATCGTCGAATTGGACCAAGATTTCACCAACGTTGCCCTCAAACGATCGATTTTTACATGAAAATCGAAGGAACACGCCGTTTTACAGCGAAAATCGTCGTAATGTACAAAATTCATACTTCAGGGAGGGTAAATGGCATTTTCTTGCCATACATGAAGATAATTGCACGTGTTTACAATTTGTTTCCGCTAACGTAACAATGTCGATGAAACATGATTATATCATTGAATTTGCTCGGAAGTGATCAATTTTCGTTCGAAAAACATCGAAACACGTTATTTTTCAGTGAAAATCGTAGAAATGGACCAAGATTTCACCAACGTTGCCCTCAAACGATCGATTTTTACATGAAAATCGAAGGAACACGCCTTTTTACAGCGAAAATCGTCGTAATGTACAAAATTCATACTTCGGGGAGGTCAAATTACATTCCTGCGATACGTGAAGATAATCGCACGTGTTTACACTTTGTTTCCGCTATCGTAACGATGTCGATGAAACATGATAATTTCATTGAATTTGCTCGGAGGTGATCAATTTTCGTTCGAAAAACATCGAAACACGATATTTTTCAGTGAAAATCGTAGAAATGGACCAAGATTTCACCAACGTTGCTCTCAAACGATCGATTTTTACATGAAAATCGAAGGAACGCGCCTTTTTACAGCGAAAATCGTCGTAATGTACATAATTCATACTTCGGGGAGGGTTAATTGCATTCCTGCGATACATGAAGATAATCGTACGTATTTACACTTTGTTTCCGCTAACGTAACAATGTCGATGAAACATTAAAACTTCATTGAATTTGGTCGGTGGTGATCAATCTTCGTTCGAAAAACATCGAATCACGTTATTTTTCAGCGAAAATCGTCGAATTGGACCAAGATTTCACCAACGTTGCCCTCAAACGATCGATTTTTACATGAAAATCGAAGGAACACGCCTATTTACAGCGATAATCGTCGTAATGTACAAAATTCATACTTCGGGGAGGGTAAATGGCATTTCCTTACGATACATGAAGATAATTGCACGTATTTACACTTTGATTCCGCTAACGTAACAATGTCGATGAAACATTAAAACTTCATTGAATTTGCTCGGAGGTGATCAATTTTCGTTCGAAAAACATCGAAACACGTTATTTTTCAGTGAAAATCGTAGAAATGCACCAAGATTTCACCAGCATTGCCCTCAAACGATCGATTTTTACATGAAAATCGAAGGAACACTCCTTTTTACAGCGATAATCGTCGTAATTTACAAAATTCATACTTCGGGGAGGGTAAATGGCATTCCTGCGATACATGAAGATAATCGCACGTGTTTACAATTGGTTTCCGCTAACGTAACGATGTCGATGAAACATGATAATTTCATTGAATTTGCTCGGAGGTGATCAATTTTCGTTCGAAAAACATCGAAACACGTTATTTTTCAGCGAAAATCGTCGAATTGGACCAAGATTTCACCAACGTTGCCCTCAAACGATCGATTTTTACATGAAAATCGATGGAACACACCTTTTTACAGCGAAAATCGTCATAATGTAGAAAATTCATACTTCGGGGAGGGTAAATGGCATTCCCGCGATACACTAAGGTAATCGCACTTGTTTACAATTTGTTTCCGCTAACGTAACAATGTCGATGAAACCTCATCATTTCATTGAATTTGGTCACAGGTGATCAATTTTCGGTCGAAAAACATCGAAACACGTTATTTTTCAGCGAAAATCGTCGAATTGGACCAAGACTTCACCAACGTTGCTCTCAAACGATCGATTTTTACATGAAAATCGAAGAACACACCTTTTTACAGCGAAAATCGTCATAATGTACAAAATTCATACTTCGGGGAGCGTAAATGACATTTTCTTGCGATACATGAAGATAATCGCACGTGTTTACAATTTGTTTCCGCAAACGTAACAATGTCGATGAAACATGATTATTTCATTGAATTTGGTCACAGGTGATCAATTTTCGTTCGAAAAACATCGAAACACGTTATTTTTCAGCGAAAATCGTCGAATTGGACCAAGATTTCACCAACGTTGCCATCAAACGATCGATTTTTACATGAAAATCGAAGGAACACGCCTATTTACAGCGATAATCGTCGTAATGTACAAAATTCATACTTCGGGGAGGGTAAATGGCATTCCTGCGATACATGAAGATAATCGCACGTGTTTACAATTTGTTTCCGCAAACGTAACAATGTCGATGAAACATGATTATTTCATTGAATTTGGTCGGATGTGATCAATATTCGTTCGAAAAACATCGAAACACGTTATTTTTCCGCGAAAATCGTCGAATTGGACCAAGATTTCACCAACGTTGCCCTCAAACGATCGATTTTTACATGAAAATCGAAGGAACACGCCGTTTTACAGCGAAAATCGTCGTAATGTACAAAATTCATACTTCAGGGAGGGTAAATGGCATTTTCTTGCCATACATGAAGATAATTGCACGTGTTTACAATTTGTTTCCGCTAACGTAACAATGTCGATGAAACATGATTATATCATTGAATTTGCTCGGAAGTGATCAATTTTCGTTCGAAAAACATCGAAACACGTTATTTTTCAGTGAAAATCGTAGAAATGGACCAAGATTTCACCAACGTTGCCCTCAAACGATCGATTTTTACATGAAAATCGAAGGAACACGCCTTTTTACAGCGAAAATCGTCGTAATGTACAAAATTCATACTTCGGGGAGGTCAAATTACATTCCTGCGATACGTGAAGATAATCGCACGTGTTTACACTTTGTTTCCGCTATCGTAACGATGTCGATGAAACATGATAATTTCATTGAATTTGCTCGGAGGTGATCAATTTTCGTTCGAAAAACATCGAAACACGATATTTTTCAGTGAAAATCGTAGAAATGGACCAAGATTTCGCCAACGTTGCTCTCAAACGATCGATTTTTACATGAAAATCGAAGGAACGCGCCTTTTTACAGCG
Source organism: Campoletis raptor (assembly GCA_948107755.1). Classification (NCBI taxonomy): domain Eukaryota; kingdom Metazoa; phylum Arthropoda; class Insecta; order Hymenoptera; family Ichneumonidae; genus Campoletis; species Campoletis raptor. The sequence goes on from OX403623.1 coordinate 892,688, forward strand.
AAAATCGTCGTAATGTACATAATTCATACTTCGGGGAGGGTTAATTGCATTCCTGCGATACATGAAGATAATCGTACGTATTTACACTTTGTTTCCGCTAACGTAACAATGTCGATGAAACATTAAAACTTCATTGAATTTGGTCGGTGGTGATCAATCTTCGTTCGAAAAACATCGAAACACGTTATTTTTCAGCGAAAATCGTCGAATTGGACCAAGATTTCACCAACGTTGCCCTCAAACGATCGATTTTTACATGAAAATCGAAGGAACACGCCTTTTTACAGCGAAAATCGTCGTAATGTACATAATTCATACTTCAGGGAGTGTAAATGGCATTTTCTTGCGATACATGAAGATAATCGCACGTGTTTACACTTTGTTTCCGCTATCGTAACGATGTCGATGAAACATGATAATTTCATTGAATTTGCTCGGAGGTGATCAATTTTCGTTCGAAAAACATCGAAACACGTTATTTTTCGGTGAAAATCGTAGAAATGCACCAAGATTTCATCAGCATTGCCCTCAAACGATCGATTTTTACATGAAAATCGAAGGAACACGCCTTTTTACAGCGATAATCGTCGTAATGTACAAAATTCATACTTCGGGGAGGGTAAATGGCATTCCTGCGATACATGAAGATAATCGCACGTGTTTACACTTGGTTTCCGATAACGTAACAATGTCGATAAAACATCATAATTTCATTGAATTTGCTCGGAGGTGATCAATTTTCGTTCGAAAAACATCGAAACACGTTATTTTTCAGCGAAAATCGTCGAATTGGACCAAGATTTCACCATCGTTGCCCTCAAACGATCGATTTTTTACATGAAAATCGAAGGAACACGCCTTTTTACAGCGAAAATCGTCGTAATGTACAAAATTCATACTTCGGGGAGAGTAAACGGCATTCCTGCGATACAAGAAGATAATCGCACGTATTTACACTTTGTTTCCGCTAACGAAACAATGTCGATGAAACATGATTATTTCATTGAATTTGGTCGGAGGTGATCAATTTTCGTTCGAAAAACATCGAAACACGTTATTTTTCAGCGAAAATCGTCGAATTGGACCAAGATTTGACTAACGTTGCCCTCAAACGATCGATTTTTACATGAAAATCGAAGGAACACGCCTTTTTACAGCGAAAATCGTCGTAATGTACAAAATTCATACTTCGGGGAGGGTAAATGGCATTCCTGCGGTACATGAAGATAATCGCACGTGTTTACAATTTGTTTCCGCAAACGTAACAATGTCGATGACATTAACATGATTATTTCATTGAATTTGGTCGGAGGTGATCAATTTTCGTTCGAAAAACATCGAAAAACGTTATTTTTCAGTGAAAATCGTAGAAATGGACCAAGATTTCACCAACGTTGCTCTCAAACGATCGATTTTTACATGAAAATCGAAGGAACACGCCTTTTTACAGCGAAAATCGTCGTTATCTACATAATTCATACTTCGGAGAGGGTAAATGGCATTCCTGCGATACATGAAGATAATCGCACGTGTTTACACTTTGTTTCCGCTAACGTAACAATGTCGATGAAACATTAAAACTTCATTGAATTTGGTCGGTGGTGATCAATTTTCGTTCGAAAAACATCGAAACACGTTATTTTTCAGCGAAAATCGTCGAATTGGACCAAGATTTGACTAACGTTGCCCTCAAACGATCGATTTTTACATGAAAATCGAAGGAACACGCCTTTTTACAGCGAAAATCGTCGTAATGTACAAAATTCATACTTCGGGGAGGGTAAATGGCATTCCTGCGATACATGAAGATAATCGCACGTGTTTACAATTTGTTTCCGCAAACGTAACAATGTCGATGAAACATGATTATTTCATTGAATTTGCTCGGAGGTGATCAATTTTCGTTCGAAAAACATCGAAACACGTTATTTTTCAGCGAAAATCGTCGAATTGGACCAAGATTTCACCAACGTTGCCCTCAAACGATCGATTTTTACATGAAAATCGAAGGAACACGCCTTTTTACAGCGATAATCGTCGTAATGTACAAAATTCATACTTCGGGGAGGGTAAATGGCATTCCTGCGATACATGAAGATAATCGCACGTGTTTACACTTGGTTTCCGATAACGTAACAATGTCGATAAAACATCATAATTTCATTGAATTTGCTCGGAGGTGATCAATTTTCGTTCGAACAACATCGAAACACGTTATTTTTCAGCGAAAATCGTCGAATTGGACCAAGATTTCACCAACGTTGCCCTCAAACGATCGATTTTTACATGAAAATCGAAGGAACACGCCTTTTTACAGCGATAATCGTCGTAATGTACAAAATTCATACTTCGGGGAGGGTAAATGGCATTCCTGCGATACATGAAGATAATCGCACGTGTTTACACTTGGTTTCCGATAACGTAACAATGTCGATAAAGCATCATAATTTCATTGAATTTGCTCGGAGGTGATCAATTTTCGTTCGAAAAACATTGAAACACGTTATTTTTCAGCGAAAATCGTCGAATTGGACCAAGATTTCACCAACGTTGCCCTCAAACGATCGATTTTTACATGAAAATCGAAGGAACACGCCTTTTTACAGCGATAATCGTCGTAATGTACAAAATTCATACTTCGGGGAGGGTAAATGGCATTCCTGCGATACATGAAGATAATCGCACGTGTTTACACTTGGTTTCCGATAACGTAACAATGTCGATAAAGCATCATAATTTCATTGAATTTGCTCGGAGGTGATCAATTTTCGTTCGAAAAACATCGATACACGTTATTTTTCAGCGAAAATGGTCGAATTAGACCAAGATTTCACCAACGTTGCCCTCAAACGATCGATTTTTACATGAAAATCGAAGGAACAAGCCTTTTTACAGCGAAAATCGTCGTAATGTACAAAATTCATACTTCGGGGAGAGTAAACGGCATTCCTGCGATACATGAAGATAATCGCACGTATTTACACTTTGTTTCCGCTAACGTAACAATGTCGATGAAACATTAAAACTTCATTGAATTTGGTCGGTGGTGATCAATTTTCGTTCGAAAAACATCGAAACACGTTATTTTTCAGCGAAAATCGTCGAATTGGACCAAGATTTCACCAACGTTGCCCTCAAACGATCGATTTTTACATGAAAATCGAAGGAACACGCCTTTTTACAGCGAAAATCGTCGCAATGTACAAAATTCATACTGCGGGGAAGGTAAATTGCATTCGTGCGATACATGAAGATAATACGTGTTTACAATTGGTTTCCGTTAACGTAACGATGTCGATGAAACATGATAATTTCATTGAATTTGCTCGGAGGTGATCAATTTTCGTTCGAAAAACATCGAAACACGTTATTTTTCAGTGAAAATCATAGAAATGCACCAAGATTTCACCAACGTTTCCCGCAAACGATCGATTTTTACATGAAAATCGAAGCAACACGCCTTTTTACAGCTAAAATCGTCGTAATGTACAAAATTCATACTTCGGGGAGAGTAAACGGCATTCCTGCGATACATGAAGATAATCGCACGTATTTACACTTTGTTTCCGCTAACGTAACAATGTCGATGAAACATGATTATTTCATTGAATTTGGTCGGAGGTGATCAATTTTCGTTCGAAAAACATCGAAACACGTTATTTTTCAGCGAAAATCGTCGAATTGGACCAAGATTTGACTAACGTTGCTCTCAAACGATCGATTTTTACATAAAAATCGAAGGAACACGCCTTTTTACAGCGAAAATCGTCGTTATGTACATAATTCATACTTCGGAGAGGGTAAATGGCATTCCTGCGATACATGAAGATAATCGCACGTGTTTACAATTTGTTTCCGCTAACGTAACAATGTCGATGAAACATTAAAACTTCATTGAATTTGGTCGGTGGTGATCAATTTTCGTTCGACAAACATCGAAACACGTTATTTTTCAGCGAAAATCGTCGAATTGGACCAAGATTTCACCAACGTTGCCCTCAAACGATCGATTTTTACATGAAAATCGAAGGAACACGCCTTTTTACAGCGAAAATCGTCGCAATGTACAAAATTCATACTGCGGGGAAGGTAAATGGCATTCCTGCGATACATGAAGATAATCGCACGTGTTTACACTTGGTTTCCGATAACGTAACAATGTCGATAAAACATCATATTTTCATTGAATTTGCTCGGAGGTGATCAATTTTCGTTCGAAAAACATCGAAACACGTTATTTTTCAGCGAAAATCGTCGAATTAGACCAAGATTTCACCAACGTTGCCCTCAAACGATCGATTTTTACATGAAAATCGAAGGAACAAGCCTTTTTACAGCGAAAATCGTCGTAATGTACAAAATTCATACTTCGGGGAGAGTAAACGGCATTCCTGCGATACATGAAGATAATCGCACGTATTTACACTTTGTTTCCGCTAACGTAACAATGTCGATGAAACATTAAAACTTCATTGAATTTGGTCGGTGGTGATCAATTTTCGTTCGAAAAACATCGAAACACGTTATTTTTCAGCGAAAATCGTCGAATTGGACCAAGATTTCACCAACGTTGCCCTCAAACGAACGATTTTTACATGAAAATCGAAGGAACACGCCTTTTTACAGCGAAAATCGTCGCAATGTACAAAATTCATACTGCGGGGAAGGTAAATTGCATTCGTGCGATACATGAAGATAATACGTGTTTACAATTGGTTTCCGTTAACGTAACAATGTCGATAAAACATGATAATTTCATTGAATTTGCTCAGAGGTGATCAATTTTCGTTCCAAAAACATCGAAACACGTTATTTTTCAGCGAAAATCGTCGAATTGGACCAAGATTTGACCAACGTTGCCCTCAAACGATCGAACTTTACATGAAAATCGAAGGAACACGCCTTTTTACAGCGAAAATCGTCGTAATGTACATAATTCATACTTCGGAGAGGGTAAATGGCATTCCTGCGATACATGAAGATAATCCCACGTGTTTACAATTTGTTTCGGCTAACGTAACAATGTCGATAAAACATGATAATTTCATTGAATTTGCTCAGAGGTGATCAATTTTCGTTCCAAAAACATCGAAACACGTTATTTTTCAGCGAAAATCGTCGAATTGGACCAAGATTTGACCAACGTTGCCCTCAAACGATCGAATTTTACATGAAAATCGAAGGAACACGCCTTTTTACAGCGAAAATCGTCGTAATGATCAAAATTCATACTTCGGGGAGGGTAAATGGCATTCCTGCGATACATGAAGATAATCGCACGTGTTTACAATTTGTTTCCGCAAACGTAACAATGTCGATGAAACATGATTATTTCATTGAATTTGGTCGGAGGTGATCAATTTTCGTTCGAAAAAAATCGAAACACGTTATTTTTCAGTGAAAATCGTAGAAATGCACCAAGATTTCACCAACGTTGCCCGCAAAGGATCGATTTTTACATGAAAATCGAAGGAACACGCCTTTTTACAGCGAAAATCGTCATAATGTAGAAAATTCATACTTCGGGGAGGGTAAATGGCATTCCCGCGATACACTAAGGTAATCGCACTTGATTACAATTTGTTTCCGCTAACGTAGCAATGTCGATGAAAAATGATAATTTCACTGCCTTTGCTCGGACGTGATCGATATTCGTTCGAAAAACGTAGGAACACGTTATTTTTTAGTGAAAGTCGTAGAAATGGACCAAGATTTCACCAGCGTTGCCCTCAAACGATCGATTTTTTACATGAAAATCGAAGGAACACGCTTTTTTACAGTAAAAATCGTCGTAATGTACAAAATTCATACTTCGGGGAGCGTATATGGCATTCCCGCGATACACTAAGATAATCGCACGTGTTTACAATTTGTTTCCGCTAACGTAACAATGTCGATGAAACCTCATCATTTCATTGAATTTGGTCACAGGTGATCAATTTTCGGTCGAAAAAAATCGAAACACGTTATTTTTCAGCGAAAATCGTCGAATTGGACCAAGATTTCACCAGCATTGCCCTCAAACGATCGATTTTTACATGAAAATCGAAGGAACACGCCTTTTTACAGCGATAATCGTCGTAATGTACAAAATTCATACTTCGGGGAGGGTAAATGGCATTCCCGCGATACATGAAGATAATCGCACGTGTTTACACTTGGTTTCCGATAACGTAACAGTGTCGATAAAACATCATAATTTCATTGAATTTGCTCGGAGGTGATCAATTTTCGTTCGAAAAAAATCGAAACACGTTATTTTTCAGTGAAAATCGTAGAAATGGACCAAGATTTCACCAACGTTGCTCTCAAACGATCGATTTTTACATGAAAATCGAAGGAACACGCCTTTTTACAGCGAAAATCGTCATAATGTACAAATTTCATACTTCGGGGAGGGTAAATGGCATTCCTGCGATACATGAAGATAATCGCACGTGTTTGCAATTGGTTTCCGTTAACGTAACGATGTCGATGAAACATGATAATTTCATTGAATTTGCTCGGAGGTGATCAATTTTCGTTCGAAAAACATCGAAACACGTTATTTTTCAGCGAAAATCGTCGAATTGGACCAAGATTTCACCAACGTTGCCCTCAAACGATCGATTTTTACATGAAAATCGATGGAACACACCTTTTTACAGCGAAAATCGTCATAATGTAGAAAATTCATACTTCGGGGAGTGTAAATGGCATTCCCGCGATACACTAAGGTAATCGCACTTGTTTACAATTTGTTTCCGCTAACGTAACAATGTCGATGAAACCTCATCATTTCATTGAATTTGGTCACAGGTGATCAATTTTCGGTCGAAAAACATCGAAACACGTTATTTTTCAGCGAAAATCGTCGAATTGGACCAAGACTTCACCAACGTTGCTATCAAACGATCGATTTTTACATGAAAATCGAAGGAACACGCCTTTTTACAGCGAAAATCGTCGTAATGTACATAATTCATACTTCAGGGAGTGTAAATGGCATTTTCTTGCGATACATGAAGATAATTGCACGTATTTACACTTTGTTTCCGCTAACGTAACAATGTCGATGAAACATGATAATTTCATTGAATTTGCTCGGAGGTGATCAATTTTCGTTCGAAAAACATCGAAACACGTTATTTTTCAGCAAAAATCGTCGAATTGGACCAAGATTTCACCAACGTTGCCCTCAAACGATCGATTTTTACATGAAAATCGAAGGAACACACCTTTTTACAGCGAAAATTGTCATAATGTAGAAAATTCATACTTCGGGGAGGGTTAATGGCATTCCCGCGATACACTAAGGTAATCGCACTTGTTTACAATTTGTTTCCGCTAACGTAACAATGTCGATGAAACCTCATCATTTCATTGAATTTGGTCACAGGTGATCAATTTTCGGTCGAAAAACATCGAAACACGTTATTTTTCAGCGAAAATCGTCGAATTGGACCAAGACTTCACCAACGTTGCTCTCAAACGATCGATTTTTACATGAAAATCGAAGAACACACCTTTTTACAGCGAAAATCGTCATAATGTACAAAATTCATACTTCGGGGAGCGTAAATGACATTCCCGCGATACACTAAGATAATCGCACGTGTTTACAATTTGTTTCCGCAAACGTAACAATGTCGATGAAACATGATTATTTCATTGAATTTGGTCACAGGTGATCAATTTTCGTTCGAAAAACATCGAAACACGTTATATTTCAGCGAAAATCGTCGAATTGGACCAAGATTTCATCAGCATTGCCATCAAACGATCGATTTTTACATGAAAATCGAAGGAACACGCCTATTTACAGCGATAATCGTCGTAATGTACAAAATTCATACTTCGGGGAGGGTAAATGGCATTCCTGCGATACATGAAGATAATCGCACGTGTTTACAATTTGTTTCCGCAAACGTAACAATGTCGATGAAACATGATTATTTCATTGAATTTGGTCGGATGTGATCAATATTCGTTCGAAAAACATCGAAACACGTTATTTTTCACTGAAAATCGTCGAATTGGACCAAGATTTCACCAACGTTGCCCTCAAACGATCGATTTTTACATGAAAATCGAAGGAACACGCCTTTTTACAGCGAAAATCGTCGTAATGTACATAATTCATACTTCAGGGAGTGTAAATGGCATTTTCTTGCGATACATGAAGATAATCGCACGTGTTTACACTTTGTTTCCGCTATCGTAACGATGTCGATGAAACATGATAATTTCATTGAATTTGCTCGGAGGTGATCAATTTTCGTTCGAAAAACATCGAAACACGTTATTTTTCGGTGAAAATCGTAGAAATGCACCAAGATTTCACCAGCATTGCCCTCAAACGATCGATTTTTACATGAAAATCGAAGGAACACGCCTTTTTACAGCGATAATCGTCGTAATGTACAAAATTCATACTTCGGGGAGGGTAAATGGCATTCCTGCGATACATGAAGATAATCGCACGTGTTTACACTTGGTTTCCGATAACGTAACAATGTCGATAAAACATCATAATTTCATTGAATTTGCTCGGAGGTGATCAATTTTCGTTCGAAAAACATCGAAACACGATATTTTTCAGTGAAAATCGTAGAAATGGACCAAGATTTCACCAACGTTGCTCTCAAACGATCGATTTTTACATGAAAATCGAAGGAACACGCCTTTTTACAGCGAAAATCGTCGTTATGTACATAATTCATACTTCGGAGAGGGTAAATGGCATTCCTGCGATACATGAAGATAATCGCACGTGTTTACACTTTGTTTCCGCTAACGTAACAATGTCGATGAAACATTAAAACTTCATTGAATTTGGTCGGTGGTGATCAATTTTCGTTCGAAAAACATCGAAACACGTTATTTTTCAGCGAAAATCGTCGAATTGGACCAAGATTTCACCAACGTTGCCCTCAAACGATCGATTTTTACATGAAAATCGAAGGAACACGCCTTTTTACAGCGAAAATCGTCGTAATGTACAAAATTCATACTTCGGGGAGGTCAAATGGCATTCCTGCGATACATGAAGATAATCGCACGTGTTTACACTTTGTTTCCGCTATCGTAACGATGTCGATGAAACATGATAATTTCATTGAATTTGCTCGGAGGTGATCAATTTTCGTTCGAAAAACATCGAAACACGATATTTTTCAGTGAAAATCGTAGAAATGGACCAAGATTTCACCAACGTTGCTCTCAAACGATCGATTTTTACATGAAAATCGAAGGAACGCGCCTTTTTACAGCGAAAATCGTCGTAATGTACATAATTCATACTTCGGGGAGGGTTAATTGCATTCCTGCGATACATGAAGATAATCGTACGTATTTACACTTTGTTTCCGCTAACGTAACAATGTCGATGAAACGTTAAAACTTCATTGAATTTGGTCGGTGGTGATCAATCTTCGTTCGAAAAACATCGAAACACGTTATTTTTCAGCGAAAATCATCGAATTGGACCAAGATTTCACCAACGTTGCCCTCAAACGATCGATTTTTACATGAAAATCGAAGGAACACGCCTTTTTACAGCGATAATCGTCGTAATGTACAAAATTCATACTTCGGGGAGGGTAAATGGCATTCCTGCGATACATGAAGATAATCGCACGTGTTTACACTTGGTTTCCGATAACGTAACAATGTCGATAAAACATCATAATTTCATTGAATTTGCTCGGAGGTGATCAATTTTCGTTCGAAAAACATCGATACACGTTATTTTTCAGCGAAAATGGTCGAATTGGACCAAGATTTCACCAACGTTGCCCTCAAACGATCGATTTTTACATGAAAATCGAAGGAACACGCCTTTTTACAGCAAAAATCTACGTAATGTACATAATTCATACTTCAGGGAGTGTAAATGGCATTTCCTTACGATACATGAAGATAATTGCACGTATTTACACTTTGTTTCCGCTAACGTAACAATGTCGATGAAACATTAAAACTTCATTGAATTTGCTCGGAGGTGATCAATTTTCGTTCGAAAAACATCGAAACACGTTATTTTTCAGTGAAAATCGTAGAAATGCACCAAGATTTCACCAGCATTGCCCTCAAACGATCGATTTTTACATGAAAATCGAAGGAACACTCCTTTTTACAGCGATAATCGTCGTAATTTACAAAATTCATACTTCGGGGAGGGTAAATGGCATTCCTGCGATACATGAAGATAATCGCACGTGTTTACAATTGGTTTCCGCTAACGTAACGATGTCGATGAAACATGATAATTTCATTGAATTTGCTCGGAGGTGATCAATTTTCGTTCGAAAAACATCGAAACACGTTATTTTTCAGCGAAAATCGTCGAATTGGACCAAGATTTCACCAACGTTGCCCTCAAACGATCGATTTTTACATGAAAATCGATGGAACACACCTTTTTACAGCGAAAATCGTCATAATGTAGGAAATTCATACTTCGGGGAGGGTAAATGGCATTCCCGCGATACACTAAGGTAATCGCACTTGTTTACAATTTGTTTCCGCTAACGTAACAATGTCGATGAAACCTCATCATTTCATTGAATTTGGTCACAGGTGATCAATTTTCGGTCGAAAAACATCGAAACACGTTATTTTTCAGCGAAAATCGTCGAATTGGACCAAGACTTCACCAACGTTGCTCTCAAACGATCGATTTTTACATGAAAATCGAAGGAACACGCCTTTTTACAGCGAAAATCGTCGTAATGTACATAATTCATACTTCAGGGAGTGTAAATGGCATTTTCTTGCGATACATGAAGATAATTGCACTTATTTACACTTTGTTTCCGCTAACGTAACAATGTCGATGAAACATGATAATTTCATTGAATTTGCTCGGAGGTGATCAATTTTCGTTCGAAAAACATCGAAACACGTTATTTTTCAGCGAAAATCGTCGAATTGGACCAAGATTTCACCAACGTTGCCCTCAAACGATCGAACTTTACATGAAAATCGAAGGAACACGCCTTTTTACAGCGAAAATCGTCGTAATGTACATAATTCATACTTCGGAGAGGGTAAATGGCATTCCTGCGATACATGAAGATAATCCCACGTGTTTACAATTTGTTTCGGCTAACGTAACAATGTCGATAAAACATGATAATTTCATTGAATTTGCTCAGAGGTGATCAATTTTCGTTCCAAAAACATCGAAACACGTTATTTTTCAGCGAAAATCGTCGAATTGGACCAAGATTTGACCAACGTTGCCCTCAAACGATCGAATTTTACATGAAAATCGAAGGAACACGCCTTTTTACAGCGAAAATCGTCGTAATGATCAAAATTCATACTTCGGGGAGGGTAAATGGCATTCCTGCGATACATGAAGATAATCGCACGTGTTTACAATTTGTTTCCGCAAACGTAACAATGTCGATGAAACATGATTATTTCATTGAATTTGGTCGGAGGTGATCAATTTTCGTTCGAAAAAAATCGAAACACGTTATTTTTCAGTGAAAATCGTAGAAATGCACCAAGATTTCACCAACGTTGCCCTCAAACGATCGATTTTTACATGAAAATCGAAGGAACACGCCTTTTTACAGCGAAAATCGTCGTAATGTACATAATTCATACTTCAGGGAGTGTAAATGGCATTTTCTTGCGATACATGAAGATAATCGCACGTGTTTACACTTTGTTTCCGCTATCGTAACGATGTCGATGAAACATGATAATTTCATTGAATTTGCTCGGAGGTGATCAATTTTCGTTCGAAAAACATCGAAACACGTTATTTTTCGGTGAAAATCGTAGAAATGCACCAAGATTTCACCAGCATTGCCCTCAAACGATCGATTTTTACATGAAAATCGAAGGAACACGCCTTTTTACAGCGATAATCGTCGTAATGTACAAAATTCATACTTCGGGGAGGGTAAATGGCATTCCTGCGATACATGAAGATAATCGCACGTGTTTACACTTGGTTTCCGATAACGTAACAATGTCGATAAAACATCATAATTTCATTGAATTTGCTCGGAGGTGATCAATTTTCGTTCGAAAAACATCGAAACACGTTATTTTTCAGCGAAAATCGTCGAATTGGACCAAGATTTCACCAACGTTGCCCTCAAACGATCGATTTTTACATGAAAATCGATGGAACACACCTTTTTACAGCGAAAATCGTCATAATGTAGAAAATTCATACTTCGGGGAGGGTAAATGGCATTCCCGCGATACACTAAGGTAATCGCACTTGTTTACAATTTGTTTCCGCTAACGTAACAATGTCGATGAAACCTCATCATTTCATTGAATTTGGTCACAGGTGATCAATTTTCGGTCGAAAAACATCGAAACACGTTATTTTTCAGCGAAAATCGTCGAATTGGACCAAGACTTCACCAACGTTGCTCTCAAACGATCGATTTTTACATGAAAATCGAAGGAACACGCCTTTTTACAGCGAAAATCGTCGTAATGTACATAATTCATACTTCATGGAGTGTAAATGGCATTTTCTTGCGATACATGAAGATAATTGCACGTATTTACACTTTGTTTCCGCTAACGTAACAATGTCGATGAAACATGATAATTTCATTGAATTTGCTCGGAGGTGATCAATTTTCGTTCGAAAAACATCGAAACACGTTATTTTTCAGCGAAAATCGTCGAATTGGACCAAGATTTCACCAACGTTGCCCTCAAACGATCGATTTTTACATGAAAATCGAAGGAACACACCTTTTTACAGCGAAAATTGTCATAATGTAGAAAATTCATACTTCGGGGAGGGTTAATGGCATTCCCGCGATACACTAAGGTAATCGCACTTGTTTACAATTTGTTTCCGCTAACGTAACAATGTCGATGAAACCTCATCATTTCATTGAATTTGGTCACAGGTGATCAATTTTCGGTCGAAAAACATCGAAACACGTTATTTTTCAGCGAAAATCGTCGAATTGGACCAAGACTTCACCAACGTTGCTCTCAAACGATCGATTTTTACATGAAAATCGAAGAACACACCTTTTTACAGCGAAAATCGTCATAATGTACAAAATTCATACTTCGGGGAGCGTAAATGACATTCCTGCGATACACTAAGATAATCGCACGTGTTTACAATTTGTTTCCGCAAACGTAACAATGTCGATGAAACATGATTATTTCATTGAATTTGGTCACAGGTGATCAATTTTCGTTCGAAAAACATCGAAACACGTTATATTTCAGCGAAAATCGTCGAATTGGACCAAGATTTCATCAGCATTGCCATCAAACGATCGATTTTACATGAAAATCGAAGGAACACGCCTATTTACAGCGATAATCGTCGTAATGTACAAAATTCATACTTCGGGGAGGGTAAATGGCATTCCTGCGATACATGAAGATAATCGCACGTGTTTACAATTTGTTTCCGCAAACGTAACAATGTCGATGAAACATGATTATTTCATTGAATTTGGTCGGATGTGATCAATATTCGTTCGAAAAACATCGAAACACGTTATTTTTCACTGAAAATCGTCGAATTGGACCAAGATTTGACCAACGTTGCCCTCAAACGATCGATTTTTACATGAAAATCGAAGGAACACGCCTTTTTACAGCGAAAATCGTCATAATGTACAAATTTCATACTTCGGGGAGGGTAAATGGCATTCCTGCGATACATGAAGATAATCGCACGTGTTTTCAATTTGTTTCCGCTAACGTAACAATGTCGATGAAACATGATTATTTCATTGAATTTGGTCGGAGGTGATCAATTTTCGTTCGAAAAACATCGAAACACGTTATTTTTCCGCGAAAATCGTCGAATTGGACCAAGATTTCACCAACGTTGCCCTCAAACGATCGATTTTTACATGAAAATCGAAGGAACACGCCGTTTTACAGCGAAAATCGTCGTAATGTACAAAATTCATACTTCAGGGAGGGTAAATGGCATTTTCTTGCCATACATGAAGATAATTGCACGTGTTTACAATTTGTTTCCGCTAACGTAACAATGTCGATGAAACATGATTATATCATTGAATTTGCTCGGAAGTGATCAATTTTCGTTCGAAAAACATCGAAACACGTTATTTTTCAGTGAAAATCGTAGAAATGGACCAAGATTTCACCAACGTTGCCCTCAAACGATCGATTTTTACATGAAAATCGAAGGAACACGCCTTTTTACAGCGAAAATCGTCGTAATGTACAAAATTCATACTTCGGGGAGGTCAAATTACATTCCTGCGATACGTGAAGATAATCGCACGTGTTTACACTTTGTTTCCGCTATCGTAACGATGTCGATGAAACATGATAATTTCATTGAATTTGCTCGGAGGTGATCAATTTTCGTTCGAAAAACATCGAAACACGATATTTTTCAGTGAAAATCGTAGAAATGGACCAAGATTTCACCAACGTTGCTCTCAAACGATCGATTTTTACATGAAAATCGAAGGAACGCGCCTTTTTACAGCGAAAATCGTCGTAATGTACATAATTCATACTTCGGGGAGGGTTAATTGCATTCCTGCGATACATGAAGATAATCGTACGTATTTACATTTTGTTTCCGCTAACGTAACAATGTCGATGAAACATTAAAACTTCATTGAATTTGGTCGGTGGTGATCAATCTTCGTTCGAAAAACATCGAATCACGTTATTTTTCAGCGAAAATCGTCGAATTGGACCAAGATTTCACCAACGTTGCCCTCAAACGATCGATTTTTACATGAAAATCGAAGGAACACGCCTTTTTACAGCGAAAATCGTCGTAATGTACATAATTCATACTTCAGGGAGTGTAAATGGCATTTTCTTGCGATACATGAAGATAATCGCACGTGTTTACACTTTGTTTCCGCTATCGTAACGATGTCGATGAAACATGATAATTTCATTGAATTTGCTCGGAGGTGATTAATTTTCGTTCGAAAAACATCGAAACACGTTATTTTTCGGTGAAAATCGTAGAAATGCACCAAGATTTCACCAGCATTGCCCTCAAACGATCGATTTTTACATGAAAATCGAAGGAACACGCCTTTTTACAGCGATAATCGTCGTAATGTACAAATTTCATACTTCGGGGAGGGTAAATGGCATTCCTGCGATACATGAAGATAATCGCACGTGTTTACAATTGGTTTCCGTTAACGTAACGATGTCGATGAAACATGATAATTTCATTGAATTTGCTCGGAGGTGATCAATTTTCGTTCGAAAAACATCGAAACACGTTATTTTTCAGCGAAAATGGTCGAATTGGACCAAGATTTCACCAACGTTGCCCTCAAACGATCGATTTTTACATGAAAATCGAAGGAACACGCCTTTTTACAGCAAAAATCTACGTAATGTACATAATTCATACTTCAGGGAGTGTAAATGGCATTTCCTTACGATACATGAAGATAATTGCACGTATTTACACTTTGTTTCCGCTAACGTAACAATGTCGATGAAACATTAAAACTTCATTGAATTTGCTCGGAGGTGATCAATTTTCGTTCGAAAAACATCGAAACACGTTATTTTTCAGTGAAAATCGTAGAAATGCACCAAGATTTCACCAGCATTGCCCTCAAACGATCGATTTTTACATGAAAATCGAAGGAACACTCCTTTTTACAGCGATAATCGTCGTAATTTACAAAATTCATACTTCGGGGAGGGTAAATGGCATTCCTGCGATACATGAAGATAATCGCACGTGTTTACAATTGGTTTCCGCTAACGTAACGATGTCGATGAAACATGATAATTTCATTGAATTTGCTCGGAGGTGATCAATTTTCGTTCGAAAAACATCGAAACACGTTATTTTTCAGCGAAAATCGTCGAATTGGACCAAGATTTCACCAACGTTGCCCTCAAACGATCGATTTTTACATGAAAATCGATGGAACACACCTTTTTACAGCGAAAATCGTCATAATGTAGGAAATTCATACTTCGGGGAGGGTAAATGGCATTCCCGCGATACACTAAGGTAATCGCACTTGTTTACAATTTGTTTCCGCTAACGTAACAATGTCGATGAAACCTCATCATTTCATTGAATTTGGTCACAGGTGATCAATTTTCGGTCGAAAAACATCGAAACACGTTATTTTTCAGCGAAAATCGTCGAATTGGACCAAGACTTCACCAACGTTGCTCTCAAACGATCGATTTTTACATGAAAATCGAAGGAACACGCCTTTTTACAGCGAAAATCGTCGTAATGTACATAATTCATACTTCAGGGAGTGTAAATGGCATTTTCTTGCGATACATGAAGATAATTGCACTTATTTACACTTTGTTTCCGCTAACGTAACAATGTCGATGAAACATGATAATTTCATTGAATTTGCTCGGAGGTGATCAATTTTCGTTCGAAAAACATCGAAACACGTTATTTTTCAGCGAAAATCGTCGAATTGGACCAAGATTTCACCAACGTTGCCCTCAAACGATCGAACTTTACATGAAAATCGAAGGAACACGCCTTTTTACAGCGAAAATCGTCGTAATGTACATAATTCATACTTCGGAGAGGGTAAATGGCATTCCTGCGATACATGAAGATAATCCCACGTGTTTACAATTTGTTTCGGCTAACGTAACAATGTCGATAAAACATGATAATTTCATTGAATTTGCTCAGAGGTGATCAATTTTCGTTCCAAAAACATCGAAACACGTTATTTTTCAGCGAAAATCGTCGAATTGGACCAAGATTTGACCAACGTTGCCCTCAAACGATCGAATTTTACATGAAAATCGAAGGAACACGCCTTTTTACAGCGAAAATCGTCGTAATGATCAAAATTCATACTTCGGGGAGGGTAAATGGCATTCCTGCGATACATGAAGATAATCGCACGTGTTTACAATTTGTTTCCGCAAACGTAACAATGTCGATGAAACATGATTATTTCATTGAATTTGGTCGGAGGTGATCAATTTTCGTTCGAAAAAAATCGAAACACGTTATTTTTCAGTGAAAATCGTAGAAATGCACCAAGATTTCACCAACGTTGCCCTCAAACGATCGATTTTTACATGAAAATCGAAGGAACACGCCTTTTTACAGCGAAAATCGTCGTAATGTACATAATTCATACTTCAGGGAGTGTAAATGGCATTTTCTTGCGATACATGAAGATAATCGCACGTGTTTACACTTTGTTTCCGCTATCGTAACGATGTCGATGAAACATGATAATTTCATTGAATTTGCTCGGAGGTGATCAATTTTCGTTCGAAAAACATCGAAACACGTTATTTTTCGGTGAAAATCGTAGAAATGCACCAAGATTTCACCAGCATTGCCCTCAAACGATCGATTTTTACATGAAAATCGAAGGAACACGCCTTTTTACAGCGATAATCGTCGTAATGTACAAAATTCATACTTCGGGGAGGGTAAATGGCATTCCTGCGATACATGAAGATAATCGCACGTGTTTACACTTGGTTTCCGATAACGTAACAATGTCGATAAAACATCATAATTTCATTGAATTTGCTCGGAGGTGATCAATTTTCGTTCGAAAAACATCGAAACACGTTATTTTTCAGCGAAAATCGTCGAATTGGACCAAGATTTCACCAACGTTGCCCTCAAACGATCGATTTTTACATGAAAATCGATGGAACACACCTTTTTACAGCGAAAATCGTCATAATGTAGAAAATTCATACTTCGGGGAGGGTAAATGGCATTCCCGCGATACACTAAGGTAATCGCACTTGTTTACAATTTGTTTCCGCTAACGTAACAATGTCGATGAAACCTCATCATTTCATTGAATTTGGTCACAGGTGATCAATTTTCGGTCGAAAAACATCGAAACACGTTATTTTTCAGCGAAAATCGTCGAATTGGACCAAGACTTCACCAACGTTGCTCTCAAACGATCGATTTTTACATGAAAATCGAAGGAACACGCCTTTTTACAGCGAAAATCGTCGTAATGTACATAATTCATACTTCATGGAGTGTAAATGGCATTTTCTTGCGATACATGAAGATAATTGCACGTATTTACACTTTGTTTCCGCTAACGTAACAATGTCGATGAAACATGATAATTTCATTGAATTTGCTCGGAGGTGATCAATTTTCGTTCGAAAAACATCGAAACACGTTATTTTTCAGCGAAAATCGTCGAATTGGACCAAGATTTCACCAACGTTGCCCTCAAACGATCGATTTTTACATGAAAATCGAAGGAACACACCTTTTTACAGCGAAAATTGTCATAATGTAGAAAATTCATACTTCGGGGAGGGTTAATGGCATTCCCGCGATACACTAAGGTAATCGCACTTGTTTACAATTTGTTTCCGCTAACGTAACAATGTCGATGAAACCTCATCATTTCATTGAATTTGGTCACAGGTGATCAATTTTCGGTCGAAAAACATCGAAACACGTTATTTTTCAGCGAAAATCGTCGAATTGGACCAAGACTTCACCAACGTTGCTCTCAAACGATCGATTTTTACATGAAAATCGAAGAACACACCTTTTTACAGCGAAAATCGTCATAATGTACAAAATTCATACTTCGGGGAGCGTAAATGACATTCCTGCGATACACTAAGATAATCGCACGTGTTTACAATTTGTTTCCGCAAACGTAACAATGTCGATGAAACATGATTATTTCATTGAATTTGGTCACAGGTGATCAATTTTCGTTCGAAAAACATCGAAACACGTTATATTTCAGCGAAAATCGTCGAATTGGACCAAGATTTCATCAGCATTGCCATCAAACGATCGATTTTACATGAAAATCGAAGGAACACGCCTATTTACAGCGATAATCGTCGTAATGTACAAAATTCATACTTCGGGGAGGGTAAATGGCATTCCTGCGATACATGAAGATAATCGCACGTGTTTACAATTTGTTTCCGCAAACGTAACAATGTCGATGAAACATGATTATTTCATTGAATTTGGTCGGATGTGATCAATATTCGTTCGAAAAACATCGAAACACGTTATTTTTCACTGAAAATCGTCGAATTGGACCAAGATTTGACCAACGTTGCCCTCAAACGATCGATTTTTACATGAAAATCGAAGGAACACGCCTTTTTACAGCGAAAATCGTCATAATGTACAAATTTCATACTTCGGGGAGGGTAAATGGCATTCCTGCGATACATGAAGATAATCGCACGTGTTTTCAATTTGTTTCCGCTAACGTAACAATGTCGATGAAACATGATTATTTCATTGAATTTGGTCGGAAGTGATCAATTTTCGTTCGAAAAACATCGAAACACGTTATTTTTCCGCGAAAATTGTCGAATTGGACCAAGATTTCACCAACGTTGCCCTCAAACGATCGATTTTTACATGAAAATCGAAGGAACACGCCGTTTTACAGCGAAAATCGTCGTAATGTACAAAATTCATACTTCAGGGAGGGTAAATGGCATTTTCTTGCCATACATGAAGATAATTGCACGTGTTTACAATTTGTTTCCGCTAACGTAACAATGTCGATGAAACATGATTATATCATTGAATTTGCTCGGAAGTGATCAATTTTCGTTCGAAAAACATCGAAACACGTTATTTTTCAGTGAAAATCGTAGAAATGGACCAAGATTTCACCAACGTTGCCCTCAAACGATCGATTTTTACATGAAAATCGAAGGAACACGCCTTTTTACAGCGAAAATCGTCGTAATGTACAAAATTCATACTTCGGGGAGGTCAAATTACATTCCTGCGATACGTGAAGATAATCGCACGTGTTTACACTTTGTTTCCGCTATCGTAACGATGTCGATGAAACATGATAATTTCATTGAATTTGCTCGGAGGTGATCAATTTTCGTTCGAAAAACATCGAAACACGATATTTTTCAGTGAAAATCGTAGAAATGGACCAAGATTTCACCAACGTTGCTCTCAAACGATCGATTTTTACATGAAAATCGAAGGAACGCGCCTTTTTACAGCGAAAATCGTCGTAATGTACATAATTCATACTTCGGGGAGGGTTAATTGCATTCCTGCGATACATGAAGATAATCGTACGTATTTACACTTTGTTTCCGCTAACGTAACAATGTCGATGAAACATTAAAACTTCATTGAATTTGGTCGGTGGTGATCAATCTTCGTTCGAAAAACATCGAATCACGTTATTTTTCAGCGAAAATCGTCGAATTGGACCAAGATTTCACCAACGTTGCCCTCAAACGATCGATTTTTACATGAAAATCGAAGGAACACGCCTTTTTACAGCGAAAATCGTCGTAATGTACATAATTCATACTTCAGGGAGTGTAAATGGCATTTTCTTGCGATACATGAAGATAATCGCACGTGTTTACACTTTGTTTCCGCTATCGTAACGATGTCGATGAAACATGATAATTTCATTGAATTTGCTCGGAGGTGATTAATTTTCGTTCGAAAAACATCGAAACACGTTATTTTTCGGTGAAAATCGTAGAAATGCACCAAGATTTCACCAGCATTGCCCTCAAACGATCGATTTTTACATGAAAATCGAAGGAACACGCCTTTTTACAGCGATAATCGTCGTAATGTACAAATTTCATACTTCGGGGAGGGTAAATGGCATTCCTGCGATACATGAAGATAATCGCACGTGTTTACAATTGGTTTCCGTTAACGTAACGATGTCGATGAAACATGATAATTTCATTGAATTTGCTCGGAGGTGATCAATTTTCGTTCGAAAAACATCGAAACACGTTATTTTTCAGCGAAAATCGTCGAATTGGACCAAGATTTCACCAACGTTGCCCTCAAACGATCGATTTTTACATGAAAATCGATGGAACACACCTTTTTACAGCGAAAATCGTCATAATGTAGAAAATTCATACTTCGGGGAGTGTAAATGGCATTCCCGCGATACACTAAGGTAATCGCACTTGTTTACAATTTGTTTCCGCTAACGTAACAATGTCGATGAAACCTCATCATTTCATTGAATTTGGTCACAGGTGATCAATTTTCGGTCGAAAAACATCGAAACACGTTATTTTTCAGCGAAAATCGTCGAATTGGACCAAGACTTCACCAACGTTGCTCTCAAACGATCGATTTTTACATGAAAATCGAAGGAACACGCCTTTTTACAGCGAAAATCGTCGTAATGTACATAATTCATACTTCAGGGAGTGTAAATGGCATTTTCTTGCGATACATGAAGATAATTGCACGTATTTACACTTTGTTTCCGCTAACGTAACAATGTCGATGAAACATGATAATTTCATTGAATTTGCTCGGAGGTGATCAATTTTCGTTCGAAAAACATCGAAACACGTTATTTTTCAGCGAAAATCGTCGAATTGGACCAAGATTTCACCAACGTTGCCCTCAAACGATCGATTTTTACATGAAAATCGAAGGAACACTGTTACGTCCTGGTATTCACCCTCGTGTCTGACTTGTTGCGTAATCTGAAAATAAAATATAAAAACGTTAAAGATTAAAAGAAATATAAAAATTCAAATTTAACCGCCAAAATATTGATAATAATAAATTTATGTACATCGTAATAATAAATAAATGAATTAATAAATTTTGGACATAAGTATAACCATATGATTTTTGGGACACCCTGTATATGTATTCGACGAACGAACAGCTGATCAGCTGTTGAGCGTACGCGGACCTCGACCTACCGCACGAGCAGCGCTCACGCGCCAAGAGGCACATGACAAAGTCCCCATTTCAGTCAAATTTCATTAACTAACAATTATTAAATTATCAAGTTTTAATTATCATATTCTGCTTTATTATCAAAAGACCTTTAATTTGAATACTCACTCGACCATATTTCAACCACTTTTAAATAAACAAAATTTAGGCCATCAGCAAATTTCATTAACTAACAATTATTCAGATACAACAATTTAATTATGCTCATCAGATTCGGGTCGAAAAGCCCTTTTATTTGAACCCTCACACCACTATGTCATGTCCCAAATTAAACAAATAATCAAGCCGCGAAAAACCGCGGAAATCCGCGGAAAACCGCGGATTACTATAAAACGCTCTTAAAAGTCTCTACAGGGTTGTCAATCGACTTGAATTACTACAAATAAGAATTCGATTATATGAATAACATCTTACATATATATTGTTAATAATAATAATAAACAATAAGTAGTAAATAGACAAATACGCATTTTTACATATGTTTTACATAAACAAAAGTTTATTCATGTTGCATACATCATCATATATTTTTGGGGAATAAATACGCTCTAGAGAAATAAACAAATAAATAAATAAACAATTAAGTTACTTCTCGAATAGAAAGACGTATATACAGCGCATTAATACATAAAACTCATAAATACATATATTTTTGGTACATAAGAGACAAAGGAATAGAACTGCACGATTCGAACACGTGGTCGTCATATTTCTTCTCAAGAGTCACATTTTCTCAAGTATCTGAAAACTGCAGAACCATGTCCGGTGAAGGAGTCTGTTTTAACTCCAAAAAGATATAAAAAATAATACAAAGAAAGGATTTCTTTCTTTCAGGAAATTCGTCAGCAAGAGAAAAGTAACCCGAAACTTCTAACCGTCGTCTTGACGAGACGGTACAATCCGCTGAAAATGTTAATGACCATTTTCCTAAATTTATAAATTATAATCTTTCATTAACTATTTGTTTCACACTTTTAAAACCCACCGTCGTTGTATTCAACTCCGTTATTCTAAAACCATCAATTTGAGCCGTCACACGACCATGTTAGACCATAAATTGCAATAGTTAAGTTAACTAACAATATATTAACAAAACCACAAAATTCATCCAATCGCAACGGGAAAACTTCCCACTTACACGAAATTAAAAGCCCAATCGAATGGCAGTATTTACAAATTCGAATAACAATAAATAACACCTAAAAATGTTTAAACAAATTGTCAACAATTAATAATTAACTTACCAAATGTACAACGTAGAATCTGCTGTTCATGTTAATCCAGGACCACCACTCGAACCTGTAAAAAACAAATAAAACATAAAATAATTATTATAAACAAATAAATAAAATAAGAATACTTACCAATATCAAAGAAATCCAAAAAGCGCGAGTCCTCATGTACCTGAAAAGAAGAAAATAAGTTAATAAATAATTAATGTTAAATCAACGATTAATTAATAAATAATTAATTAATCGTTGATCAAGTACCACCGTAACATCACAAATAGTCATAAGAAATCATGTAAAATTAATGATTAGTTAATATTATTAATTAATCAATAATTTCTTTCGTAAATTGTAATAAATAAAATAATGCATAAGATTCATATACCTATATCGCTGAGTCAACATAGAGCATCGCTGCAGCGTGTCAGTGACACACGCACACATTCATCGTTCGAGCGTCTTCGTGAGGTCTTCTATATAAGTGGGGGGCTGCACCGAAGTCGCTAGTTCTCGAGTCTCTCCACAGCCAGCCAGTCGAACTCCGACGTTCGTGTTGATCGGATACTCCCGCCGTGCTGCTGAAAATCGATTTTAACATCTTTGTAATTTTGAAACTTAAAATTGTTAATAAGTTTATATCGTCGGGTTATAAATTAACTCAGTCATTTCTTACAATTGTGCAACGAATATATAAGTATATTAAAGAAAAGTTATTAAATAAAATACTGTGAAAAGTGTTATAAAAAAATCATTTATTTTTACATTAAGGTAAAAATATCTCCATCCGCGTTTTAAAATCTTTCGCGATCATAAATTTGTCTGAAATAAATATTTCAAAGCAAATAAAAATTAAATAAACAAATTCAAGTGTTTATCTAAATAATTCCGTAACATTCGTGGAATTAAATCATAATTATTCTGTCTATTCTTTTTTCCGAAACAAATTGAAATCAGTCATCGACATTTCTTCCAAAAATTAAATAATTGAAAAATATAAATTAATAATTAAATTCACTAATTTTGGAAATTCAATTAATTCGAGTTGCTCAAGAAAATATTCATTCCAACTTTTCCGTTCTTTCTGTGCTTTTTACTCTGGCACGTGGGATTCCCTCATTACCTGAGACCCTTTTTTATTACCCCCGGGTTTTTCCGAACCTCGTTTTTTGCACACTTTCTCTTTTCCTTCCTCAAAACTTTTTCCGATCGACCGTGCTATACTCAAGCACGTCCATTACCCTTTACATTTTTAATATTTTCACCAAACGCATTTTTCCCGAGTTCGCATTTAATTTGTGCTATTTCACAGGCACGTTAAATCGAATTCTCCCTTCCTTATCGACCGTGACGATTCTCAGGCACGTCGATTCCAATTTATTAAACTCACCCTTTCACGAATTAATTTATCCGTGCTGATTCTCAAGCACGTTAGATTAATTTCGTCATCCTATCAATAATTCTCTCGATCTTCCATTATTATTTCCTCCCACGACTTTAGTTTATCCGTGCTGATTCTCAAGCACGTTAGATTAATTTCGTCATCCTATCAATAATTCTCTCGATCTTCCATTATTATTTCCTCCCATGATTTTAGTTTATCCGTGCTGATTCTCAAGCACGTTAAATTAATTTCATTATTTCATATTATTTCCTTTAATTGATTTTCTGTGCTGTCCATCGAGCACGATCATACAAATCCTTTAAATCCTTATCGAATTTCATTCTATTGAGCAATTCAAATTAATAAAAATTTATTGATGTATAATTCTTCCATCATGAAGAATCATTATGCCTAGAAGACGCGCTGGAATAAGATTTCAAATTCGTCGAGCCATTGCGCGGGAGTGTCAGAAACCCGCAGTTAAAAGAGGAAACAATAAATCCATCCTAAAAACATTTCGGGACGAATATCTCAGCGATAAACCAGCCGTCGATAAAACAGTTGTCGAGATCGCAAGTAGTTTGCCAAAAGTTCGGGTCATCTCGACTACGTCGATAAAACAGACAATTTACATTGTGGATCCCAAAACATCTTTTCCTCTGGCTCGCCTCGTCGGTACAAATCGTGTCGTCCTTTGCGAGGAACTGCAGCGAGAGTGGGACAACATCTCACAGGCGTCGACTCTGTCTCGCCCGTCCACACCAGAAGGCATCGAGATCATCGAACTCGACTAGATCTCCAATTACCAACAGTAAGTATTAATCACCAGTTAACAATCTTATTGACAAAGGTTCCGGTCCTAGAGGGGAAAATCTCACCCTTCTAAACACAGGAGCCTAAAATAAATCTACGCGTCGTACGCCCGTGTATCCATTGCAGATAGAGTAATTTTCGCGTTTATCGACTACCGAATAGTCCCTCCGACTATCGGTTATCTCGTGCCCTTTATTATCGATTGTCAATTCGGACATTCCATCTCCCGGCTATCGGTCAAGTAGCAGCCTATATTTCCAGCAGTCGGTAAGAACACCGACCGTAGGTTAGAGCTCTGAACCCCCTTAACATCAATAGGTAGCTTATCGTGGGTTGGTAAAATAAAAATAGTCCGCGGGTACAAATAAATTTCAAATCTTTATTTAACCGTCGATAAATTCGAACAATTCTATTTACATTTTTTTATCACAATTCCGGGCATTCAAACGCGCGACGTAACAGGTTTTATATATTTTTTGGTGGCAGCGGTGGGATACCGTCATAAGTTTTGCTACTGGTGACCAAAGTGTTTATCTCAAAAATAAAATAATAATAAAAATAACAATCATTTTGTCAAAAATCTTTCAAAGTAATTAAAATCAAATTTTGCAAATTGAATAAATTCAATAAATAAATCCGAAAAATAAAATGGATGAATTAACTTCAGAAGATCTGCGCATTTTGCGCCAACAGTTAGAATTAAAAAGTAGAGAGTTGGCCGAAAAAGAATTGCGGTTACAACAGAAAGAAGTAATACTCGACGAAGAAAAGAGGAACGTCGAGAAACATATCGAGTCTATTCAGGCGTCTATTGACCAAGAAGTAGTTGAAAGGGTAGAATTTCAACAAAATGACAGATTAAAACATTTATTTGATCTCATAAATGAACAGCAAAATACAAATAGATCAATGCAAGCCAATCTTGACAAACTTATGGGCGAAATAAAAGATCACAAATACGATAGGCCAAGTTCGCAAGCTGCTATGTTCACCACAGACGTTTGGGGCGAACCGAGCGGGTATATTCCTCGCGCTAGTTCCCCTCGTGAAAACAATAGAAACCAACATCCGGTAATTTCAAATACACAAAATCAAAGTAATTTTCAAAGAAATCCTCCGGCTAATTTGCCAACTATTAAGTATAAAGACGCGTTAGAATCAGTTCCAATATTCACGGGATCCAATATACCTGTCCTTCGTTTTGTTCGAGCTTGCCAAAAGGTACGAAATCTTTTCGACCATCACCACGAGCCAAACCTTCTTTTGCTCCTTAAAAATAAATTAAAAGGTAATGCTCAAACCGCGCTCGAAGATGATAATTCTCTCACAATCAAAGAATTTATAGACCAATTGAAATTATTGTTTGGATCTTCAAAATCCGTAAACGAATATCGCGGAGAACTCGGAACAATTATTAAATTTCCATCAGAAAATGCGATCCAGTATATTAGTCGAGTTAAAGATTTGCATTTCGCGATCCTTGAAATGGATACAGAAATTTGGGGACCTCTATCCCCTGAGCATCGGGCTCAATGTGAGTCCGATACAATTGATAGTTTCGTCAAGGGTTTACCACCCGATTTTAGAATCCGTGTCCGTCAACTATCCTATCAAAATCTCGAGGAGCTTTTCGCAAAAACTATCGCGATAGAGAAAGAAATCGCGAACGATCAAAGATTTTTAAAATTCTCAAATCCACCCCTTCCTCCGCGGAATATCAGGGCTGCATTCACATCTAAACCACCTTGCAATCATTGTAATAAATCGGGGCACGATCCAGAAAACTGTTGGACAGCATTCCCAGATAAACGTCCAAAAGGGAATGGCGATCGCTACAACAGGCCCGGTGGCAATTTTAATCGAAATAATAACAATAATAATTTCAATCGCAATAATAACGACAATAATTTCAACCGGAGTAATAATAATAATAATTTCAACCGAAATTACAATAACAACAACTTCAATCGAAACAATGATAATAGGTCGAGACTCCATTGCACTTATTGCGATAAAATGGGGCATCTCGAAGAGCGGTGTTATAAAAAGATAGCGGACCAGCCAAAAAACGCGAAATCTCTCCCAACGGAGCAGGGCTCGTTGGGGGACCAAAAATTACGCCCTGTCCAGCTGGTGGAGGTGAGTCAGGCCGAGCCGTCAACCTCTGCCTAAAAGAGATCGAACGTTCACCTTCCGTTACCCTCGATTGCCCACAATTGTGCGGCCTAACAGAATTTTTAATCGACTCTGGTGCGGAAGTAAATATTGCAAAAATTTCCAATGTATCTGACCCATCAATTATCAATAAAAACGAAAAGATTCATCTAAATGGTATCGCGGGAAAACCCGTCGATACGTTTGGTTGGATAACCGCCAAAGTTAGCGGTACACCAACAAATTTTCATATAGTGGGGGACGATTTTCCGATCCCTCAGCACGCTCTACTTGGTACAGAATTTCTTTCACAAAATAAGGTGTCACTCGATTGGTCCAAACGGTTCTTAACATGGGGAAATCAAACTTTCCCGTTCACAGATTGCCATAAAATTCTTGTAACAAAAAGATCAAAAACAGTTGCATTTGCAAGAGTAGAAAATCCGGAAGTAAAAATTGGCTATATTCCAAACCTTAACCTCGGTGCAGGCATTTATTGTGGCCAAGCCGTTGCAGTCACACAAAATGGGATCACAAAATTAATAATTCACAATTCAAACCTCGAGGATGTATCGATAAAAGTTCCAACCGTGAGAATCGAGGAATTCGATAAATTAGAAGATACCTCCCTGCTTAACATCGACGATCTTTACGAAGGTTTTCCTGAAGGGATCGAAAATAATACTGAAATCGAATTTACTTGTCAAAATTTATGTAATGGTAATGAAAAACCTGGTTACTCAGTCAGAAAAATTTTACAAATTCAAAAGTCAAATCGCGTCTCAGAAGTCAAAAAGTTATTACGTCTCGAACATTTAAACGCAGAAGAAAAGGAGAGCATAGACTCCATAATTGAAGATAATGCCGATCTATTCCAGTTACCTGACGAACAATTAGATTTTGTCCCCGAATTTTTCCATAAAATTACAACTTCAGATGACCAACCGGTTTTTACTCGACAATATCGCTTTCCACCTATGCATAAAGATGAGATCACTAAACAAGTGGGTGAATTAGTTAAAAATAATGTTATCTCACCTTCACTCTCCCCGTACAGCTCTCCGTTGTGGATTGTACCGAAAAAGGCGGACTCCCACGGAAATAAAAGATGGAGAATGGTAATCGACTATAGAAATTTAAACGAGAAAACTATCGGTGATGCATATCCTCTACCTCAAATTAACGAAATTCTGGACCAATTAGGCAGTGCCAAGTATTTTTCTGTCTTTGACCTTGCTAGTGGATTCCACCAGATAAAGGTCGATCCCAAAGACAAACATAAAACTGCTTTTTCTACTCCTTTCGGGCATTACGAGTTCAACCGTATGCCTTTCGGCTTAAAAAATGCCCCAGCCACATTTCAAAGGCTCATGGACCGAGTCCTTGTTGGCCTTCAAGGGGTAGAACTCTTCGTGTATCTTGATGATATTGTCATCTATGCTAAATCATTATCTGAACATCGAGCAAAATTCGAGAAATTGGCCGTGCGGTTGCGTAAATCACACTTACATCTTCAACCCGATAAATGCGAGTTTCTTCGTCGCGAAGTCGGATATCTTGGTCATGTTATTAGCGATCAAGGGGTAAAACCTGACCCCAAGAAAATAGAATCATTGAAGAATTATCCCGCTCCCACGAACCAGAAAAAAATAAAACAATTTCTCGGATTGGCCGGTTATTACCGGCGGTTTATCGAAAATTTTTCGGGAATTTCAAAACCTCTTACAAATTTGCTAAAAAAGGGCATACCGTTCAAATGGACCGATGCTCAGCAAAAAGCATTTGATACTTTAAGGGAAGCTCTTTGCAAGGAGCCGATCCTCCAATATCCTGATTTCACTCAACCTTTTAATATCACCACCGACGCATCTAACTACGCGATTGGTGGAGTACTTTCTCAAGGAGAAATTGGCAAAGACAAGCCAATTGCTTACGCGTCTAGGACCCTGAATAAACATGAATTAAATTACTCAGTAATCGAAAAAGAGTGTCTCGCGATCATTTATTGCGTAAACCATTTCAGGCCATACATTTACGGCCGTCAATTTAATTTGCTCACCGATCATCAACCCTTAGTATGGTTAAACTCAGTCAAAGATCCAGCTAATCGCTTAGTCCATTGGCGTTTGAGCCTTGGAAATTACGAATATAAAATTCAATATAAACCCGGTAGAGTGAATTGTAACGCAGATGCTCTTTCCCGAAATCCTCCTGAAACAAAAAATGTTCTCGTCTTAACTCACAATCCTAAAAAGAGAAAAAGAAAACCAAGCTCATCTGGTGAAGAGAAAGAAAACTCTCACCACGAACTCGATGACGACTCCTTATCCGACGAATCTTCCAGTGAACGGATTTTCAGTCCACCTAGAGAACCGGGAAAAAGAATAATCAAACCTAAATTTTGTCCATCATGTCCCCCAGGAGTTGTTCACGATCATCTCTTCAGCCCTCCTGGGCGCCCTGTAAAGAAAAAACGAGACGATCATAGTCCGAAAATCAACATAGAAAATCAAAAATTAAATCCTAAAAAGGGAAAAATGACCAGTCAATCCCCGAGTATAGGAGGATCACAAGATGACTCCATCGACGATCCGATGTTGGGAAACTTGCCCTCTGACAATCGGGAACAGGTCGAATCAAATTTAGCTGACGAAATAGTCAGAAACGCGGAAGTTTCTAGCCCGCAAAAATTAACGTCGCCCAAAATTGCTGGTAATCGCGATAATGTCAATACTTTCGGTGAAACACCGGATGACATCATCGTTGAGCCGGAACTACCTAATGAAAATTCTGAAGACGACGTAGAATCGCTCGAATTTGACGATTTTTTCGAAGGGTTCAATTACAATGACCCACCAAATATCCCTTTGAGGGAAAACGCAAATTATTCCGACGAGCATGACTCTGAGGAAGAAGGCGAATTTTTATTTGACCCTGGAGGTCGTTATCAAGGTCAAAATTTTGAGTCAGACATTCAAATCGAAGGCGCGGTTTCCATCCGGGAAATTCGCGATAATTTATCAATGCAAAGAGGAAATAATGTTATTTTTATTACTCGTCAAGGACATCCAATAGATCAAGGTGGAAGAGAGCTAGAGACTCTCAATAAATTGCCAAAATTTGAAGAAATTACAATATTTCGGGCAAAAGTTGTTAAAGAAAAGGGGAATATAATTATTGGTCTCCCCGTTTTGTTTCATTTAAAAGAAAATATGTCGTTGGATGATCTTGGCGAGACTTTTCAATCCTTGCGCCAAGTTTTATTAGAAGAAAATTTGTTGTCTTTAAATATCGCAAAAACTGACTCAATCGGCGGAATAGCATGGGCCGATATAAAACAATTACTCATTCAAACTATCCGAAATCAAAGGATCGTCCTTACAATTTGTCTCCAATTAATCCGTTTTCCTTCTGAATCGGAAAGACTCGAAATTATTGCTGAAAAACACGCTTCTGCTATCGGTGGTCACAAAGGCGTCACGAAAACTTATAAAAGGATCCGCGAAAATTTTTTCTGGGAAAATATGAAAACCCAAATTCAAGAGTATATTGCGAGATGCAGAAATTGTCAGTTAAAAAAATTAGTTCGTGTTAAAACTAAACAACCGATGGTGATTACCGATACGCCTGGGCGTGCTTTTGACAAAATATCCATGGACATTGTTGGTCCATTGCCTACAACTAGAAAAGGGAATTCATATATACTTACGATTCAGGACTTACTAACTAAATATTGTTTTGCTATACCGTTAGCGCGAACGACTACTGTCGACATAGCAGAGGCCTTTGTCGACAAATTTATTTGTTCAGTCGGCGCTCCAAAAGCTATTTTGACCGATCAAGGTCGAAATTTCCTATCGAGTTTAATGAAATCTGTAGCGAAGAAATATCGCATAAAATTGTATCAAACTACTGCTTTTCATCCTCAAAGTAATGGCTCAATAGAAAGATCACATCATGTCCTTGCTGAGTATATAAAACAATTTATTGATAAAAGAACCGATTGGGATGACCTGTTAAGCATGTGCATGTTCTCTTACAATACAAGTCAGCACGAAGGCACTAGGTTCACCCCCCATGAGTTAGTTTTCGGTCATTTAGCAAGGCTTCCATCTGGACATCACCATATCGAAGAACAACAGGATCCTACTTACGCCGAATACTTGGAGGAATTATTCGATCGTATCGACACTCTTCAAAATCGTGCTCGCGAAAACCTCATCGCCGCGAAAGAAAAATCAAAATTTTATTACGATCGCAAAATGAACCCACAACATTTCGTGGTCGGCGACGTAGTCTTACTCTTAAAAGAACCTCATAAAGGAAAATTCTGTGACCAATATACAGAACCATGTGAAATTATTGACGTTTTATCGGGCGGAAATTTAAAAATTCGTTATAAAGGAAAATCTCGAATTGTTCATGCAAATAAATTAAGAGGAACCCGTCTACCGCTTGATTCATAACTCGGGTATCCTCTCGTTTTTCAGACAACAATGCTCCACATTCTCATCATCAGTATTCTTTTCCATGAGGCCTCGAGTCTATTGGGTTACGATTGTGCCGGACCCAACCTCAACATCACTACTATCTCGTTAAACAACGTAGGAGAATGCATAGCTCCGGACGAGGCCCCTCCATCAAAAGAAACCTACATTCAATTACTTCAACTTTCCGATTTTTCACAAACTGAGGTCATTCAATGTCGCGTCGAAATAGACCGAACTATATATTACTGCGGAATGAGTTCTCACGTTTCCATCGTACATAATGGACGTCAAAATTATCTTCACGAATTAGATGAACGTGGTTGTCGTAAACTCCAGGAAACTGGTATACTTACTCTCAGTCCTGCCAGCGTCATCATTGGAATCCG
This sequence comes from Campoletis raptor, assembly GCA_948107755.1. Taxonomy (NCBI): domain Eukaryota; kingdom Metazoa; phylum Arthropoda; class Insecta; order Hymenoptera; family Ichneumonidae; genus Campoletis; species Campoletis raptor. The sequence continues at coordinate 924,847 of OX403623.1, forward strand.
AAAAAATAGTACAACTAGTCGCGCTGTAACCTTGGGCGGTTCTTTAACAACTAATGGAGCATGCAAAGGTACTCAATACAGCGACGCATTCGGCAGTTGGGACGGAGTCGTAATTCAAGCGACAGTAAAGATCATCGTCACCAACTATCAAGCAGATGTCAATTTAATAAGCAACAAAATCGTGCTACAGTCAGGAACTCATTGCCTTCTCACCGATGGCACCTGTCTGGATGTTGAAGGGAACTCTGCTTTCTGGACCACAGAACCTACGGATTCATGTCAATTTCATCGATATGACGTACTATTTGAAGGCATCGCAACAAAATACCAAAATCCGGATCCATCAGCTCAGAATCCCGATGTCTTCTCGTTAACAACTCAAGAAACCACGTTCGCTTTAGCTGCAAAATCCACCAAACATCTTTGTGGATACACACTCATTCGTACCGAACATCCGAAACTTTACATCTTAGAGACTCAAAAAGGAAGGACTTTCGCAGAAAAGAAACAAATTTCAGTAAATAACTTAGACATTTTCTCATATATGAACTCAAAATTTATTTACGTAGAAAAACATATTCGAAATCAAATACAAAATTTATATCGAGATGTGGTCATTCAGAGATGCAATCTCGAACGACAAGTTATTCAAAATGCACTCAATTCAGCTTCAATGTACCCAGAAAAATTTGCAAAAACTATAATGAAAACTCATGGATTTATGGCAGTAGTTCTTGGAGAAGTAGCACACATAATCAAATGTGCACCTGTAGATGTCAGCGTTCGTCGTACGCAGGAATGCTACAACGAATTGCCCGTAACTTATCGGAACGAATCCCGATTTCTTTCTCCAATTTCGAAGATCTTGTTAAAAACTGGAACCCAAATCGAGTGCGATCCACTTCTTCCAGCTTTATATTATATCGACAATAGCTGGTACCGCTTCAGTCCTTCGGGAATTCCGGTACCCGCTCCCCAGGAACTCCACCCAATTTCGCAGCCAACCTGGAATTATAATCCCATTGGTAACCTTGCCTCATCAGGAATTTATACAATGGAAGAAATTGACCAACTTCGTGATCGAATTATGTTCCCTGCCGAAAGAGCAGGCTTACTTAACACAATTGCTCGAGGTACAGCTGGTTATTCCGTAGCCAGTGGATCCATCTCCATCAGGAACCTTCTCGACAATCAAGCCATTGAAGAAATTGCTGAAAGTACGATCAAAAAGATGTGGCACGGTTTCGAAAAATTTGGACTTATCAGCGCTGGTTTCTTCGCCATCGCATTCATCATTTCTCTGGGAAAAGCAATAATCGACATTTTTATACAAGGATACACCCTTCATTCATTATATGGTTGGAGCTTCATGTTAATAGGAGCTCTATGGAATTCAATTACTCACTTATTAATTACTCGTCACTTCAAGCAACATGTAGTACATCCAGAAGAACAAACTCTTTACGAGGTCGTGACCCAGCAACCGAAGCCAGTACCATCAATCAGAAGACTCTCGGGTGTAGACCCAGTCCTGTTGAGTCGTCTTAATGACGGTTCTCAGCCTTCGTCATCCTAGGCTTCGAACTTCACCGGGGAGGTGTTACGTCCTGGTATTCACCCTCGTGTCTGACTTGTTGCGTAATCTGAAAATAAAATATAAAAACGTTAAAGATTAAAAGAAATATAAAAATTCAAATTTAACCGCCAAAATATTGATAATAATAAATTTATGTACATCGTAATAATAAATAAATGAATTAATAAATTTTGGACATAAGTATAACCATATGATTTTTGGGACACCCTGTATATGTATTCGACGAACGAACAGCTGATCAGCTGTTGAGCGTACGCGGACCTCGACCTACCGCACGAGCAGCGCTCACGCGCCAAGAGGCACATGACAAAGTCCCCATTTCAGTCAAATTTCATTAACTAACAATTATTAAATTATCAAGTTTTAATTATCATATTCTGCTTTATTATCAAAAGACCTTTAATTTGAATACTCACTCGACCATATTTCAACCACTTTTAAATAAACAAAATTTAGGCCATCAGCAAATTTCATTAACTAACAATTATTCAGATACAACAATTTAATTATGCTCATCAGATTCGGGTCGAAAAGCCCTTTTATTTGAACCCTCACACCACTATGTCATGTCCCAAATTAAACAAATAATCAAGCCGCGAAAAACCGCGGAAATCCGCGGAAAACCGCGGATTACTATAAAACGCTCTTAAAAGTCTCTACAGGGTTGTCAATCGACTTGAATTACTACAAATAAGAATTCGATTATATGAATAACATCTTACATATATATTGTTAATAATAATAATAAACAATAAGTAGTAAATAGACAAATACGCATTTTTACATATGTTTTACATAAACAAAAGTTTATTCATGTTGCATACATCATCATATATTTTTGGGGAATAAATACGCTCTAGAGAAATAAACAAATAAATAAATAAACAATTAAGTTACTTCTCGAATAGAAAGACGTATATACAGCGCATTAATACATAAAACTCATAAATACATATATTTTTGGTACATAAGAGACAAAGGAATAGAACTGCACGATTCGAACACGTGGTCGTCATATTTCTTCTCAAGAGTCACATTTTCTCAAGTATCTGAAAACTGCAGAACCATGTCCGGTGAAGGAGTCTGTTTTAACTCCAAAAAGATATAAAAAATAATACAAAGAAAGGATTTCTTTCTTTCAGGAAATTCGTCAGCAAGAGAAAAGTAACCCGAAACTTCTAACCGTCGTCTTGACGAGACGGTACAATCCGCTGAAAATGTTAATGACCATTTTCCTAAATTTATAAATTATAATCTTTCATTAACTATTTGTTTCACACTTTTAAAACCCACCGTCGTTGTATTCAACTCCGTTATTCTAAAACCATCAATTTGAGCCGTCACACGACCATGTTAGACCATAAATTGCAATAGTTAAGTTAACTAACAATATATTAACAAAACCACAAAATTCATCCAATCGCAACGGGAAAACTTCCCACTTACACGAAATTAAAAGCCCAATCGAATGGCAGTATTTACAAATTCGAATAACAATAAATAACACCTAAAAATGTTTAAACAAATTGTCAACAATTAATAATTAACTTACCAAATGTACAACGTAGAATCTGCTGTTCATGTTAATCCAGGACCACCACTCGAACCTGTAAAAAACAAATAAAACATAAAATAATTATTATAAACAAATAAATAAAATAAGAATACTTACCAATATCAAAGAAATCCAAAAAGCGCGAGTCCTCATGTACCTGAAAAGAAGAAAATAAGTTAATAAATAATTAATGTTAAATCAACGATTAATTAATAAATAATTAATTAATCGTTGATCAAGTACCACCGTAACATCACAAATAGTCATAAGAAATCATGTAAAATTAATGATTAGTTAATATTATTAATTAATCAATAATTTCTTTCGTAAATTGTAATAAATAAAATAATGCATAAGATTCATATACCTATATCGCTGAGTCAACATAGAGCATCGCTGCAGCGTGTCAGTGACACACGCACACATTCATCGTTCGAGCGTCTTCGTGAGGTCTTCTATATAAGTGGGGGGCTGCACCGAAGTCGCTAGTTCTCGAGTCTCTCCACAGCCAGCCAGTCGAACTCCGACGTTCGTGTTGATCGGATACTCCCGCCGTGCTGCTGAAAATCGATTTTAACATCTTTGTAATTTTGAAACTTAAAATTGTTAATAAGTTTATATCGTCGGGTTATAAATTAACTCAGTCATTTCTTACAATTGTGCAACGAATATATAAGTATATTAAAGAAAAGTTATTAAATAAAATACTGTGAAAAGTGTTATAAAAAAATCATTTATTTTTACATTAAGGTAAAAATATCTCCATCCGCGTTTTAAAATCTTTCGCGATCATAAATTTGTCTGAAATAAATATTTCAAAGCAAATAAAAATTAAATAAACAAATTCAAGTGTTTATCTAAATAATTCCGTAACATTCGTGGAATTAAAACATAATTATTCTGTCTATTCTTTTTTCCGAAACAAATTGAAATCAGTCATCGACATTTCTTCCAAAAATTAAATAATTGAAAAATATAAATTAATAATTAAATTCACTAATTTTGGAAATTCAATTAATTCGAGTTGCTCAAGAAAATATTCATTCCAACTTTTCCGTTCTTTCTGTGCTTTTTACTCTGGCACGTGGGATTCCCTCATTACCTGAGACCCTTTTTTATTACCCCCGGGTTTTTCCGAACCTCGTTTTTTGCACACTTTCTCTTTTCCTTCCTCAAAACTTTTTCCGATCGACCGTGCTATACTCAAGCACGTCTATTACCCTTTACATTTTTAATATTTTCACCAAACGCATTTTTCCCGAGTTCGCATTTAATTTGTGCTATTTCACAGGCACGTTAAATCGAATTCTCCCTTCCTTATCGACCGTGACGATTCTCAGGCACGTCGATTCCAATTTATTAAACTCACCCTTTCACGAATTAATTTATCCGTGCTGATTCTCAAGCACGTTAGATTAATTTCGTCATCCTATCAATAATTCTCTCGATCTTCCATTATTATTTCCTCCCACGACTTTAGTTTATCCGTGCTGATTCTCAAGCACGTTAGATTAATTTCGTCATCCTATCAATAATTCTCTCGATCTTCCATTATTATTTCCTCCCATGATTTTAGTTTATCCGTGCTGATTCTCAAGCACGTTAAATTAATTTCATTATTTCATATTATTTCCTTTAATTGATTTTCTGTGCTGTCCATCGAGCACGATCATACAAATCCTTTAAATCCTTATCGAATTTCATTCTATTGAGCAATTCAAATTAATAAAAATTTATTGATGTATAATTCTTCCATCATGAAGAATCATTATGCCTAGAAGACGCGCTGGAATAAGATTTCAAATTCGTCGAGCCATTGCGCGGGAGTGTCAGAAACCCGCAGTTAAAAGAGGAAACAATAAATCCATCCTAAAAACATTTCGGGACGAATATCTCAGCGATAAACCAGCCGTCGATAAAACAGTTGTCGAGATCGCAAGTAGTTTGCCAAAAGTTCGGGTCATCTCGACTACGTCGATAAAACAGACAATTTACATTGTGGATCCCAAAACATCTTTTCCTCTGGCTCGCCTCGTCGGTACAAATCGTGTCGTCCTTTGCGAGGAACTGCAGCGAGAGTGGGACAACATCTCACAGGCGTCGACTCTGTCTCGCCCGTCCACACCAGAAGGCATCGAGATCATCGAACTCGACTAGATCTCCAATTACCAACAGTAAGTATTAATCACCAGTTAACAATCTTATTGACAAAGGTTCCGGTCCTAGAGGGGAAAATCTCACCCTTCTAAACACAGGAGCCTAAAATAAATCTACGCGTCGTACGCCCGTGTATCCATTGCAGATAGAGTAATTTTCGCGTTTATCGACTACCGAATAGTCCCTCCGACTATCGGTTATCTCGTGCCCTTTATTATCGATTGTCAATTCGGACATTCCATCTCCCGGCTATCGGTCAAGTAGCAGCCTATATTTCCAGCAGTCGGTAAGAACACCGACCGTAGGTTAGAGCTCTGAACCCCCTTAACATCAATAGGTAGCTTATCGTGGGTTGGTAAAATAAAAATAGTCCGCGGGTACAAATAAATTTCAAATCTTTATTTAACCGTCGATAAATTCGAACAATTCTATTTACATTTTTTTATCACAATTCCGGGCATTCAAACGCGCGACGTAACAACACACCTTTTTACAGCGAAAATTGTCATAATGTAGAAAATTCATACTTCGGGGAGGGTTAATGGCATTCCCGCGATACACTAAGGTAATCGCACTTGTTTACAATTTGTTTCCGCTAACGTAACAATGTCGATGAAACCTCATCATTTCATTGAATTTGGTCACAGGTGATCAATTTTCGGTCGAAAAACATCGAAACACGTTATTTTTCAGCGAAAATCGTCGAATTGGACCAAGACTTCACCAACGTTGCTCTCAAACGATCGATTTTTACATGAAAATCGAAGAACACACCTTTTTACAGCGAAAATCGTCATAATGTACAAAATTCATACTTCGGGGAGCGTAAATGACATTCCCGCGATACACTAAGATAATCGCACGTGTTTACAATTTGTTTCCGCAAACGTAACAATGTCGATGAAACATGATTATTTCATTGAATTTGGTCACAGGTGATCAATTTTCGTTCGAAAAACATCGAAACACGTTATATTTCAGCGAAAATCGTCGAATTGGACCAAGATTTCATCAGCATTGCCATCAAACGATCGATTTTTACATGAAAATCGAAGGAACACGCCTATTTACAGCGATAATCGTCGTAATGTACAAAATTCATACTTCGGGGAGGGTAAATGGCATTCCTGCGATACATGAAGATAATCGCACGTGTTTACAATTTGTTTCCGCAAACGTAACAATGTCGATGAAACATGATTATTTCATTGAATTTGGTCGGATGTGATCAATATTCGTTCGAAAAACATCGAAACACGTTATTTTTCACTGAAAATCGTCGAATTGGACCAAGATTTGACCAACGTTGCCCTCAAACGATCGATTTTTACATGAAAATCGAAGGAACACGCCTTTTTACAGCGAAAATCGTCATAATGTACAAATTTCATACTTCGGGGAGGGTAAATGGCATTCCTGCGATACATGTGTTACGTCGCGCGTTTGAATGCCCGGAATTGTGATAAAAAAATGTAAATAGAATTGTTCGAATTTATCGACGGTTAAATAAAGATTTGAAATTTATTTGTACCCGCGGACTATTTTTATTTTACCAACCCACGATAAGCTACCTATTGATGTTAAGGGGGTTCAGAGCTCTAACCTACGGTCGGTGTTCTTACCGACTGCTGGAAATATAGGCTGCTACTTGACCGATAGCCGGGAGATGGAATGTCCGAATTGACAATCGATAATAAAGGGCACGAGATAACCGATAGTCGGAGGGACTATTCGGTAGTCGATAAACGCGAAAATTACTCTATCTGCAATGGATACACGGGCGTACGACGCGTAGATTTATTTTAGGCTCCTGTGTTTAGAGGGGTGAGATTTTCCCCTCTAGGACCGGAACCTTTGTCAATAAGATTGTTAACTGGTGATTAATACTTACTGTTGGTAATTGGAGATCTAGTCGAGTTCGATGATCTCGATGCCTTCTGGTGTGGACGGGCGAGACAGAGTCGACGCCTGTGAGATGTTGTCCCACTCTCGCTGCAGTTCCTCGCAAAGGACGACACGATTTGTACCGACGAGGCGAGCCAGAGGAAAAGATGTTTTGGGATCCACAATGTAAATTGTCTGTTTTATCGACGTAGTCGAGATGACCCGAACTTTTGGCAAACTACTTGCGATCTCGACAACTGTTTTATCGACGGCTGGTTTATCGCTGAGATATTCGTCCCGAAATGTTTTTAGGATGGATTTATTGTTTCCTCTTTTAACTGCGGGTTTCTGACACTCCCGCGCAATGGCTCGACGAATTTGAAATCTTATTCCAGCGCGTCTTCTAGGCATAATGATTCTTCATGATGGAAGAATTATACATCAATAAATTTTTATTAATTTGAATTGCTCAATAGAATGAAATTCGATAAGGATTTAAAGGATTTGTATGATCGTGCTCGATGGACAGCACAGAAAATCAATTAAAGGAAATAATATGAAATAATGAAATTAATTTAACGTGCTTGAGAATCAGCACGGATAAACTAAAATCATGGGAGGAAATAATAATGGAAGATCGAGAGAATTATTGATAGGATGACGAAATTAATCTAACGTGCTTGAGAATCAGCACGGATAAACTAAAGTCGTGGGAGGAAATAATAATGGAAGATCGAGAGAATTATTGATAGGATGACGAAATTAATCTAACGTGCTTGAGAATCAGCACGGATAAATTAATTCGTGAAAGGGTGAGTTTAATAAATTGGAATCGACGTGCCTGAGAATCGTCACGGTCGATAAGGAAGGGAGAATTCGATTTAACGTGCCTGTGAAATAGCACAAATTAAATGCGAACTCGGGAAAAATGCGTTTGGTGAAAATATTAAAAATGTAAAGGGTAATAGACGTGCTTGAGTATAGCACGGTCGATCGGAAAAAGTTTTGAGGAAGGAAAAGAGAAAGTGTGCAAAAAACGAGGTTCGGAAAAACCCGGGGGTAATAAAAAAGGGTCTCAGGTAATGAGGGAATCCCACGTGCCAGAGTAAAAAGCACAGAAAGAACGGAAAAGTTGGAATGAATATTTTCTTGAGCAACTCGAATTAATTGAATTTCCAAAATTAGTGAATTTAATTATTAATTTATATTTTTCAATTATTTAATTTTTGGAAGAAATGTCGATGACTGATTTCAATTTGTTTCGGAAAAAAGAATAGACAGAATAATTATGATTTAATTCCACGAATGTTACGGAATTATTTAGATAAACACTTGAATTTGTTTATTTAATTTTTATTTGCTTTGAAATATTTATTTCAGACAAATTTATGATCGCGAAAGATTTTAAAACGCGGATGGAGATATTTTACCTTAATGTAAAAATAAATGATTTTTATAACACTTTTCACAATATTTTATTTAATAACTTTTCTTTAAAATATGAATTACACGATTTTTAGTAATGACAGAGTTAGTTTATAACTCGACGATATAACTTGTTAACAATTTAAGTTTAAAATAATAAAGATGGTACAATGTCGATTTTCAGACGCACGGCGGGAATATCCGATCAACACAAACGTCGGAGTTCGACTGGCTGTCTGTGGAGAGGATCGAGAACTAGCGACTTCGGTGCAGCCCCCCACTTATATAGAAGACCTCACGAAGACGCTCGAACGATGAATGTGTGCGTGTGTCACTGACACGCTGCAGCGATGCTCTATGTTGACTCAGCGATATAGGTATATGAATCTTATGCATTATTTTATTTATTACAATTTACGAAAGAAATTATTGATTAATTAATAATATTAACTAATCATTAATTTTACATGATTTCTTATGACTATTTGTGATGTTACGGTGGTACTTGATCAACGATTAATTAATTATTTATTAATTAATCGTTGATTTAACATTAATTATTTATTAACTTATTTTCTTCTTTTCAGGTACATGAGGACTCGCGCTTTTTGGATTTCTTTGATATTGGTAAGTATTCTTATTTTATTTATTTGTTTATAATAATTATTTTATGTTTTATTTGTTTTTTACAGGTTCGAGTGGTGGTCCTGGATTAACATGAACAGCAGATTCTACGTTGTACATTTGGTAAGTTAATTATTAATTGTTGACAATTTGTTTAAACATTTTTAGGTGTTATTTATTGTTATTCGAATTTGTAAATACTGCCATTCGATTGGGCTTTTAATTTCGTGTAAGTGGGAAGTTTTCCCGTTGCGATTGGATGAATTTTGTGGTTTTGTTAATATATTGTTAGTTAACTTAACTATTGCAATTTATGGTCTAACATGGTCGTGTGACGGCTCAAATTGATGGTTTTAGAATAACGGAGTTGAATACAACGACGGTGGGTTTTAAAAGTGTGAAACAAATAGTTAATGAAAGATTATAATTTATAAATTTAGGAAAATGGTCATTAACATTTTCAGCGGATTGTACCGTCTCGTCAAGACGACGGTTAGAAGTTTCGGGTTACTTTTCTCTTGCTGACGAATTTCCTGAAAGAAAGAAATCCTTTCTTTGTATTATTTTTTATATCTTTTTGGAGTTAAAACAGACTCCTTCACCGGACATGGTTCTGCAGTTTTCAGATACTTGAGAAAATGTGACTCTTGAGAAGAAATATGACGACCACGTGTTCGAATCGTGCAGTTCTATTCCTTTGTCTCTTATGTACCAAAAATATATGTATTTATGAGTTTTATGTAATAATGCGCTGTATATACGTCTTTCTATTCGAGAAGTAACTTAATTGTTTATTTATTTATTTGTTTATTTCTCTAGAGCGTATTTATTCCCCAAAAATATATGATGATGTATGCAACATGAATAAACTTTTGTTTATGTAAAACATATGTAAAAATGCGTATTTGTCTATTTACTACTTATTGTTTATTATTATTATTAACAATATATATGTAAGATGTTATTCATATAATCGAATTCTTATTTGTAGTAATTCAAGTCGATTGACAACCCTGTAGAGACTTTTAAGAGCGTTTTATAGTAATCCGCGGTTTTCCGCGGATTTCCGCGGTTTTTCGCAGCTTGATTATTTGTTTAATTTGGGGCATGACATAGTGGTGTGAGGGTTCAAATGAAAGGGCTTTTCGAACCGAATCTGATGAGCATAATTAAATTGTTGTATCTGAATAATTGTTAGTTAATGAAATTTGCTGATGGCCTAAATTTTGTTTATTTAAAAGTGGTCGAAATATGGTCGAGTGAGTATTCAAATTAAAGGTCTTTTGATAATAAAGCAGAATATGATAATTAAAACTTGATAATTTAATAATTGTTAGTTAATGAAATTTGACTGAAATGGGGACTTTGTCATGTGCCTCTTGGCGCGTGAGCGCTGCTCGTGCGGTAGGTCGAGGTCCGCGTACGCTCAACAGCTGATCAGCTGTTCGTTCGTCGAATACATATACAGGGTGTCCCAAAAATCATATGGTTATACTTATGTCCAAAATTTATTAATTCATTTATTTATTATTACGATGTACATAAATTTATTATTATCAATATTTTGGCGGTTAAATTTGAATTTTTATATTTCTTTTAATCTTTAACGTTTTTATATTTTATTTTCAGATTACGCAACAAGTCAGACACGAGGGTGAATACCAGGACGTAACACCTCCCCGGTGAAGTTCGAAGCCTAGGATGACGAAGGCTGAGAACCGTCATTAAGACGACTCAACAGGACTGGGTCTACACCCGAGAGTCTTCTGATTGATGGTACTGGCTTCGGTTGCTGGGTCACGACCTCGTAAAGAGTTTGTTCTTCTGGATGTACTACATGTTGCTTGAAGTGACGAGTAATTAATAAGTGAGTAATTGAATTCCATAGAGCTCCTATTAACATGAAGCTCCAACCATATAATGAATGAAGGGTGTATCCTTGTATAAAAATGTCGATTATTGCTTTTCCCAGAGAAATGATGAATGCGATGGCGAAGAAACCAGCGCTGATAAGTCCAAATTTTTCGAAACCGTGCCACATCTTTTTGATCGTACTTTCAGCAATTTCTTCAATGGCTTGATTGTCGAGAAGGTTCCTGATGGAGATGGATCCACTGGCTACGGAATAACCAGCTGTACCTCGAGCAATTGTGTTAAGTAAGCCTGCTCTTTCGGCAGGGAACATAATTCGATCACGAAGTTGGTCAATTTCTTCCATTGTATAAATTCCTGATGAGGCAAGGTTACCAATGGGATTATAATTCCAGGTTGGCTGCGAAATTGGGTGGAGTTCCTGGGGAGCGGGTACCGGAATTCCCGAAGGACTGAAGCGGTACCAGCTATTGTCGATATAATATAAAGCTGGAAGAAGTGGATCGCACTCGATTTGGGTTCCAGTTTTTAACAAGATCTTCGAAATTGGAGAAAGAAATCGGGATTCGTTCCGATAAGTTACGGGCAATTCGTTGTAGCATTCCTGCGTACGACGAACGCTGACATCTACAGGTGCACATTTGATTATGTGTGCTACTTCTCCAAGAACTACTGCCATAAATCCATGAGTTTTCATTATAGTTTTTGCAAATTTTTCTGGGTACATTGAAGCTGAATTGAGTGCATTTTGAATAACTTGTCGTTCGAGATTGCATCTCTGAATGACCACATCTCGATATAAATTTTGTATTTGATTTCGAATATGTTTTTCTACGTAAATAAATTTTGAGTTCATATATGAGAAAATGTCTAAGTTATTTACTGAAATTTGTTTCTTTTCTGCGAAAGTCCTTCCTTTTTGAGTCTCTAAGATGTAAAGTTTCGGATGTTCGGTACGAATGAGTGTGTATCCACAAAGATGTTTGGTGGATTTTGCAGCTAAAGCGAACGTGGTTTCTTGAGTTGTTAACGAGAAGACATCGGGATTCTGAGCTGATGGATCCGGATTTTGGTATTTTGTTGCGATGCCTTCAAATAGTACGTCATATCGATGAAATTGACATGAATCCGTAGGTTCTGTGGTCCAGAAAGCAGAGTTCCCTTCAACATCCAGACAGGTGCCATCGGTGAGAAGGCAATGAGTTCCTGACTGTAGCACGATTTTGTTGCTTATTAAATTGACATCTGCTTGATAGTTGGTGACGATGATCTTTACTGTCGCTTGAATTACGACTCCGTCCCAACTGCCGAATGCGTCGCTGTATTGAGTACCTTTGCATGCTCCATTAGTTGTTAAAGAACCGCCCAAGGTTACAGCGCGACTAGTTGTACTATTTTTTCGGATTCCAATGATGACGCTGGCAGGACTGAGAGTAAGTATACCAGTTTCCTGGAGTTTACGACAACCACGTTCATCTAATTCGTGAAGATAATTTTGACGTCCATTATGTACGATGGAAACGTGAGAACTCATTCCGCAGTAATATATAGTTCGGTCTATTTCGACGCGACATTGAATGACCTCAGTTTGTGAAAAATCGGAAAGTTGAAGTAATTGAATGTAGGTTTCTTTTGATGGAGGGGCCTCGTCCGGAGCTATGCATTCTCCTACGTTGTTTAACGAGATAGTAGTGATGTTGAGGTTGGGTCCGGCACAATCGTAACCCAATAGACTCGAGGCCTCATGGAAAAGAATACTGATGATGAGAATGTGGAGCATTGTTGTCTGAAAAACGAGAGGATACCCGAGTTATGAATCAAGCGGTAGACGGGTTCCTCTTAATTTATTTGCATGAACAATTCGAGATTTTCCTTTATAACGAATTTTTAAATTTCCGCCCGATAAAACGTCAATAATTTCACAAGGTTCTGTATATTGATCACAGAATTTTCCTTTATGAGGTTCTTTTAAGAGTAAGACTACGTCGCCGACCCCGAAATGTTGTGGGTTCATTTTGCGATCGTAATAAAATTTTGATTTTTCTTTCGCGGCGATGAGATTTTCGCGAGCACGATTTTGAAGAGTGTCGATACGATCGAATAATTCCTCCAAGTATTCGGCGTAAGTAGGATCCTGTTGTTCTTCGATATGGTGATGTCCAGATGGAAGCCTTGCTAAATGACCGAAAACTAACTCATGGGGGGTGAACCTAGTGCCTTCGTGCTGACTTGTATTGTAAGAGAACATGCACATGCTTAACAGGTCATCCCAATCGGTTCTTTTATCAATAAATTGTTTTATATACTCAGCAAGGACATGATGTGATCTTTCTATTGAGCCATTACTTTGAGGATGAAAAGCAGTAGTTTGATACAATTTTATGCGATATTTCTTCGCTACAGATTTCATTAAACTCGATAGGAAATTTCGACCTTGATCGGTCAAAATAGCTTTTGGAGCGCCGACTGAACAAATAAATTTGTCGACAAAGGCCTCTGCTATGTCGACAGTAGTCGTTCGCGCTAACGGTATAGCAAAACAATATTTAGTTAGTAAGTCCTGAATCGTAAGTATATATGAATTCCCTTTTCTAGTTGTAGGCAATGGACCAACAATGTCCATGGATATTTTGTCAAAAGCACGCCCAGGCGTATCGGTAATCACCATCGGTTGTTTAGTTTTAACACGAACTAATTTTTTTAACTGACAATTTCTGCATCTCGCAATATACTCTTGAATTTGGGTTTTCATATTTTCCCAGAAAAAATTTTCGCGGATCCTTTTATAAGTTTTCGTGACGCCTTTGTGACCACCGATAGCAGAAGCGTGTTTTTCAACAATAATTTCGAGTCTTTCCGATTCAGAAGGAAAACGGATTAATTAGAGACAAATTGTAAGGACGATCCTTTGATTTCGGATAGTTTGAATGAGTAATTGTTTTATATCGGCCCATGCTATTCCGCCGATTGAGTCAGTTTTTGCGATATTTAAAGACAACAAATTTTCTTCTAATAAAACTTGGCGCAAGGATTGAAAAGTCTCGCCAAGATCATCCAACGACATATTTTCTTTTAAATGAAACAAAACGGGGAGACCAATAATTATATTCCCCTTTTCTTTAACAACTTTTGCCCGAAATATTGTAATTTCTTCAAATTTTGGCAATTTATTGAGAGTCTCTAGCTCTCTTCCACCTTGATCTATTGGATGTCCTTGACGAGTAATAAAAATAACATTATTTCCTTTTTGCATCGATAAATTATCGCGAATTTCCCGGATGGAAACCGCGCCTTCGATTTGAATGTCTGACTCAAAATTTTGACCTTGATAACGACCTCCAGGGTCAAATAAAAATTCGCCTTCTTCCTCAGAGTCATGCTCGTCGGAATAATTTGCATTTTCCCCCAAAGGGAAATTTGGTGGGTCATTGTAATTGAACCCTTCGAAAAAATCGTCAAATTCGAGCGATTCTACGTCGTCTTCAGAATTTTCATTAGGTAGTTCCGGCTCAACGATGATGTCATCCGGTGTTTCACCGAAAGTATTGACATAATCGCGATTACCAGCAATTTTGGGCGACGTTAATTTTTGCGGGCTAGAAACTTCCGCGTTTCTGACTATTTCGTCAGCTAAATTTGATTCGACCTGTTCCCGATTGTCAGAGGGCAAGTTTCCCAACATCGGATCGTCGATGGAGTCATCTTGTGATCCTCCTATACTCGGGGATTGACTGGTCATTTTTCCCTTTTTAGGATTTAATTTTTGATTTTCTATGTTGATTTTAGGACTATGATCGTCTCGTTTTTTCTTTACAGGGCGCCCAGGAGGGCTGAAGAGATGATCGTGAACAACTCCTGGGGGACATGATGGACAAAATTTAGGTTTGATTATTCTTTTTCCCGGTTCTCTAGGTGGACTGAAAATCCGTTCACTGGAGGATTCGTCGGATAAGGAGTCGTCATCGAATTCGTGGTGAGAGTTTTCTTTCTCTTCACCAGATGAGCTTGGTTTTCTTTTTCTCTTTTTAGGATTGTGAGTTAAGACGAGAACATTTTTTGTTTCAGGAGGATTTCGGGAAAGAGCATCTGCGTTACAATTCACTCTACCGGGTTTATATTGAATTTTATATTCGTAATTTCCAAGGCTCAAACGCCAATGGACTAAGCGATTAGCTGGATCTTTGACTGAGTTTAACCATACTAAGGGTTGATGATCGGTGAGCAAATTAAATTGACGGCCGTAAATGTATGGCCTGAAATGGTTTACGCAATAAATGATCGCGAGACACTCTTTTTCGATTACTGAGTAATTTAATTCATGTTTATTCAGGGTCCTAGACGCGTAAGCAATTGGCTTGTCTTTGCCAATTTCTCCTTGAGAAAGTACTCCACCAATCGCGTAGTTAGATGCGTCGGTGGTGATATTAAAAGGTTGAGTGAAATCAGGATATTGGAGGATCGGCTCCTTGCAAAGAGCTTCCCTTAAAGTATCAAATGCTTTTTGCTGAGCATCGGTCCATTTGAACGGTATGCCCTTTTTTAGCAAATTTGTAAGAGGTTTTGAAATTCCCGAAAAATTTTCGATAAACCGCCGGTAATAACCGGCCAATCCGAGAAATTGTTTTATTTTTTTCTGGTTCGTGGGAGCGGGATAATTCTTCAATGATTCTATTTTCTTGGGGTCAGGTTTTACCCCTTGATCGCTAATAACATGACCAAGATATCCGACTTCGCGACGAAGAAACTCGCATTTATCGGGTTGAAGATGTAAGTGTGATTTACGCAACCGCACGGCCAATTTCTCGAATTTTGCTCGATGTTCAGATAATGATTTAGCATAGATGACAATATCATCAAGATACACGAAGAGTTCTACCCCTTGAAGGCCAACAAGGACTCGGTCCATGAGCCTTTGAAATGTGGCTGGGGCATTTTTTAAGCCGAAAGGCATACGGTTGAACTCGTAATGCCCGAAAGGAGTAGAAAAAGCAGTTTTATGTTTGTCTTTGGGATCGACCTTTATCTGGTGGAAACCACTAGCAAGGTCAAAGACAGAAAAGTACTTGGCACTGCCTAATTGGTCCAGAATCTCGTTAATTTGAGGTAGAGGATATGCATCACCGATTGTTTTCTCGTTTAAATTTCTATAGTCGATTACCATTCTCCATCTTTTATTTCCGTGGGAGTCCGCCTTTTTCGGTACAATCCACAACGGAGAGCTGTACGGGGAGAGTGAAGGTGAGATAACATTATTTTTAACTAATTCACCCACTTGTTTAGTGATCTCATCTTTATGCATAGGTGGAAAGCGATATTGTCGAGTAAAAACCGGTTGGTCATCTGAAGTTGTAATTTTATGGAAAAATTCGGGGACAAAATCTAATTGTTCGTCAGGTAACTGGAATAGATCGGCATTATCTTCAATTATGGAGTCTATGCTCTCCTTTTCTTCTGCGTTTAAATGTTCGAGACGTAATAACTTTTTGACTTCTGAGACGCGATTTGACTTTTGAATTTGTAAAATTTTTCTGACTGAGTAACCAGGTTTTTCATTACCATTACATAAATTTTGACAAGTAAATTCGATTTCAGTATTATTTTCGATCCCTTCAGGAAAACCTTCGTAAAGATCGTCGATGTTAAGCAGGGAGGTATCTTCTAATTTATCGAATTCCTCGATTCTCACGGTTGGAACTTTTATCGATACATCCTCGAGGTTTGAATTGTGAATTATTAATTTTGTGATCCCATTTTGTGTGACTGCAACGGCTTGGCCACAATAAATGCCTGCACCGAGGTTAAGGTTTGGAATATAGCCAATTTTTACTTCCGGATTTTCTACTCTTGCAAATGCAACTGTTTTTGATCTTTTTGTTACAAGAATTTTATGGCAATCTGTGAACGGGAAAGTTTGATTTCCCCATGTTAAGAACCGTTTGGACCAATCGAGTGACACCTTATTTTGTGAAAGAAATTCTGTACCAAGTAGAGCGTGCTGAGGGATCGGAAAATCGTCCCCCACTATATGAAAATTTGTTGGTGTACCGCTAACTTTGGCGGTTATCCAACCAAACGTATCGACGGGTTTTCCCGCGATACCATTTAAATGAATCTTTTCGTTTTTATTGATAATTGATGGGTCGGATACATTGGAAATTTTTGCAATATTTACTTCCGCACCAGAGTCGATTAAAAATTCTGTTAGGCCGCACAATTGTGGGCAATCGAGGGTGACGGAAGGTGAACGTTCGATCTCTTTTAGGCAGAGGTTGACGGCTCGGCCTGACTCACCTCCACCAGCTGGACAGGGCGTAATTTTTGATCCCCCAACGAGCCCTGCTCCGTTGGGAGAGATTTCGCGTTTTTTGGCTGGTCTGCTATCTTTTTATAGCACCGCTCTTTGAGATGCCCCATTTTATCGCAATAAGTGCAATGGAGTCTCGACCTATTATCATTGTTTCGATTGTAGTTGTTATTATTGTAATTTCGGTTGAAATTATTATTATTATTACTCCGGTTGAAATTATTGTCGTTATTATTGCGATTGAAATTATTATTGTTATTATTCCGATTAAAATTGCCACCGGGCCTGTTGTAGCGATCGCCATTCCCTTTTGGACGTTTATCTGGGAATGCTGTCCAACAGTTTTCTGGATCGTGCCCCGATTTATTACAATGATTGCAAGGTGGTTTAGATGTGAATGCAGCCCTGATATTCCGCGGAGGAAGGGGTGGATTTGAGAATTTTAAAAATCTTTGATCGTTCGCGATTTCTTTCTCTATCGCGATAGTTTTTGCGAAAAGCTCCTCGAGATTTTGATAGGATAGTTGACGGACACGGATTCTAAAATCGGGTGGTAAACCCTTGACGAAACTATCAATTGTATCGGACTCACATTGAGCCCGATGCTCAGGGGATAGAGGTCCCCAAATTTCTGTATCCATTTCAAGGATCGCGAAATGCAAATCTTTAACTCGACTAATATACTGGATCGCATTTTCTGCTGGAAATTTAATAATTGTTCCGAGTTCTCCGCGATATTCGTTTACGGATTTTGAAGATCCAAACAATAATTTCAATTGGTCTATAAATTCTTTGATTGTGAGAGAATTATCATCTTCGAGCGCGGTTTGAGCATTACCTTTTAATTTATTTTTAAGGAGCAAAAGAAGGTTTGGCTCGTGATGATGGTCGAAAAGATTTCGTACTTTTTGACAAGCTCGAACAAAACGAAGGACAGGTATATTGGATCCCGTGAATATTGGAACTGATTCTAACGCGTCTTTATACTTAATAGTTGGCAAATTAGCCGGAGGATTTCTTTGAAAATTACTTTGATTTTGTGTATTTGAAATTACCGGATGTTGGTTTCTATTGTTTTCACGAGGGGAACTAGCGCGAGGAATATACCCGCTCGGTTCGCCCCAAACGTCTGTGGTGAACATAGCAGCTTGCGAACTTGGCCTATCGTATTTGTGATCTTTTATTTCGCCCATAAGTTTGTCAAGATTGGCTTGCATTGATCTATTTGTATTTTGCTGTTCATTTATGAGATCAAATAAATGTTTTAATCTGTCATTTTGTTGAAATTCTACCCTTTCAACTACTTCTTGGTCAATAGACGCCTGAATAGACTCGATATGTTTCTCGACGTTCCTCTTTTCTTCGTCGAGTATTACTTCTTTCTGTTGTAACCGCAATTCTTTTTCGGCCAACTCTCTACTTTTTAATTCTAACTGTTGGCGCAAAATGCGCAGATCTTCTGAAGTTAATTCATCCATTTTATTTTTCGGATTTATTTATTGAATTTATTCAATTTGCAAAATTTGATTTTAATTACTTTGAAAGATTTTTGACAAAATGATTGTTATTTTTATTATTATTTTATTTTTGAGATAAACACTTTGGTCACCAGTAGCAAAACTTATGACGGTATCCCACCGCTGCCACCAAAAAATATATAAACCTGTTACGTCGCGCGTTTGAATGCCCGGAATTGTGATAAAAAAATGTAAATAGAATTGTTCGAATTTATCGACGGTTAAATAAAGATTTGAAATTTATTTGTACCCGCGGACTATTTTTATTTTACCAACCCACGATAAGCTACCTATTGATGTTAAGGGGGTTCAGAGCTCTAACCTACGGTCGGTGTTCTTACCGACTGCTGGAAATATAGGCTGCTACTTGACCGATAGCCGGGAGATGGAATGTCCGAATTGACAATCGATAATAAAGGGCACGAGATAACCGATAGTCGGAGGGACTATTCGGTAGTCGATAAACGCGAAAATTACTCTATCTGCAATGGATACACGGGCGTACGACGCGTAGATTTATTTTAGGCTCCTGTGTTTAGAAGGGTGAGATTTTCCCCTCTAGGACCGGAACCTTTGTCAATAAGATTGTTAACTGGTGATTAATACTTACTGTTGGTAATTGGAGATCTAGTCGAGTTCGATGATCTCGATGCCTTCTGGTGTGGACGGGCGAGACAGAGTCGACGCCTGTGAGATGTTGTCCCACTCTCGCTGCAGTTCCTCGCAAAGGACGACACGATTTGTACCGACGAGGCGAGCCAGAGGAAAAGATGTTTTGGGATCCACAATGTAAATTGTCTGTTTTATCGACGTAGTCGAGATGACCCGAACTTTTGGCAAACTACTTGCGATCTCGACAACTGTTTTATCGACGGCTGGTTTATCGCTGAGATATTCGTCCCGAAATGTTTTTAGGATGGATTTATTGTTTCCTCTTTTAACTGCGGGTTTCTGACACTCCCGCGCAATGGCTCGACGAATTTGAAATCTTATTCCAGCGCGTCTTCTAGGCATAATGATTCTTCATGATGGAAGAATTATACATCAATAAATTTTTATTAATTTGAATTGCTCAATAGAATGAAATTCGATAAGGATTTAAAGGATTTGTATGATCGTGCTCGATGGACAGCACAGAAAATCAATTAAAGGAAATAATATGAAATAATGAAATTAATTTAACGTGCTTGAGAATCAGCACGGATAAACTAAAATCATGGGAGGAAATAATAATGGAAGATCGAGAGAATTATTGATAGGATGACGAAATTAATCTAACGTGCTTGAGAATCAGCACGGATAAACTAAAGTCGTGGGAGGAAATAATAATGGAAGATCGAGAGAATTATTGATAGGATGACGAAATTAATCTAACGTGCTTGAGAATCAGCACGGATAAATTAATTCGTGAAAGGGTGAGTTTAATAAATTGGAATCGACGTGCCTGAGAATCGTCACGGTCGATAAGGAAGGGAGAATTCGATTTAACGTGCCTGTGAAATAGCACAAATTAAATGCGAACTCGGGAAAAATGCGTTTGGTGAAAATATTAAAAATGTAAAGGGTAATAGACGTGCTTGAGTATAGCACGGTCGATCGGAAAAAGTTTTGAGGAAGGAAAAGAGAAAGTGTGCAAAAAACGAGGTTCGGAAAAACCCGGGGGTAATAAAAAAGGGTCTCAGGTAATGAGGGAATCCCACGTGCCAGAGTAAAAAGCACAGAAAGAACGGAAAAGTTGGAATGAATATTTTCTTGAGCAACTCGAATTAATTGAATTTCCAAAATTAGTGAATTTAATTATTAATTTATATTTTTCAATTATTTAATTTTTGGAAGAAATGTCGATGACTGATTTCAATTTGTTTCGGAAAAAAGAATAGACAGAATAATTATGATTTAATTCCACGAATGTTACGGAATTATTTAGATAAACACTTGAATTTGTTTATTTAATTTTTATTTGCTTTGAAATATTTATTTCAGACAAATTTATGATCGCGAAAGATTTTAAAACGCGGATGGAGATATTTTACCTTAATGTAAAAATAAATGATTTTTATAACACTTTTCACAATATTTTATTTAATAACTTTTCTTTAAAATATGAATTACACGATTTTTAGTAATGACAGAGTTAGTTTATAACTCGACGATATAACTTGTTAACAATTTAAGTTTAAAATAATAAAGATGGTACAATGTCGATTTTCAGACGCACGGCGGGAATATCCGATCAACACAAACGTCGGAGTTCGACTGGCTGTCTGTGGAGAGGATCGAGAACTAGCGACTTCGGTGCAGCCCCCCACTTATATAGAAGACCTCACGAAGACGCTCGAACGATGAATGTGTGCGTGTGTCACTGACACGCTGCAGCGATGCTCTATGTTGACTCAGCGATATAGGTATATGAATCTTATGCATTATTTTATTTATTACAATTTACGAAAGAAATTATTGATTAATTAATAATATTAACTAATCATTAATTTTACATGATTTCTTATGACTATTTGTGATGTTACGGTGGTACTTGATCAACGATTAATTAATTATTTATTAATTAATCGTTGATTTAACATTAATTATTTATTAACTTATTTTCTTCTTTTCAGGTACATGAGGACTCGCGCTTTTTGGATTTCTTTGATATTGGTAAGTATTCTTATTTTATTTATTTGTTTATAATAATTATTTTATGTTTTATTTGTTTTTTACAGGTTCGAGTGGTGGTCCTGGATTAACATGAACAGCAGATTCTACGTTGTACATTTGGTAAGTTAATTATTAATTGTTGACAATTTGTTTAAACATTTTTAGGTGTTATTTATTGTTATTCGAATTTGTAAATACTGCCATTCGATTGGGCTTTTAATTTCGTGTAAGTGGGAAGTTTTCCCGTTGCGATTGGATGAATTTTGTGGTTTTGTTAATATATTGTTAGTTAACTTAACTATTGCAATTTATGGTCTAACATGGTCGTGTGACGGCTCAAATTGATGGTTTTAGAATAACGGAGTTGAATACAACGACGGTGGGTTTTAAAAGTGTGAAACAAATAGTTAATGAAAGATTATAATTTATAAATTTAGGAAAATGGTCATTAACATTTTCAGCGGATTGTACCGTCTCGTCAAGACGACGGTTAGAAGTTTCGGGTTACTTTTCTCTTGCTGACGAATTTCCTGAAAGAAAGAAATCCTTTCTTTGTATTATTTTTTATATCTTTTTGGAGTTAAAACAGACTCCTTCACCGGACATGGTTCTGCAGTTTTCAGATACTTGAGAAAATGTGACTCTTGAGAAGAAATATGACGACCACGTGTTCGAATCGTGCAGTTCTATTCCTTTGTCTCTTATGTACCAAAAATATATGTATTTATGAGTTTTATGTAATAATGCGCTGTATATACGTCTTTCTATTCGAGAAGTAACTTAATTGTTTATTTATTTATTTGTTTATTTCTCTAGAGCGTATTTATTCCCCAAAAATATATGATGATGTATGCAACATGAATAAACTTTTGTTTATGTAAAACATATGTAAAAATGCGTATTTGTCTATTTACTACTTATTGTTTATTATTATTATTAACAATATATATGTAAGATGTTATTCATATAATCGAATTCTTATTTGTAGTAATTCAAGTCGATTGACAACCCTGTAGAGACTTTTAAGAGCGTTTTATAGTAATCCGCGGTTTTCCGCGGATTTCCGCGGTTTTTCGCAGCTTGATTATTTGTTTAATTTGGGGCATGACATAGTGGTGTGAGGGTTCAAATGAAAGGGCTTTTCGAACCGAATCTGATGAGCATAATTAAATTGTTGTATCTGAATAATTGTTAGTTAATGAAATTTGCTGATGGCCTAAATTTTGTTTATTTAAAAGTGGTCGAAATATGGTCGAGTGAGTATTCAAATTAAAGGTCTTTTGATAATAAAGCAGAATATGATAATTAAAACTTGATAATTTAATAATTGTTAGTTAATGAAATTTGACTGAAATGGGGACTTTGTCATGTGCCTCTTGGCGCGTGAGCGCTGCTCGTGCGGTAGGTCGAGGTCCGCGTACGCTCAACAGCTGATCAGCTGTTCGTTCGTCGAATACATATACAGGGTGTCCCAAAAATCATATGGTTATACTTATGTCCAAAATTTATTAATTCATTTATTTATTATTACGATGTACATAAATTTATTATTATCAATATTTTGGCGGTTAAATTTGAATTTTTATATTTCTTTTAATCTTTAACGTTTTTATATTTTATTTTCAGATTACGCAACAAGTCAGACACGAGGGTGAATACCAGGACGTAACACATGAAGATAATCGCACGTGTTTTCAATTTGTTTCCGCTAACGTAACAATGTCGATGAAACATGATTATTTCATTGAATTTGGTCGGAGGTGATCAATTTTCGTTCGAAAAACATCGAAACACGTTATTTTTCCGCGAAAATCGTCGAATTGGACCAAGATTTCACCAACGTTGCCCTCAAACGATCGATTTTTACATGAAAATCGAAGGAACACGCCTATTTACAGCGATAATCGTCGTAATGTACAAAATTCATACTTCGGGGAGGGTAAATGGCATTCCTGCGATACATGAAGATAATCGCACGTGTTTACAATTTGTTTCCGCAAACGTAACAATGTCGATGAAACATGATTATTTCATTGAATTTGGTCGGATGTGATCAATATTCGTTCGAAAAACATCGAAACACGTTATTTTTCACTGAAAATCGTCGAATTGGACCAAGATTTGACCAACGTTGCCCTCAAACGATCGATTTTTACATGAAAATCGAAGGAACACGCCTTTTTACAGCGAAAATCGTCATAATGTACAAATTTCATACTTCGGGGAGGGTAAATGGCATTCCTGCGATACATGAAGATAATCGCACGTGTTTTCAATTTGTTTCCGCTAACGTAACAATGTCGATGAAACATGATTATTTCATTGAATTTGGTCGGAGGTGATCAATTTTCGTTCGAAAAACATCGAAACACGTTATTTTTCCGCGAAAATCGTCGAATTGGACCAAGATTTCACCAACGTTGCCCTCAAACGATCGATTTTTACATGAAAATCGAAGGAACACGCCGTTTTACAGCGAAAATCGTCGTAATGTACAAAATTCATACTTCAGGGAGGGTAAATGGCATTTTCTTGCCATACATGAAGATAATTGCACGTGTTTACAATTTGTTTCCGCTAACGTAACAATGTCGATGAAACATGATTATATCATTGAATTTGCTCGGAAGTGATCAATTTTCGTTCGAAAAACATCGAAACACGTTATTTTTCAGTGAAAATCGTAGAAATGGACCAAGATTTCACCAACGTTGCCCTCAAACGATCGATTTTTACATGAAAATCGAAGGAACACGCCTTTTTACAGCGAAAATCGTCGTAATGTACAAAATTCATACTTCGGGGAGGTCAAATTACATTCCTGCGATACGTGAAGATAATCGCACGTGTTTACACTTTGTTTCCGCTATCGTAACGATGTCGATGAAACATGATAATTTCATTGAATTTGCTCGGAGGTGATCAATTTTCGTTCGAAAAACATCGAAACACGATATTTTTCAGTGAAAATCGTAGAAATGGACCAAGATTTCACCAACGTTGCTCTCAAACGATCGATTTTTACATGAAAATCGAAGGAACGCGCCTTTTTACAGCGAAAATCGTCGTAATGTACATAATTCATACTTCGGGGAGGGTTAATTGCATTCCTGCGATACATGAAGATAATCGTACGTATTTACACTTTGTTTCCGCTAACGTAACAATGTCGATGAAACATTAAAACTTCATTGAATTTGGTCGGTGGTGATCAATCTTCGTTCGAAAAACATCGAAACACGTTATTTTTCAGCGAAAATCGTCGAATTGGACCAAGATTTCACCAACGTTGCCCTCAAACGATCGATTTTTACATGAAAATCGAAGGAACACGCCTTTTTACAGCGAAAATCGTCGTAATGTACATAATTCATACTTCAGGGAGTGTAAATGGCATTTTCTTGCGATACATGAAGATAATCGCACGTGTTTACACTTTGTTTCCGCTATCGTAACGATGTCGATGAAACATGATAATTTCATTGAATTTGCTCGGAGGTGATCAATTTTCGTTCGAAAAACATCGAAACACGTTATTTTTCGGTGAAAATCGTAGAAATGCACCAAGATTTCACCAGCATTGCCCTCAAACGATCGATTTTTACATGAAAATCGAAGGAACACGCCTTTTTACAGCGAAAATCGTCGCAATGTACAAAATTCATACTGCGGGGAAGGTAAATGGCATTCCTGCGATACATGAAGATAATCGCACGTGTTTACACTTGGTTTCCGATAACGTAACAATGTCGATAAAACATCATATTTTCATTGAATTTGCTCGGAGGTGATCAATTTTCGTTCGAAAAACATCGAAACACGTTATTTTTCAGCGAAAATCGTCGAATTAGACCAAGATTTCACCAACGTTGCCCTCAAACGATCGATTTTTACATGAAAATCGAAGGAACAAGCCTTTTTACAGCGAAAATCGTCGTAATGTACAAAATTCATACTTCGGGGAGAGTAAACGGCATTCCTGCGATACATGAAGATAATCGCACGTATTTACACTTTGTTTCCGCTAACGTAACAATGTCGATGAAACATTAAAACTTCATTGAATTTGGTCGGTGGTGATCAATTTTCGTTCGAAAAACATCGAAACACGTTATTTTTCAGCGAAAATCGTCGAATTGGACCAAGATTTCACCAACGTTGCCCTCAAACGAACGATTTTTACATGAAAATCGAAGGAACACGCCTTTTTACAGCGAAAATCGTCGCAATGTACAAAATTCATACTGCGGGGAAGGTAAATTGCATTCGTGCGATACATGAAGATAATACGTGTTTACAATTGGTTTCCGTTAACGTAACAATGTCGATAAAACATGATAATTTCATTGAATTTGCTCAGAGGTGATCAATTTTCGTTCCAAAAACATCGAAACACGTTATTTTTCAGCGAAAATCGTCGAATTGGACCAAGATTTGACCAACGTTGCCCTCAAACGATCGATTTTTACATGAAAATCGAAGGAACACGCCTTTTTACAGCGAAAATCGTCGTAATGTACAAAATTCATACTTCGGGGAGGTCAAATTACATTCCTGCGATACGTGAAGATAATCGCACGTGTTTACACTTTGTTTCCGCTATCGTAACGATGTCGATGAAACATGATAATTTCATTGAATTTGCTCGGAGGTGATCAATTTTCGTTCGAAAAACATCGAAACACGATATTTTTCAGTGAAAATCGTAGAAATGGACCAAGATTTCACCAACGTTGCTCTCAAACGATCGATTTTTACATGAAAATCGAAGGAACGCGCCTTTTTACAGCGAAAATCGTCGTAATGTACATAATTCATACTTCGGGGAGGGTTAATTGCATTCCTGCGATACATGAAGATAATCGTACGTATTTACACTTTGTTTCCGCTAACGTAACAATGTCGATGAAACATTAAAACTTCATTGAATTTGGTCGGTGGTGATCAATCTTCGTTCGAAAAACATCGAAACACGTTATTTTTCAGCGAAAATCGTCGAATTGGACCAAGATTTCACCAACGTTGCCCTCAAACGATCGATTTTTACATGAAAATCGAAGGAACACGCCTTTTTACAGCGAAAATCGTCGTAATGTACATAATTCATACTTCAGGGAGTGTAAATGGCATTTTCTTGCGATACATGAAGATAATCGCACGTGTTTACACTTTGTTTCCGCTATCGTAACGATGTCGATGAAACATGATAATTTCATTGAATTTGCTCGGAGGTGATCAATTTTCGTTCGAAAAACATCGAAACACGTTATTTTTCGGTGAAAATCGTAGAAATGCACCAAGATTTCACCAGCATTGCCCTCAAACGATCGATTTTTACATGAAAATCGAAGGAACACGCCTTTTTACAGCGAAAATCGTCGCAATGTACAAAATTCATACTGCGGGGAAGGTAAATGGCATTCCTGCGATACATGAAGATAATCGCACGTGTTTACACTTGGTTTCCGATAACGTAACAATGTCGATAAAACATCATATTTTCATTGAATTTGCTCGGAGGTGATCAATTTTCGTTCGAAAAACATCGAAACACGTTATTTTTCAGCGAAAATCGTCGAATTAGACCAAGATTTCACCAACGTTGCCCTCAAACGATCGATTTTTACATGAAAATCGAAGGAACAAGCCTTTTTACAGCGAAAATCGTCGTAATGTACAAAATTCATACTTCGGGGAGAGTAAACGGCATTCCTGCGATACATGAAGATAATCGCACGTATTTACACTTTGTTTCCGCTAACGTAACAATGTCGATGAAACATTAAAACTTCTGTTACGTCCTGGTATTCACCCTCGTGTCTGACTTGTTGCGTAATCTGAAAATAAAATATAAAAACGTTAAAGATTAAAAGAAATATAAAAATTCAAATTTAACCGCCAAAATATTGATAATAATAAATTTATGTACATCGTAATAATAAATAAATGAATTAATAAATTTTGGACATAAGTATAACCATATGATTTTTGGGACACCCTGTATATGTATTCGACGAACGAACAGCTGATCAGCTGTTGAGCGTACGCGGACCTCGACCTACCGCACGAGCAGCGCTCACGCGCCAAGAGGCACATGACAAAGTCCCCATTTCAGTCAAATTTCATTAACTAACAATTATTAAATTATCAAGTTTTAATTATCATATTCTGCTTTATTATCAAAAGACCTTTAATTTGAATACTCACTCGACCATATTTCAACCACTTTTAAATAAACAAAATTTAGGCCATCAGCAAATTTCATTAACTAACAATTATTCAGATACAACAATTTAATTATGCTCATCAGATTCGGGTCGAAAAGCCCTTTTATTTGAACCCTCACACCACTATGTCATGTCCCAAATTAAACAAATAATCAAGCCGCGAAAAACCGCGGAAATCCGCGGAAAACCGCGGATTACTATAAAACGCTCTTAAAAGTCTCTACAGGGTTGTCAATCGACTTGAATTACTACAAATAAGAATTCGATTATATGAATAACATCTTACATATATATTGTTAATAATAATAATAAACAATAAGTAGTAAATAGACAAATACGCATTTTTACATATGTTTTACATAAACAAAAGTTTATTCATGTTGCATACATCATCATATATTTTTGGGGAATAAATACGCTCTAGAGAAATAAACAAATAAATAAATAAACAATTAAGTTACTTCTCGAATAGAAAGACGTATATACAGCGCATTAATACATAAAACTCATAAATACATATATTTTTGGTACATAAGAGACAAAGGAATAGAACTGCACGCGCGAACACGTGGTCGTCATATTTCTTCTCAAGAGTCACATTTTCTCAAGTATCTGAAAACTGCAGAACCATGTCCGGTGAAGGAGTCTGTTTTAACTCCAAAAAGATATAAAAAATAATACAAAGAAAGGATTTCTTTCTTTCAGGAAATTCGTCAGCAAGAGAAAAGTAACCCGAAACTTCTAACCGTCGTCTTGACGAGACGGTACAATCCGCTGAAAATGTTAATGACCATTTTCCTAAATTTATAAATTATAATCTTTCATTAACTATTTGTTTCACACTTTTAAAACCCACCGTCGTTGTATTCAACTCCGTTATTCTAAAACCATCAATTTGAGCCGTCACACGACCATGTTAGACCATAAATTGCAATAGTTAAGTTAACTAACAATATATTAACAAAACCACAAAATTCATCCAATCGCAACGGGAAAACTTCCCACTTACACGAAATTAAAAGCCCAATCGAATGGCAGTATTTACAAATTCGAATAACAATAAATAACACCTAAAAATGTTTAAACAAATTGTCAACAATTAATAATTAACTTACCAAATGTACAACGTAGAATCTGCTGTTCATGTTAATCCAGGACCACCACTCGAACCTGTAAAAAACAAATAAAACATAAAATAATTATTATAAACAAATAAATAAAATAAGAATACTTACCAATATCAAAGAAATCCAAAAAGCGCGAGTCCTCATGTACCTGAAAAGAAGAAAATAAGTTAATAAATAATTAATGTTAAATCAACGATTAATTAATAAATAATTAATTAATCGTTGATCAAGTACCACCGTAACATCACAAATAGTCATAAGAAATCATGTAAAATTAATGATTAGTTAATATTATTAATTAATCAATAATTTCTTTCGTAAATTGTAATAAATAAAATAATGCATAAGATTCATATACCTATATCGCTGAGTCAACATAGAGCATCGCTGCAGCGTGTCAGTGACACACGCACACATTCATCGTTCGAGCGTCTTCGTGAGGTCTTCTATATAAGTGGGGGGCTGCACCGAAGTCGCTAGTTCTCGATCCTCTCCACAGACAGCCAGTCGAACTCCGACGTTTGTGTTGATCGGATATTCCCGCCGTGCGTCTGAAAATCGACATTGTACCATCTTTATTATTTTAAACTTAAATTGTTAACAAGTTATATCGTCGAGTTATAAACTAACTCTGTCATTACTAAAAATCGTGTAATTCATATTTTAAAGAAAAGTTATTAAATAAAATATTGTGAAAAGTGTTATAAAAATCATTTATTTTTACATTAAGGTAAAATATCTCCATCCGCGTTTTAAAATCTTTCGCGATCATAAATTTGTCTGAAATAAATATTTCAAAGCAAATAAAAATTAAATAAACAAATTCAAGTGTTTATCTAAATAATTCCGTAACATTCGTGGAATTAAATCATAATTATTCTGTCTATTCTTTTTTCCGAAACAAATTGAAATCAGTCATCGACATTTCTTCCAAAAATTAAATAATTGAAAAATATAAATTAATAATTAAATTCACTAATTTTGGAAATTCAATTAATTCGAGTTGCTCAAGAAAATATTCATTCCAACTTTTCCGTTCTTTCTGTGCTTTTTACTCTGGCACGTGGGATTCCCTCATTACCTGAGACCCTTTTTTATTACCCCCGGGTTTTTCCGAACCTCGTTTTTTGCACACTTTCTCTTTTCCTTCCTCAAAACTTTTTCCGATCGACCGTGCTATACTCAAGCACGTCTATTACCCTTTACATTTTTAATATTTTCACCAAACGCATTTTTCCCGAGTTCGCATTTAATTTGTGCTATTTCACAGGCACGTTAAATCGAATTCTCCCTTCCTTATCGACCGTGACGATTCTCAGGCACGTCGATTCCAATTTATTAAACTCACCCTTTCACGAATTAATTTATCCGTGCTGATTCTCAAGCACGTTAGATTAATTTCGTCATCCTATCAATAATTCTCTCGATCTTCCATTATTATTTCCTCCCACGACTTTAGTTTATCCGTGCTGATTCTCAAGCACGTTAGATTAATTTCGTCATCCTATCAATAATTCTCTCGATCTTCCATTATTATTTCCTCCCATGATTTTAGTTTATCCGTGCTGATTCTCAAGCACGTTAAATTAATTTCATTATTTCATATTATTTCCTTTAATTGATTTTCTGTGCTGTCCATCGAGCACGATCATACAAATCCTTTAAATCCTTATCGAATTTCATTCTATTGAGCAATTCAAATTAATAAAAATTTATTGATGTATAATTCTTCCATCATGAAGAATCATTATGCCTAGAAGACGCGCTGGAATAAGATTTCAAATTCGTCGAGCCATTGCGCGGGAGTGTCAGAAACCCGCAGTTAAAAGAGGAAACAATAAATCCATCCTAAAAACATTTCGGGACGAATATCTCAGCGATAAACCAGCCGTCGATAAAACAGTTGTCGAGATCGCAAGTAGTTTGCCAAAAGTTCGGGTCATCTCGACTACGTCGATAAAACAGACAATTTACATTGTGGATCCCAAAACATCTTTTCCTCTGGCTCGCCTCGTCGGTACAAATCGTGTCGTCCTTTGCGAGGAACTGCAGCGAGAGTGGGACAACATCTCACAGGCGTCGACTCTGTCTCGCCCGTCCACACCAGAAGGCATCGAGATCATCGAACTCGACTAGATCTCCAATTACCAACAGTAAGTGTTAATCACCAGTTAACAATCTTATTGACAAAGGTTCCGGTCCTAGAGGGGAAAATCTCACCCTTCTAAACACAGGAGCCTAAAATAAATCTACGCGTCGTACGCCCGTGTATCCATTGCAGATAGAGTAATTTTCGCGTTTATCGACTACCGAATAGTCCCTCCGACTATCGGTTATCTCGTGCCCTTTATTATCGATTGTCAATTCGGACATTCCATCTCCCGGCTATCGGTCAAGTAGCAGCCTATATTTCCAGCAGTCGGTAAGAACACCGACCGTAGGTTAGAGCTCTGAACCCCCTTAACATCAATAGGTAGCTTATCGTGGGTTGGTAAAATAAAAATAGTCCGCGGGTACAAATAAATTTCAAATCTTTATTTAACCGTCGATAAATTCGAACAATTCTATTTACATTTTTTTATCACAATTCCGGGCATTCAAACGCGCGACGTAACAGGTTTATATATTTTTTGGTGGCAGCGGTGGGATACCGTCATAAGTTTTGCTACTGGTGACCAAAGTGTTTATCTCAAAAATAAAATAATAATAAAAATAACAGTCATTTTGTCAAAAATCTTTCAAAGTAATTAAAATCAAATTTTGCAAATTGAATAAATTCAATAAATAAATCAAAAAAAATAAAATGGATGAATTAACTTCAGAAGATCTGCGCATTTTGCGCCAACAGTTAGAATTAAAAAGTAGAGAGTTGGCCGAAAAAGAATTGCGGTTACAACAGAAAGAAGTAATACTCGACGAAGAAAAGAGGAACGTCGAGAAACATATCGAGTCTATTCAGGCGTCTATTGACCAAGAAGTAGTTGAAAGGGTAGAATTTCAACAAAATGACAGATTAAAACATTTATTTGATCTCATAAATGAACAGCAAAATACAAATAGATCAATGCAAGCCAATCTTGACAAACTTATGGGCGAAATAAAAGACCACAAATACGATAGACCAAGTTCGCAAGCTGCTATGTTCACCACAGACGTTTGGGGCGAACCGAGCGGGTATATTCCTCGCGCTAGTTCCCCTCGTGAAAACAATAGAAACCAACATCCGGTAATTTCAAATACACAAAATCAAAGTAATTTTCAAAGAAATCCTCCGGCTAATTTGCCAACTATTAAGTATAAAGACGCGTTAGAATCAGTTCCAATATTCACGGGATCCAATATACCTGTCCTTCGTTTTGTTCGAGCTTGTCAAAAAGTACGAAATCTTTTCGACCATCATCACGAGCCAAACCTTCTTTTGCTCCTTAAAAATAAATTAAAAGGTAATGCTCAAACCGCGCTCGAAGATGATAATTCTCTCACAATCAAAGAATTTATAGACCAATTGAAATTATTGTTTGGATCTTCAAAATCCGTAAACGAATATCGCGGAGAACTCGGAACAATTATTAAATTTCCATCAGAAAATGCGATCCAGTATATTAGTCGAGTTAAAGATTTGCATTTCGCGATCCTTGAAATGGATACAGAAATTTGGGGACCTCTATCCCCTGAGCATCGGGCTCAATGTGAGTCCGATACAATTGATAGTTTCGTCAAGGGTTTACCACCCGATTTTAGAATCCGTGTCCGTCAACTATCCTATCAAAATCTCGAGGAGCTTTTCGCAAAAACTATCGCGATAGAGAAAGAAATCGCGAACGATCAAAGATTTTTAAAATTCTCAAATCCACCCCTTCCTCCGCGGAATATCAGGGCTGCATTCACATCTAAACCACCTTGCAATCATTGTAATAAATCGGGGCACGATCCAGAAAACTGTTGGACAGCATTCCCAGATAAACGTCCAAAAGGGAATGGCGATCGCTACAACAGGCCCGGTGGCAATTTTAATCGAAATAATAACAATAATAATTTCAATCGCAATAATAACGACAATAATTTCAACCGGAGTAATAATAATAATAATTTCAACCGAAATTACAATAACAACAACTTCAATCGAAACAATGATAATAGGTCGAGACTCCATTGCACTTATTGCGATAAAATGGGGCATCTCGAAGAGCGGTGTTATAAAAAGATAGCGGACCAGCCAAAAAACGCGAAATCTCTCCCAACGGAGCAGGGCTCGTTGGGGGACCAAAAATTACGCCCTGTCCAGCTGGTGGAGGTGAGTCAGGCCGAGCCGTCAACCTCTGCCTAAAAGAGATCGAACGTTCACCTTCCGTTACCCTCGATTGCCCACAATTGTGCGGCCTAACAGAATTTTTAATCGACTCTGGTGCGGAAGTAAATATTGCAAAAATTTCCAATGTATCTGACCCATCAATTATCAATAAAAACGAAAAGATTCATCTAAATGGTATCGCGGGAAAACCCGTCGATACGTTTGGTTGGATAACCGCCAAAGTTAGCGGTACACCAACAAATTTTCATATAGTGGGGGACGATTTTCCGATCCCTCAGCACGCTCTACTTGGTACAGAATTTCTTTCACAAAATAAGGTGTCACTCGATTGGTCCAAACGGTTCTTAACATGGGGAAATCAAACTTTCCCGTTCACAGATTGCCATAAAATTCTTGTAACAAAAAGATCAAAAACAGTTGCATTTGCAAGAGTAGAAAATCCGGAAGTAAAAATTGGCTATATTCCAAACCTTAACCTCGGTGCAGGCATTTATTGTGGCCAAGCCGTTGCAGTCACACAAAATGGGATCACAAAATTAATAATTCACAATTCAAACCTCGAGGATGTATCGATAAAAGTTCCAACCGTGAGAATCGAGGAATTCGATAAATTAGAAGATACCTCCCTGCTTAACATCGACGATCTTTACGAAGGTTTTCCTGAAGGGATCGAAAATAATACTGAAATCGAATTTACTTGTCAAAATTTATGTAATGGTAATGAAAAACCTGGTTACTCAGTCAGAAAAATTTTACAAATTCAAAAGTCAAATCGCGTCTCAGAAGTCAAAAAGTTATTACGTCTCGAACATTTAAACGCAGAAGAAAAGGAGAGCATAGACTCCATAATTGAAGATAATGCCGATCTATTCCAGTTACCTGACGAACAATTAGATTTTGTCCCCGAATTTTTCCATAAAATTACAACTTCAGATGACCAACCGGTTTTTACTCGACAATATCGCTTTCCACCTATGCATAAAGATGAGATCACTAAACAAGTGGGTGAATTAGTTAAAAATAATGTTATCTCACCTTCACTCTCCCCGTACAGCTCTCCGTTGTGGATTGTACCGAAAAAGGCGGACTCCCACGGAAATAAAAGATGGAGAATGGTAATCGACTATAGAAATTTAAACGAGAAAACTATCGGTGATGCATATCCTCTACCTCAAATTAACGAAATTCTGGACCAATTAGGCAGTGCCAAGTATTTTTCTGTCTTTGACCTTGCTAGTGGATTCCACCAGATAAAGGTCGATCCCAAAGACAAACATAAAACTGCTTTTTCTACTCCTTTCGGGCATTACGAGTTCAACCGTATGCCTTTCGGCTTAAAAAATGCCCCAGCCACATTTCAAAGGCTCATGGACCGAGTCCTTGTTGGCCTTCAAGGGGTAGAACTCTTCGTGTATCTTGATGATATTGTCATCTATGCTAAATCATTATCTGAACATCGAGCAAAATTCGAGAAATTGGCCGTGCGGTTGCGTAAATCACACTTACATCTTCAACCCGATAAATGCGAGTTTCTTCGTCGCGAAGTCGGATATCTTGGTCATGTTATTAGCGATCAAGGGGTAAAACCTGACCCCAAGAAAATAGAATCATTGAAGAATTATCCCGCTCCCACGAACCAGAAAAAAATAAAACAATTTCTCGGATTGGCCGGTTATTACCGGCGGTTTATCGAAAATTTTTCGGGAATTTCAAAACCTCTTACAAATTTGCTAAAAAAGGGCATACCGTTCAAATGGACCGATGCTCAGCAAAAAGCATTTGATACTTTAAGGGAAGCTCTTTGCAAGGAGCCGATCCTCCAATATCCTGATTTCACTCAACCTTTTAATATCACCACCGACGCATCTAACTACGCGATTGGTGGAGTACTTTCTCAAGGAGAAATTGGCAAAGACAAGCCAATTGCTTACGCGTCTAGGACCCTGAATAAACATGAATTAAATTACTCAGTAATCGAAAAAGAGTGTCTCGCGATCATTTATTGCGTAAACCATTTCAGGCCATACATTTACGGCCGTCAATTTAATTTGCTCACCGATCATCAACCCTTAGTATGGTTAAACTCAGTCAAAGATCCAGCTAATCGCTTAGTCCATTGGCGTTTGAGCCTTGGAAATTACGAATATAAAATTCAATATAAACCCGGTAGAGTGAATTGTAACGCAGATGCTCTTTCCCGAAATCCTCCTGAAACAAAAAATGTTCTCGTCTTAACTCACAATCCTAAAAAGAGAAAAAGAAAACCAAGCTCATCTGGTGAAGAGAAAGAAAACTCTCACCACGAACTCGATGACGACTCCTTATCCGACGAATCTTCCAGTGAACGGATTTTCAGTCCACCTAGAGAACCGGGAAAAAGAATAATCAAACCTAAATTTTGTCCATCATGTCCCCCAGGAGTTGTTCACGATCATCTCTTCAGCCCTCCTGGGCGCCCTGTAAAGAAAAAACGAGACGATCATAGTCCGAAAATCAACATAGAAAATCAAAAATTAAATCCTAAAAAGGGAAAAATGACCAGTCAATCCCCGAGTATAGGAGGATCACAAGATGACTCCATCGACGATCCGATGTTGGGAAACTTGCCCTCTGACAATCGGGAACAGGTCGAATCAAATTTAGCTGACGAAATAGTCAGAAACGCGGAAGTTTCTAGCCCGCAAAAATTAACGTCGCCCAAAATTGCTGGTAATCGCGATAATGTCAATACTTTCGGTGAAACACCGGATGACATCATCGTTGAGCCGGAACTACCTAATGAAAATTCTGAAGACGACGTAGAATCGCTCGAATTTGACGATTTTTTCGAAGGGTTCAATTACAATGACCCACCAAATATCCCTTTGAGGGAAAACGCAAATTATTCCGACGAGCATGACTCTGAGGAAGAAGGCGAATTTTTATTTGACCCTGGAGGTCGTTATCAAGGTCAAAATTTTGAGTCAGACATTCAAATCGAAGGCGCGGTTTCCATCCGGGAAATTCGCGATAATTTATCAATGCAAAGAGGAAATAATGTTATTTTTATTACTCGTCAAGGACATCCAATAGATCAAGGTGGAAGAGAGCTAGAGACTCTCAATAAATTGCCAAAATTTGAAGAAATTACAATATTTCGGGCAAAAGTTGTTAAAGAAAAGGGGAATATAATTATTGGTCTCCCCGTTTTGTTTCATTTAAAAGAAAATATGTCGTTGGATGATCTTGGCGAGACTTTTCAATCCTTGCGCCAAGTTTTATTAGAAGAAAATTTGTTGTCTTTAAATATCGCAAAAACTGACTCAATCGGCGGAATAGCATGGGCCGATATAAAACAATTACTCATTCAAACTATCCGAAATCAAAGGATCGTCCTTACAATTTGTCTCCAATTAATCCGTTTTCCTTCTGAATCGGAAAGACTCGAAATTATTGCTGAAAAACACGCTTCTGCTATCGGTGGTCACAAAGGCGTCACGAAAACTTATAAAAGGATCCGCGAAAATTTTTTCTGGGAAAATATGAAAACCCAAATTCAAGAGTATATTGCGAGATGCAGAAATTGTCAGTTAAAAAAATTAGTTCGTGTTAAAACT
This sequence comes from Campoletis raptor, assembly GCA_948107755.1. Taxonomy (NCBI): domain Eukaryota; kingdom Metazoa; phylum Arthropoda; class Insecta; order Hymenoptera; family Ichneumonidae; genus Campoletis; species Campoletis raptor. The sequence goes on from OX403623.1 coordinate 961,699, forward strand.
AAACAACCGATGGTGATTACCGATACGCCTGGGCGTGCTTTTGACAAAATATCCATGGACATTGTTGGTCCATTGCCTACAACTAGAAAAGGGAATTCATATATACTTACGATTCAGGACTTACTAACTAAATATTGTTTTGCTATACCGTTAGCGCGAACGACTACTGTCGACATAGCAGAGGCCTTTGTCGACAAATTTATTTGTTCAGTCGGCGCTCCAAAAGCTATTTTGACCGATCAAGGTCGAAATTTCCTATCGAGTTTAATGAAATCTGTAGCGAAGAAATATCGCATAAAATTGTATCAAACTACTGCTTTTCATCCTCAAAGTAATGGCTCAATAGAAAGATCACATCATGTCCTTGCTGAGTATATAAAACAATTTATTGATAAAAGAACCGATTGGGATGACCTGTTAAGCATGTGCATGTTCTCTTACAATACAAGTCAGCACGAAGGCACTAGGTTCACCCCCCATGAGTTAGTTTTCGGTCATTTAGCAAGGCTTCCATCTGGACATCACCATATCGAAGAACAACAGGATCCTACTTACGCCGAATACTTGGAGGAATTATTCGATCGTATCGACACTCTTCAAAATCGTGCTCGCGAAAACCTCATCGCCGCGAAAGAAAAATCAAAATTTTATTACGATCGCAAAATGAACCCACAACATTTCGTGGTCGGCGACGTAGTCTTACTCTTAAAAGAACCTCATAAAGGAAAATTCTGTGACCAATATACAGAACCATGTGAAATTATTGACGTTTTATCGGGCGGAAATTTAAAAATTCGTTATAAAGGAAAATCTCGAATTGTTCATGCAAATAAATTAAGAGGAACCCGTCTACCGCTTGATTCATAACTCGGGTATCCTCTCGTTTTTCAGACAACAATGCTCCACATTCTCATCATCAGTATTCTTTTCCATGAGGCCTCGAGTCTATTGGGTTACGATTGTGCCGGACCCAACCTCAACATCACTACTATCTCGTTAAACAACGTAGGAGAATGCATAGCTCCGGACGAGGCCCCTCCATCAAAAGAAACCTACATTCAATTACTTCAACTTTCCGATTTTTCACAAACTGAGGTCATTCAATGTCGCGTCGAAATAGACCGAACTATATATTACTGCGGAATGAGTTCTCACGTTTCCATCGTACATAATGGACGTCAAAATTATCTTCACGAATTAGATGAACGTGGTTGTCGTAAACTCCAGGAAACTGGTATACTTACTCTCAGTCCTGCCAGCGTCATCATTGGAATCCGAAAAAATAGTACAACTAGTCGCGCTGTAACCTTGGGCGGTTCTTTAACAACTAATGGAGCATGCAAAGGTACTCAATACAGCGACGCATTCGGCAGTTGGGACGGAGTCGTAATTCAAGCGACAGTAAAGATCATCGTCACCAACTATCAAGCAGATGTCAATTTAATAAGCAACAAAATCGTGCTACAGTCAGGAACTCATTGCCTTCTCACCGATGGCACCTGTCTGGATGTTGAAGGGAACTCTGCTTTCTGGACCACAGAACCTACGGATTCATGTCAATTTCATCGATATGACGTACTATTTGAAGGCATCGCAACAAAATACCAAAATCCGGATCCATCAGCTCAGAATCCCGATGTCTTCTCGTTAACAACTCAAGAAACCACGTTCGCTTTAGCTGCAAAATCCACCAAACATCTTTGTGGATACACACTCATTCGTACCGAACATCCGAAACTTTACATCTTAGAGACTCAAAAAGGAAGGACTTTCGCAGAAAAGAAACAAATTTCAGTAAATAACTTAGACATTTTCTCATATATGAACTCAAAATTTATTTACGTAGAAAAACATATTCGAAATCAAATACAAAATTTATATCGAGATGTGGTCATTCAGAGATGCAATCTCGAACGACAAGTTATTCAAAATGCACTCAATTCAGCTTCAATGTACCCAGAAAAATTTGCAAAAACTATAATGAAAACTCATGGATTTATGGCAGTAGTTCTTGGAGAAGTAGCACACATAATCAAATGTGCACCTGTAGATGTCAGCGTTCGTCGTACGCAGGAATGCTACAACGAATTGCCCGTAACTTATCGGAACGAATCCCGATTTCTTTCTCCAATTTCGAAGATCTTGTTAAAAACTGGAACCCAAATCGAGTGCGATCCACTTCTTCCAGCTTTATATTATATCGACAATAGCTGGTACCGCTTCAGTCCTTCGGGAATTCCGGTACCCGCTCCCCAGGAACTCCACCCAATTTCGCAGCCAACCTGGAATTATAATCCCATTGGTAACCTTGCCTCATCAGGAATTTATACAATGGAAGAAATTGACCAACTTCGTGATCGAATTATGTTCCCTGCCGAAAGAGCAGGCTTACTTAACACAATTGCTCGAGGTACAGCTGGTTATTCCGTAGCCAGTGGATCCATCTCCATCAGGAACCTTCTCGACAATCAAGCCATTGAAGAAATTGCTGAAAGTACGATCAAAAAGATGTGGCACGGTTTCGAAAAATTTGGACTTATCAGCGCTGGTTTCTTCGCCATCGCATTCATCATTTCTCTGGGAAAAGCAATAATCGACATTTTTATACAAGGATACACCCTTCATTCATTATATGGTTGGAGCTTCATGTTAATAGGAGCTCTATGGAATTCAATTACTCACTTATTAATTACTCGTCACTTCAAGCAACATGTAGTACATCCAGAAGAACAAACTCTTTACGAGGTCGTGACCCAGCAACCGAAGCCAGTACCATCAATCAGAAGACTCTCGGGTGTAGACCCAGTCCTGTTGAGTCGTCTTAATGACGGTTCTCAGCCTTCGTCATCCTAGGCTTCGAACTTCACCGGGGAGGTGTTACGTCCTGGTATTCACCCTCGTGTCTGACTTGTTGCGTAATCTGAAAATAAAATATAAAAACGTTAAAGATTAAAAGAAATATAAAAATTCAAATTTAACCGCCAAAATATTGATAATAATAAATTTATGTACATCGTAATAATAAATAAATGAATTAATAAATTTTGGACATAAGTATAACCATATGATTTTTGGGACACCCTGTATATGTATTCGACGAACGAACAGCTGATCAGCTGTTGAGCGTACGCGGACCTCGACCTACCGCACGAGCAGCGCTCACGCGCCAAGAGGCACATGACAAAGTCCCCATTTCAGTCAAATTTCATTAACTAACAATTATTAAATTATCAAGTTTTAATTATCATATTCTGCTTTATTATCAAAAGACCTTTAATTTGAATACTCACTCGACCATATTTCGACCACTTTTAAATAAACAAAATTTAGGCCATCAGCAAATTTCATTAACTAACAATTATTCAGATACAACAATTTAATTATGCTCATCAGATTCGGTTCGAAAAGCCCTTTCATTTGAACCCTCACACCACTATGTCATGCCCCAAATTAAACAAATAATCAAGCTGCGAAAAACCGCGGAAATCCGCGGAAAACCGCGGATTACTATAAAACGCTCTTAAAAGTCTCTACAGGGTTGTCAATCGACTTGAATTACTACAAATAAGAATTCGATTATATGAATAACATCTTACATATATATTGTTAATAATAATAATAAACAATAAGTAGTAAATAGACAAATACGCATTTTTACATATGTTTTACATAAACAAAAGTTTATTCATGTTGCATACATCATCATATATTTTTGGGGAATAAATACGCTCTAGAGAAATAAACAAATAAATAAATAAACAATTAAGTTACTTCTCGAATAGAAAGACGTATATACAGCGCATTATTACATAAAACTCATAAATACATATATTTTTGGTACATAAGAGACAAAGGAATAGAACTGCACGATTCGAACACGTGGTCGTCATATTTCTTCTCAAGAGTCACATTTTCTCAAGTATCTGAAAACTGCAGAACCATGTCCGGTGAAGGAGTCTGTTTTAACTCCAAAAAGATATAAAAAATAATACAAAGAAAGGATTTCTTTCTTTCAGGAAATTCGTCAGCAAGAGAAAAGTAACCCGAAACTTCTAACCGTCGTCTTGACGAGACGGTACAATCCGCTGAAAATGTTAATGACCATTTTCCTAAATTTATAAATTATAATCTTTCATTAACTATTTGTTTCACACTTTTAAAACCCACCGTCGTTGTATTCAACTCCGTTATTCTAAAACCATCAATTTGAGCCGTCACACGACCATGTTAGACCATAAATTGCAATAGTTAAGTTAACTAACAATATATTAACAAAACCACAAAATTCATCCAATCGCAACGGGAAAACTTCCCACTTACACGAAATTAAAAGCCCAATCGAATGGCAGTATTTACAAATTCGAATAACAATAAATAACACCTAAAAATGTTTAAACAAATTGTCAACAATTAATAATTAACTTACCAAATGTACAACGTAGAATCTGCTGTTCATGTTAATCCAGGACCACCACTCGAACCTGTAAAAAACAAATAAAACATAAAATAATTATTATAAACAAATAAATAAAATAAGAATACTTACCAATATCAAAGAAATCCAAAAAGCGCGAGTCCTCATGTACCTGAAAAGAAGAAAATAAGTTAATAAATAATTAATGTTAAATCAACGATTAATTAATAAATAATTAATTAATCGTTGATCAAGTACCACCGTAACATCACAAATAGTCATAAGAAATCATGTAAAATTAATGATTAGTTAATATTATTAATTAATCAATAATTTCTTTCGTAAATTGTAATAAATAAAATAATGCATAAGATTCATATACCTATATCGCTGAGTCAACATAGAGCATCGCTGCAGCGTGTCAGTGACACACGCACACATTCATCGTTCGAGCGTCTTCGTGAGGTCTTCTATATAAGTGGGGGGCTGCACCGAAGTCGCTAGTTCTCGATCCTCTCCACAGACAGCCAGTCGAACTCCGACGTTTGTGTTGATCGGATATTCCCGCCGTGCGTCTGAAAATCGACATTGTACCATCTTTATTATTTTAAACTTAAATTGTTAACAAGTTATATCGTCGAGTTATAAACTAACTCTGTCATTACTAAAAATCGTGTAATTCATATTTTAAAGAAAAGTTATTAAATAAAATATTGTGAAAAGTGTTATAAAAATCATTTATTTTTACATTAAGGTAAAATATCTCCATCCGCGTTTTAAAATCTTTCGCGATCATAAATTTGTCTGAAATAAATATTTCAAAGCAAATAAAAATTAAATAAACAAATTCAAGTGTTTATCTAAATAATTCCGTAACATTCGTGGAATTAAATCATAATTATTCTGTCTATTCTTTTTTCCGAAACAAATTGAAATCAGTCATCGACATTTCTTCCAAAAATTAAATAATTGAAAAATATAAATTAATAATTAAATTCACTAATTTTGGAAATTCAATTAATTCGAGTTGCTCAAGAAAATATTCATTCCAACTTTTCCGTTCTTTCTGTGCTTTTTACTCTGGCACGTGGGATTCCCTCATTACCTGAGACCCTTTTTTATTACCCCCGGGTTTTTCCGAACCTCGTTTTTTGCACACTTTCTCTTTTCCTTCCTCAAAACTTTTTCCGATCGACCGTGCTATACTCAAGCACGTCTATTACCCTTTACATTTTTAATATTTTCACCAAACGCATTTTTCCCGAGTTCGCATTTAATTTGTGCTATTTCACAGGCACGTTAAATCGAATTCTCCCTTCCTTATCGACCGTGACGATTCTCAGGCACGTCGATTCCAATTTATTAAACTCACCCTTTCACGAATTAATTTATCCGTGCTGATTCTCAAGCACGTTAGATTAATTTCGTCATCCTATCAATAATTCTCTCGATCTTCCATTATTATTTCCTCCCACGACTTTAGTTTATCCGTGCTGATTCTCAAGCACGTTAGATTAATTTCGTCATCCTATCAATAATTCTCTCGATCTTCCATTATTATTTCCTCCCATGATTTTAGTTTATCCGTGCTGATTCTCAAGCACGTTAAATTAATTTCATTATTTCATATTATTTCCTTTAATTGATTTTCTGTGCTGTCCATCGAGCACGATCATACAAATCCTTTAAATCCTTATCGAATTTCATTCTATTGAGCAATTCAAATTAATAAAAATTTATTGATGTATAATTCTTCCATCATGAAGAATCATTATGCCTAGAAGACGCGCTGGAATAAGATTTCAAATTCGTCGAGCCATTGCGCGGGAGTGTCAGAAACCCGCAGTTAAAAGAGGAAACAATAAATCCATCCTAAAAACATTTCGGGACGAATATCTCAGCGATAAACCAGCCGTCGATAAAACAGTTGTCGAGATCGCAAGTAGTTTGCCAAAAGTTCGGGTCATCTCGACTACGTCGATAAAACAGACAATTTACATTGTGGATCCCAAAACATCTTTTCCTCTGGCTCGCCTCGTCGGTACAAATCGTGTCGTCCTTTGCGAGGAACTGCAGCGAGAGTGGGACAACATCTCACAGGCGTCGACTCTGTCTCGCCCGTCCACACCAGAAGGCATCGAGATCATCGAACTCGACTAGATCTCCAATTACCAACAGTAAGTGTTAATCACCAGTTAACAATCTTATTGACAAAGGTTCCGGTCCTAGAGGGGAAAATCTCACCCTTCTAAACACAGGAGCCTAAAATAAATCTACGCGTCGTACGCCCGTGTATCCATTGCAGATAGAGTAATTTTCGCGTTTATCGACTACCGAATAGTCCCTCCGACTATCGGTTATCTCGTGCCCTTTATTATCGATTGTCAATTCGGACATTCCATCTCCCGGCTATCGGTCAAGTAGCAGCCTATATTTCCAGCAGTCGGTAAGAACACCGACCGTAGGTTAGAGCTCTGAACCCCCTTAACATCAATAGGTAGCTTATCGTGGGTTGGTAAAATAAAAATAGTCCGCGGGTACAAATAAATTTCAAATCTTTATTTAACCGTCGATAAATTCGAACAATTCTATTTACATTTTTTTATCACAATTCCGGGCATTCAAACGCGCGACGTAACACTTCATTGAATTTGGTCGGTGGTGATCAATTTTCGTTCGAAAAACATCGAAACACGTTATTTTTCAGCGAAAATCGTCGAATTGGACCAAGATTTCACCAACGTTGCCCTCAAACGAACGATTTTTACATGAAAATCGAAGGAACACGCCTTTTTACAGCGAAAATCGTCGCAATGTACAAAATTCATACTGCGGGGAAGGTAAATTGCATTCGTGCGATACATGAAGATAATACGTGTTTACAATTGGTTTCCGTTAACGTAACAATGTCGATAAAACATGATAATTTCATTGAATTTGCTCAGAGGTGATCAATTTTCGTTCCAAAAACATCGAAACACGTTATTTTTCAGCGAAAATCGTCGAATTGGACCAAGATTTGACCAACGTTGCCCTCAAACGATCGAACTTTACATGAAAATCGAAGGAACACGCCTTTTTACAGCGAAAATCGTCGTAATGTACATAATTCATACTTCGGAGAGGGTAAATGGCATTCCTGCGATACATGAAGATAATCCCACGTGTTTACAATTTGTTTCGGCTAACGTAACAATGTCGATAAAACATGATAATTTCATTGAATTTGCTCAGAGGTGATCAATTTTCGTTCCAAAAACATCGAAACACGTTATTTTTCAGCGAAAATCGTCGAATTAGACCAAGATTTGACCAACGTTGCCCTCAAACGATCGATTTTTACAGGAAAATCGAAGGAACACGCCTTTTTACAGCGATAATCGTCGTAATGTACAAAATTCATACTTCGGGGAGGGTAAATGGCATTCCTGCGATACATGAAGATAATCGCACGTGTTTACACTTGGTTTCCGATAACGTAACAATGTCGATAAAACATCATAATTTCATTGAATTTGCTCGGAGGTGATCAATTTTCGTTCGAAAAACATCGATACACGTTATTTTTCAGCGAAAATGGTCGAATTGGACCAAGATTTCACCAACGTTGCCCTCAAACGATCGATTTTTACATGAAAATCGAAGGAACACGCCTTTTTACAGCAAAAATCTACGTAATGTACATAATTCATACTTCAGGGAGTGTGAATGGCATTTCCTTACGATACATGAAGATAATTGCACGTATTTACACTTTGTTTCCGCTAACGTAACAATGTCGATGAAACATTAAAACTTCATTGAATTTGCTCGGAGGTGATCAATTTTCGTTCGAAAAACATCGAAACACGTTATTTTTCAGTGAAAATCGTAGAAATGCACCAAGATTTCACCAGCATTGCCCTCAAACGATCGATTTTTACATGAAAATCGAAGGAACACTCCTTTTTACAGCGATAATCGTCGTAATTTACAAAATTCATACTTCGGGGAGGGTAAATGGCATTCCTGCGATACATGAAGATAATCGCACGTGTTTACAATTGGTTTCCGCTAACGTAACGATGTCGATGAAACATGATAATTTCATTGAATTTGCTCGGAGGTGATCAATTTTCGTTCGAAAAACATCGAAACACGTTATTTTTCAGCGAAAATCGTCGAATTGGACCAAGATTTCACCAACGTTGCCCTCAAACGATCGATTTTTACATGAAAATCGATGGAACACACCTTTTTACAGCGAAAATCGTCATAATGTAGGAAATTCATACTTCGGGGAGGGTAAATGGCATTCCCGCGATACACTAAGGTAATCGCACTTGTTTACAATTTGTTTCCGCTAACGTAACAATGTCGATGAAACCTCATCATTTCATTGAATTTGGTCACAGGTGATCAATTTTCGGTCGAAAAACATCGAAACACGTTATTTTTCAGCGAAAATCGTCGAATTGGACCAAGACTTCACCAACGTTGCTCTCAAACGATCGATTTTTACATGAAAATCGAAGGAACACGCCTTTTTACAGCGAAAATCGTCGTAATGTACATAATTCATACTTCAGGGAGTGTAAATGGCATTTTCTTGCGATACATGAAGATAATTGCACTTATTTACACTTTGTTTCCGCTAACGTAACAATGTCGATGAAACATGATAATTTCATTGAATTTGCTCGGAGGTGATCAATTTTCGTTCGAAAAACATCGAAACACGTTATTTTTCAGCGAAAATCGTCGAATTGGACCAAGATTTCACCAACGTTGCCCTCAAACGATCGATTTTTACATGAAAATCGAAGGAACATACCTTTTTACAGCGAAAATTGTCATAATGTAGAAAATTCATACTTCGGGGAGGGTTAATGGCATTCCCGCGATACACTAAGGTAATCGCACTTGTTTACAATTTGTTTCCGCTAACGTAACAATGTCGATGAAACCTCATCATTTCATTGAATTTGGTCACAGGTGATCAATTTTCGGTCGAAAAACATCGAAACACGTTATTTTTCAGCGAAAATCGTCGAATTGGACCAAGACTTCACCAACGTTGCTCTCAAACGATCGATTTTTACATGAAAATCGAAGAACACACCTTTTTACAGCGAAAATCGTCATAATGTACAAAATTCATACTTCGGGGAGCGTAAATGACATTCCCGCGATACACTAAGATAATCGCACGTGTTTACAATTTGTTTCCGCAAACGTAACAATGTCGATGAAACATGATTATTTCATTGAATTTGGTCACAGGTGATCAATTTTCGTTCGAAAAACATCGAAACACGTTATATTTCAGCGAAAATCGTCGAATTGGACCAGGATTTCATCAGCATTGCCATCAAACGATCGATTTTTACATGAAAATCGAAGGAACACGCCTATTTACAGCGATAATCGTCGTAATGTACAAAATTCATACTTCGGGGAGGGTAAATGGCATTTCCTTACGATACATGAAGATAATTGCACGTATTTACACTTTGATTCCGCTAACGTAACAATGTCGATGAAACATTAAAACTTCATTGAATTTGCTCGGAGGTGATCAATTTTCGTTCGAAAAACATCGAAACACGTTATTTTTCAGTGAAAATCGTAGAAATGCACCAAGATTTCACCAGCATTGCCCTCAAACGATCGATTTTTACATGAAAATCGAAGGAACACTCCTTTTTACAGCGATAATCGTCGTAATTTACAAAATTCATACTTCGGGGAGGGTAAATGGCATTCCTGCGATACATGAAGATAATCGCACGTGTTTACAATTGGTTTCCGCTAACGTAACGATGTCGATGAAACATGATAATTTCATTGAATTTGCTCGGAGGTGATCAATTTTCGTTCGAAAAACATCGAAACACGTTATTTTTCAGCGAAAATCGTCGAATTGGACCAAGATTTCACCAACGTTGCCCTCAAACGATCGATTTTTACATGAAAATCGATGGAACACACCTTTTTACAGCGAAAATCGTCATAATGTAGAAAATTCATACTTCGGGGAGGGTAAATGGCATTCCCGCGATACACTAAGGTAATCGCACTTGTTTACAATTTGTTTCCGCTAACGTAACAATGTCGATGAAACCTCATCATTTCATTGAATTTGGTCACAGGTGATCAATTTTCGGTCGAAAAACATCGAAACACGTTATTTTTCAGCGAAAATCGTCGAATTGGACCAAGACTTCACCAACGTTGCTCTCAAACGATCGATTTTTACATGAAAATCGAAGGAACACGCCTTTTTACAGCGAAAATCGTCATAATGTACAAATTTCATACTTCGGGGAGGGTAAATGGCATTCCTGCGATACATGAAGATAATCGCACGTGTTTTTAATTTGTTTCCGCTAACGTAACAATGTCGATGAAACATGATTATTTCATTGAATTTGGTCGGAGGTGATCAATTTTCGTTCGAAAAACATCGAAACACGTTATTTTTCCGCGAAAATCGTCGAATTGGACCAAGATTTCACCAACGTTGCCCTCAAACGATCGATTTTTACATGAAAATCGAAGGAACACGCCGTTTTACAGCGAAAATCGTCGTAATGTACAAAATTCATACTTCAGGGAGGGTAAATGGCATTTTCTTGCCATACATGAAGATAATTGCACGTGTTTACAATTTGTTTCCGCTAACGTAACAATGTCGATGAAACATGATTATATCATTGAATTTGCTCGGAAGTGATCAATTTTCGTTCGAAAAACATCGAAACACGTTATTTTTCAGTGAAAATCGTAGAAATGGACCAAGATTTCACCAACGTTGCCCTCAAACGATCGATTTTTACATGAAAATCGAAGGAACACGCCTTTTTACAGCGAAAATCGTCGTAATGTACAAAATTCATACTTCGGGGAGGTCAAATTACATTCCTGCGATACGTGAAGATAATCGCACGTGTTTACACTTTGTTTCCGCTATCGTAACGATGTCGATGAAACATGATAATTTCATTGAATTTGCTCGGAGGTGATCAATTTTCGTTCGAAAAACATCGAAACACGATATTTTTCAGTGAAAATCGTAGAAATGGACCAAGATTTCACCAACGTTGCTCTCAAACGATCGATTTTTACATGAAAATCGAAGGAACGCGCCTTTTTACAGCGAAAATCGTCGTAATGTACATAATTCATACTTCGGGGAGGGTTAATTGCATTCCTGCGATACATGAAGATAATCGTACGTATTTACACTTTGTTTCCGCTAACGTAACAATGTCGATGAAACATTAAAACTTCATTGAATTTGGTCGGTGGTGATCAATCTTCGTTCGAAAAACATCGAAACACGTTATTTTTCAGCGAAAATCGTCGAATTGGACCAAGATTTCACCAACGTTGCCCTCAAACGATCGATTTTTACATGAAAATCGAAGGAACACGCCTTTTTACAGCGAAAATCGTCGTAATGTACATAATTCATACTTCAGGGAGTGTAAATGGCATTTTCTTGCGATACATGAAGATAATCGCACGTGTTTACACTTTGTTTCCGCTATCGTAACGATGTCGATGAAACATGATAATTTCATTGAATTTGCTCGGAGGTGATCAATTTTCGTTCGAAAAACATCGAAACACGTTATTTTTCGGTGAAAATCGTAGAAATGCACCAAGATTTCACCAGCATTGCCCTCAAACGATCGATTTTTACATGAAAATCGAAGGAACACGCCTTTTTACAGCGAAAATCGTCGCAATGTACAAAATTCATACTGCGGGGAAGGTAAATGGCATTCCTGCGATACATGAAGATAATCGCACGTGTTTACACTTGGTTTCCGATAACGTAACAATGTCGATAAAACATCATATTTTCATTGAATTTGCTCGGAGGTGATCAATTTTCGTTCGAAAAACATCGAAACACGTTATTTTTCAGCGAAAATCGTCGAATTGGACCAAGATTTCACCAACGTTGCCCTCAAACGAACGATTTTTACATGAAAATCGAAGGAACACGCCTTTTTACAGCGAAAATCGTCGCAATGTACAAAATTCATACTGCGGGGAAGGTAAATTGCATTCGTGCGATACATGAAGATAATACGTGTTTACAATTGGTTTCCGTTAACGTAACAATGTCGATAAAACATGATAATTTCATTGAATTTGCTCAGAGGTGATCAATTTTCGGTCGAAAAACATCGAAACACGTTATTTTTCAGCGAAAATCGTCGAATTGGACCAAGACTTCACCAACGTTGCTCTCAAACGATCGATTTTTACATGAAAATCGAAGAACACACCTTTTTACAGCGAAAATCGTCATAATGTACAAAATTCATACTTCGGGGAGCGTAAATGACATTCCCGCGATACACTAAGATAATCGCACGTGTTTACAATTTGTTTCCGCAAACGTAACAATGTCGATGAAACATGATTATTTCATTGAATTTGGTCACAGGTGATCAATTTTCGTTCGAAAAACATCGAAACACGTTATATTTCAGCGAAAATCGTCGAATTGGACCAAGATTTCATCAGCATTGCCATCAAACGATCGATTTTTACATGAAAATCGAAGGAACACGCCTATTTACAGCGATAATCGTCGTAATGTACAAAATTCATACTTCGGGGAGGGTAAATGGCATTCCTGCGATACATGAAGATAATCGCACGTGTTTACAATTTGTTTCCGCAAACGTAACAATGTCGATGAAACATGATTATTTCATTGAATTTGGTCGGATGTGATCAATATTCGTTCGAAAAACATCGAAACACGTTATTTTTCACTGAAAATCGTCGAATTGGACCAAGATTTGACCAACGTTGCCCTCAAACGATCGATTTTTACATGAAAATCGAAGGAACACGCCTTTTTACAGCGAAAATCGTCATAATGTACAAATTTCATACTTCGGGGAGGGTAAATGGCATTCCTGCGATACATGAAGATAATCGCACGTGTTTTCAATTTGTTTCCGCTAACGTAACAATGTCGATGAAACATGATTATTTCATTGAATTTGGTCGGAGGTGATCAATTTTCGTTCGAAAAACATCGAAACACGTTATTTTTCCGCGAAAATCGTCGAATTGGACCAAGATTTCACCAACGTTGCCCTCAAACGATCGATTTTTACATGAAAATCGAAGGAACACGCCTATTTACAGCGATAATCGTCGTAATGTACAAAATTCATACTTCGGGGAGGGTAAATGGCATTCCTGCGATACATGAAGATAATCGCACGTGTTTACAATTTGTTTCCGCAAACGTAACAATGTCGATGAAACATGATTATTTCATTGAATTTGGTCGGATGTGATCAATATTCGTTCGAAAAACATCGAAACACGTTATTTTTCACTGAAAATCGTCGAATTGGACCAAGATTTGACCAACGTTGCCCTCAAACGATCGATTTTTACATGAAAATCGAAGGAACACGCCTTTTTACAGCGAAAATCGTCATAATGTACAAATTTCATACTTCGGGGAGGGTAAATGGCATTCCTGCGATACATGAAGATAATCGCACGTGTTTTCAATTTGTTTCCGCTAACGTAACAATGTCGATGAAACATGATTATTTCATTGAATTTGGTCGGAGGTGATCAATTTTCGTTCGAAAAACATCGAAACACGTTATTTTTCCGCGAAAATCGTCGAATTGGACCAAGATTTCACCAACGTTGCCCTCAAACGATCGATTTTTACATGAAAATCGAAGGAACACGCCGTTTTACAGCGAAAATCGTCGTAATGTACAAAATTCATACTTCAGGGAGGGTAAATGGCATTTTCTTGCCATACATGAAGATAATTGCACGTGTTTACAATTTGTTTCCGCTAACGTAACAATGTCGATGAAACATGATTATATCATTGAATTTGCTCGGAAGTGATCAATTTTCGTTCGAAAAACATCGAAACACGTTATTTTTCAGTGAAAATCGTAGAAATGGACCAAGATTTCACCAACGTTGCCCTCAAACGATCGATTTTTACATGAAAATCGAAGGAACACGCCTTTTTACAGCGAAAATCGTCGCAATGTACAAAATTCATACTGCGGGGAAGGTAAATGGCATTCCTGCGATACATGAAGATAATCGCACGTGTTTACACTTGGTTTCCGATAACGTAACAATGTCGATAAAACATCATATTTTCATTGAATTTGCTCGGAGGTGATCAATTTTCGTTCGAAAAACATCGAAACACGTTATTTTTCAGCGAAAATCGTCGAATTAGACCAAGATTTCACCAACGTTGCCCTCAAACGATCGATTTTTACATGAAAATCGAAGGAACAAGCCTTTTTACAGCGAAAATCGTCGTAATGTACAAAATTCATACTTCGGGGAGAGTAAACGGCATTCCTGCGATACATGAAGATAATCGCACGTATTTACACTTTGTTTCCGCTAACGTAACAATGTCGATGAAACATTAAAACTTCATTGAATTTGGTCGGTGGTGATCAATTTTCGTTCGAAAAACATCGAAACACGTTATTTTTCAGCGAAAATCGTCGAATTGGACCAAGATTTCACCAACGTTGCCCTCAAACGAACGATTTTTACATGAAAATCGAAGGAACACGCCTTTTTACAGCGAAAATCGTCGCAATGTACAAAATTCATACTGCGGGGAAGGTAAATTGCATTCGTGCGATACATGAAGATAATACGTGTTTACAATTGGTTTCCGTTAACGTAACAATGTCGATAAAACATGATAATTTCATTGAATTTGCTCAGAGGTGATCAATTTTCGTTCCAAAAACATCGAAACACGTTATTTTTCAGCGAAAATCGTCGAATTGGACCAAGATTTGACCAACGTTGCCCTCAAACGATCGATTTTTACATGAAAATCGAAGGAACACGCCTTTTTACAGCGAAAATCGTCGTAATGTACAAAATTCATACTTCGGGGAGGTCAAATTACATTCCTGCGATACGTGAAGATAATCGCACGTGTTTACACTTTGTTTCCGCTATCGTAACGATGTCGATGAAACATGATAATTTCATTGAATTTGCTCGGAGGTGATCAATTTTCGTTCGAAAAACATCGAAACACGATATTTTTCAGTGAAAATCGTAGAAATGGACCAAGATTTCACCAACGTTGCTCTCAAACGATCGATTTTTACATGAAAATCGAAGGAACGCGCCTTTTTACAGCGAAAATCGTCGTAATGTACATAATTCATACTTCGGGGAGGGTTAATTGCATTCCTGCGATACATGAAGATAATCGTACGTATTTACACTTTGTTTCCGCTAACGTAACAATGTCGATGAAACATTAAAACTTCATTGAATTTGGTCGGTGGTGATCAATCTTCGTTCGAAAAACATCGAAACACGTTATTTTTCAGCGAAAATCGTCGAATTGGACCAAGATTTCACCAACGTTGCCCTCAAACGATCGATTTTTACATGAAAATCGAAGGAACACGCCTTTTTACAGCGAAAATCGTCGTAATGTACATAATTCATACTTCAGGGAGTGTAAATGGCATTTTCTTGCGATACATGAAGATAATCGCACGTGTTTACACTTTGTTTCCGCTATCGTAACGATGTCGATGAAACATGATAATTTCATTGAATTTGCTCGGAGGTGATCAATTTTCGTTCGAAAAACATCGAAACACGTTATTTTTCGGTGAAAATCGTAGAAATGCACCAAGATTTCACCAGCATTGCCCTCAAACGATCGATTTTTACATGAAAATCGAAGGAACACGCCTTTTTACAGCGAAAATCGTCGCAATGTACAAAATTCATACTGCGGGGAAGGTAAATGGCATTCCTGCGATACATGAAGATAATCGCACGTGTTTACACTTGGTTTCCGATAACGTAACAATGTCGATAAAACATCATATTTTCATTGAATTTGCTCGGAGGTGATCAATTTTCGTTCGAAAAACATCGAAACACGTTATTTTTCAGCGAAAATCGTCGAATTAGACCAAGATTTCACCAACGTTGCCCTCAAACGATCGATTTTTACATGAAAATCGAAGGAACAAGCCTTTTTACAGCGAAAATCGTCGTAATGTACAAAATTCATACTTCGGGGAGAGTAAACGGCATTCCTGCGATACATGAAGATAATCGCACGTATTTACACTTTGTTTCCGCTAACGTAACAATGTCGATGAAACATTAAAACTTCATTGAATTTGGTCGGTGGTGATCAATTTTCGTTCGAAAAACATCGAAACACGTTATTTTTCAGCGAAAATCGTCGAATTGGACCAAGATTTCACCAACGTTGCCCTCAAACGAACGATTTTTACATGAAAATCGAAGGAACACGCCTTTTTACAGCGAAAATCGTCGCAATGTACAAAATTCATACTGCGGGGAAGGTAAATTGCATTCGTGCGATACATGAAGATAATACGTGTTTACAATTGGTTTCCGTTAACGTAACAATGTCGATAAAACATGATAATTTCATTGAATTTGCTCAGAGGTGATCAATTTTCGTTCCAAAAACATCGAAACACGTTATTTTTCAGCGAAAATCGTCGAATTGGACCAAGATTTGACCAACGTTGCCCTCAAACGATCGAACTTTACATGAAAATCGAAGGAACACGCCTTTTTACAGCGAAAATCGTCGTAATGTACATAATTCATACTTCGGAGAGGGTAAATGGCATTCCTGCGATACATGAAGATAATCCCACGTGTTTACAATTTGTTTCGGCTAACGTAACAATGTCGATAAAACATGATAATTTCATTGAATTTGCTCAGAGGTGATCAATTTTCGTTCCAAAAACATCGAAACACGTTATTTTTCAGCGAAAATCGTCGAATTGGACCAAGATTTGACCAACGTTGCCCTCAAACGATCGAATTTTACATGAAAATCGAAGGAACACGCCTTTTTACAGCGAAAATCGTCGTAATGATCAAAATTCATACTTCGGGGAGGGTAAATGGCATTCCTGCGATACATGAAGATAATCGCACGTGTTTACAATTTGTTTCCGCAAACGTAACAATGTCGATGAAACATGATTATTTCATTGAATTTGGTCGGAGGTGATCAATTTTCGTTCGAAAAAAATCGAAACACGTTATTTTTCAGTGAAAATCGTAGAAATGCACCAAGATTTCACCAACGTTGCCCGCAAAGGATCGATTTTTACATGAAAATCGAAGGAACACGCCTTTTTACAGCGAAAATCGTCATAATGTAGAAAATTCATACTTCGGGGAGGGTAAATGGCATTCCCGCGATACACTAAGGTAATCGCACTTGATTACAATTTGTTTCCGCTAACGTAGCAATGTCGATGAAAAATGATAATTTCACTGCCTTTGCTCGGACGTGATCGATATTCGTTCGAAAAACGTAGGAACACGTTATTTTTTAGTGAAAGTCGTAGAAATGGACCAAGATTTCACCAGCGTTGCCCTCAAACGATCGATTTTTTACATGAAAATCGAAGGAACACGCTTTTTTACAGTAAAAATCGTCGTAATGTACAAAATTCATACTTCGGGGAGCGTAAATGGCATTCCCGCGATACACTAAGATAATCGCACGTGTTTACAATTTGTTTCCGCTAACGTAACAATGTCGATGAAACCTCATCATTTCATTGAATTTGGTCACAGGTGATCAATTTTCGGTCGAAAAAAATCGAAACACGTTATTTTTCAGCGAAAATCGTCGAATTGGACCAAGATTTCACCAGCATTGCCCTCAAACGATCGATTTTTACATGAAAATCGAAGGAACACGCCTTTTTACAGCGATAATCGTCGTAATGTACAAAATTCATACTTCGGGGAGGGTAAATGGCATTCCTGCGATACATGAAGATAATCGCACGTGTTTACAATTTGTTTCCGCAAACGTAACAATGTCGATGAAACATGATTATTTCATTGAATTTGGTCGGATGTGATCAATATTCGTTCGAAAAACATCGAAACACGTTATTTTTCACTGAAAATCGTCGAATTGGACCAAGATTTGACCAACGTTGCCCTCAAACGATCGATTTTTACATGAAAATCGAAGGAACACGCCTTTTTACAGCGAAAATCGTCATAATGTACAAATTTCATACTTCGGGGAGGGTAAATGGCATTCCTGCGATACATGAAGATAATCGCACGTGTTTTCAATTTGTTTCCGCTAACGTAACAATGTCGATGAAACATGATTATTTCATTGAATTTGGTCGGAGGTGAT
This sequence comes from Campoletis raptor, assembly GCA_948107755.1. Lineage (NCBI taxonomy): Eukaryota > Metazoa > Arthropoda > Insecta > Hymenoptera > Ichneumonidae > Campoletis > Campoletis raptor. The sequence goes on from OX403623.1 coordinate 980,340, forward strand.
CAATTTTCGTTCGAAAAACATCGAAACACGTTATTTTTCCGCGAAAATCGTCGAATTGGACCAAGATTTCACCAACGTTGCCCTCAAACGATCGATTTTTACATGAAAATCGAAGGAACACGCCTATTTACAGCGATAATCGTCGTAATGTACAAAATTCATACTTCGGGGAGGGTAAATGGCATTCCTGCGATACATGAAGATAATCGCACGTGTTTACAATTTGTTTCCGCAAACGTAACAATGTCGATGAAACATGATTATTTCATTGAATTTGGTCGGATGTGATCAATATTCGTTCGAAAAACATCGAAACACGTTATTTTTCACTGAAAATCGTCGAATTGGACCAAGATTTGACCAACGTTGCCCTCAAACGATCGATTTTTACATGAAAATCGAAGGAACACGCCTTTTTACAGCGAAAATCGTCATAATGTACAAATTTCATACTTCGGGGAGGGTAAATGGCATTCCTGCGATACATGAAGATAATCGCACGTGTTTTCAATTTGTTTCCGCTAACGTAACAATGTCGATGAAACATGATTATTTCATTGAATTTGGTCGGAGGTGATCAATTTTCGTTCGAAAAACATCGAAACACGTTATTTTTCCGCGAAAATCGTCGAATTGGACCAAGATTTCACCAACGTTGCCCTCAAACGATCGATTTTTACATGAAAATCGAAGGAACACGCCGTTTTACAGCGAAAATCGTCGTAATGTACAAAATTCATACTTCAGGGAGGGTAAATGGCATTTTCTTGCCATACATGAAGATAATTGCACGTGTTTACAATTTGTTTCCGCTAACGTAACAATGTCGATGAAACATGATTATATCATTGAATTTGCTCGGAAGTGATCAATTTTCGTTCGAAAAACATCGAAACACGTTATTTTTCAGTGAAAATCGTAGAAATGGACCAAGATTTCACCAACGTTGCCCTCAAACGATCGATTTTTACATGAAAATCGAAGGAACACGCCTTTTTACAGCGAAAATCGTCGTAATGTACAAAATTCATACTTCGGGGAGGTCAAATTACATTCCTGCGATACGTGAAGATAATCGCACGTGTTTACACTTTGTTTCCGCTATCGTAACGATGTCGATGAAACATGATAATTTCATTGAATTTGCTCGGAGGTGATCAATTTTCGTTCGAAAAACATCGAAACACGATATTTTTCAGTGAAAATCGTAGAAATGGACCAAGATTTCACCAACGTTGCTCTCAAACGATCGATTTTTACATGAAAATCGAAGGAACGCGCCTTTTTACAGCGAAAATCGTCGAAATGTACATAATTCATACTTCGGGGAGGGTTAATTGCATTCCTGCGATACATGAAGATAATCGTACGTATTTACACTTTGTTTCCGCTAACGTAACAATGTCGATGAAACATTAAAACTTCATTGAATTTGGTCGGTGGTGATCAATCTTCGTTCGAAAAACATCGAAACACGTTATTTTTCAGCGAAAATCGTCGAATTGGACCAAGATTTCACCAACGTTGCCCTCAAACGATCGATTTTTACATGAAAATCGAAGGAACACGCCTTTTTACAGCGAAAATCGTCGTAATGTACATAATTCATACTTCAGGGAGTGTAAATGGCATTTTCTTGCGATACATGAAGATAATCGCACGTGTTTACACTTTGTTTCCGCTATCGTAACGATGTCGATGAAACATGACAATTTCATTGAATTTGCTCGGAGGTGATCAATTTTCGTTCGAAAAACATCGAAACACGTTATTTTTCGGTGAAAATCGTAGAAATGCACCAAGATTTCACCAGCATTGCCCTCAAACGATCGATTTTTACATGAAAATCGAAGGAACACGCCTTTTTACAGCGATAATCGTCGTAATGTACAAAATTCATACTTCGGGGAGGGTAAATGGCATTCCTGCGATACATGAAGATAATCGCACGTGTTTACACTTGGTTTCCGATAACGTAACAATGTCGATAAAACATCATAATTTCATTGAATTTGCTCGGAGGTGATCAATTTTCGTTCGAAAAACATCGAAACACGTTATTTTTCAGCGAAAATCGTCGAATTGGACCAAGATTTCACCATCGTTGCCCTCAAACGATCGATTTTTACATGAAAATCGAAGGAACACGCCTTTTTACAGCGAAAATCGTCGTAATGTACAAAATTCATACTTTGGGGAGAGTAAACGGCATTCCTGCGATACATGAAGATAATCGCACGTATTTACACTTTGTTTCCGCTAACGAAAGAATGTCGATGAAACATGATTATTTCATTGAATTTGGTCGGAGGTGATCAATTTTCGTTCGAAAAACATCGAAACACGTTATTTTTCAGCGAAAATCGTCGAATTGGACCAAGATTTGACTAACGTTGCCCTCAAACGATCGATTTTTACATGAAAATCGAAGGAACACGCCTTTTTACAGCGAAAATCGTCGTAATGTACAAAATTCATACTTCGGGGAGGGTAAATGGCATTCCTGCGGTACATGAAGATAATCGCACGTGTTTACAATTTGTTTCCGCAAACGTAACAATGTCGATGACATTAACATGATTATTTCATTGAATTTGGTCGGAGGTGATCAATTTTCGTTCGAAAAACATCGAAAAACGTTATTTTTCAGTGAAAATCGTAGAAATGGACCAAGATTTCACCAACGTTGCTCTCAAACGATCGATTTTTACATGAAAATCGAAGGAACACGCCTTTTTACAGCGAAAATCGTCGTTATGTACATAATTCATACTTCGGAGAGGGTAAATGGCATTCCTGCGATACATGAAGATAATCGCACGTGTTTACACTTTGTTTCCGCTAACGTAACAATGTCGATGAAACATTAAAACTTCATTGAATTTGGTCGGTGGTGATCAATTTTCGTTCGAAAAACATCGAAACACGTTATTTTTCAGCGAAAATCGTCGAATTGGACCAAGATTGGACCAACGTTGCCCTCAAACGATCGATTTTTACATGAAAATCGAAGGAACACGCCTTTTTACAGCGAAAATCGTCGTAATGTACAAAATTCATACTTCGGGGAGGTCAAATGGCATTCCTGCGATACATGAAGATAATCGCACGTGTTTACACTTTGTTTCCGCTATCGTAACGATGTCGATGAAACATGATAATTTCATTGAATTTGCTCGGAGGTGATCAATTTTCGTTCGAAAAACATCGAAACACGATATTTTTCAGTGAAAATCGTAGAACTGGACCAAGATTTCACCAACGTTGCTCTCAAACGATCGATTTTTACATGAAAATCGAAGGAACGCGCCTTTTTACAGCGAAAATCGTCGTAATGTACATAATTCATACTTCGGGGAGGGTTAATTGCATTCCTGCGATACATGAAGATAATCGTACGTATTTACACTTTGTTTCCGCTAACGTAACAATGTCGATGAAACATTAAAACTTCATTGAATTTGGTCGGTGGTGATCAATCTTCGTTCGAAAAACATCGAAACACGTTATTTTTCAGCGAAAATGGTCGAATTGGACCAAGATTTCACCAATGTTGCCCTCAAACGATCGATTTTTACATGAAAATCGAAGGAACACGCCTTTTTACAGCAAAAATCTACGTAATGTACATAATTCATACTTCAGGGAGTGTAAATGGCATTTCCTTACGATACATGAAGATAATTGCACGTATTTACACTTTGTTTCCGCTAACGTAACAATGTCGATGAAACATTAAAACTTCATTGAATTTGCTCGGAGGTGATCAATTTTCGTTCGAAAAACATCGAAACACGTTATTTTTCAGTGAAAATCGTAGAAATGCACCAAGATTTCACCAGCATTGCCCTCAAACGATCGATTTTTACATGAAAATCGAAGGAACACTCCTTTTTACAGCGATAATCGTCGTAATTTACAAAATTCATACTTCGGGGAGGGTAAATGGCATTCCTGCGATACATGAAGATAATCGCACGTGTTTACAATTGGTTTCCGCTAACGTAACGATGTCGATGAAACATGATAATTTCATTGAATTTGCTCGGAGGTGATCAATTTTCGTTCGAAAAACATCGAAACACGTTATTTTTCAGCGAAAATCGTCGAATTGGACCAAGATTTCACCAACGTTGCCCTCAAACGATCGATTTTTACATGAAAATCGATGGAACACACCTTTTTACAGCGAAAATCGTCATAATGTAGGAAATTCATACTTCGGGGAGGGTAAATGGCATTCCCGCGATACACTAAGGTAATCGCACTTGTTTACAATTTGTTTCCGCTAACGTAACAATGTCGATGAAACCTCATCATTTCATTGAATTTGGTCACAGGTGATCAATTTTCGGTCGAAAAACATCGAAACACGTTATTTTTCAGCGAAAATCGTCGAATTGGACCAAGACTTCACCAACGTTGCTCTCAAACGATCGATTTTTACATGAAAATCGAAGGAACACGCCTTTTTACAGCGAAAATCGTCGTAATGTACATAATTCATACTTCAGGGAGTGTAAATGGCATTTTCTTGCGATACATGAAGATAATTGCACGTATTTACACTTTGTTTCCGCTAACGTAACAATGTCGATGAAACATGATAATTTCATTGAATTTGCTCGGAGGTGATCAATTTTCGTTCGAAAAACATCGAAACACGTTATTTTTCAGCGAAAATCGTCGAATTGGACCAAGATTTCACCAACGTTGCCCTCAAACGATCGATTTTTACATGAAAATCGAAGGAACACACCTTTTTACAGCGAAAATTGTCATAATGTAGAAAATTCATACTTCGGGGAGGGTTAATGGCATTCCCGCGATACACTAAGGTAATCGCACTTGTTTACAATTTGTTTCCGCTAACGTAACAATGTCGATGAAACCTCATCATTTCATTGAATTTGGTCACAGGTGATCAATTTTCGGTCGAAAAACATCGAAACACGTTATTTTTCAGCGAAAATCGTCGAATTGGACCAAGACTTCACCAACGTTGCTCTCAAACGATCGATTTTTACATGAAAATCGAAGAACACACCTTTTTACAGCGAAAATCGTCATAATGTACAAAATTCATACTTCGGGGAGCGTAAATGACATTCCCGCGATACACTAAGATAATCGCACGTGTTTACAATTTGTTTCCGCAAACGTAACAATGTCGATGAAACATGATTATTTCATTGAATTTGGTCACAGGTGATCAATTTTCGTTCGAAAAACATCGAAACACGTTATATTTCAGCGAAAATCGTCGAATTGGACCAAGATTTCATCAGCATTGCCATCAAACGATCGATTTTTACATGAAAATCGAAGGAACACGCCTATTTACAGCGATAATCGTCGTAATGTACAAAATTCATACTTCGGGGAGGGTAAATGGCATTTCCTTACGATACATGAAGATAATTGCACGTATTTACACTTTGATTCCGCTAACGTAACAATGTCGATGAAACATTAAAACTTCATTGAATTTGCTCGGAGGTGATCAATTTTCGTTCGAAAAACATCGAAACACGTTATTTTTCAGTGAAAATCGTAGAAATGCACCAAGATTTCACCAGCATTGCCCTCAAACGATCGATTTTTACATGAAAATCGAAGGAACACTCCTTTTTACAGCGATAATCGTCGTAATTTACAAAATTCATACTTCGGGGAGGGTAAATGGCATTCCTGCGATACATGAAGATAATCGCACGTGTTTACAATTGGTTTCCGCTAACGTAACGATGTCGATGAAACATGATAATTTCATTGAATTTGCTCGGAGGTGATCAATTTTCGTTCGAAAAACATCGAAACACGTTATTTTTCAGCGAAAATCGTCGAATTGGACCAAGATTTCACCAACGTTGCCCTCAAACGATCGATTTTTACATGAAAATCGATGGAACACACCTTTTTACAGCGAAAATCGTCATAATGTAGAAAATTCATACTTCGGGGAGGGTAAATGGCATTCCCGCGATACACTAAGGTAATCGCACTTGTTTACAATTTGTTTCCGCTAACGTAACAATGTCGATGAAACCTCATCATTTCATTGAATTTGGTCACAGGTGATCAATTTTCGGTCGAAAAACATCGAAACACGTTATTTTTCAGCGAAAATCGTCGAATTGGGCCAAGACTTCACCAACGTTGCTCTCAAACGATCGATTTTTACATGAAAATCGAAGGAACACGCCTTTTTACAGCGAAAATCGTCGTAATGTACATAATTCATACTTCAGGGAGTGTAAATGGCATTTTCTTGCGATACATGAAGATAATTGCACGTATTTACACTTTGTTTCCGCTAACGTAACAATGTCGATGAAACATGATAATTTCATTGAATTTGCTCGGAGGTGATCAATTTTCGTTCGAAAAACATCGAAACACGTTATTTTTCAGCGAAAATCGTCGAATTGGACCAAGATTTCACCAACGTTGCCCTCAAACGATCGATTTTTACATGAAAATCGAAGGAACACACCTTTTTACAGCGAAAATTGTCATAATGTAGAAAATTCATACTTCGGGGAGGGTTAATGGCATTCCCGCGATACACTAAGGTAATCGCACTTGTTTACAATTTGTTTCCGCTAACGTAACAATGTCGATGAAACCTCATCATTTCATTGAATTTGGTCACAGGTGATCAATTTTCGGTCGAAAAACATCGAAACACGTTATTTTTCAGCGAAAATCGTCGAATTGGACCAAGACTTCACCAACGTTGCTCTCAAACGATCGATTTTTACATGAAAATCGAAGAACACACCTTTTTACAGCGAAAATCGTCATAATGTACAAAATTCATACTTCGGGGAGCGTAAATGACATTCCCGCGATACACTAAGATAATCGCACGTGTTTACAATTTGTTTCCGCAAACGTAACAATGTCGATGAAACATGATTATTTCATTGAATTTGGTCACAGGTGATCAATTTTCGTTCGAAAAACATCGAAACACGTTATTTTTCGGTGAAAATCGTAGAAATGCACCAAGATTTCACCAGCATTGCCCTCAAACGATCGATTTTTACATGAAAATCGAAGGAACACGCCTTTTTACAGCGATAATCGTCGTAATGTACAAAATTCATACTTCGGGGAGGGTAAATGGCATTCCTGCGATACATGAAGATAATCGCACGTGTTTACACTTGGTTTCCGATAACGTAACAATGTCGATAAAACATCATAATTTCATTGAATTTGCTCGGAGGTGATCAATTTTCGTTCGAAAAACATCGAAACACGTTATTTTTCAGCGAAAATCGTCGAATTGGACCAAGATTTCACCATCGTTGCCCTCAAACGATCGATTTTTACATGAAAATCGAAGGAACACGCCTTTTTACAGCGAAAATCGTCGTAATGTACAAAATTCATACTTCGGGGAGAGTAAACGGCATTCCTGCGATACATGAAGATAATCGCACGTATTTACACTTTGTTTCCGCTAACGTAACAATGTCGATGAAACATGATTATTTCATTGAATTTGGTCGGAGGTGATCAATTTTCGTTCGAAAAACATCGAAACACGTTATTTTTCAGCGAAAATCGTCGAATTGGACCAAGATTTGACTAACGTTGCCCTCAAACGATCGATTTTTACATGAAAATCGAAGGAACACGCCTTTTTACAGCGAAAATCGTCGTAATGTACAAAATTCATACTTCGAGGAGGGTAAATGGCATTCCTGCGATACATGAAGATAATCGCACGTGTTTACAATTTGTTTCCGCAAACGTAACAATGTCGATGACATTAACATGATTATTTCATTGAATTTGGTCGGAGGTGATCAATTTTCGTTCGAAAAACATCGAAAAACGTTATTTTTCAGTGAAAATCGTAGAAATGGACCAAGATTTCACCAACGTTGCTCTCAAACGATCGATTTTTACATGAAAATCGAAGAAACACGCCTTTTTACAGCGAAAATCGTCGTTATGTACATAATTCATACTTCGGAGAGGGTAAATGGCATTCCTGCGATACATGAAGATAATCGCACATGTTTACAATTTGTTTCGGCTAACGTAACAATGTCGATAAAACATGATAATTTCATTGAATTTGCTCAGAGGTGATCAATTTTCGTTCCAAAAACATCGAAACACGTTATTTTTCAGCGAAAATCGTCGAATTGGACCAAGATTTGACCAACGTTGCCCTCAAACGATCGAATTTTACATGAAAATCGAAGGAACACGCCTTTTTACAGCGATAATCGTCGTAATGTACAAAATTCATACTTCGGGGAGGGTAAATGGCATTCCTGCAATACATGAAGATAATCGCACGTGTTTACACTTGGTTTCCGATAACGTAACAATGTCGATAAAACATCATAATTTCATTGAATTTGCTCGGAGGTGATCAATTTTCGTTCGAAAAACATCGAAACACGTTATTTTTCAGCGAAAATCGTCGAATTGGACCAAGATTTCACCAACGTTGCCCTCAAACGATCGATTTTTACATGAAAATCGAAGGAACACGCCTTTTTACAGCGAAAATCGTCGTAATGTACAAAATTCATACTTCGGGGAGGGTAAACGGCATTCCTGCGATACATGAAGATAATCGCACGTATTTACACTTTGTTTCCGCTAACGAAACAATGTCGATGAAACATGATTATTTCATTGAATTTGGTCGGAGGTGATCAATGTTCGTTCGAAAAACATCGAAACACGTTATTTTTCAGCGAAAATCGTCGAATTGGACCAAGATTTGACTAACGTTGCCCTCAAACGATCGATTTTTACATGAAAATCGAAGGAACACGCCTTTTTACAGCGAAAATCGTCGTAATGTACAAAATTCATACTTCGGGGAGGGTAAATGGCATTACTGCGATACATGAAGATAATCGCACATGTTTACAATTTGTTTCCGCAAACGTAACAATGTCGATGAAACATTAAAACTTCATTGAATTTGGTCGGTGGTGATCAATCTTCGTTCGAAAAACATCGAAACACGTTATTTTTCAGCGAAAATGGTCGAATTGGACCAAGATTTCACCAATGTTGCCCTCAAACGATCGATTTTTACATGAAAATCGAAGGAACACGCCTTTTTACAGCAAAAATCTACGTAATGTACATAATTCATACTTCAGGGAGTGTAAATGGCATTTCCTTACGATACATGAAGATAATTGCACGTATTTACACTTTGTTTCCGCTAACGTAACAATGTCGATGAAACATTAAAACTTCATTGAATTTGCTCGGAGGTGATCAATTTTCGTTCGAAAAACATCGAAACACGTTATTTTTCAGTGAAAATCGTAGAAATGCACCAAGATTTCACCAGCATTGCCCTCAAACGATCGATTTTTACATGAAAATCGAAGGAACACTCCTTTTTACAGCGATAATCGTCGTAATTTACAAAATTCATACTTCGGGGAGGGTAAATGGCATTCCTGCGATACATGAAGATAATCGCACGTGTTTACAATTGGTTTCCGCTAACGTAACGATGTCGATGAAACATGATAATTTCATTGAATTTGCTCGGAGGTGATCAATTTTCGTTCGAAAAACATCGAAACACGTTATTTTTCAGCGAAAATCGTCGAATTGGACCAAGATTTCACCAACGTTGCCCTCAAACGATCGATTTTTACATGAAAATCGATGGAACACACCTTTTTACAGCGAAAATCGTCATAATGTAGGAAATTCATACTTCGGGGAGGGTAAATGGCATTCCCGCGATACACTAAGGTAATCGCACTTGTTTACAATTTGTTTCCGCTAACGTAACAATGTCGATGAAACCTCATCATTTCATTGAATTTGGTCACAGGTGATCAATTTTCGGTCGAAAAACATCGAAACACGTTATTTTTCAGCGAAAATCGTCGAATTGGACCAAGATTTCACCAACGTTGCCCTCAAACGATCGATTTTTACATGAAAATCGAAGAAACACGCCTTTTTACAGCGAAAATCGTCGTAATGTACAAAATTCATACTTCGGGGAGGTCAAATGGCATTCCTGCGATACATGAAGATAATCGCACGTGTTTACATTTTGTTTCCGCTATCGTAACGATGTCGATGAAACATGATAATTTCATTGAATTTGCTCGGAGGTGATCAATTTTCGTTCGAAAAACATCGAAACACGATATTTCTCAGTGAAAATCGTAGAAATGGACCAAGATTTCACCAACGCTGCTCTCAAACGATCGATTTCTACATGAAAATCGAAGGAACGCGCTATTTTACAGCGAAAATCGTCGTAATGTACATAATTCATACTTCGGGGAGGGTTAATTGCATTCCTGCGATACATGAAGATAATCGTACGTATTTACACTTTGTTTCCGCTAACGTAACAATGTCGATGAAACATTAAAACTTCATTGAATTTGGTCGGTGGTGATCAATCTTCGTTCGAAAAACATCGAAACACGTTATTTTTCAGCGAAAATCATCGAATTGGACCAAGATTTCACCAACGTTGCCCTCAAACGATCGATTTTTACATGAAAATCGAAGGAACACGCCTTTTTACAGCGATAATCGTCGTAATGTACAAAATTCATACTTCGGGGAGGGTAAATGGCATTCCTGCGATACATGAAGATAATCGCACGTGTTTACACTTGGTTTCCGATAACGTAACAATGTCGATAAAACATCATAATTTCATTGAATTTGCTCGGAGGTGATCAATTTTCGTTCGAAAAACATCGATACACGTTATTTTTCAGCGAAAATGGTCGAATTGGACCAAGATTTCACCAACGTTGCCCTCAAACGATCGATTTTTACATGAAAATCGAAGGAACACGCCTTTTTACAGCAAAAATCTACGTAATGTACATAATTCATACTTCAGGGAGTGTAAATGGCATTTCCTTACGATACATGAAGATAATTGCACGTATTTACACTTTGTTTCCGCTAACGTAACAATGTCGATGAAACATTAAAACTTCATTGAATGTGCTCGGAGGTGATCAATTTTCGTTCGAAAAACATCGAAACACGTTATTTTTCAGCGAAAATCGTCGAATTCGACCAAGATTTCACCAACGTTGCCCTCAAACGATCAATTTTTACATGAAAATCGAAGGAACACACCTTTTTACAGCGAAAATCGTCATAATGTAGAAAATTCATACTTCAGGGAGGGTAAATGGCATTTTCTTGCGATACATGAAGATAATTGCACGTATTCACACTTTGTTTCCGCTAACGTAACAATGTCGATGAAACATTAAAACTTCATTGAATTTGTTCGGTGGTGATCAATTTTCGTTCGAAAAACACGAAACACGTTATTTTTCAGCGAAAATCGTCGAATTGGACCAAGATTTCACCAACGTTGCCCTCAAACGATCGATTTTTACATGAAAATCGAAGGAACACGCCTTTTTACAGCGACAATCGTCGTAATGTACAAAATTCATACTTCGGGGAGAGTAAACGGCATTCCTGCGATACATCAAGATAATCGCACGTATTTACACTTTGTTTCCGCTAACGTAACAATGTCGATGAAACATTAAAACTTTGTTACGTCGCGCGTTTGAATGCCCGGAATTGTGATAAAAAAAATGTAAATAGAATTGTTCGAATTTATCGACGGTTAAATAAAGATTTGAAATTTATTTGTACCCGCGGACTATTTTTATTTTACCAACCCACGATAAGCTACCTATTGATGTTAAGGGGGTTCAGAGCTCTAACCTACGGTCGGTGTTCTTACCGACTGCTGAAAATATAGGCTGCTACTTGACCGATAGCCGGGAGGTGGTATGTCCGAATTGACAATCGATAATAAAGGGCACGAGATAACCGATAGTCGGAAGGAATATTCGATAGTCGGTAAACGCGAAAATTACTCTATCTACAAGGGATACACGGGTGTACGACGAGTAAGTTTGTTTTAGGCTCCTGTGTTTAGAAGGGTGAGATTTTCCCCTCTAGGACCGGAACCTTTGTCAATAAGATTGTTAACTGGTGACTAATACTTACTGTTGGTAATTGGAGATCTAGTCGAGTTCGATGATCTCGATGCCTTCTGGTGTGGACGGGCGAGACAGAGTCGACGCCTGTGAGATGTTGTCCCACTCTCGCTGCAGTTCCTCGCAAAGGACGACACGATTTGTACCGACGAGGCGAGCCAGAGGAAAAGATGTTTTGGGATCCACGATGTAAATAGTCTGTTTTATCGACGTAGTCGAGATGACCCGAACTTTTGGCAAACTACTTGCGATCTCGACGACTGTTTTAACGACGGCTGGTTTATCGCTGAGATATTCGTCCCGAAATGTTTTTAGGATGGATTTATTGTTTCCTCTTTTAACTGCGGGTTTCTGACACTCCCGCGCAATGGCTCGACGAATTTGAAATCTTATTCCAGCGCGTCTTCTAGGCATAATAATTCTTCATGATGGAAGAATTATACATCAATAAATTTTTATTAATTTGAATTGCTCAATAGAATGAAATTCGATAAGGATTTAAAGGATTTGTATGATCGTGCTCGATGGACAGCACAGAAAATCAATTAAAGGAAATAATATGAAATAATGAAATTAATTTAACGTGCTTGAGAATCAGCACGGATAAACTAAAATCATGGGAGGAAATAATAATGGAAGATCGAGAGAATTATTGATAGGATAACGAAATTAATCTAACGTGCTTGAGAATCAGCACGGATAAATTAATTCGTGAAAGGGTGAGTTTAATAAATTGGAATCGACGTGCCTGAGAATCGTCACGGTCGATAAGGAAGGGAGAATTCGATTTAACGTGCCTGTGAAATAGCACAAATTAAATGCGAACTCGGGAAAAATGCGTTTGGTGAAAATATTAAAAATGTAAAGGGTAATAGACGTGCTTGAGTATAGCACGGTCGATCGGAAAAAGTTTTGAGGAAGGAAAAGAGAAAGTGTGCAAAAAAACGAGGTTCGGAAAAACCCGGGGGTAATAAAAAAGGGTCTCAGGTAATGAGGGAATCCCACGTGCCAGAGTAAAAAGCACAGAAAGAACGGAAAAGTTGGAATGAATATTTTCTTGAGCAACTCGAATTAATTGAATTTCCAAAATTAGTGAATTTAATTATTAATTTATATTTTTCAATTATTTAATTTTTGGAAGAAATGTCGATGACTGATTTCAATTTGTTTCGGAAAAAAGAATAGACAGAATAATTATGATTTAATTCCACGAATGTTACGGAATTATTTAGATAAACACTTGAATTTGTTTATTTAATTTTTATTTGCTTTGAAATATTTATTTCAGACAAATTTATGATCGCGAAAGATTTTAAAACGCGGATGGAGATATTTTACCTTAATGTAAAAATAAATGATTTTTATAACACTTTTCACAATATTTTATTTAATAACTTTTCTTTAAAATATGAATTACACGATTTTTAGTAATGACAGAGTTAGTTTATAACTCGACGATATAACTTGTTAACAATTTAAGTTTAAAATAATAAAGATGGTACAATGTCGATTTTCAGACGCACGGCGGGAATATCCGATCAACACAAACGTCGGAGTTCGACTGGCTGTCTGTGGAGAGGATCGAGAACTAGCGACTTCGGTGCAGCCCCCCACTTATATAGAAGACCTCACGAAGACGCTCGAACGATGAATGTGTGCGTGTGTCACTGACACGCTGCAGCGATGCTCTATGTTGACTCAGCGATATAGGTATATGAATCTTATGCATTATTTTATTTATTACAATTTACGAAAGAAATTATTGATTAATTAATAATATTAACTAATCATTAATTTTACATGATTTCTTATGACTATTTGTGATGTTACGGTGGTACTTGATCAACGATTAATTAATTATTTATTAATTAATCGTTGATTTAACATTAATTATTTATTAACTTATTTTCTTCTTTTCAGGTACATGAGGACTCGCGCTTTTTGGATTTCTTTGATATTGGTAAGTATTCTTATTTTATTTATTTGTTTATAATAATTATTTTATGTTTTATTTGTTTTTTACAGGTTCGAGTGGTGGTCCTGGATTAACATGAACAGCAGATTCTACGTTGTACATTTGGTAAGTTAATTATTAATTGTTGACAATTTGTTTAAACATTTTTAGGTGTTATTTATTGTTATTCGAATTTGTAAATACTGCCATTCGATTGGGCTTTTAATTTCGTGTAAGTGGGAAGTTTTCCCGTTGCGATTGGATGAATTTTGTGGTTTTGTTAATATATTGTTAGTTAACTTAACTATTGCAATTTATGGTCTAACATGGTCGTGTGACGGCTCAAATTGATGGTTTTAGAATAACGGAGTTGAATACAACGACGGTGGGTTTTAAAGTGTGAAACAAATAGTTAATGAAAGATTATAATTTATAAATTTAGGAAAATGGTCATTAACATTTTCAGCGGATTGTACCGTCTCGTCAAGACGACGGTTAGAAGTTTCGGGTTACTTTTCTCTTGCTGACGAATTTCCTGAAAGAAAGAAATCCTTTCTTTGTATTATTTTTTATATCTTTTTGGAGTTAAAACAGACTCCTTCACCGGACATGGTTCTGCAGTTTTCAGATACTTGAGAAAATGTGACTCTTGAGAAGAAATATGACGACCACGTGTTCGAATCGTGCAGTTCTATTCCTTTGTCTCTTATGTACCAAAAATATATGTATTTATGAGTTTTATGTAATAATGCGCTGTATATACGTCTTTCTATTCGAGAAGTAACTTAATTGTTTATTTATTTATTTGTTTATTTCTCTAGAGCGTATTTATTCCCCAAAAATATATGATGATGTATGCAACATGAATAAACTTTTGTTTATGTAAAACATATGTAAAAATGCGTATTTGTCTATTTACTACTTATTGTTTATTATTATTATTAACAATATATATGTAAGATGTTATTCATATAATCGAATTCTTATTTGTAGTAATTCAAGTCGATTGACAACCCTGTAGAGACTTTTAAGAGCGTTTTATAGTAATCCGCGGTTTTCCGCGGATTTCCGCGGTTTTTCGCGGCTTGATTATTTGTTTAATTTGGGGCATGACATAGTGGTGTGAGGGTTCAAATGAAAGGGCTTTTCGAACCGAATCTGATGAGCATAATTAAATTGTTGTATCTGAATAATTGTTAGTTAATGAAATTTGCTGATGGCCTAAATTTTGTTTATTTAAAAGTGGTCGAAATATGGTCGAGTGAGTATTCAAATTAAAGGTCTTTTGATAATAAAGCAGAATATGATAATTAAAACTTGATAATTTAATAATTGTTAGTTAATGAAATTTGACTGAAATGGGGACTTTGTCATGTGCCTCTTGGCGCGTGAGCGCTGCTCGTGCGGTAGGTCGAGGTCCGCGTACGCTCAACAGCTGATCAGCTGTTCGTTCGTCGAATACATATACAGGGTGTCCCAAAAATCATATGGTTATACTTATGTCCAAAATTTATTAATTCATTTATTTATTATTACGATGTACATAAATTTATTATTATCAATATTTTGGCGGTTAAATTTGAATTTTTATATTTCTTTTAATCTTTAACGTTTTTATATTTTATTTTCAGATTACGCAACAAGTCAGACACGAGGGTGAATACCAGGACGTAACAACTTCATTGAATTTGGTCGGTGGTGATCAATTTTCGTTCGAAAAACATCGAAACACGTTATTTTTCAGCGAAAATCGTCGAATTGGACCAAGATTTCACCAACGTTGCCCTCAAACGATCGATTTTTACATGAAAATCGAAGGAACACGCCTTTTTACAGCGAAAATCGTCGCAATGTACAAAATTCATACTGCGGGGAAGGTAAATGGCATTCCTGCGATACATGAAGATAATCGCACGTGTTTACACTTGGTTTCCGATAACGTAACAATGTCGATAAAACATCATATTTTCATTGAATTTGCTCGGAGGTGATCAATTTTCGTTCGAAAAACATCGAAACACGTTATTTTTCAGCGAAAATCGTCGAATTAGACCAAGATTTCACCAACGTTGCCCTCAAACGATCGATTTTTACATGAAAATCGAAGGAACAAGCCTTTTTACAGCGAAAATCGTCGTAATGTACAAAATTCATACTTCGGGGAGAGTAAACGGCATTCCTGCGATACATGAAGATAATCGCACGTATTTACACTTTGTTTCCGCTAACGTAACAATGTCGATGAAACATTAAAACTTCATTGAATTTGGTCGGTGGTGATCAATTTTCGTTCGAAAAACATCGAAACACGTTATTTTTCAGCGAAAATCGTCGAATTGGACCAAGATTTCACCAACGTTGCCCTCAAACGAACGATTTTTACATGAAAATCGAAGGAACACGCCTTTTTACAGCGAAAATCGTCGCAATGTACAAAATTCATACTGCGGGGAAGGTAAATTGCATTCGTGCGATACATGAAGATAATACGTGTTTACAATTGGTTTCCGTTAACGTAACAATGTCGATAAAACATGATAATTTCATTGAATTTGCTCAGAGGTGATCAATTTTCGTTCCAAAAACATCGAAACACGTTATTTTTCAGCGAAAATCGTCGAATTGGACCAAGATTTGACCAACGTTGCCCTCAAACGATCGAACTTTACATGAAAATCGAAGGAACACGCCTTTTTACAGCGAAAATCGTCGTAATGTACATAATTCATACTTCGGAGAGGGTAAATGGCATTCCTGCGATACATGAAGATAATCCCACGTGTTTACAATTTGTTTCGGCTAACGTAACAATGTCGATAAAACATGATAATTTCATTGAATTTGCTCAGAGGTGATCAATTTTCGTTCCAAAAACATCGAAACACGTTATTTTTCAGCGAAAATCGTCGAATTGGACCAAGATTTGACCAACGTTGCCCTCAAACGATCGAATTTTACATGAAAATCGAAGGAACACGCCTTTTTACAGCGAAAATCGTCGTAATGATCAAAATTCATACTTCGGGGAGGGTAAATGGCATTCCTGCGATACATGAAGATAATCGCACGTGTTTACAATTTGTTTCCGCAAACGTAACAATGTCGATGAAACATGATTATTTCATTGAATTTGGTCGGAGGTGATCAATTTTCGTTCGAAAAAAATCGAAACACGTTATTTTTCAGTGAAAATCGTAGAAATGCACCAAGATTTCACCAACGTTGCCCGCAAAGGATCGATTTTTACATGAAAATCGAAGGAACACGCCTTTTTACAGCGAAAATCGTCATAATGTAGAAAATTCATACTTCGGGGAGGGTAAATGGCATTCCCGCGATACACTAAGGTAATCGCACTTGATTACAATTTGTTTCCGCTAACGTAGCAATGTCGATGAAAAATGATAATTTCACTGCCTTTGCTCGGACGTGATCGATATTCGTTCGAAAAACGTAGGAACACGTTATTTTTTAGTGAAAGTCGTAGAAATGGACCAAGATTTCACCAGCGTTGCCCTCAAACGATCGATTTTTTACATGAAAATCGAAGGAACACGCTTTTTTACAGTAAAAATCGTCGTAATGTACAA
The DNA here is from genome assembly GCA_948107755.1 of Campoletis raptor. Classification (NCBI taxonomy): domain Eukaryota; kingdom Metazoa; phylum Arthropoda; class Insecta; order Hymenoptera; family Ichneumonidae; genus Campoletis; species Campoletis raptor. The sequence goes on from OX403623.1 coordinate 997,898, forward strand.
AATTCATACTTCGGTGAGCGTAAATGGCATTCCCGCGATACACTAAGATAATCGCACGTGTTTACAATTTGTTTCCGCTAACGTAACAATGTCGATGAAACCTCATCATTTCATTGAATTTGGTCACAGGTGATCAATTTTCGGTCGAAAAAAATCGAAACACGTTATTTTTCAGCGAAAATCGTCGAATTGGACCAAGATTTCACCAGCATTGCCCTCAAACGATCGATTTTTACATGAAAATCGAAGGAACACGCCTTTTTACAGCGATAATCGTCGTAATGTACAAAATTCATACTTCGGGGAGGGTAAATGGCATTCCCGCGATACATGAAGATAATCGCACGTGTTTACACTTGGTTTCCGATAACGTAACACTGTCGATAAAACATCATAATTTCATTGAATTTGCTCGGAGGTGATCAATTTTCGTTCGAAAAAAATCGAAACACGTTATTTTTCAGTGAAAATCGTAGAAATGGACCAAGATTTCACCAACGTTGCTCTCAAACGATCGATTTTTACATGAAAATCGAAGGAACACGCCTTTTTACAGCGAAAATCGTCATAATGTACAAATTTCATACTTCGGGGAGGGTAAATGGCATTCCTGCGATACATGAAGATAATCGCACGTGTTTACAATTGGTTTCCGTTAACGTAACGATGTCGATGAAACATGATAATTTCATTGAATTTGCTCGGAGGTGATCAATTTTCGTTCGAAAAACATCGAAACACGTTATTTTTCAGCGAAAATCGTCGAATTGGACCAAGATTTCACCAACGTTGCCCTCAAACGATCGATTTTTACATGAAAATCGATGGAACACACCTTTTTACAGCGAAAATCGTCATAATGTAGAAAATTCATACTTCGGGGAGTGTAAATGGCATTCCCGCGATACACTAAGGTAATCGCACTTGTTTACAATTTGTTTCCGCTAACGTAACAATGTCGATGAAACCTCATCATTTCATTGAATTTGGTCACAGGTGATCAATTTTCGGTCGAAAAACATCGAAACACGTTATTTTTCAGCGAAAATCGTCGAATTGGACCAAGACTTCACCAACGTTGCTCTCAAACGATCGATTTTTACATGAAAATCGAAGGAACACGCCTTTTTACAGCGAAAATCGTCGTAATGTACATAATTCATACTTCAGGGAGTGTAAATGGCATTTTCTTGCGATACATGAAGATAATTGCACGTATTTACACTTTGTTTCCGCTAACGTAACAATGTCGATGAAACATGATAATTTCATTGAATTTGCTCGGAGGTGATCAATTTTCGTTCGAAAAACATCGAAACACGTTATTTTTCAGCGAAAATCGTCGAATTGGACCAAGATTTCACCAACGTTGCCCTCAAACGATCGATTTTTACATGAAAATCGAAGGAACACACCTTTTTACAGCGAAAATTGTCATAATGTAGAAAATTCATACTTCGGGGAGGGTTAATGGCATTCCCGCGATACACTAAGGTAATCGCACTTGTTTACAATTTGTTTCCGCTAACGTAACAATGTCGATGAAACCTCATCATTTCATTGAATTTGGTCACAGGTGATCAATTTTCGGTCGAAAAACATCGAAACACGTTATTTTTCAGCGAAAATCGTCGAATTGGACCAAGACTTCACCAACGTTGCTCTCAAACGATCGATTTTTACATGAAAATCGAAGAACACACCTTTTTACAGCGAAAATCGTCATAATGTACAAAATTCATACTTCGGGGAGCGTAAATGACATTCCCGCGATACACTAAGATAATCGCACGTGTTTACAATTTGTTTCCGCAAACGTAACAATGTCGATGAAACATGATTATTTCATTGAATTTGGTCACAGGTGATCAATTTTCGTTCGAAAAACATCGAAACACGTTATTTTTCAGCGAAAATCGTCGAATTGGACCAAGACTTCACCAACGTTGCTCTCAAACGATCGATTTTTACATGAAAATCGAAGAACACACCTTTTTACAGCGAAAATCGTCATAATGTACAAAATTCATACTTCGGGGAGGGTTAATGGCATTCCCGCGATACACTAAGGTAATCGCACTTGTTTACAATTTGTTTCCGCTAACGTAACAATGTCGATGAAACCTCATCATTTCATTGAATTTGGTCACAGGTTATCAATTTTCGGTCGAAAAACATCGAAACACGTTATTTTTCAGCGAAAATCGTCGAATTGGACCAAGACTTCACCAACGTTGCTCTCAAACGATCGATTTTTACATGAAAATCGAAGAACACACCTTTTTACAGCGAAAATCGTCATAATGTACAAAATTCATACTTCGGGGAGCGTAAATGACATTCCCGCGATACACTAAGATAATCGCACGTGTTTACAATTTGTTTCCGCAAACGTAACAATGTCGATGAAACATGATTATTTCATTGAATTTGGTCACAGGTGATCAATTTTCGTTCGAAAAACATCGAAACACGTTATATTTCAGCGAAAATCGTCGAATTGGACCAAGATTTCATCAGCATTGCCATCAAACGATCGATTTTTACATGAAAATCGAAGGAACACGCCTATTTACAGCGATAATCGTCGTAATGTACAAAATTCATACTTCGGGGAGGGTAAATGGCATTCCTGCGATACATGAAGATAATCGCACGTGTTTACAATTTGTTTCCGCAAACGTAACAATGTCGATGAAACATGATTATTTCATTGAATTTGGTCGGATGTGATCAATATTCGTTCGAAAAACATCGAAACACGTTATTTTTCACTGAAAATCGTCGAATTGGACCAAGATTTGACCAACGTTGCCCTCAAACGATCGATTTTTACATGAAAATCGAAGGAACACGCCTTTTTACAGCGAAAATCGTCATAATGTACAAATTTCATACTTCGGGGAGGGTAAATGGCATTCCTGCGATACATGAAGATAATCGCACGTGTTTTCAATTTGTTTCCGCTAACGTAACAATGTCGATGAAACATGATTATTTCATTGAATTTGGTCGGAGGTGATCAATTTTCGTTCGAAAAACATCGAAACACGTTATTTTTCCGCGAAAATCGTCGAATTGGACCAAGATTTCACCAACGTTGCCCTCAAACGATCGATTTTTACATGAAAATCGAAGGAACACGCCGTTTTACAGCGAAAATCGTCGTAATGTACAAAATTCATACTTCAGGGAGGGTAAATGGCATTTTCTTGCCATACATGAAGATAATTGCACGTGTTTACAATTTGTTTCCGCTAACGTAACAATGTCGATGAAACATGATTATATCATTGAATTTGCTCGGAAGTGATCAATTTTCGTTCGAAAAACATCGAAACACGTTATTTTTCAGTGAAAATCGTAGAAATGGACCAAGATTTCACCAACGTTGCCCTCAAACGATCGATTTTTACATGAAAATCGAAGGAACACGCCTTTTTACAGCGAAAATCGTCGTAATGTACAAAATTCATACTTCGGGGAGGTCAAATTACATTCCTGCGATACGTGAAGATAATCGCACGTGTTTACACTTTGTTTCCGCTATCGTAACGATGTCGATGAAACATGATAATTTCATTGAATTTGCTCGGAGGTGATCAATTTTCGTTCGAAAAACATCGAAACACGATATTTTTCAGTGAAAATCGTAGAAATGGACCAAGATTTCACCAACGTTGCTCTCAAACGATCGATTTTTACATGAAAATCGAAGGAACGCGCCTTTTTACAGCGAAAATCGTCGTAATGTACATAATTCATACTTCGGGGAGGGTTAATTGCATTCCTGCGATACATGAAGATAATCGTACGTATTTACACTTTGTTTCCGCTAACGTAACAATGTCGATGAAACATTAAAACTTCATTGAATTTGGTCGGTGGTGATCAATCTTCGTTCGAAAAACATCGAAACACGTTATTTTTCAGCGAAAATCGTCGAATTGGACCAAGATTTCACCAACGTTGCCCTCAAACGATCGATTTTTACATGAAAATCGAAGGAACACGCCTTTTTACAGCGAAAATCGTCGTAATGTACATAATTCATACTTCAGGGAGTGTAAATGGCATTTTCTTGCGATACATGAAGATAATCGCACGTGTTTACACTTTGTTTCCGCTATCGTAACGATGTCGATGAAACATGATAATTTCATTGAATTTGCTCGGAGGTGATCAATTTTCGTTCGAGAAACATCGAAACACGTTATTTTTCGGTGAAAATCGTAGAAATGCACCAAGATTTCACCAGCATTGCCCTCAAACGATCGATTTTTACATGAAAATCGAAGGAACACGCCTTTTTACAGCGAAAATCGTCGCAATGTACAAAATTCATACTGCGGGGAAGGTAAATGGCATTCCTGCGATACATGAAGATAATCGCACGTGTTTACACTTGGTTTCCGATAACGTAACAATGTCGATAAAACATCATATTTTCATTGAATTTGCTCGGAGGTGATCAATTTTCGTTCGAAAAACATCGAAACACGTTATTTTTCAGCGAAAATCGTCGAATTAGACCAAGATTTCACCAACGTTGCCCTCAAACGATCGATTTTTACATGAAAATCGAAGGAACAAGCCTTTTTACAGCGAAAATCGTCGTAATGTACAAAATTCATACTTCGGGGAGAGTAAACGGCATTCCTGCGATACATGAAGATAATCGCACGTATTTACACTTTGTTTCCGCTAACGTAACAATGTCGATGAAACATTAAAACTTCATTGAATTTGGTCGGTGGTGATCAATTTTCGTTCGAAAAACATCGAAACACGTTATTTTTCAGCGAAAATCGTCGAATTGGACCAAGATTTCACCAGCATTGCCCTCAAACGATCGATTTTTACATGAAAATCGAAGGAACACTCCTTTTTACAGCGATAATCGTCGTAATTTACAAAATTCATACTTCGGGGAGGGTAAATGGCATTCCTGCGATACATGAAGATAATCGCACGTGTTTACAATTGGTTTCCGCTAACGTAACGATGTCGATGAAACATGATAATTTCATTGAATTTGCTCGGAGGTGATCAATTTTCGTTCGAAAAACATCGAAACACGTTATTTTTCAGCGAAAATCGTCGAATTGGACCAAGATTTCACCAACGTTGCCCTCAAACGATCGATTTTTACATGAAAATCGATGGAACACACCTTTTTACAGCGAAAATCGTCATAATGTAGAAAATTCATACTTCGGGGAGGGTAAATGGCATTCCCGCGATACACTAAGGTAATCGCACTTGTTTACAATTTGTTTCCGCTAACGTAACAATGTCGATGAAACCTCATCATTTCATTGAATTTGGTCACAGGTGATCAATTTTCGGTCGAAAAACATCGAAACACGTTATTTTTCAGCGAAAATCGTCGAATTGGACCAAGACTTCACCAACGTTGCTCTCAAACGATCGATTTTTACATGAAAATCGAAGGAACACGCCTTTTTACAGCGAAAATCGTCGTAATGTACATAATTCATACTTCAGGGAGTGTAAATGGCATTTTCTTGCGATACATGAAGATAATTGCACGTATTTACACTTTGTTTCCGCTAACGTAACAATGTCGATGAAACATGATAATTTCATTGAATTTGCTCGGAGGTGATCAATTTTCGTTCGAAAAACATCGAAACACGTTATTTTTCAGCGAAAATCGTCGAATTGGACCAAGATTTCACCAACGTTGCCCTCAAACGATCGATTTTTACATGAAAATCGAAGGAACACACCTTTTTACAGCGAAAATTGTCATAATGTAGAAAATTCATACTTCGGGGAGGGTTAATGGCATTCCCGCGATACACTAAGGTAATCGCACTTGTTTACAATTTGTTTCCGCTAACGTAACAATGTCGATGAAACCTCATCATTTCATTGAATTTGGTCACAGGTGATCAATTTTCGGTCGAAAAACATCGAAACACGTTATTTTTCAGCGAAAATCGTCGAATTGGACCAAGACTTCACCAACGTTGCTCTCAAACGATCGATTTTTACATGAAAATCGAAGAACACACCTTTTTACAGCGAAAATCGTCATAATGTACAAAATTCATACTTCGGGGAGCGTAAATGACATTCCCGCGATACACTAAGATAATCGCACGTGTTTACAATTTGTTTCCGCAAACGTAACAATGTCGATGAAACATGATTATTTCATTGAATTTGGTCACAGGTGATCAATTTTCGTTCGAAAAACATCGAAACACGTTATATTTCAGCGAAAATCGTCGAATTGGACCAAGATTTCATCAGCATTGCCATCAAACGATCGATTTTTACATGAAAATCGAAGGAACGCGCCTATTTACAGCGATAATCGTCGTAATGTACAAAATTCATACTTCGGGGAGGGTAAATGGCATTCCTGCGATACATGAAGATAATCGCACGTGTTTACAATTTTTTTCCGCAAACGTAACAATGTCGATGAAACATGATTATTTCATTGAATTTGGTCGGATGTGATCAATATTCGTTCGAAAAACATCGAAACACGTTATTTTTCACTGAAAATCGTCGAATTGGACCAAGATTTGACCAACGTTGCCCTCAAACGATCGATTTTTACATGAAAATCGAAGGAACACGCCTTTTTACAGCGAAAATCGTCATAATGTACAAATTTCATACTTCGGGGAGGGTAAATGGCATTCCTGCGATACATGAAGATAATCGCACGTGTTTTCAATTTGTTTCCGCTAACGTAACAATGTCGATGAAACATGATTATTTCATTGAATTTGGTCGGAGGTGATCAATTTTCGTTCGAAAAACATCGAAACACGTTATTTTTCCGCGAAAATCGTCGAATTGGACCAAGATTTCACCAACGTTGCCCTCAAACGATCGATTTTTACATGAAAATCGAAGGAACACGCCGTTTTATAGCGAAAATCGTCGTAATGTACAAAATTCATACTTCAGGGAGGGTAAATGGCATTTTCTTGCCATACATGAAGATAATTGCACGTGTTTACAATTTGTTTCCGCTAACGTAACAATGTCGATGAAACATGATTATATCATTGAATTTGCTCGGAAGTGATCAATTTTCGTTCGAAAAACATCGAAACACGTTATTTTTCAGTGAAAATCGTAGAAATGGACCAAGATTTCACCAACGTTGCCCTCAAACGATCGATTTTTACATGAAAATCGAAGGAACACGCCTTTTTACAGCGAAAATCGTCGTAATGTACAAAATTCATACTTCGGGGAGGTCAAATTACATTCCTGCGATACGTGAAGATAATCGCACGTGTTTACACTTTGTTTCCGCTATCGTAACGATGTCGATGAAACATGATAATTTCATTGAATTTGCTCGGAGGTGATCAATTTTCGTTCGAAAAACATCGAAACACGATATTTTTCAGTGAAAATCGTAGAAATGGACCAAGATTTCACCAACGTTGCTCTCAAACGATCGATTTTTACATGAAAATCGAAGGAACGCGCCTTTTTACAGCGAAAATCGTCGTAATGTACATAATTCATACTTCGGGGAGGGTTAATTGCATTCCTGCGATACATGAAGATAATCGTACGTATTTACACTTTGTTTCCGCTAACGTAACAATGTCGATGAAACATTAAAACTTCATTGAATTTGGTCGGTGGTGATCAATCTTCGTTCGAAAAACATCGAAACACGTTATTTTTCAGCGAAAATCGTCGAATTGGACCAAGATTTCACCAACGTTGCCCTCAAACGATCGATTTTTACATGAAAATCGAAGGAACACGCCTTTTTACAGCGAAAATCGTCGTAATGTACATAATTCATACTTCAGGGAGTGTAAATGGCATTTTCTTGCGATACATGAAGATAATCGCACGTGTTTACACTTTGTTTCCGCTATCGTAACGATGTCGATGAAACATGATAATTTCATTGAATTTGCTCGGAGGTGATCAATTTTCGTTCGAAAAACATCGAAACACGTTATTTTTCGGTGAAAATCGTAGAAATGCACCAAGATTTCACCAGCATTGCCCTCAAACGATCGATTTTTACATGAAAATCGAAGGAACACGCCTTTTTACAGCGAAAATCGTCGCAATGTACAAAATTCATACTGCGGGGAAGGTAAATGGCATTCCTGCGATACATGAAGATAATCGCACGTGTTTACACTTGGTTTCCGATAACGTAACAATGTCGATAAAACATCATATTTTCATTGAATTTGCTCGGAGGTGATCAATTTTCGTTCGAAAAACATCGAAACACGTTATTTTTCAGCGAAAATCGTCGAATTAGACCAAGATTTCACCAACGTTGCCCTCAAACGATCGATTTTTACATGAAAATCGAAGGAACAAGCCTTTTTACAGCGAAAATCGTCGTAATGTACAAAATTCATACTTCGGGGAGAGTAAACGGCATTCCTGCGATACATGAAGATAATCGCACGTATTTACACTTTGTTTCCGCTAACGTAACAATGTCGATGAAACATTAAAACTTCATTGAATTTGGTCGGTGGTGATCAATTTTCGTTCGAAAAACATCGAAACACGTTATTTTTCAGCGAAAATCGTCGAATTGGACCAAGATTTCACCAACGTTGCCCTCAAACGAACGATTTTTACATGAAAATCGAAGGAACACGCCTTTTTACAGCGAAAATCGTCGCAATGTACAAAATTCATACTGCGGGGAAGGTAAATTGCATTCGTGCGATACATGAAGATAATACGTGTTTACAATTGGTTTCCGTTAACGTAACAATGTCGATAAAACATGATAATTTCATTGAATTTGCTCAGAGGTGATCAATTTTCGTTCCAAAAACATCGAAACACGTTATTTTTCAGCGAAAATCGTCGAATTGGACCAAGATTTGACCAACGTTGCCCTCAAACGATCGAACTTTACATGAAAATCGAAGGAACACGCCTTTTTACAGCGAAAATCGTCGTAATGTACATAATTCATACTTCGGAGAGGGTAAATGGCATTCCTGCGATACATGAAGATGTTACGTCCTGGTATTCACCCTCGTGTCTGACTTGTTGCGTAATCTGAAAATAAAATATAAAACGTTAAAGATTAAAAGAAATATAAAAATTCAAATTTAACCGCCAAAATATTGATAATAATAAATTTAGGTATATCGCAATAATAAATAAATGAACTAATAAATTTTGGACATAAGTATGATCTTGTCATTTTTGGGACACCCTGTATATATACATTCAAGGAACGAACAGCTGATCAGCTGTTGAGCGTACGCGGACCTCGACCTACCGCACGAGCAGCGCTCACGCGCCAAGAGGCACATGACAAAGTCCCCATTTCAGTCAAATTTCATTAACTAACAATTATTAAATTATCAAGTTTTAATTATCATATTCTGCTTTATTATCAAAAGACCTTTAATTTGAATACTCACTCGACCATATTTCGACCACTTTTAAATAAACAAAATTTAGGCCATCAGCAAATTTCATTAACTAACAATTATTCAGATACAACAATTTAATTATGCTCATCAGATTCGGTTCGAAAAGCCCTTTTATTTGAACCCTCACACCACTATGTCATGCCCCAAATTAAACAAATAATCAAGCTGCGAAAAACCGCGGAAATCCGCGGAAAACCGCGGGTTACTATAAAACGCTCTTAAAAGTCTCTACAGGGTTGTCAATCGACTTGAATTACTACAAATAAGAATTCGATTATATGAATAACATCTTACATATATATTGTTAATAATAATAATAAACAATAAGTAGTAAATAGACAAATACGCATTTTTACATATGTTTTACATAAACAAAAGTTTATTCATGTTGCATACATCATCATATATTTTTGGGGAATAAATACGCTCTAGAGAAATAAACAAATAAATAAATAAACAATTAAGTTACTTCTCGAATAGAAAGACGTATATACAGCGCATTATTACATAAAACTCATAAATACATATATTTTTGGTACATAAGAGACAAAGGAATAGAACTGCACGATTCGAACACGTGGTCGTCATATTTCTTCTCAAGAGTCACATTTTCTCAAGTATCTGAAAACTGCAGAACCATGTCCGGTGAAGGAGTCTGTTTTAACTCCAAAAAGATATAAAAAATAATACAAAGAAAGGATTTCTTTCTTTCAGGAAATTCGTCAGCAAGAGAAAAGTAACCCGAAACTTCTAACCGTCGTCTTGACGAGACGGTACAATCCGCTGAAAATGTTAATGACCATTTTCCTAAATTTATAAATTATAATCTTTCATTAACTATTTGTTTCACACTTTTAAAACCCACCGTCGTTGTATTCAACTCCGTTATTCTAAAACCATCAATTTGAGCCGTCACACGACCATGTTAGACCATAAATTGCAATAGTTAAGTTAACTAACAATATATTAACAAAACCACAAAATTCATCCAATCGCAACGGGAAAACTTCCCACTTACACGAAATTAAAAGCCCAATCGAATGGCAGTATTTACAAATTCGAATAACAATAAATAACACCTAAAAATGTTTAAACAAATTGTCAACAATTAATAATTAACTTACCAAATGTACAACGTAGAATCTGCTGTTCATGTTAATCCAGGACCACCACTCGAACCTGTAAAAAACAAATAAAACATAAAATAATTATTATAAACAAATAAATAAAATAAGAATACTTACCAATATCAAAGAAATCCAAAAAGCGCGAGTCCTCATGTACCTGAAAAGAAGACAATAAGTTAATAAATAATTAATGTTAAATCAACGATTAATTAATAAATAATTAATTAATCGTTGATCAAGTACCACCGTAACATCACAAATAGTCATAAGAAATCATGTAAAATTAATGATTAGTTAATATTATTAATTAATCAATAATTTCTTTCGTAAATTGTAACCCGGGGAAAAAAAACCTTGGACAAGTACATTTGTTGACCCCCGTTTCCATTTGTTTTCACAGAAAAAAACTACCCAAAAAAGTACAAAATTTTCAAAAAATTGGCAAGATCAAGAATGATTTACATTCAGCACTAAAATTTATAATATCAATAATAGGACAAGTATTTCATTGTCTCTTGAGGATGGAGTATTTAAAAAAAAGCAAAAATAAGTTCGTTATTGAAAAAAGTCACCAATGTATAAAAATAAAAATCGGTCCAAAAGAACAGAGTCCAGAAAAAAAAATAAAGATAAAACAAAACGTGGAGAAAAAAATTTCAAACGAAAAAAATTAGATTGAAAAATAATTTCGGCCGTAGTACTTGGCGAGTTTTTTGCTTAGGTAGAATCACGTAATGTATTTTTCATGGTACGAACTCGCCAAGTACTACGGCCGAAATTATTTTTCAATCTAATTTTTTTCGTTTGAAATTTTTTTCTCCACGTTTTGTTTTATCTTTATTTTTTTTTCTGGACTCTGTTCTTTTGGACCGATTTTTATTTTTATACATTGGTGACTTTTTTCAATAACGAACTTATTTTTGCTTTTTTTTAAATACTCCATCCTCAAGAGACAATGAAATACTTGTCCTATTATTGATATTATAAATTTTAGTGCTGAATGTAAATCATTCTTGATCTTGCCAATTTTTTGAAAATTTTGTACTTTTTTGGGTAGTTTTTTTCTGTGAAAACAAATGGAAACGGGGGTCAACAAATGTACTTGTCCAAGGTTTTTTTTCCCCGGGCAGGGGATTTTTGGCCAGGATATCACTTCTTTTTTCTGAACCTTTCACTTTCATCATAAAATTTTGGAATTTATGATCCGCCATATTGAATCCGCCATTTTGAATTTCGAAATTTTGCATGCAGATTGTTAATCGGTGAACCCAAAAACCCCCGCGTGCCAACTTTCGCTTTTCTTAAACGATTTTCGCAGTTATTGTCCGCCATATTGTATCCGTCATCTTGAATTTCGAAATTTTGGGTGCAGATTTGTAATCAGCGACCCCGAAAACCCCCGAGTACCATGTTTTGCTTTCATCAAACAATTTTTGCATTTGTGGTCCGCCATATTGGATCCGCCATCTCGAATTTCTAAATTTTAGGTGCAGATTTGTAATCAGCGACCCCGAAAACCCCCGAGTACCATATTTTGCTTTCATCAAACAATTTTTGCATTTGTTGTTCGCCATATTGGATCCGCCATCTTGAATTTCTAAATTTTAGGCGCAGATTTGTAATCAGCGACCCCGAAAACCCCCGGGTACCATATTTTGCTTTCATCAAACAATTTTTGCATTTGTTGTTCGCCATATTGGATTCGCCATCTTGAATTTCTAAATTTTGAGCGCAGATTTGTAATCAGCGACCCCGAAAACCCTCGAGTACCATATTTTGCATCAGCAAACAATTTTTGCATTTCTTGTCCGCCATATTGGATTCGCCATCTTGAATTTCTAAATTTTGTGTGCAGATTTATAATCAGCGATCCCGAAAACCCCCGAGTACAAAGTTTTGAGCTAGTTGCACGTAATGAAAAATGTGTGTTTCAAAGGGTCAAATTGATATTTTTTTTTGCGTGAATTATTCCGACCTTACCATCTGTCAACACGGATCTACGAAAAGTTCGCAAAAAACACGCTGTTTACGCGTCTCGCGTCAAAACTACCGTCAAACTTTCCGTGGTATGGGTACAAAGGAAAGGACCAATGGGAACTCGTTACTTTTGTCGCCGAAGACCGGCTTCAATGGAAATGGGTTTTGATGGGCATCAAAACGCCTTTGATTGTATCGTCTGCGCGCATGTACAGACACACCAATTCCTTCAATGTGTTAGAATTTTTGCATAATCTTGACCCTGTGCAAAGTTTTTTCTCAGCAAATACGCCATCAATCGTGCTCAATTAAGGCTTAATCGAAGGGCAATTTCATAATTTGTCTCGATTTCCATTTTCAAGTCATCATCTGTTTCCTAAGCTTCGTAATTCGAAAAAATGACTTTCAGTTTTTACCCCCACCACCGAATTTTACTTTATTCAGAGATAATATACTCCGGCGAGCCTCGGGCCAGCAGACGACAGAGCTGTCAAATGTACTTGTCCCGATACTCTACCGAGTCTCTTGATAAATAAAATAATGCATAAGATTCATATACCTATATCGCTGAGTCAACATAGAGCATCGCTGCAGCGTGTCAGTGACACACGCACACATTCATCGTTCGAGCGTCTTCGTGAGGTCTTCTATATAAGTGGGGGGCTGCACCGAAGTCGCCAGTTCTCGATCCTCTCCACAGACAGCCAGTCGAACTCCGACGTTTGTGTTGATCGGATATTCCCGCCGTGCGTCTGAAAATCGACATTGTACCATCTTTATTATTTTAAACTTAAATTGTTAACAAGTTATATCGTCGAGTTATAAACTAACTCTGTCATTACTAAAAATCGTGTAATTCATATTTTAAAGAAAAGTTATTAAATAAAATATTGTGAAAAGTGTTATAAAAATCATTTATTTTTACATTAAGGTAAAATATCTCCATCCGCGTTTTAAAATCTTTCGCGATCATAAATTTGTCTGAAATAAATATTTCAAAGCAAATAAAAATTAAATAAACAAATTCAAGTGTTTATCTAAATAATTCCGTAACATTCGTGGAATTAAATCATAATTATTCTGTCTATTCTTTTTTCCGAAACAAATTGAAATCAGTCATCGACATTTCTTCCAAAAATTAAATAATTGAAAAATATAAATTAATAATTAAATTCACTAATTTTGGAAATTCAATTAATTCGAGTTGCTCAAGAAAATATTCATTCCAACTTTTCCGTTCTTTCTGTGCTTTTTACTCTGGCACGTGGGATTCCCTCATTACCTGAGACCCTTTTTTATTACCCCCGGGTTTTTCCGAACCTCGTTTTTTGCACACTTTCTCTTTTCCTTCCTCAAAACTTTTTCCGATCGACCGTGCTATACTCAAGCACGTCTATTACCCTTTACATTTTTAATATTTTCACCAAACGCATTTTTCCCGAGTTCGCATTTAATTTGTGCTATTTCACAGGCACGTTAAATCGAATTCTCCCTTCCTTATCGACCGTGACGATTCTCAGGCACGTCGATTCCAATTTATTAAACTCACCCTTTCACGAATTAATTTATCCGTGCTGATTCTCAAGCACGTTAGATTAATTTCGTCATCCTATCAATAATTCTCTCGATCTTCCATTATTATTTCCTCCCACGACTTTAGTTTATCCGTGCTGATTCTCAAGCACGTTAGATTAATTTCGTCATCCTATCAATAATTCTCTCGATCTTCCATTATTATTTCCCCCCATGATTTTAGTTTATCCGTGCTGATTCTCAAGCACGTTAAATTAATTTCATTATTTCATATTATTTCCTTTAATTGATTTTCTGTGCTGTCCATCGAGCACGATCATACAAATCCTTTAAATCCTTATCGAATTTCATTCTATTGAGCAATTCAAATTAATAAAAATTTATTGATGTATAATTCTTCCATCATGAAGAATCATTATGCCTAGAAGACGCGCTGGAATAAGATTTCAAATTCGTCGAGCCATTGCGCGGGAGTGTCAGAAACCCGCAGTTAAAAGAGGAAACAATAAATCCATCCTAAAAACATTTCGGGACGAATATCTCAGCGATAAACCAGCCGTCGATAAAACAGTTGTCGAGATCGCAAGTAGTTTGCCAAAAGTTCGGGTCATCTCGACTACGTCGATAAAACAGACAATTTACATTGTGGATCCCAAAACATCTTTTCCTCTGGCTCGCCTCGTCGGTACAAATCGTGTCGTCCTTTGCGAGGAACTGCAGCGAGAGTGGGACAACATCTCACAGGCGTCGACTCTGTCTCGCCCGTCCACACCAGAAGGCATCGAGATCATCGAACTCGACTAGATCTCCAATTACCAACAGTAAGTGTTAATCACCAGTTAACAATCTTATTGACAAAGGTTCCGGTCCTAGAGGGGAAAATCTCACCCTTCTAAACACAGGAGCCTAAAATAAATCTACGCGTCGTACGCCCGTGTATCCATTGCAGATAGAGTAATTTTCGCGTTTATCGACTACCGAATAGTCCCTCCGACTATCGGTTATCTCGTGCCCTTTATTATCGATTGTCAATTCGGACATTCCATCTCCCGGCTATCGGTCAAGTAGCAGCCTATATTTCCAGCAGTCGGTAAGAACACCGACCGTAGGTTAGAGCTCTGAACCCCCTTAACATCAATAGGTAGCTTATCGTGGGTTGGTAAAATAAAAATAGTCCGCGGGTACAAATAAATTTCAAATCTTTATTTAACCGTCGATAAATTCGAACAATTCTATTTACATTTTTTTATCACAATTCCGGGCATTCAAACGCGCGACGTAACAGGTTTATATATTTTTTGGTGGCAGCGGTGGGATACCGTCATAAGTTTTGCTACTGGTGACCAAAGTGTTTATCTCAAAAATAAAATAATAATAAAAATAACAGTCATTTTGTCAAAAATCTTTCAAAGTAATTAAAATCAAATTTTGCAAATTGAATAAATTCAATAAATAAATCAAAAAAAATAAAATGGATGAATTAACTTCAGAAGATCTGCGCATTTTGCGCCAACAGTTAGAATTAAAAAGTAGAGAGTTGGCCGAAAAAGAATTGCGGTTACAACAGAAAGAAGTAATACTCGACGAAGAAAAGAGGAACGTCGAGAAACATATCGAGTCTATTCAGGCGTCTATTGACCAAGAAGTAGTTGAAAGGGTAGAATTTCAACAAAATGACAGATTAAAACATTTATTTGATCTCATAAATGAACAGCAAAATACAAATAGATCAATGCAAGCCAATCTTGACAAACTTATGGGCGAAATAAAAGATCACAAATACGATAGGCCAAGTTCGCAAGCTGCTATGTTCACCACAGACGTTTGGGGCGAACCGAGCGGGTATATTCCTCGCGCTAGTTCCCCTCGTGAAAACAATAGAAACCAACATCCGGTAATTTCAAATACACAAAATCAAAGTAATTTTCAAAGAAATCCTCCGGCTAATTTGCCAACTATTAAGTATAAAGACGCGTTAGAATCAGTTCCAATATTCACGGGATCCAATATACCTGTCCTTCGTTTTGTTCGAGCTTGTCAAAAAGTACGAAATCTTTTCGACCATCATCACGAGCCAAACCTTCTTTTGCTCCTTAAAAATAAATTAAAAGGTAATGCTCAAACCGCGCTCGAAGATGATAATTCTCTCACAATCAAAGAATTTATAGACCAATTGAAATTATTGTTTGGATCTTCAAAATCCGTAAACGAATATCGCGGAGAACTCGGAACAATTATTAAATTTCCAGCAGAAAATGCGATCCAGTATATTAGTCGAGTTAAAGATTTGCATTTCGCGATCCTTGAAATGGATACAGAAATTTGGGGACCTCTATCCCCTGAGCATCGGGCTCAATGTGAGTCCGATACAATTGATAGTTTCGTCAAGGGTTTACCACCCGATTTTAGAATCCGTGTCCGTCAACTATCCTATCAAAATCTCGAGGAGCTTTTCGCAAAAACTATCGCGATAGAGAAAGAAATCGCGAACGATCAAAGATTTTTAAAATTCTCAAATCCACCCCTTCCTCCGCGGAATATCAGGGCTGCATTCACATCTAAACCACCTTGCAATCATTGTAATAAATCGGGGCACGATCCAGAAAACTGTTGGACAGCATTCCCAGATAAACGTCCAAAAGGGAATGGCGATCGCTACAACAGGCCCGGTGGCAATTTTAATCGGAATAATAACAATAATAATTTCAATCGCAATAATAACGACAATAATTTCAACCGGAGTAATAATAATAATAATTTCAACCGAAATTACAATAATAACAACTACAATCGAAACAATGATAATAGGTCGAGACTCCATTGCACTTATTGCGATAAAATGGGGCATCTCAAAGAGCGGTGCTATAAAAAGATAGCAGACCAGCCAAAAAACGCGAAATCTCTCCCAACGGAGCAGGGCTCGTTGGGGGATCAAAAATTACGCCCTGTCCAGCTGGTGGAGGTGAGTCAGGCCGAGCCGTCAACCTCTGCCTAAAAGAGATCGAACGTTCACCTTCCGTCACCCTCGATTGCCCACAATTGTGCGGCCTAACAGAATTTTTAATCGACTCTGGTGCGGAAGTAAATATTGCAAAAATTTCCAATGTATCCGACCCATCAATTATCAATAAAAACGAAAAGATTCATTTAAATGGTATCGCGGGAAAACCCGTCGATACGTTTGGTTGGATAACCGCCAAAGTTAGCGGTACACCAACAAATTTTCATATAGTGGGGGACGATTTTCCGATCCCTCAGCACGCTCTACTTGGTACAGAATTTCTTTCACAAAATAAGGTGTCACTCGATTGGTCCAAACGGTTCTTAACATGGGGAAATCAAACTTTCCCGTTCACAGATTGCCATAAAATTCTTGTAACAAAAAGATCAAAAACAGTTGCATTTGCAAGAGTAGAAAATCCGGAAGTAAAAATTGGCTATATTCCAAACCTTAACCTCGGTGCAGGCATTTATTGTGGCCAAGCCGTTGCAGTCACACAAAATGGGATCACAAAATTAATAATTCACAATTCAAACCTCGAGGATGTATCGATAAAAGTTCCAACCGTGAGAATCGAGGAATTCGATAAATTAGAAGATACCTCCCTGCTTAACATCGACGATCTTTACGAAGGTTTTCCTGAAGGGATCGAAAATAATACTGAAATCGAATTTACTTGTCAAAATTTATGTAATGGTAATGAAAAACCTGGTTACTCAGTCAGAAAAATTTTACAAATTCAAAAGTCAAATCGCGTCTCAGAAGTCAAAAAGTTATTACGTCTCGAACATTTAAACGCAGAAGAAAAGGAGAGCATAGACTCCATAATTGAAGATAATGCCGATCTATTCCAGTTACCTGACGAACAATTAGATTTTGTCCCCGAATTTTTCCATAAAATTACAACTTCAGATGACCAACCGGTTTTTACTCGACAATATCGCTTTCCACCTATGCATAAAGATGAGATCACTAAACAAGTGGGTGAATTAGTTAAAAATAATGTTATCTCACCTTCACTCTCCCCGTACAGCTCTCCGTTGTGGATTGTACCGAAAAAGGCGGACTCCCACGGAAATAAAAGATGGAGAATGGTAATCGACTATAGAAATTTAAACGAGAAAACAATCGGTGATGCATATCCTCTACCTCAAATTAACGAGATTCTGGACCAATTAGGCAGTGCCAAGTACTTTTCTGTCTTTGACCTTGCTAGTGGTTTCCACCAGATAAAGGTCGATCCCAAAGACAAACATAAAACTGCTTTTTCTACTCCTTTCGGGCATTACGAGTTCAACCGTATGCCTTTCGGCTTAAAAAATGCCCCAGCCACATTTCAAAGGCTCATGGACCGAGTCCTTGTTGGCCTTCAAGGGGTAGAACTCTTCGTGTATCTTGATGATATTGTCATCTATGCTAAATCATTATCTGAACATCGAGCAAAATTCGAGAAATTGGCCGTGCGGTTGCGTAAATCACACTTACATCTTCAACCCGATAAATGCGAGTTTCTTCGTCGCGAAGTCGGATATCTTGGTCATGTTATTAGCGATCAAGGGGTAAAACCTGACCCCAAGAAAATAGAATCATTGAAAAATTATCCCGCACCCACGAACCAGAAAAAAATAAAACAATTTCTCGGATTGGCCGGTTATTACCGGCGGTTTATCGAAAATTTTTCGGGAATTTCAAAACCTCTTACAAATTTGCTAAAAAAGGGCATACCGTTCAAATGGACCGATGCTCAGCAAAAAGCATTTGATACTTTAAGGGAAGCTCTTTGCAAGGAGCCGATCCTCCAATATCCTGATTTCACTCAACCTTTTAATATCACCACCGACGCATCTAACTACGCGATTGGTGGAGTACTTTCTCAAGGAGAAATTGGCAAAGACAAGCCAATTGCTTACGCGTCTAGGACCCTGAATAAACATGAATTAAATTACTCAGTAATCGAAAAAGAGTGTCTCGCGATCATTTATTGCGTAAACCATTTCAGGCCATACATTTACGGCCGTCAATTTAATTTGCTCACCGATCATCAACCCTTAGTATGGTTAAACTCAGTCAAAGATCCAGCTAATCGCTTAGTCCATTGGCGTTTGAGCCTTGGAAATTACGAATATAAAATTCAATATAAACCCGGTAGAGTGAATTGTAACGCAGATGCTCTTTCCCGAAATCCTCCTGAAACAAAAAATGTTCTCGTCTTAACTCACAATCCTAAAAAGAGAAAAAGAAAACCAAGCTCATCTGGTGAAGAGAAAGAAAACTCTCACCACGAACTCGATGACGACTCCTTATCCGACGAATCTTCCAGTGAACGGATTTTCAGTCCACCTAGAGAACCGGGAAAAAGAATAATCAAACCTAAATTTTGTCCATCATGTCCCCCAGGAGTTGTTCACGATCATCTCTTCAGCCCTCCTGGGCGCCCTGTAAAGAAAAAACGAGACGATCATAGTCCGAAAATCAACATAGAAAATCAAAAATTAAATCCTAAAAAGGGAAAAATGACCAGTCAATCCCCGAGTATAGGAGGATCACAAGATGACTCCATCGACGATCCGATGTTGGGAAACTTGCCCTCTGACAATCGGGAACAGGTCGAATCAAATTTAGCTGACGAAATAGTCAGAAACGCGGAAGTTTCTAGCCCGCAAAAATTAACGTCGCCCAAAATTGCTGGTAATCGCGATAATGTCAATACTTTCGGTGAAACACCGGATGACATCATCGTTGAGCCGGAACTACCTAATGAAAATTCTGAAGACGACGTAGAATCGCTCGAATTTGACGATTTTTTCGAAGGGTTCAATTACAATGACCCACCAAATATCCCTTTGAGGGAAAACGCAAATTATTCCGACGAGCATGACTCTGAGGAAGAAGGCGAATTTTTATTTGACCCTGGAGGTCGTTATCAAGGTCAAAATTTTGAGTCAGACATTCAAATCGAAGGCGCGGTTTCCATCCGGGAAATTCGCGATAATTTATCAATGCAAAGAGGAAATAATGTTATTTTTATTACTCGTCAAGGACATCCAATAGATCAAGGTGGAAGAGAGCTAGAGACTCTCAATAAATTGCCAAAATTTGAAGAAATTACAATATTTCGGGCAAAAGTTGTTAAAGAAAAGGGGAATATAATTATTGGTCTCCCCGTTTTGTTTCATTTAAAAGAAAATATGTCGTTGGATGATCTTGGCGAGACTTTTCAATCCTTGCGCCAAGTTTTATTAGAAGAAAATTTGTTGTCTTTAAATATCGCAAAAACTGACTCAATCGGCGGAATAGCATGGGCCGATATAAAACAATTACTCATTCAAACTATCCGAAATCAAAGGATCGTCCTTACAATTTGTCTCCAATTAATCCGTTTTCCTTCTGAATCGGAAAGACTCGAAATTATTGCTGAAAAACACGCTTCTGCTATCGGTGGTCACAAAGGCGTCACGAAAACTTATAAAAGGATCCGCGAAAATTTTTTCTGGGAAAATATGAAAACCCAAATTCAAGAGTATATTGCGAGATGCAGAAATTGTCAGTTAAAAAAATTAGTTCGTGTTAAAACTAAACAACCGATGGTGATTACCGATACGCCTGGGCGTGCTTTTGACAAAATATCCATGGACATTGTTGGTCCATTGCCTACAACTAGAAAAGGGAATTCATATATACTTACGATTCAGGACTTACTAACTAAATATTGTTTTGCTATACCGTTAGCGCGAACGACTACTGTCGACATAGCAGAGGCCTTTGTCGACAAATTTATTTGTTCAGTCGGCGCTCCAAAAGCTATTTTGACCGATCAAGGTCGAAATTTCCTATCGAGTTTAATGAAATCTGTAGCGAAGAAATATCGCATAAAATTGTATCAAACTACTGCTTTTCATCCTCAAAGTAATGGCTCAATAGAAAGATCACATCATGTCCTTGCTGAGTATATAAAACAATTTATTGATAAAAGAACCGATTGGGATGACCTGTTAAGCATGTGCATGTTCTCTTACAATACAAGTCAGCACGAAGGCACTAGGTTCACCCCCCATGAGTTAGTTTTCGGTCATTTAGCAAGGCTTCCATCTGGACATCACCATATCGAAGAACAACAGGATCCTACTTACGCCGAATACTTGGAGGAATTATTCGATCGTATCGACACTCTTCAAAATCGTGCTCGCGAAAACCTCATCGCCGCGAAAGAAAAATCAAAATTTTATTACGATCGCAAAATGAACCCACAACATTTCGTGGTCGGCGACGTAGTCTTACTCTTAAAAGAACCTCATAAAGGAAAATTCTGTGACCAATATACAGAACCATGTGAAATTATTGACGTTTTATCGGGCGGAAATTTAAAAATTCGTTATAAAGGAAAATCTCGAATTGTTCATGCAAATAAATTAAGAGGAACCCGTCTACCGCTTGATTCATAACTCGGGTATCCTCTCGTTTTTCAGACAACAATGCTCCACATTCTCATCATCAGTATTCTTTTCCATGAGGCCTCGAGTCTATTGGGTTACGATTGTGCCGGACCCAACCTCAACATCACTACTATCTCGTTAAACAACGTAGGAGAATGCATAGCTCCGGACGAGGCCCCTCCATCAAAAGAAACCTACATTCAATTACTTCAACTTTCCGATTTTTCACAAACTGAGGTCATTCAATGTCGCGTCGAAATAGACCGAACTATATATTACTGCGGAATGAGTTCTCACGTTTCCATCGTACATAATGGACGTCAAAATTATCTTCACGAATTAGATGAACGTGGTTGTCGTAAACTCCAGGAAACTGGTATACTTACTCTCAGTCCTGCCAGCGTCATCATTGGAATCCGAAAAAATAGTACAACTAGTCGCGCTGTAACCTTGGGCGGTTCTTTAACAACTAATGGAGCATGCAAAGGTACTCAATACAGCGACGCATTCGGCAGTTGGGACGGAGTCGTAATTCAAGCGACAGTAAAGATCATCGTCACCAACTATCAAGCAGATGTCAATTTAATAAGCAACAAAATCGTGCTACAGTCAGGAACTCATTGCCTTCTCACCGATGGCACCTGTCTGGATGTTGAAGGGAACTCTGCTTTCTGGACCACAGAACCTACGGATTCATGTCAATTTCATCGATATGACGTACTATTTGAAGGCATCGCAACAAAATACCAAAATCCGGATCCATCAGCTCAGAATCCCGATGTCTTCTCGTTAACAACTCAAGAAACCACGTTCGCTTTAGCTGCAAAATCCACCAAACATCTTTGTGGATACACACTCATTCGTACCGAACATCCGAAACTTTACATCTTAGAGACTCAAAAAGGAAGGACTTTCGCAGAAAAGAAACAAATTTCAGTAAATAACTTAGACATTTTCTCATATATGAACTCAAAATTTATTTACGTAGAAAAACATATTCGAAATCAAATACAAAATTTATATCGAGATGTGGTCATTCAGAGATGCAATCTCGAACGACAAGTTATTCAAAATGCACTCAATTCAGCTTCAATGTACCCAGAAAAATTTGCAAAAACTATAATGAAAACTCATGGATTTATGGCAGTAGTTCTTGGAGAAGTAGCACACATAATCAAATGTGCACCTGTAGATGTCAGCGTTCGTCGTACGCAGGAATGCTACAACGAATTGCCCGTAACTTATCGGAACGAATCCCGATTTCTTTCTCCAATTTCGAAGATCTTGTTAAAAACTGGAACCCAAATCGAGTGCGATCCACTTCTTCCAGCTTTATATTATATCGACAATAGCTGGTACCGCTTCAGTCCTTCGGGAATTCCGGTACCCGCTCCCCAGGAACTCCACCCAATTTCGCAGCCAACCTGGAATTATAATCCCATTGGTAACCTTGCCTCATCAGGAATTTATACAATGGAAGAAATTGACCAACTTCGTGATCGAATTATGTTCCCTGCCGAAAGAGCAGGCTTACTTAACACAATTGCTCGAGGTACAGCTGGTTATTCCGTAGCCAGTGGATCCATCTCCATCAGGAACCTTCTCGACAATCAAGCCATTGAAGAAATTGCCGAAAGTACGATCAAGAAGATGTGGCACGGTTTCGAAAAATTTGGACTTATCAGCGCTGGTTTCTTCGCCATCGCATTCATCATTTCTCTGGGAAAAGCAATAATCGACATTTTTATACAAGGATACACCCTTCATTCATTATATGGTTGGAGCTTCATGTTAATAGGAGCTCTATGGAATTCAATTACTCACCTATTAATTACTCGCCACTTCAAGCAACATGTAGTACATCCGGAAGAACAAACTCTTTACGAGGTCGTGACCCAGCAACCGAAGCCAGTACCATCAATCAGAAGACTCTCGGGTGTAGACCCAGTCCTGTTGAGTCGTCTTAATGACGGTTCTCAGCCTTCGTCATCTTAGGCTTCGAACTTCACCGGGGAGGTGTTACGTCCTGGTATTCACCCTCGTGTCTGACTTGTTGCGTAATCTGAAAATAAAATATAAAACGTTAAAGATTAAAAGAAATATAAAAATTCAAATTTAACCGCCAAAATATTGATAATAATAAATTTAGGTATATCGCAATAATAAATAAATGAACTAATAAATTTTGGACATAAGTATGATCTTGTCATTTTTGGGACACCCTGTATATATACATTCAAGGAACGAACAGCTGATCAGCTGTTGAGCGTACGCGGACCTCGACCTACCGCACGAGCAGCGCTCACGCGCCAAGAGGCACATGACAAAGTCCCCATTTCAGTCAAATTTCATTAACTAACAATTATTAAATTATCAAGTTTTAATTATCATATTCTGCTTTATTATCAAAAGACCTTTAATTTGAATACTCACTCGACCATATTTCGACCACTTTTAAATAAACAAAATTTAGGCCATCAGCAAATTTCATTAACTAACAATTATTCAGATACAACAATTTAATTATGCTCATCAGATTCGGTTCGAAAAGCCCTTTCATTTGAACCCTCACACCACTATGTCATGCCCCAAATTAAACAAATAATCAAGCTGCGAAAAACCGCGGAAATCCGCGGAAAACCGCGGGTTACTATAAAACGCTCTTAAAAGTCTCTACAGGGTTGTCAATCGACTTGAATTACTACAAATAAGAATTCGATTATATGAATAACATCTTACATATATATTGTTAATAATAATAATAAACAATAAGTAGTAAATAGACAAATACGCATTTTTACATATGTTTTACATAAACAAAAGTTTATTCATGTTGCATACATCATCATATATTTTTGGGGAATAAATACGCTCTAGAGAAATAAACAAATAAATAAATAAACAATTAAGTTACTTCTCGAATAGAAAGACGTATATACAGCGCATTAATACATAAAACTCATAAATACATATATTTTTGGTACATAAGAGACAAAGGAATAGAACTGCACGATTCGAACACGTGGTCGTCATATTTCTTCTCAAGAGTCACATTTTCTCAAGTATCTGAAAACTGCAGAACCATGTCCGGTGAAGGAGTCTGTTTTAACTCCAAAAAGATATAAAAAATAATACAAAGAAAGGATTTCTTTCTTTCAGGAAATTCGTCAGCAAGAGAAAAGTAACCCGAAACTTCTAACCGTCGTCTTGACGAGACGGTACAATCCGCTGAAAATGTTAATGACCATTTTCCTAAATTTATAAATTATAATCTTTCATTAACTATTTGTTTCACACTTTTAAAACCCACCGTCGTTGTATTCAACTCCGTTATTCTAAAACCATCAATTTGAGCCGTCACACGACCATGTTAGACCATAAATTGCAATAGTTAAGTTAACTAACAATATATTAACAAAACCACAAAATTCATCCAATCGCAACGGGAAAACTTCCCACTTACACGAAATTAAAAGCCCAATCGAATGGCAGTATTTACAAATTCGAATAACAATAAATAACACCTAAAAATGTTTAAACAAATTGTCAACAATTAATAATTAACTTACCAAATGTACAACGTAGAATCTGCTGTTCATGTTAATCCAGGACCACCACTCGAACCTGTAAAAAACAAATAAAACATAAAATAATTATTATAAACAAATAAATAAAATAAGAATACTTACCAATATCAAAGAAATCCAAAAAGCGCGAGTCCTCATGTACCTGAAAAGAAGAAAATAAGTTAATAAATAATTAATGTTAAATCAACGATTAATTAATAAATAATTAATTAATCGTTGATCAAGTACCACCGTAACATCACAAATAGTCATAAGAAATCATGTAAAATTAATGATTAGTTAATATTATTAATTAATCAATAATTTCTTTCGTAAATTGTAATAAATAAAATAATGCATAAGATTCATATACCTATATCGCTGAGTCAACATAGAGCATCGCTGCAGCGTGTCAGTGACACACGCACACATTCATCGTTCGAGCGTCTTCGTGAGGTCTTCTATATAAGTGGGGGGCTGCACCGAAGTCGCTAGTTCTCGAGTCTCTCCACAGCCAGCCAGTCGAACTCCGACGTTCGTGTTGATCGGATACTCCCGCCGTGCTGCTGAAAATCGATTTTAACATCTTTGTAATTTTGAAACTTAAAATTGTTAATAAGTTTATATCGTCGGGTTATAAATTAACTCAGTCATTTCTTACAATTGTGCAACGAATATATAAGTATATTAAAGAAAAGTTATTAAATAAAATACTGTGAAAAGTGTTATAAAAAAATCATTTATTTTTACATTAAGGTAAAAATATCTCCATCCGCGTTTTAAAATCTTTCGCGATCATAAATTTGTCTGAAATAAATATTTCAAAGCAAATAAAAATTAAATAAACAAATTCAAGTGTTTATCTAAATAATTCCGTAACATTCGTGGAATTAAATCATAATTATTCTGTCTATTCTTTTTTCCGAAACAAATTGAAATCAGTCATCGACATTTCTTCCAAAAATTAAATAATTGAAAAATATAAATTAATAATTAAATTCACTAATTTTGGAAATTCAATTAATTCGAGTTGCTCAAGAAAATATTCATTCCAACTTTTCCGTTCTTTCTGTGCTTTTTACTCTGGCACGTGGGATTCCCTCATTACCTGAGACCCTTTTTTATTACCCCCGGGTTTTTCCGAACCTCGTTTTTTGCACACTTTCTCTTTTCCTTCCTCAAAACTTTTTCCGATCGACCGTGCTATACTCAAGCACGTCTATTACCCTTTACATTTTTAATATTTTCACCAAACGCATTTTTCCCGAGTTCGCATTTAATTTGTGCTATTTCACAGGCACGTTAAATCGAATTCTCCCTTCCTTATCGACCGTGACGATTCTCAGGCACGTCGATTCCAATTTATTAAACTCACCCTTTCACGAATTAATTTATCCGTGCTGATTCTCAAGCACGTTAGATTAATTTCGTCATCCTATCAATAATTCTCTCGATCTTCCATTATTATTTCCTCCCACGACTTTAGTTTATCCGTGCTGATTCTCAAGCACGTTAGATTAATTTCGTCATCCTATCAATAATTCTCTCGATCTTCCATTATTATTTCCTCCCATGATTTTAGTTTATCCGTGCTGATTCTCAAGCACGTTAAATTAATTTCATTATTTCATATTATTTCCTTTAATTGATTTTCTGTGCTGTCCATCGAGCACGATCATACAAATCCTTTAAATCCTTATCGAATTTCATTCTATTGAGCAATTCAAATTAATAAAAATTTATTGATGTATAATTCTTCCATCATGAAGAATTATTATGCCTAGAAGACGCGCTGGAATAAGATTTCAAATTCGTCGAGCCATTGCGCGGGAGTGTCAGAAACCCGCAGTTAAAAGAGGAAACAATAAATCCATCCTAAAAACATTTCGGGACGAATATCTCAGCGATAAACCAGCCGTCGATAAAACAGTTGTCGAGATCGCAAGTAGTTTGCCAAAAGTTCGGGTCATCTCGACTACGTCGATAAAACAGACAATTTACATTGTGGATCCCAAAACATCTTTTCCTCTGGCTCGCCTCGTCGGTACAAATCGTGTCGTCCTTTGCGAGGAACTGCAGCGAGAGTGGGACAACATCTCACAGGCGTCGACTCTGTCTCGCCCGTCCACACCAGAAGGCATCGAGATCATCGAACTCGACTAGATCTCCAATTACCAACAGTAAGTGTTAATCACCAGTTAACAATCTTATTGACAAAGGTTCCGGTCCTAGAGGGGAAAATCTCACCCTTCTAAACACAGGAGCCTAAAATAAATCTACGCGTCGTACGCCCGTGTATCCATTGCAGATAGAGTAATTTTCGCGTTTATCGACTACCGAATAGTCCCTCCGACTATCGGTTATCTCGTGCCCTTTATTATCGATTGTCAATTCGGACATTCCATCTCCCGGCTATCGGTCAAGTAGCAGCCTATATTTCCAGCAGTCGGTAAGAACACCGACCGTAGGTTAGAGCTCTGAACCCCCTTAACATCAATAGGTAGCTTATCGTGGGTTGGTAAAATAAAAATAGTCCGCGGGTACAAATAAATTTCAAATCTTTATTTAACCGTCGATAAATTCGAACAATTCTATTTACATTTTTTTATCACAATTCCGGGCATTCAAACGCGCGACGTAACACCGCTAACGTAACAATGTCGATGAAACCTCATCATTTCATTGAATTTGGTCACAGGTGATCAATTTTCGGTCGAAAAACATCGAAACACGTTATTTTTCAGCGAAAATCGTCGAATTGGACCAAGACTTCACCAACGTTTCTCTCAAACGATCGATTTTTACATGAAAATCGAAGGAACACGCCTTTTTACAGCGAAAATCGTCGTAATGTACATAATTCATACTTCAGGGAGTGTAAATGGCATTTTCTTGCGATACATGAAGATAATTGCACGTATTTACACTTTGTTTCCGCTAACGTAACAATGTCGATGAAACATGATAATTTCATTGAATTTGCTCGGAGGTGATCAATTTTCGTTCGAAAAACATCGAAACACGTTATTTTTCAGCGAAAATCGTCGAATTGGACCAAGATTTCACCAACGTTGCCCTCAAACGATCGATTTTTACATGAAAATCGAAGGAACACACCTTTTTACAGCGAAAATTGTCATAATGTAGAAAATTCATACTTCGGGGAGGGTTAATGGCATTCCCGCGATACACTAAGGTAATCGCACTTGTTTACAATTTGTTTCCGCTAACGTAACAATGTCGATGAAACCTCATCATTTCATTGAATTTGGTCACAGGTGATCAATTTTCGGTCGAAAAACATCGAAACACGTTATTTTTCAGCGAAAATCGTCGAATTGGACCAAGACTTCACCAACGTTGCTCTCAAACGATCGATTTTTACATGAAAATCGAAGAACACACCTTTTTACAGCGAAAATCGTCATAATGTACAAAATTCATACTTCGGGGAGCGTAAATGACATTCCCGCGATACACTAAGATAATCGCACGTGTTTACAATTTGTTTCCGCAAACGTAACAATGTCGATGAAACATGATTATTTCATTGAATTTGGTCACAGGTGATCAATTTTCGTTCGAAAAACATCGAAACACGTTATATTTCAGCGAAAATCGTCGAATTGGACCAAGATTTCATCAGCATTGCCATCAAACGATCGATTTTTACATGAAAATCGAAGGAACACGCCTATTTACAGCGATAATCGTCGTAATGTACAAAATTCATACTTGGGGGAGGGTAAATGGCATTCCTGCGATACATGAAGATAATCGCACGTGTTTACAATTTTTTTCCGCAAACGTAACAATGTCGATGAAACATGATTATTTCATTGAATTTGGTCGGCTGTGATCAATATTCGTTCGAAAAACATCGAAACACGTTATTTTTCACTGAAAATCGTCGAATTGGACCAAGATTTGACCAACGTTGCCCTCAAACGATCGATTTTTACATGAAAATCGAAGGAACACGCCTTTTTACAGCGAAAATCGTCATAATGTACAAATTTCATACTTCGGGGAGGGTAAATGGCATTCCTGCGATACATGAAGATAATCGCACGTGTTTTCAATTTGTTTCCGCTAACGTAACAATGTCGATGAAACATGATTATTTCATTGAATTTGGTCGGAGGTGATCAATTTTCGTTCGAAAAACATCGAAACACGTTATTTTTCCGCGAAAATCGTCGAATTGGACCAAGATTTCACCAACGTTGCCCTCAAACGATCGATTTTTACATGAAAATCGAAGGAACACGCCGTTTTATAGCGAAAATCGTCGTAATGTACAAAATTCATACTTCAGGGAGGGTAAATGGCATTTTCTTGCCATACATGAAGATAATTGCACGTGTTTACAATTTGTTTCCGCTAACGTAACAATGTCGATGAAACATGATTATATCATTGAATTTGCTCGGAAGTGATCAATTTTCGTTCGAAAAACATCGAAACACGTTATTTTTCAGTGAAAATCGTAGAAATGGACCAAGATTTCACCAACGTTGCCCTCAAACGATCGATTTTTACATGAAAATCGAAGGAACACGCCTTTTTACAGCGAAAATCGTCGTAATGTACAAAATTCATACTTCGGGGAGGGTTAATTGCATTCCTGCGATACATGAAGATAATCGTACGTATTTACACTTTGTTTCCGCTAACGTAACAATGTCGATGAAACATTAAAACTTCATTGAATTTGGTCGGTGGTGATCAATCTTCGTTCGAAAAACATCGAAACACGTTATTTTTCAGCGAAAATCATCGAATTGGACCAAGATTTCACCAACGTTGCCCTCAAACGATCGATTTTTACATGAAAATCGAAGGAACACGCCTTTTTACAGCGGTAATCGTCGTAATGTACAAAATTCATACTTCGGGGAGGGTAAATGGCATTCCTGCGATACATGAAGATAATCGCACGTGTTTACACTTGGTTTCCGATAACGTAACAATGTCGATAAAACATCATAATTTCATTGAATTTGCTCGGAGGTGATCAATTTTCGTTCGAAAAACATCGATACACGTTATTTTTCAGCGAAAATGGTCGAATTGGACCAAGATTTCACCAACGTTGCCCTCAAACGATCGATTTTTACATGAAAATCGAAGGAACACGCCTTTTTACAGCAAAAATCTACGTAATGTACATAATTCATACTTCATGGAGTGTAAATGGCATTTCCTTACGATACATGAAGATAATTGCACGTATTTACACTTTGTTTCCGCTAACGTAACAATGTCGATGAAACATTAAAACTTCATTGAATTTGCTCGGAGGTGATCAATTTTCGTTCGAAAAACATCGAAACACGTTATTTTTCAGTGAAAATCGTAGAAATGCACCAAGATTTCACCAGCATTGCCCTCAAACGATCGATTTTTACATGAAAATCGAAGGAACACTCCTTTTTACAGCGATAATCGTCGTAATTTACAAAATTCATACTTCGGGGAGGGTAAATGGCATTCCTGCGATACATGAAGATAATCGCACGTGTTTACAATTGGTTTCCGCTAACGTAACGATGTCGATGAAACATGATAATTTCATTGAATTTGCTCGGAGGTGATCAATTTTCGTTCGAAAAACATCGAAACACGTTATTTTTCAGCGAAAATCGTCGAATTGGACCAAGATTTCACCAGCATTGCCCTCAAACGATCGATTTTTACATGAAAATCGAAGGAACACGCCTTTTTACAGCGATAATCGTCGTAATGTACAAAATTCATACTTCGGGGAGGGTAAATGGCATTCCTGCGATACATGAAGATAATCGCACGTGTTTACACTTGGTTTCCGATAACGTAACAATGTCGATAAAACATCATAATTTCATTGAATTTGCTCGGAGGTGATCAATTTTCGTTCGAAAAACATCGAAACACGTTATTTTTCAGTGAAAATCGTAGAAATGGACCAAGATTTCACCAACGTTGCTCTCAAACGATCGATTTTTACATGAAAATCGAAGGAACGCGCCTTTTTACAGCGAAAATCGTCGTAATGTACATAATTCATACTTCGGGGAGGGTTAATTGCATTCCTGCGATACATGAAGATAATCGCACGTATTTACACTTTGTTTCCGCTAACGTAACAATGTCGATGAAACATGATTATTTCATTGAATTTGGTCGGAGGTGATCAATTTTCGTTCGAAAAACATCGAAACACGTTATTTTTCAGCGAAAATCGTCGAATTGGACCAAGATTTGACTAACGTTGCCCTCAAACGATCGATTTTTACATGAAAATCGAAGGAACACGCCTTTTTACAGCGAAAATCGTCGTAATGTACAAAATTCATACTTCGGGGAGAGTAAACGGCATTCCTGCGATACATGAAGATAATCGCACGTATTTACACTTTGTTTCCGCTAACGTAACAATGTCGATGAAACATGATTATTTCATTGAATTTGGTCGGAGGTGATCAATTTTCGTTCGAAAAACATCGAAACACGTTATTTGTCAGCGAAAATCGTCGAATTGGACCAAGATTTGACTAACGTTGCCCTCAAACGATCGATTTTTACATGAAAATCGAAGGAACACGCCTTTTTACAGCGAAAATCGTCGTAATGTACAAAATTCATACTTCGGGGAGGGTAAATGGCATTCCTGCGGTACATGAAGATAATCGCACGTGTTTACAATTTGTTTCCGCAAACGTAACAATGTCGATGACATTAACATGATTATTTCATTGAATTTGGTCGGAGGTGATCAATTTTCGTTCGAAAAACATCGAAAAACGTTATTTTTCAGTGAAAATCGTAGAAATGGACCAAGATTTCACCAACGTTGCTCTCAAACGATCGATTTTTACATGAAAATCGAAGGAACACGCCTTTTTACAGCGAAAATCGTCGTAATGTACAAAATTCATACTTCGGGGAGGTCAAATGGCATTTCTGCGATACATGAAGATAATCGCACGTGTTTACACTTTGTTTCCGCTATCGTAACGATGTCGATGAAACATGATAATTTCATTGAATTTGCTCGGAGGTGATCAATTTTCGTTCGAAAAACATCGAAACACGATATTTTTCAGTGAAAATCGTAGAAATGGACCAAGATTTCACCAACGTTGCTCTCAAACGATCGATTTTTACATGAAAATCGAAGGAACGCGCCTTTTTACAGCGAAAATCGTCGTAATGTACATAATTCATACTTCGGGGAGGGTTAATTGCATTCCTGCGATACATGAAGATAATCGTACGTATTTACACTTTGTTTCCGCTAACGTAACAATGTCGATGAAACATTAAAACTTCATTGAATTTGGTCGGTGGTGATCAATCTTCGTTCGAAAAACATCGAAACACGTTATTTTTCAGCGAAAATCATCGAATTGGACCAAGATTTCACCAACGTTGCCCTCAAACGATCGATTTTTACATGAAAATCGAAGGAACACGCCTTTTTACAGCGATAATCGTCGTAATGTACAAAATTCATACTTCGGGGAGGGTAAATGGCATTCCTGCGATACATGAAGATAATCGCACGTGTTTACACTTGGTTTCCGATAACGTAACAATGTCGATAAAACATCATAATTTCATTGAATTTGCTCGGAGGTGATCAATTTTCGTTCGAAAAACATCGATACACGTTATTTTTCAGCGAAAATGGTCGAATTGGACCAAGATTTCACCAACGTTGCCCTCAAACGATCGATTTTTACATGAAAATCGAAGGAACACGCCTTTTTACAGCAAAAATCTACGTAATGTACATAATTCATACTTCATGGAGTGTAAATGGAATTTCCTTACGATACATGAAGATAATTGCACGTATTTACACTTTGTTTCCGCTAACGTAACAATGTCGATGAAACATTAAAACTTCATTGAATTTGCTCGGAGGTGATCAATTTTCGTTCGAAAAACATCGAAACACGTTATTTTTCAGTGAAAATCGTAGAAATGCACCAAGATTTCACCAGCATTGCCCTCAAACGATCGATTTTTACATGAAAATCGAAGGAACACTCCTTTTTACAGCGATAATCGTCGTAATTTACAAAATTCATACTTCGGGGAGGGTAAATGGCATTCCTGCGATACATGAAGATAATCGCACGTGTTTACAATTGGTTTCCGCTAACGTAACGATGTCGATGAAACATGATAATTTCATTGAATTTGCTCGGAGGTGATCAATTTTCGTTCGAAAAACATCGAAACACGTTATTTTTCAGCGAAAATCGTCGAATTGGACCAAGATTTCACCAGCATTGCCCTCAAACGATCGATTTTTACATGAAAATCGAAGGAACACGCCTTTTTACAGCGATAATCGTCGTAATGTACAAAATTCATACTTCGGGGAGGGTAAATGGCATTCCTGCGATACATGAAGATAATCGCACGTGTTTACACTTGGTTTCCGATAACGTAACAATGTCGATAAAACATCATAATTTCATTGAATTTGCTCGGAGGTGATCAATTTTCGTTCGAAAAACATCGAAACACGTTATTTTTCAGTGAAAATCGTAGAAATGGACCAAGATTTCACCAACGTTGCTCTCAAACGATCGATTTTTACATGAAAATCGAAGGAACGCGCCTTTTTACAGCGAAAATCGTCGTAATGTACATAATTCATACTTCGGGGAGGGTTAATTGCATTCCTGCGATACATGAAGATAATCGCACGTATTTACACTTTGTTTCCGCTAACGTAACAATGTCGATGAAACATGATTATTTCATTGAATTTGGTCGGAGGTGATCAATTTTCGTTCGAAAAACATCGAAACACGTTATTTTTCAGCGAAAATCGTCGAATTGGACCAAGATTTGACTAACGTTGCCCTCAAACGATCGATTTTTACATGAAAATCGAAGGAACACGCCTTTTTACAGCGAAAATCGTCGTAATGTACAAAATTCATACTTCGGGGAGAGTAAACGGCATTCCTGCGATACATGAAGATAATCGCACGTATTTACACTTTGTTTCCGCTAACGTAACAATGTCGATGAAACATGATTATTTCATTGAATTTGGTCGGAGGTGATCAATTTTCGTTCGAAAAACATCGAAACACGTTATTTGTCAGCGAAAATCGTCGAATTGGACCAAGATTTGACTAACGTTGCCCTCAAACGATCGATTTTTACATGAAAATCGAAGGAACACGCCTTTTTACAGCGAAAATCGTCGTAATGTACAAAATTCATACTTCGGGGAGGGTAAATGGCATTCCTGCGATACATGAAGATAATCGCACGTGTTTACAATTTGTTTCCGCAAACGTAACAATGTCGATGACATTAACATGATTATTTCATTGAATTTGGTCGGAGGTGATCAATTTTCGTTCGAAAAACATCGAAAAACGTTATTTTTCAGTGAAAATCGTAGAAATGGACCAAGATTTCACCAACGTTGCTCTCAAACGATCGATTTTTACATGAAAATCGAAGAAACACGCCTTTTTACAGCGAAAATCGTCGTTATGTACATAATTCATACTTCGGAGAGGGTAAATGGCATTCCTGCGATACATGAAGATAATCGCACATGTTTACAATTTGTTTCGGCTAACGTAACAATGTCGATAAAACATGATAATTTCATTGAATTTGCTCAGAGGTGATCAATTTTCGTTCCAAAAACATCGAAACACGTTATTTTTCAGCGAAAATCGTCGAATTGGACCAAGATTTGACCAACGTTGCCCTCAAACGATCGAATTTTACATGAAAATCGAAGGAACACGCCTTTTTACAGCGAAAATCGTCGTAATGTACATAATTCATACTTCGGAGAGGGTAAATGGCATTCCTGCGATACATGAAGATAATCGCACGTGTTTACAATTTGTTTCGGCTAACGTAACAATGTCGATAAAACATGATAATTTCATTGAATTTGCTCAGAGGTGATCAATTTTCGTTCCAAAAACATCGAAACACGTTATTTTTCAGCGAAAATCGTCGAATTGGACCAAGATTTGACCAACGTTGCCCTCAAACGATCGATTTTTACATGAAAATCGAAGGAACACGCCTTTTTACAGCGAAAATCGTCGTAATGTACAAAATTCATACTTCGGGGAGGGTAAATGGCATTCCTGCGGTACATGAAGATAATCGCACGTGTTTACAATTTGTTTCCGCAAACGTAACAATGTCGATGACATTAACATGATTATTTCATTGAATTTGGTCGGAGGTGATCAATTTTCGTTCGAAAAACATCGAAAAACGTTATTTTTCAGTGAAAATCGTAGAAATGGACCAAGATTTCACCAACGTTGCTCTCAAACGATCGATTTTTACATGAAAATCGAAGGAACACGCCTTTTTACAGCGAAAATCGTCGTTATGTACATAATTCATACTTCGGAGAGGGTAAATGGCATTCCTGCGATACATGAAGATAATCGCATGTGTTTACACTTTGTTTCCGCTAACGTAACAATGTCGATGAAACATTAAAACTTCATTGAATTTGGTCGGTGGTGATCAATTTTCGTTCGAAAAACATCGAAACACGTTATTTTTCAGTGAAAATCGTAGAAATGCACCAAGATTTCACCAGCATTGCCCTCAAACGATCGATTTTTACATGAAAATCGAAGGAACACTCCTTTTTACAGCGATAATCGTCGTAATTTACAAAATTCATACTTCGGGGAGG
Organism: Campoletis raptor; assembly: GCA_948107755.1. Lineage (NCBI taxonomy): Eukaryota > Metazoa > Arthropoda > Insecta > Hymenoptera > Ichneumonidae > Campoletis > Campoletis raptor. The sequence continues at coordinate 1,033,674 of OX403623.1, forward strand.
GTAAATGGCATTCCTGCGATACATGAAGATAATCGCACGTGTTTACAATTGGTTTCCGCTAACGTAACGATGTCGATGAAACATGATAATTTCATTGAATTTGCTCGGAGGTGATCAATTTTCGTTCGAAAAACATCGAAACACGTTATTTTTCAGCGAAAATCGTCGAATTGGACCAAGATTTCACCAGCATTGCCCTCAAACGATCGATTTTTACATGAAAATCGAAGGAACACGCCTTTTTACAGCGATAATCGTCGTAATGTACAAAATTCATACTTCGGGGAGGGTAAATGGCATTCCTGCAATACATGAAGATAATCGCACGTGTTTACACTTGGTTTCCGATAACGTAACAATGTCGATAAAACATCATAATTTCATTGAATTTGCTCGGAGGTGATCAATTTTCGTTCGAAAAACATCGAAACACGTTATTTTTCAGCGAAAATCGTCGAATTGGACCAAGATTTCACCAACGTTGCCCTCAAACGATCGATTTTTACATGAAAATCGAAGGAACACGCCTTTTTACAGCGAAAATCGTCGTAATGTACAAAATTCATACTTCGGGGAGGGTAAACGGCATTCCTGCGATACATGAAGATAATCGCACGTATTTACACTTTGTTTCCGCTAACGAAACAATGTCGATGAAACATGATTATTTCATTGAATTTGGTCGGAGGTGATCAATGTTCGTTCGAAAAACATCGAAACACGTTATTTTTCAGCGAAAATCGTCGAATTGGACCAAGATTTGACTAACGTTGCCCTCAAACGATCGATTTTTACATGAAAATCGAAGGAACACGCCTTTTTACAGCGAAAATCGTCGTAATGTACAAAATTCATACTTCGGGGAGGGTAAATGGCATTACTGCGATACATGAAGATAATCGCACATGTTTACAATTTGTTTCCGCAAACGTAACAATGTCGATGAAACATGATTATTTCATTGAATTTGCTCGGAGGTGATCAATTTTCGTTCGAAAAACATCGAAACACGTTATTTTTCAGCGAAAATCGTCGAATTGGACCAAGATTTCACCAACGTTGCCCTCAAACGATCGATTTTTACATGAAAATCGAAGAAACACGCCTTTTTACAGCGAAAATCGTCGTAATGTACAAAATTCATACTTCGGGGAGGTCAAATGGCATTCCTGCGATACATGAAGATAATCGCACGTGTTTACATTTTGTTTCCGCTATCGTAACGATGTCGATGAAACATGATAATTTCATTGAATTTGCTCGGAGGTGATCAATTTTCGTTCGAAAAACATCGAAACACGATATTTTTCAGTGAAAATCGTAGAAATGGACCAAGATTTCACCAACGTTGCTCTCAAACGATCGATTTTTACATGAAAATCGAAGGAACGCGCCTTTTTACAGCGAAAATCGTCGTAATGTACATAATTCATACTTCGGGGAGGGTTAATTGCATTCCTGCGATACATGAAGATAATCGTACGTATTTACACTTTGTTTCCGCTAACGTAACAATGTCGATGAAACATTAAAACTTCATTGAATTTGGTCGGTGGTGATCAATCTTCGTTCGAAAAACATCGAAACACGTTATTTTTCAGCGAAAATCATCGAATTGGACCAAGATTTCACCAACGTTGCCCTCAAACGATCGATTTTTACATGAAAATCGAAGGAACACGCCTTTTTACAGCGATAATCGTCGTAATGTACAAAATTCATACTTCGGGGAGGGTAAATGGCATTCCTGCGATACATGAAGATAATCGCACGTGTTTACACTTGGTTTCCGATAACGTAACAATGTCGATAAAACATCATAATTTCATTGAATTTGCTCGGAGGTGATCAATTTTCGTTCGAAAAACATCGAAACACGTTATTTTTCAGTGAAAATCGTAGAAATGGACCAAGATTTCACCAACGTTGCTCTCAAACGATCGATTTTTACATGAAAATCGAAGGAACGCGCCTTTTTACAGCGAAAATCGTCGTAATGTACATAATTCATACTTCGGGGAGGGTTAATTGCATTCCTGCGATACATGAAGATAATCGTACGTATTTACACTTTGTTTCCGCTAACGTAACAATGTCGATGAAACATTAAAACTTCATTGAATTTGGTCGGTGGTGATCAATCTTCGTTCGAAAAACATCGAAACACGTTATTTTTCAGCGAAAATCGTCGAATTGGACCAAGATTTCACCAACGTTGCCCTCAAACAATCGATTTTTACATGAAAATCGAAGCAACACGCCTTTTTACAGCTAAAATCGTCGTAATGTACAAAATTCATACTTCGGGGAGAGTAAACGGCATTCCTGCGATACATGAAGATAATCGCACGTATTTACACTTTGTTTCCGCTAACGTAACAATGTCGATGAAACATGATTATTTCATTGAATTTGGTCGGAGGTGATCAATTTTCGTTCGAAAAACATCGAAACACGTTATTTTTCAGCGAAAATCGTCGAATTGGACCAAGATTTGACTAACGTTGCCCTCAAACGATCGATTTTTACATGAAAATCGAAGGAACACGCCTTTTTACAGCGAAAATCGTCGTAATGTACAAAATTCATACTTCGGGGAGAGTAAACGGCATTCCTGCGATACATGAAGATAATCGCACGTATTTACACTTTGTTTCCGCTAACGTAACAATGTCGATGAAACATGATTATTTCATTGAATTTGGTCGGAGGTGATCAATTTTCGTTCGAAAACATCGAAACACGTTATTTTTCAGCGAAAATCGTCGAATTGGACCAAGATTTGACTAACGTTGCCCTCAAACGATCGATTTTTACATGAAAATCGAAGGAACACGCCTTTTTACAGCGAAAATCGTCGTAATGTACAAAATTCATACTTCGGGGAGGGTAAATGGCATTCCTGCGATACATGAAGATAATCGCACGTGTTTACAATTTGTTTCCGCAAACGTAACAATGTCGATGACATTAACATGATTATTTCATTGAATTTGGTCGGAGGTGATCAATTTTCGTTCGAAAAACATCGAAAAACGTTATTTTTCAGTGAAAATCGTAGAAATGGACCAAGATTTCACCAACGTTGCTCTCAAACGATCGATTTTAACATGAAAATCGAAGAAACACGCCTTTTTACAGCGAAAATCGTCGTTATGTACATAATTCATACTTCGGAGAGGGTAAATGGCATTCCTGCGATACATGAAGATAATCGCATGTGTTTACACTTTGTTTCCGCTAACGTAACAATGTCGATGAAACATTAAAACTCCATTGAATTTGGTCGGTGGTGATCAATTTTCGTTCGAAAAACATCGAAACACGTTATTTTTCAGTGAAAATCGTAGAAATGCACCAAGATTTCACCAGCATTGCCCTCAAACGATCGATTTTTACATGAAAATCGAAGGAACACTCCTTTTTACAGCGATAATCGTCGTAATTTACAAAATTCATACTTCGGGGAGGGTAAATGGCATTCCTGCGATACATGAAGATAATCGCACGTGTTTACAATTGGTTTCCGCTAACGTAACGATGTCGATGAAACATGATAATTTCATTGAATTTGCTCGGAGGTGATCAATTTTCGTTCGAAAAACATCGAAACACGTTATTTTTCAGCGAAAATCGTCGAATTGGACCAAGATTTCACCAGCATTGCCCTCAAACGATCGATTTTTACATGAAAATCGAAGGAACACGCCTTTTTACAGCGATAATCGTCGTAATGTACAAAATTCATACTTCGGGGAGGGTAAATGGCATTCCTGCAATACATGAAGATAATCGCACGTGTTTACACTTGGTTTCCGATAACGTAACAATGTCGATAAAACATCATAATTTCATTGAATTTGCTCGGAGGTGATCAATTTTCGTTCGAAAAACATCGAAACACGTTATTTTTCAGCGAAAATCGTCGAATTGGACCAAGATTTCACCAACGTTGCCCTCAAACGATCGATTTTTACATGAAAATCGAAGGAACACGCCTTTTTACAGCGAAAATCGTCGTAATGTACAAAATTCATACTTCGGGGAGGGTAAACGGCATTCCTGCGATACATGAAGATAATCGCACGTATTTACACTTTGTTTCCGCTAACGAAACAATGTCGATGAAACATGATTATTTCATTGAATTTGGTCGGAGGTGATCAATGTTCGTTCGAAAAACATCGAAACACGTTATTTTTCAGCGAAAATCGTCGAATTGGACCAAGATTTGACTAACGTTGCCCTCAAACGATCGATTTTTACATGAAAATCGAAGGAACACGCCTTTTTACAGCGAAAATCGTCGTAATGTACAAAATTCATACTTCGGGGAGGGTAAATGGCATTACTGCGATACATGAAGATAATCGCACATGTTTACAATTTGTTTCCGCAAACGTAACAATGTCGATGAAACATGATTATTTCATTGAATTTGCTCGGAGGTGATCAATTTTCGTTCGAAAAACATCGAAACACGTTATTTTTCAGCGAAAATCGTCGAATTGGACCAAGATTTCACCAACGTTGCCCTCAAACGATCGATTTTTACATGAAAATCGAAGAAACACGCCTTTTTACAGCGAAAATCGTCGTAATGTACAAAATTCATACTTCGGGGAGGTCAAATGGCATTCCTGCGATACATGAAGATAATCGCACGTGTTTACATTTTGTTTCCGCTATCGTAACGATGTCGATGAAACATGATAATTTCATTGAATTTGCTCGGAGGTGATCAATTTTCGTTCGAAAAACATCGAAACACGATATTTTTCAGTGAAAATCGTAGAAATGGACCAAGATTTCACCAACGTTGCTCTCAAACGATCGATTTTTACATGAAAATCGAAGAAACGCGCCTTTTTACAGCGAAAATCGTCGTAATGTACATAATTCATACTTCGGGGAGGGTTAATTGCATTCCTGCGATACATGAAGATAATCGTACGTATTTACACTTTGTTTCCGCTAACGTAACAATGTCGATGAAACATTAAAACTTCATTGAATTTGGTCGGTGGTGATCAATCTTCGTTCGAAAAACATCGAAACACGTTATTTTTCAGCGAAAATCATCGAATTGGACCAAGATTTCACCAACGTTGCCCTCAAACGATCGATTTTTACATGAAAATCGAAGAAACACGCCTTTTTACAGCGAAAATCGTCGTAATGTACAAAATTCATACTTCGGGGAGGTCAAATGGCATTCCTGCGATACATGAAGATAATCGCACGTGTTTACATTTTGTTTCCGCTATCGTAACGATGTCGATGAAACATGATAATTTCATTGAATTTGCTCGGAGGTGATCAATTTTCGTTCGAAAAACATCGAAACACGATATTTTTCAGTGAAAATCGTAGAAATGGACCAAGATTTCACCAACGTTGCTCTCAAACGATCGATTTTTACATGAAAATCGAAGGAACGCGCCTTTTTACAGCGAAAATCGTCGTAATGTACATAATTCATACTTCGGGGAGGGTTAATTGCATTCCTGCGATACATGAAGATAATCGTACGTATTTACACTTTGTTTCCGCTAACGTAACAATGTCGATGAAACATTAAAACTTCATTGAATTTGGTCGGTGGTGATCAATCTTCGTTCGAAAAACATCGAAACACGTTATTTTTCAGCGAAAATCATCGAATTGGACCAAGATTTCACCAACGTTGCCCTCAAACGATCGATTTTTACATGAAAATCGAAGGAACACGCCTTTTTACAGCGATAATCGTCGTAATGTACAAAATTCATACTTCGGGGAGGGTAAATGGCATTCCTGCGATACATGAAGATAATCGCACGTGTTTACACTTGGTTTCCGATAACGTAACAATGTCGATAAAACATCATAATTTCATTGAATTTGCTCGGAGGTGATCAATTTTCGTTCGAAAAACATCGATACACGTTATTTTTCAGCGAAAATGGTCGAATTGGACCAAGATTTCACCAACGTTGCCCTCAAACGATCGATTTTTACATGAAAATCGAAGGAACACGCCTTTTTACAGCAAAAATCTACGTAATGTACATAATTCATACTTCAGGGAGTGTAAATGGCATTTCCTTACGATACATGAAGATAATTGCACGTATTTACACTTTGTTTCCGCTAACGTAACAATGTCGATGAAACATTAAAACTTCATTGAATGTGCTCGGAGGTGATCAATTTTCGTTCGAAAAACATCGAAACACGTTATTTTTCAGCGAAAATCGTCGAATTCGACCAAGATTTCACCAACGTTGCCCTCAAACGATCAATTTTTACATGAAAATCGAAGGAACACACCTTTTTACAGCGAAAATCGTCATAATGTAGAAAATTCATACTTCAGGGAGGGTAAATGGCATTTTCTTGCGATACATGAAGATAATTGCACGTATTCACACTTTGTTTCCGCTAACGTAACAATGTCGATGAAACATTAAAACTTCATTGAATTTGGTCGGTGGTGATCAATTTTCGTTCGAAAAACACGAAATACGTTATTTTTCAGCGAAAATCGTCGAATTGGACCAAGATTTCACCAACGTTGCCCTCAAACGATCGATTTTTACATGAAAATCGAAGGAACACGCCTTTTTACAGCGACAATCGTCGTAATGTACAAAATTCATACTTCGGGGAGAGTAAACGGCATTCCTGCGATACATCAAGATAATCGCACGTATTTACACTTTGTTTCCGCTAACGTAACAATGTCGATGAAACATTAAAACTTCATTGAATTTGGTCGGTGGTGATCAATTTTCGTTCGAAAAACATCGAAACACGTTATTTTTCAGCGAAAATCGTCGAATTGGACCAAGATTTGACTAACGTTGCCCTCAAACGATCGATTTTTACATGAAAATCGAAGGAACACGCCTTTTTACAGCGAAAATCGTCGTAATGTACAAAATTCATACTTCGGGGAGGGTAAATGGCATTCCTGCGATACATGAAGATAATCGCACGTGTTTACAATTTGTTTCCGCAAACGTAACAATGTCGATGACATTAACATGATTATTTCATTGAATTTGGTCGGAGGTGATCAATTTTAGTTCGAAAAACATCGAAAAACGTTATTTTTCAGTGAAAATCGTAGAAATGGACCAAGATTTCACCAACGTTGCTCTCAAACGATCGATTTTTACATGAAAATCGAAGGAACACGCCTTTTTACAGCGACAATCGTCGTAATGTACAAAATTCATACTTCGGGGAGAGTAAACGGCATTCCTGCGATACATCAAGATAATCGCACGTATTTACACTTTGTTTCCGATAACGTAACAATGTCGATAAAACATCATAATTTCATTGAATTTGCTCGGAGGTGATCAATTTTCGTTCGAAAAACATCGAAAAACGTTATTTTTCAGTGAAAATCGTAGAAATGGACCAAGATTTGACCAACGTTGCCCTCAAACGATCGAATTTTACATGAAAATCGAAGGAACACGCCTTTTTACAGCGAAAATCGTCGTAATGTACATAATTCATACTTCGGAGAGGGTAAATGGCATTCCTGCGATACATGAAGATAATCGCACGTGTTTACAATTTGTTTCGGCTACCGTAACAATGTCGATAAAACATGATAATTTCATTGAATTTGCTCAGAGGTGATCAATTTTCGTTCCAAAAACATCGAAACACGTTATTTTTCAGCGAAAATCGTCGAATTGGACCAAGATTTGACCAACGTTGCCCTCAAACGATCGAATTTTACATGAAAATCGAAGGAACACGCCTTTTTACAGCGAAAATCGTCGTAATGATCAAAATTCATACTTCGGGAAGGGTAAATGGCATTCCTGCGATACATGAAGATAATCGCACGTGTTTACAATTTGTTTCCGCAAACGTAACAATGTCGATGAAACATGATTATTTCATTGAATTTGGTCGGAGGTGATCAATTTTCGTTCGAAAAAAATCGAAACACGTTATTTTTCAGTGAAAATCGTAGAAATGGACCAAGATTTCACCAACGTTGCTCTCAAACGATCGATTTTTACATGAAAATCGAAGGAACACGCCTTTTTACAGCGAAAATCGTCATAATGTACAAATTTCATACTTCGGGGAGGGTAAATGGCATTCCTGCGATACATGAAGATAATCGCACGTGTTTACAATTGGTTTTCGTTAACGTAACGATGTCGATGAAACATGATAATTTCATTGAATTTGCTCGGAGGTGATCAATTTTCGTTCGAAAAAAATCGAAACACGTTATTTTTCAGTGAAAATCGTAGAAATGGACCAAGATTTCACCAACGTTGCTCTCAAACGATCGATTTTTACATGAAAATCGAAGGAACACGCCTTTTTACAGCGAAAATCGTCATAATGTACAAATTTCATACTTCGGGGAGGGTAAATGGCATTCCTGCGATACATGAAGATAATCGCACGTGTTTACAATTGGTTTCCGTTAACGTAACGATGTCGATGAAACATGATAATTTCATTGAATTTGCTCGGAGGTGATCAATTTTCGTTCGAAAAACATCGAAACACGTTATTTTTCAGCGAAAATCGTCGAATTGGACCAAGATTTCACCAACGTTGCCCTCAAACGATCGATTTTTACATGAAAATCGATGGAACACACCTTTTTACAGCGAAAATCGTCATAATGTAGAAAATTCATACTTCGGGGAGGGTAAATGGCATTCCCGCGATACACTAAGGTAATCGCACTTGTTTACAAATTGTTTCCGCTAACGTAACAATGTCGATGAAACCTCATCATTTCATTGAATTTGGTCACAGGTGATCAATTTTCGGTCGAAAAACATCGAAACACGTTATTTTTCAGCGAAAATCGTCGAATTGGACCAAGACTTCACCAACGTTGCTCTCAAACGATCGATTTTTACATGAAAATCGAAGAACACACCTTTTTACAGCGAAAATCGTCATAATGTACAAAATTCATACTTCGGGGAGCGTAAATGACATTCCCGCGATACACTAAGATAATCGCACGTGTTTACAATTTGTTTCCGCAAACGTAACAATGTCGATGAAACATGATTATTTCATTGAATTTGGTCACAGGTGATCAATTTTCGTTCGAAAAACATCGAAAAACGTTATTTTTCAGTGAAAATCGTAGAAATGGACCAAGATTTCACCAACGTTGCTCTCAAACGATCGATTTTTACATGAAAATCGAAGAAACACGCCTTTTTACAGCGAAAATCGTCGTTATGTACATAATTCATACTTCGGAGAGGGTAAATGGCATTCCTGCGATACATGAAGATAATCGCACGTGTTTACAATTTGTTTCGGCTAACGTAACAATGTCGATAAAACATGATAATTTCATTGAATTTGCTCAGAGGTGATCAATTTTCGTTCCAAAAACATCGAAACACGTTATTTTTCAGCGAAAATCGTCGAATTGGACCAAGATTTGACCAACGTTGCCCTCAAACGATCGAATTTTACATGAAAATCGAAGGAACACGCCTTTTTACAGCGAAAATCGTCGTAATGTACATAATTCATACTTTGGAGAGGGTAAATGGCATTCCTGCGATACATGAAGATAATCGCACGTGTTTACAATTTGTTTCGGCTAACGTAACAATGTCGATAAAACATGATAATTTCATTGAATTTGCTCAGAGGTGATCAATTTTCGTTCCAAAAACATCGAAACACGTTATTTTTCAGCGAAAATCGTCGAATTGGACCAAGATTTGACCAACGTTGCCCTCAAACGATCGAATTTTACATGAAAATCGAAGGAACACGCCTTTTTACAGCGAAAATCGTCGTAATGATCAAAATTCATACTTCGGGAAGGGTAAATGGCATTCCTGCGATACATGAAGATAATCGCACGTGTTTACAATTTGTTTCCGCAAACGTAACAATGTCGATGAAACATGATTATTTCATTGAATTTGGTCGGAGGTGATCAATTTTCGTTCGAAAAAAATCGAAACACGTTATTTTTCAGTGAAAATCGTAGAAATGGACCAAGATTTCACCAACGTTGCTCTCAAACGATCGATTTTTACATGAAAATCGAAGGAACACGCCTTTTTACAGCGAAAATCGTCATAATGTACAAATTTCATACTTCGGGGAGGGTAAATGGCATTCCTGCGATACATGTGTTACGTCGCGCGTTTGAATGCCCGGAATTGTGATAAAAAATGTAAATAGAATTGTTCGAATTTATCGACGGTTAAATAAAGATTTGAAATTTATTTGTACCCGCGGACTATTTTTATTTTACCAACCCACGATAAGCTACCTATTGATGTTAAGGGGGTTCAGAGCTCTAACCTACGGTCGGTGTTCTTACCGACTGCTGGAAATATAGGCTGCTACTTGACCGATAGCCGGGAGATGGAATGTCCGAATTGACAATCGATAATAAAGGGCACGAGATAACCGATAGTCGGAGGGACTATTCGGTAGTCGATAAACGCGAAAATTACTCTATCTGCAATGGATACACGGGCGTACGACGCGTAGATTTATTTTAGGCTCCTGTGTTTAGAAGGGTGAGATTTTCCCCTCTAGGACCGGAACCTTTGTCAATAAGATTGTTAACTGGTGACTAATACTTACTGTTGGTAATTGGAGATCTAGTCGAGTTCGATGATCTCGATGCCTTCTGGTGTGGACGGGCGAGACAGAGTCGACGCCTGTGAGATGTTGTCCCACTCTCGCTGCAGTTCCTCGCAAAGGACGACACGATTTGTACCGACGAGGCGAGCCAGAGGAAAAGATGTTTTGGGATCCACGATGTAAATAGTCTGTTTTATCGACGTAGTCGAGATGACCCGAACTTTTGGCAAACTACTTGCGATCTCGACGACTGTTTTAACGACGGCTGGTTTATCGCTGAGATATTCGTCCCGAAATGTTTTTAGGATGGATTTATTGTTTCCTCTTTTAACTGCGGGTTTCTGACACTCCCGCGCAATGGCTCGACGAATTTGAAATCTTATTCCAGCGCGTCTTCTAGGCATAATAATTCTTCATGATGGAAGAATTATACATCAATAAATTTTTATTAATTTGAATTGCTCAATAGAATGAAATTCGATAAGGATTTAAAGGATTTGTATGATCGTGCTCGATGGACAGCACAGAAAATCAATTAAAGGAAATAATATGAAATAATGAAATTACTTTAACGTGCTTGAGAATCAGCACGGATAAACTAAAATCGTGGGAGGAAATAATAATGGAAGATCGAGAGAATTATTGATAGGATGACGAAATTAATCTAACGTGCTTGAGAATCAGCACGGATAAACTAAAGTCGTGGGAGGAAATAATAATGGAAGATCGAGAGAATTATTGATAGGATGACGAAATTAATCTAACGTGCTTGAGAATCAGCACGGATAAATTAATTCGTGAAAGGGTGAGTTTAATAAATTGGAATCGACGTGCCTGAGAATCGTCACGGTCGATAAGGAAGGGAGAATTCGATTTAACGTGCCTGTGAAATAGCACAAATTAAATGCGAACTCGGGAAAAATGCGTTTGGTGAAAATATTAAGAATGTAAAGGGTAATAGACGTGCTTGAGTATAGCACGGTCGATCGGAAAAAGTTTTGAGGAAGGAAAAGAGAAAGTGTGCAAAAAACGAGGTTCGGAAAAACCCGGGGTAATAAAAAAAGGTCTCAGGTAATGAGGGAATCCCACGTGCCAGAGTAAAAAGCACAGAAAGAACGGAAAAGTTGGAATGAATATTTTCTTGAGCAACTCGAATTAATTGAATTTCCAAAATTAGTGAATTTAGTTATTTATTTATATTTTGCAATTATTTAATTTTTGGAAGAAATGTCGATAACTGATTTCAATTTGTTTCGGATAAAAGAATAGACAGAATAATTATGATTTAATTCCACGAATGTTACGGAATTATTTAGATAAACACTTGAATTTGTTTATTTAATTTTTATTCGCTTTGAAATATTTATTTCAGACAAATTTATGGTCGCGAAAGATTTTAAAACGCGGATGGAGATATTTTACCTTAATGTAAAAATAAATGATTTTTATAACACTTTTCACGATATTTTATTTAATAACTTTTCTTTAAAATATGAATTACACGATTTTTAGTAATGACAGAGTTAGTTTATAACTCGACGATATAACTTGTTAACAATTTAAGTTTAAAATAATAAAGATGGTACAATGTCGATTTTCAGACGCACGGCGGGAATATCCGATCAACACAAACGTCGGAGTTCGACTGGCTGTCTGTGGAGAGGATCGAGAACTACTAACAATTTACTTAGATGGAAAATATCGATTTTCAGACGCACGGCGGGAATATCCGATCTACACGAACGTCGGAGTTCGACTGGCTGTCTGTGGAGAGGATCGAGAACTACTAACAATTTACTTAGATGGAAAATATCGATTTTCAGACGCACGGCGGGAATATCCGATCTACACGAACGTCGGAGTTCGACTGGCTGTCTGTGGAGAGGATCGAGAACTAACGACTTCGGTGCGGCCCCCCACTTATATAGAAGACCTCACGAAGACGCTCGAACGATGAATGTGTGCGTGTGTCACTGACACGCTGCAGCGATGCTCTACGTTGACTCAGCGATATAGGTATATGAATCTTATGCATTATTTTATTTATTACAATTTACGAAAGAAATTATTGATTAATTAATAATATTAACTAATCATTAATTTTACATGATTTCTTATGACTATTTGTGATGTTACGGTGGTACTTGATCAACGATTAATTAATTATTTATTAATTAATCGTTGATTTAACATTAATTATTTATTAACTTATTTTCTTCTTTTCAGGTACATAAGGACTCGCGCTTTTTGGATTTCTTTAATATTGGTAAGGATTCTTATTTTATTTATTTGTTTATAATAATTATTTTATGTTTTATTTGTTTTTTACAGGTTCGAGTGGTGGTCCTGGATTAACATGAACAGCAGATTCTACGTTGTACATTTGGTAAGTTAATTATTAATTGTTGACAATTTGTTTAAACATTTTTGGGTATTATTTATTGTTATTCGGATTTGTAAATACTGCCATTCGATTGGGCTTTTAATTTCGTGTAAGTGGGAAGTTTTCCCGTTGCGATTGGTTGATTTTTGTGGTTTTGTTAATATATTGTTAGTTAAATTAACTATTGTAATTTATGGTCTAACATGGTCGTGTGACGGCTCAAATTGATGGTTTTAGAATAACGGAGTTGAATACAACGACGGTGGGTTTTTAAAGTGTGAAACAAATAGTTAATGAAAGATTATAATTTATAAATTTAGGAAAATAGTCATTAACATTTTCGGCGGATTGTACCGTCTCGTCAAGACGACGGTTAGAAGTTTCGGGTTACTTTTCTCTTGCTGACGAATTTCCTGAAAGAAAGAAATCCTTTCTTTGTATTATTTTTTATATCTTTTTGGAGTTAAAACAGACTCCTTCACCGGACATGGTTCTGCAGTTTTCAGATACTTGAGAAAATGTGACTCTTGAGAAGAAATATGACGACCACGTGTTCGAACGCGTGCAGTTTTATTCCTTTGTCTTTTTTATGTACCAAGAGAATGTATATACTAACGAGCCTTATGTAACAATATATATTTACTCTTACATATATGTTTATTCAGTAATGCGTTTCAATTGTTTATTTATACTTGCTTATTTGTTAAAGCGCAATTATTCCCCAAAAATATGTGATGATGTATGTTAACATGAATAAACTTTTGTTTATGTGAAACATATGTAAAAATGCGTATTTGTCTATTTATTACTTATTGTTTATTATTATTATTAACAATATATATGTAAGATGTTATTTATATAATCGAATGCTTATTTATAGTAACTCAAATACATTTACAATCCTATAGGAACATTAAAGAGCGTTTTATAGCGATCCGCGGTTTTCCGCGGATTTCCGCGGTTTTTCGCGGCTTGATTATTTGTTTAATTTGGGACATGACAAAGTGGTGTGAGGGTTCAAATAAAAGGGCTTTTCGAGCCGAATCTGATGAGCATAATTAAATTGTTGTATCTGAATAATTGTTAGTTAATGAAATTCGCTGATGGCCTAATTTTTGTTTATTTAAAAGTGGTCGAAATATGGTCGAGTGAGTATTCAAATTAAAGGTCTTTTGATAATACAGCAGAATATGATAATTAAAACTTGATAATTTAATAATTGTTAGTTAATGAAATTTGACTGAAATGGGGACTTTGTCATGTGCCTCTTGGCGCGTGAGCGCTGCTCGTGCGGTAGGTCGAGGTCCGCGTACGCTCAACAGCTGATCAGCTGTTCGTTCGTTGAATGTATATATACAGGGTGTCCCAAAAATGACACGATTATATTTATGTTCAAAATTATTATTTCGTTTACTTATTGTTATGATACATGTAAAATTATTATTATTAACATTTTGGCGGTTGAATTTGAATTTTTATATTTCTTTTAATCTTTAACGTTTTTATATTTTATTTTCAGATTACGCAACAAGTCAGACACGAGGGTGAATACCAGGACGTAACACCTCCCCGGTGAAGTTCGAAGCCTAGGATGACGAAGGCTGAGAACCGTCATTAAGACGACTCAACAGGACTGGGTCTACACCCGAGAGTCTTCTGATTGATGGTACTGGCTTCGGTTGCTGGGTCACGACCTCGTAAAGAGTTTGTTCTTCTGGATGTACTACATGTTGCTTGAAGTGACGAGTAATTAATAAGTGAGTAATTGAATTCCATAGAGCTCCTATTAACATGAAGCTCCAACCATATAATGAATGAAGGGTGTATCCTTGTATAAAAATGTCGATTATTGCTTTTCCCAGAGAAATGATGAATGCGATGGCGAAGAAACCAGCGCTGATAAGTCCAAATTTTTCGAAACCGTGCCACATCTTTTTGATCGTACTTTCAGCAATTTCTTCAATGGCTTGATTGTCGAGAAGGTTCCTGATGGAGATGGATCCACTGGCTACGGAATAACCAGCTGTACCTCGAGCAATTGTGTTAAGTAAGCCTGCTCTTTCGGCAGGGAACATAATTCGATCACGAAGTTGGTCAATTTCTTCCATTGTATAAATTCCTGATGAGGCAAGGTTACCAATGGGATTATAATTCCAGGTTGGCTGCGAAATTGGATGGAGTTCCTGGGGAGCGGGTACCGGAATTCCCGAAGGACTGAAACGGTACCAGCTATTGTCGATATAATATAAAGCTGGAAGAAGTGGATCGCACTCGATTTGGGTTCCAGTTTTTAACAAGATCTTCGAAATTGGAGAAAGAAATCGGGGTTCGTTCCGATAAGTTACGGGCAATTCGTTGTAGCATTCCTGCGTACGACGAACGCTGACATCTACAGGTGCACATTTGATTATGTGTGCTACTTCTCCAAGAACTACTGCCATAAATCCATGAGTTTTCATTATAGTTTTTGCAAATTTTTCTGGGTACATTGAAGCTGAATTGAGTGCATTTTGAATAACTTGTCGTTCGAGATTGCATCTCTGGATGACCACATCTCGATATAAATTTTGTATTTGATTTCGAATATGTTTTTCTACGTAAATAAATTTTGAGTTCATGTATGAGAAAATGTCTAAGTTATTCACTGAAATTTGTTTCTTTTCTGCGAAAGTCCTTCCTTTTTGAGTCTCTAGGATGTAAAGTTTCGGATGTTCGGTACGAATGAGTGTGTATCCACAAAGATGTTTGGTGGATTTTGCAGCTAAAGCGAACGTGGTTTCTTGAGTTGTTAATGAGAAGACATCGGGATTCTGAGCTGATGGATCCGGATTTTGGTATTTTGTTGCGATGCCTTCAAATAATACGTCATATCGATGAAATTGACATGAATCCGTAGGTTCTGTGGTCCAGAAAGCAGAGTTCCCTTCAACATCCAGACAGGTGCCATCGGTGAGAAGGCAATGAGTTCCTGACTGTAGCACGATTTTGTTGCTTATTAAATTGACATCTGCTTGATAGTTGGTGACGATGATCTTTACTGTCGCTTGAATTACGACTCCGTCCCAACTGCCGAATGCGTCGCTGTATTGAGTACCTTTGCATGCTCCATTAGTTGTTAAAGAACCGCCCAAGGTTACAGCGCGACTAGTTGTACTATTTTTTCGGATTCCAATGATGACGCTGGCAGGACTGAGAGTAAGTATACCAGTTTCCTGGAGTTTACGACAACCACGTTTATCTAATTCGTGAAGATAATTTTGACGTCCATTATGTACGATGGAAACGTGAGAACTCATTCCGCAGTAATATATAGTTCGGTCTATTTCGACGCGACATTGAATGACCTCAGTTTGTGAAAAATCGGAAAGTTGAAGTAATTGAATGTAGGTTTCTTTTGATGGAGGGGCCTCGTCCGGAGCTATGCATTCTCCTACGTTGTTTAACGAGATAGTAGTGATGTTGAGGTTGGGTCCGGCACAATCGTAACCCAATAGACTCGAGGCCTCATGGAAAAGAATACTGATGATGAGAATGTGGAGCATTGTTGTCTGAAAAACGAGAGGATACCCGAGTTATGAATCAAGCGGTAGACGGGTTCCTCTTAATTTATTTGCGTGAACAATTCGAGATTTTCCTTTATAACGAATTTTTAAATTCCCGCCTGATAAAACGTCGATAATTTCACATGGTTCTGTATACTGGTCACAGAATTTTCCTTTATGAGGTTCCTTTAAAAGTAAGACTACGTCGCCAACCCCGAAATGTTGTGGGTTCATTTTGCGATCGTAATAAAATTTTGATTTTTCTTTCGCGGCGATGAGGTTTTCGCGAGCACGATTTTGAAGAGTGTCGATACGATCGAATAATTCCTCCAAGTATTCGGCGTATGTAGGATCCTGTTGTTCTTCGATATGATGATGTCCAGATGGAAGCCTTGCTAAATGACCGAAAACTAACTCATGGGGGGTGAACCTAGTGCCTTCGTGCTGACTTGTATTGTAAGAGAACATGCACATGCTTAACAGGTCATCCCAATCGGTTCTTTTATCAATAAATTGTTTTATATACTCAGCAAGGACATGATGTGATCTTTCTATTGAGCCATTACTTTGAGGATGAAAAGCAGTAGTTTGATACAATTTTATGCGATATTTCTTCGCTACAGATTTCATTAAACTCGATAGGAAATTTCGACCTTGATCGGTCAAAATAGCTTTTGGAGCGCCGACTGAACAAATAAATTTGTCGACAAAGGCCTCTGCTATGTCGACAGTAGTCGTTCGCGCTAACGGTATAGCAAAACAATATTTAGTTAGTAAGTCCTGAATCGTAAGTATATATGAATTCCCTTTTCTCGTAGTAGGTAATGGACCAACAATGTCCATGGATATTTTGTCGAAAGCACGCCCAGGCGTATCGGTAATCACCATCGGTTGTTTAGTTTTGACACGAACTAATTTTTTTAATTGACAATTTCTGCATCTCGCAATATACTCTTGAATTTGGGTTTTCATATTTTCCCAGAAAAATTTTTCGCGGATCCTTTTATAAGTTTTCGTGACACCTTTGTGACCACCGATAGCAGAAGCGTGTTTTTCAGCTATAATTTCGAGTCTTTCCGATTCAGAAGGAAAACGGATTAATTGGAGACAAATTGTAAGGACGATCCTTTGATTTCGGGTAGTTTGAATGAGTAATCGTTTTATATCGGCCCATGCTATTCCGCCGATTGAGTCAGTTTTTGCAATATTTAAAGACAACAAATTTTCTTCTAATAAGACTTGGCGCAAGGATTGAAAAGTCTCGCCAAGATCATCCAACGACATATTTTCTTTTAAATGAAACAAAACGGGGAGACCAATAATTATATTCCCCTTTTCTTTAACAACTTTTGCCCGAAATATTGTAATTTCTTCAAATTTTGGCAATTTATTGAGAGTCTCTAGCTCTCTTCCACCTTGATCTATTGGATGTCCTTGACGAGTAATAAAAATAACATTATTTCCTTTTTGCATCGATAAATTATCGCGAATTTCCCGGATGGAAACCGCGCCTTCGATTTGAATGTCTGACTCAAAATTTTGACCTTGATAACGACCTCCAGGGTCAAATAAAAATTCGCCCTCTTCCTCAGAGTCATGCTCGTCGGAATAATTTGCGTTTTCCCCCAAAGGGATATTTGGTGGGGCATTGTAATTGAACCCTTCGAAAAAATCGTCAAATTCGAGCGATTCTACGTCGTCTTCAGAATTTTCATTAGGTAGTTCCGGCTCAACGATGATGTCATCCGGTGTTTCACCGAAAGTATTGACATAATCGCGATTACCAGCAATTTTGGGCGACGTTAATTTTTGCGGGCTAGAAACTTCCGCGTTTCTGACTATTTCGTCAGCTAAATTTAATTCGACCTGTCCCCGATTGTCAGAGGGCAAGTTTCCCAACATCGGATCATCGATGGAGTCATCTTGTGATCCTCCTATACTCGGGGATTGACTGGTCATTTTTCCCTTTTTAGAATTTAATTTTTGATTTTCTATGTTGATTTTCGGACTATGATCGTCTCGTTTTTTCTTTACAGGGCGCCCAGGAGGGCTGAAAAGATGATCGTGAACAACTCCTGGGGGACAAGATGAACAAAATTTAGGTTTGATTTTTCTTTTTCCCGGTTCTCTAGGTGGACTGAAAATCCGTTCACTGGAGGATTCGTCGGATAAGGAGTCGTCATCGAGTTCGTGGTGAGAGTTTTCTTCCTCTTCACCAGATGAGCTTGGTTTTCTTTTTCTCTTTTTAGGATTGTGAGTTAAGACAAGAACATTTTTTGTTTCAGGGGGATTTCGGGAAAGAGCATCCGCGTTACAATTCACTCTACCGGGTTTATATTGAATTTTATATTCGTAATTTCCAAGGCTCAAACGCCAATGGACTAAGCGATTAGCTGGATCTTTGACTGAGTTTAACCATACTAAGGGTTGATGATCGGTGAGCAAATTAAATTGACGGCCGTAAATGTATGGCCTGAAATGGTTTACGCAATAAATGATCGCGAGACACTCTTTTTCGATTACTGAGTAATTTAATTCGTGTTTATTCAGGGTCCTAGATGCGTAAGCAATTGGCTTGTCTTTGCCAATTTCTCCTTGAGAGAGTACTCCTCCGATCGCAAAATTGGACGCGTCGGTAGTGATATTAAAAGGTTGAGTAAAATCGGGATATTGGAGGATCGGCTCCTTGCAAAGAGCTTCCCTCAAAGTATCAAATGCTTTTTGCTGAGCATCGGTCCATTTGAACGGTATGCCCTTTTTTAGCAAATTTGTGAGAGGTTTTGAAATTCCCGAAAAATTTTCGATAAACCGCCGGTAATAACCGGCCAATCCGAGAAATTGTTTTATTTTTTTCTGGTTCGTGGGAGCGGGATAATTTTTCAATGATTCTATTTTCTTGGGGTCAGGTTTTACCCCTTGATCGCTAATAACATGACCAAGATATCCGACTTCGCGACGAAGAAACTCGCATTTATCGGGTTGAAGATGTAAGTGTGATTTACGCAACCGCACGGCCAATTTCTCGAATTTTGCTCGATGTTCAGATAATGATTTTGCATAGATGACAATATCATCAAGATACACGAAGAGTTCTACCCCTTGAAGGCCAACAAGGACTCGGTCCATGAGCCTTTGAAATGTGGCTGGGGCATTTTTTAAGCCGAAAGGCATACGGTTGAACTCGTAATGCCCGAAAGGAGTAGAAAAAGCAGTTTTATGTTTGTCTTTGGGATCGACCTTTATCTGGTGGAAACCACTAGCAAGGTCAAAGACAGAAAAGTACTTGGCACTGCCTAATTGGTCCAGAATTTCGTTAATTTGAGGTAGAGGATATGCATCACCGATTGTTTTCTCGTTTAAATTTCTATAGTCGATTACCATTCTCCATCTTTTATTTCCGTGGGAGTCCGCCTTTTTCGGTACAATCCACAACGGAGAGCTGTACGGGGAGAGTGAAGGTGAGATAACATTATTTTTGACTAATTCACCCACTTGTTTAGTGATCTCATCTTTATGCATAGGTGGAAAGCGATATTGTCGAGTAAAAACCGGTTGGTCATCTGAAGTTGTAATTTTATGGAAAAATTCGGGGACAAAATCTAATTGTTCGTCAGGTAACTGGAATAGATCGGCATTATCTTCAATTATGGAGTCTATGCTCTCTTTTTCTTCTGCGTTTAAATGTTCGAGACGTAATAACTTTTTGACTTCTGAGACGCGATTTGACTTTTGAATTTGTAAAATTTTTCTGACTGAGTAACCAGGTTTTTCATTACCATTACATAAATTTTGACAAGTAAATTCGATTTCAGTATTATTTTCGATCCCTTCAGGAAAACCTTCGTAAAGATCGTCGATGTTAAGCAGGGAGGTATCTTCTAATTTATCGAATTCCTCGATTCTCACGGTTGGAACTTTTATCAATACATCCTCGAGGTTTGAATTGTGAATTATTAATTTTGTGATCCCATTTTGTGTGACTGCAACGGCTTGGCCACAATAAATGCCTGCACCGAGGTTAAGGTTTGGAATATAGCCAATTTTTACTTCCGGATTTTCTACTCTTGCAAATGCAACTGTTTTTGATCTTTTTGTTACAAGAATTTTATGGCAATCTGTGAACGGGAAAGTTTGGTTTCCCCATGTTAAGAACCGTTTGGACCAATCGAGTGACACCTTATTTTGTGAAAGAAATTCTGTACCAAGTAGAGCGTGCTGAGGGATCGGAAAATCGTCCCCCACTATATGAAAATTTGTTGGTGTACCGCTAACTTTGGCGGTTATCCAACCAAACGTATCGACGGGTTTTCCCGCGATACCATTTAGATGAATCTTTTCGTTTTTATTGATAATTGATGGGTCAGATACGTTGGAAATTTTTGCAATATTTACTTCCGCACCAGAGTCGATTAAAAATTCTGTTAGGCCGCACAATTGTGGGCAATCGAGGGTGACGGAAGGTGAACGTTCGATCTCTTTTAGGCAGAGGTTGACGGCTCGGCCTGACTCACCTCCACCAACTGGACAGGGCGTAATTTTTGATCCCCCAACGAGCCCTGCTCCGTTGGGAGAGATTTCGCGTTTTTTGGCTGGTCTGCTATCTTTTTATAGCACCGCTCTTCGAGATGCCCCATTTTATCGCAATAAGTGCAATGGAGTCTCGACCTATTATCATTGTTTCGATTGTAGTTGTTATTATTGTAATTTCGGTTGAAATTATTATTATTATTACTCCGGTTGAAATTATTGTCGTTATTATTGCGATTGAAATTATTATTGTTATTATTCCGATTAAAATTGCCACCGGGCCTGTTGTAGCGATCGCCATTCCCTTTTGGACGTTTATCTGGGAATGCTGTCCAACAGTTTTCTGAATCGTGCCCCGATTTATTACAATGATTGCAGGGTGGTTTAGATGTGAATGCAGCCCTGATATTCCGCGGAGGAAGGGGTGGATTTGAGAATTTTAAAAATCTTTGATCGTTCGCGATTTCTTTCTCTATCGCGATAGTTTTTGCGAAAAGCTCCTCGAGATTTTGATAGGATAGTTGACGGACACGGATTCTAAAATCGGGTGGTAAACCCTTGACGAAACTATCAATTGTATCGGACTCACATTGAGCCCGATGCTCAGGGGATAGAGGTCCCCAAATTTCTGTATCCATTTCAAGGATCGCGTAATGCAAATCTTTAACTCGACTAATATACTGGATCGCATTTTCTGATGGAAATTTAATAATTGTTCCGAGTTCTCCGCGATATTCGTTTACGGATTTTGAAGATCCAAACAATAATTTCAATTGGTCTATAAATTCTTTGATTGTGAGAGAATTATCATCTTCGAGCGCGGTTTGAGCATTACCTTTTAATTTATTTTTAAGGAGCAAAAGAAGGTTTGGCTCGTGATGATGGTCGAAAAGATTTCGTACTTTTTGACAAGCTCGAACAAAACGAAGGACAGGTATATTGGATCCCGTGAATATTGGAACTGATTCTAACGCGTCTTTATATTTAATAGTTGGCAAATTAGCTGGAGGATTTCTTTGAAAATTATTTTGATTTTGGGTATTTGAATTTACCGGATGTTGGTTTCTATTATTTTCACGAGGGGAACTAGCGCGAGGAATGTACCCGCTCGGTTCGCCCCAAACGTCTGTGGTGAACATAGCAGCTTGCGAACTTGGCCTATCGTATTTGTGATCTTTTATTTCGCCCATAAGTTTGTCAAGATTGGCTTGCATTGATCTATTTGTATTTTGCTGTTCATTTATGAGATCAAATAAATGTTTTAATCTGTCATTTTGTTGAAATTCTACCCTTTCAACTACTTCTTGGTCAATAGACGCCTGAATAGACTCGATATGTTTCTCGACGTTCCTCTTTTCTTCGTCGAGTATTACTTCTTTCTGTTGTAACCGCAATTCTTTTTCGGCCAACTCTCTACTTTTTAATTCTAACTGTTGACGCAAAATGCGCAGATCTTCCGAAGTTAATTCATCCATTTTATTTTTCGGATTTATTTATTGAATTTATTCAATTTGCAAAATTTGATTTTAATTACTTTGAAAGATTTTTGACAAAATGATTGTTATTTTTATTATTATTTTATTTTTGAGATAAACACTTTGGTCACCAGTAGCAAAACTTATGACGGTATCCCACCGCTGCCACCAAAAAATATATAAACCTGTTACGTCGCGCGTTTGAATGCCCGGAATTGTGATAAAAAATGTAAATAGAATTGTTCGAATTTATCGACGGTTAAATAAAGATTTGAAATTTATTTGTACCCGCGGACTATTTTTATTTTACCAACCCACGATAAGCTACCTATCGATGTTAAGGGGGTTCAGAGCTCTAACCTACGGTCGGTGTTCTTACCGACTGCTGGAAATATAGGCTGCTACTTGACCGATAGCCGGGAGATGGAATGTCCGAATTGACAATCGATAATAAAGGGCACGAGATAACCGATAGTCGGAGGGACTATTCGGTAGTCGATAAACGCGAAAATTACTCTATCTGCAATGGATACACGGGCGTACGACGCGTAGATTTATTTTAGGCTCCTGTGTTTAGAAGGGTGAGATTTTCCCCTCTAGGACCGGAACCTTTGTCAATAAGATTGTTAACTGGTGACTAATACTTACTGTTGGTAATTGGAGATCTAGTCGAGTTCGATGATCTCGATGCCTTCTGGTGTGGACGGGCGAGACAGAGTCGACGCCTGTGAGATGTTGTCCCACTCTCGCTGCAGTTCCTCGCAAAGGACGACACGATTTGTACCGACGAGGCGAGCCAGAGGAAAAGATGTTTTGGGATCCACGATGTAAATAGTCTGTTTTATCGACGTAGTCGAGATGACCCGAACTTTTGGCAAACTACTTGCGATCTCGACGACTGTTTTAACGACGGCTGGTTTATCGCTGAGATATTCGTCCCGAAATGTTTTTAGGATGGATTTATTGTTTCCTCTTTTAACTGCGGGTTTCTGACACTCCCGCGCAATGGCTCGACGAATTTGAAATCTTATTCCAGCGCGTCTTCTAGGCATAATAATTCTTCATGATGGAAGAATTATACATCAATAAATTTTTATTAATTTGAATTGCTCAATAGAATGAAATTCGATAAGGATTTAAAGGATTTGTATGATCGTGCTCGATGGACAGCACAGAAAATCAATTAAAGGAAATAATATGAAATAATGAAATTACTTTAACGTGCTTGAGAATCAGCACGGATAAACTAAAATCGTGGGAGGAAATAATAATGGAAGATCGAGAGAATTATTGATAGGATGACGAAATTAATCTAACGTGCTTGAGAATCAGCACGGATAAACTAAAGTCGTGGGAGGAAATAATAATGGAAGATCGAGAGAATTATTGATAGGATGACGAAATTAATCTAACGTGCTTGAGAATCAGCACGGATAAATTAATTCGTGAAAGGGTGAGTTTAATAAATTGGAATCGACGTGCCTGAGAATCGTCACGGTCGATAAGGAAGGGAGAATTCGATTTAACGTGCCTGTGAAATAGCACAAATTAAATGCGAACTCGGGAAAAATGCGTTTGGTGAAAATATTAAGAATGTAAAGGGTAATAGACGTGCTTGAGTATAGCACGGT
This sequence comes from Campoletis raptor, assembly GCA_948107755.1. Lineage (NCBI taxonomy): Eukaryota > Metazoa > Arthropoda > Insecta > Hymenoptera > Ichneumonidae > Campoletis > Campoletis raptor. The sequence goes on from OX403623.1 coordinate 1,057,843, forward strand.
CGATCGGAAAAAGTTTTGAGGAAGGAAAAGAGAAAGTGTGCAAAAAACGAGGTTCGGAAAAACCCGGGGTAATAAAAAAAGGTCTCAGGTAATGAGGGAATCCCACGTGCCAGAGTAAAAAGCACAGAAAGAACGGAAAAGTTGGAATGAATATTTTCTTGAGCAACTCGAATTAATTGAATTTCCAAAATTAGTGAATTTAGTTATTTATTTATATTTTGCAATTATTTAATTTTTGGAAGAAATGTCGATAACTGATTTCAATTTGTTTCGGATAAAAGAATAGACAGAATAATTATGATTTAATTCCACGAATGTTACGGAATTATTTAGATAAACACTTGAATTTGTTTATTTAATTTTTATTCGCTTTGAAATATTTATTTCAGACAAATTTATGGTCGCGAAAGATTTTAAAACGCGGATGGAGATATTTTACCTTAATGTAAAAATAAATGATTTTTATAACACTTTTCACGATATTTTATTTAATAACTTTTCTTTAAAATATGAATTACACGATTTTTAGTAATGACAGAGTTAGTTTATAACTCGACGATATAACTTGTTAACAATTTAAGTTTAAAATAATAAAGATGGTACAATGTCGATTTTCAGACGCACGGCGGGAATATCCGATCAACACAAACGTCGGAGTTCGACTGGCTGTCTATGGAGAGGATCGAGAACTACTAACAATTTACTTAGATGGAAAATATCGATTTTCAGACGCACGGCGGGAATATCCGATCTACACGAACGTCGGAGTTCGACTGGCTGTCTGTGGAGAGGATCGAGAACTACTAACAATTTACTTAGATGGAAAATATCGATTTTCAGACGCACGGCGGGAATATCCGATCTACACGAACGTCGGAGTTCGACTGGCTGTCTGTGGAGAGGATCGAGAACTAACGACTTCGGTGCGGCCCCCCACTTATATAGAAGACCTCACGAAGACGCTCGAACGATGAATGTGTGCGTGTGTCACTGACACGCTGCAGCGATGCTCTACGTTGACTCAGCGATATAGGTATATGAATCTTATGCATTATTTTATTTATTACAATTTACGAAAGAAATTATTGATTAATTAATAATATTAACTAATCATTAATTTTACATGATTTCTTATGACTATTTGTGATGTTACGGTGGTACTTGATCAACGATTAATTAATTATTTATTAATTAATCGTTGATTTAACATTAATTATTTATTAACTTATTTTCTTCTTTTCAGGTACATAAGGACTCGCGCTTTTTGGATTTCTTTAATATTGGTAAGGATTCTTATTTTATTTATTTGTTTATAATAATTATTTTATGTTTTATTTGTTTTTTACAGGTTCGAGTGGTGGTCCTGGATTAACATGAACAGCAGATTCTACGTTGTACATTTGGTAAGTTAATTATTAATTGTTGACAATTTGTTTAAACATTTTTGGGTATTATTTATTGTTATTCGGATTTGTAAATACTGCCATTCGATTGGGCTTTTAATTTCGTGTAAGTGGGAAGTTTTCCCGTTGCGATTGGTTGATTTTTGTGGTTTTGTTAATATATTGTTAGTTAAATTAACTATTGTAATTTATGGTCTAACATGGTCGTGTGACGGCTCAAATTGATGGTTTTAGAATAACGGAGTTGAATACAACGACGGTGGGTTTTTAAAGTGTGAAACAAATAGTTAATGAAAGATTATAATTTATAAATTTAGGAAAATAGTCATTAACATTTTCGGCGGATTGTACCGTCTCGTCAAGACGACGGTTAGAAGTTTCGGGTTACTTTTCTCTTGCTGACGAATTTCCTGAAAGAAAGAAATCCTTTCTTTGTATTATTTTTTATATCTTTTTGGAGTTAAAACAGACTCCTTCACCGGACATGGTTCTGCAGTTTTCAGATACTTGAGAAAATGTGACTCTTGAGAAGAAATATGACGACCACGTGTTCGAACGCGTGCAGTTTTATTCCTTTGTCTTTTTTATGTACCAAGAGAATGTATATACTAACGAGCCTTATGTAACAATATATATTTACTCTTACATATATGTTTATTCAGTAATGCGTTTCAATTGTTTATTTATACTTGCTTATTTGTTAAAGCGCAATTATTCCCCAAAAATATGTGATGATGTATGTTAACATGAATAAACTTTTGTTTATGTGAAACATATGTAAAAATGCGTATTTGTCTATTTATTACTTATTGTTTATTATTATTATTAACAATATATATGTAAGATGTTATTTATATAATCGAATGCTTATTTATAGTAACTCAAATACATTTACAATCCTATAGGAACATTAAAGAGCGTTTTATAGCGATCCGCGGTTTTCCGCGGATTTCCGCGGTTTTTCGCGGCTTGATTATTTGTTTAATTTGGGACATGACAAAGTGGTGTGAGGGTTCAAATAAAAGGGCTTTTCGAGCCGAATCTGATGAGCATAATTAAATTGTTGTATCTGAATAATTGTTAGTTAATGAAATTCGCTGATGGCCTAATTTTTGTTTATTTAAAAGTGGTCGAAATATGGTCGAGTGAGTATTCAAATTAAAGGTCTTTTGATAATAAAGCAGAATATGATAATTAAAACTTGATAATTTAATAATTGTTAGTTAATGAAATTTGACTGAAATGGGGACTTTGTCATGTGCCTCTTGGCGCGTGAGCGCTGCTCGTGCGGTAGGTCGAGGTCCGCGTACGCTCAACAGCTGATCAGCTGTTCGTTCGTTGAATGTATATATACAGGGTGTCCCAAAAATGACACGATTATATTTATGTTCAAAATTATTATTTCGTTTACTTATTGTTATGATACATGTAAAATTATTATTATTAACATTTTGGCGGTTGAATTTGAATTTTTATATTTCTTTTAATCTTTAACGTTTTTATATTTTATTTTCAGATTACGCAACAAGTCAGACACGAGGGTGAATACCAGGACGTAACACATGAAGATAATCGCACGTGTTTACAATTGGTTTCCGTTAACGTAACGATGTCGATGAAACATGATAATTTCATTGAATTTGCTCGGAGGTGATCAATTTTCGTTCGAAAAACATCGAAACACGTTATTTTTCAGCGAAAATCGTCGAATTGGACCAAGATTTCACCAACGTTGCCCTCAAACGATCGATTTTTACATGAAAATCGATGGAACACACCTTTTTACAGCGAAAATCGTCATAATGTAGAAAATTCATACTTCGGGGAGGGTAAATGGCATTCCCGCGATACACTAAGGTAATCGCACTTGTTTACAATTTGTTTCCGCTAACGTAACAATGTCGATGAAACCTCATCATTTCATTGAATTTGGTCACAGGTGATCAATTTTCGGTCGAAAAACATCGAAACACGTGATTTTTCAGCGAAAATCGTCGAATTGGACCAAGACTTCACCAACGTTGCTCTCAAACGATCGATTTTTACATGAAAATCGAAGGAACACGCCTTTTTACAGCGAAAATCGTCGTAATGTACAAAATTCATACTTCGGGGAGAGTAAACGGCATTCCTGCGATACATGAAGATAATCGCACGTATTTACACTTTGTTTCCGCTAACGAAACAATGTCGATGAAACATGATTATTTCATTGAATTTGGTCGGAGGTGATCAATTTTCGTTCGAAAAACATCGAAACACGTTATTTTTCAGCAAAAATCGTCGAATTGGACCAAGATTTGACTAACGTTGCCCTCAAACGATCGATTTTTACATGAAAATCGAAGGAACACGCCTTTTTACAGCGAAAATCGTCGTAATGTACAAAATTCATACTTCGGGGAGGGTAAATGACATTCCTGCGATACATGAAGATAATCGCACGTGTTTACAATTTGTTTCCGCATACGTAACAATGTCGATGACATTAACATGATTATTTCATTGAATTTGGTCGGAGGTGATCAATTGTCGTTCGAAAAACATCGAAAAACGTTATTTTTCAGTGAAAATCGTAGAAATGGACCAAGATTTCACCAACGTTGCTCTCAAACGATCGATTTTTACATGAAAATCGAAGGAACACGCCTTTTTACAGCGAAAATCGTCGTTATGTACATAATTCATACTTCGGAGAGGGTAAATGGCATTCCTGCGATACATGAAGATAATCGCACGTGTTTACACTTTGTTTCCGCTAACGTAACAATGTCGATGAAACATTAAAACTTCATTGAATTTGGTCGGTGGTGATCAATTTTCGTTCGAAAAACATCGAAACACGTTATTTTTCAGCGAAAATCGTCGAATTCGACCAAGATTTCACCAACGTTGCCCTCAAACGATCAATTTTTACATGAAAATCGAAGGAACACACCTTTTTACAGCGATAATCGTCATAATGTAGAAAATTCATACTTCAGGGAGGGTAAATGGCATTTTCTTGCGATACATGAAGATAATTGCACGTATTCACACTTTGTTTCCGCTAACGTAACAATGTCGATGAAACATTAAAACTTCATTGAATTTGGTCGGTGGTGATCAATTTTCGTTCGAAAAACACGAAACACGTTATTTTTCAGCGAAAATCGTCGAATTGGACCAAGATTTCACCAACGTTGCCCTCAAACGATCGATTTTTACATGAAAATCGAAGGAACACGCCTTTTTACAGCGACAATCGTCGTAATGTACAAAATTCATACTTCGGGGAGAGTAAACGGCATTCCTGCGATACATCAAGATAATCGCACGTATTTACACTTTGTTTCCGCTAACGTAACAATGTCGATAAAACATGATAATTTCATTGAATTTGCTCAGAGGTGATCAATTTTCGTTCCAAAAACATCGAAACACGTTATTTTTCAGCGAAAATCGTCGAATTGGACCAAGATTTGACCAACGTTGCCCTCAAACGATCGAATTTTACATGAAAATCGAAGGAACACGCCTTTTTACAGCGAAAATCGTCGTAATGATCAAAATTCATACTTCGGGAAGGGTAAATGGCATTCCTGCGATACATGAAGATAATCGCACGTGTTTACAATTTGTTTCCGCAAACGTAACAATGTCGATGAAACATGATTATTTCATTGAATTTGGTCGGAGGTGATCAATTTTCGTTCGAAAAAAATCGAAACACGTTATTTTTCAGTGAAAATCGTAGAAATGGACCAAGATTTCACCAACGTTGCTCTCAAACGATCGATTTTTACATGAAAATCGAAGGAACACGCCTTTTTACAGCGAAAATCGTCATAATGTACAAATTTCATACTTCGGGGAGGGTAAATGGCATTCCTGCGATACATGAAGATAATCGCACGTGTTTACAATTGGTTTCCGTTAACGTAACGATGTCGATGAAACATGATAATTTCATTGAATTTGCTCGGAGGTGATCAATTTTCGTTCGAAAAAAATCGAAACACGTTATTTTTCAGTGAAAATCGTAGAAATGGACCAAGATTTCACCAACGTTGCTCTCAAACGATCGATTTTTACATGAAAATCGAAGGAACACGCCTTTTTACAGCGAAAATCGTCATAATGTACAAATTTCATACTTCGGGGAGGGTAAATGGCATTCCTGCGATACATGAAGATAATCGCACGTGTTTACAATTGGTTTCCGTTAACGTAACGATGTCGATGAAACATGATAATTTCATTGAATTTGCTCGGAGGTGATCAATTTTCGTTCGAAAAACATCGAAACACGTTATTTTTCAGCGAAAATCGTCGAATTGGACCAAGATTTCACCAACGTTGCCCTCAAACGATCGATTTTTACATGAAAATCGATGGAACACACCTTTTTACAGCGAAAATCGTCATAATGTAGAAAATTCATACTTCGGGGAGGGTAAATGGCATTCCCGCGATACACTAAGGTAATCGCACTTGTTTACAATTTGTTTCCGCTAACGTAACAATGTCGATGAAACCTCATCATTTCATTGAATTTGGTCACAGGTGATCAATTTTCGGTCGAAAAACATCGAAACACGTTATTTTTCAGCGAAAATCGTCGAATTGGACCAAGACTTCACCAACGTTGCTCTCAAACGATCGATTTTTACATGAAAATCGAAGAACACACCTTTTTACAGCGAAAATCGTCATTATGTACAAAATTCATACTTCGGGGAGCGTAAATGACATTCCCGCGATACACTAAGATAATCGCACGTGTTTACAATTTGTTTCCGCAAACGTAACAATGTCGATGAAACATGATTATTTCATTGAATTTGGTCACAGGTGATCAATTTTCGTTCGAAAAACATCGAAACACGTTATATTTCAGCGAAAATCGTCGAATTGGACCAAGATTTCATCAGCATTGCCATCAAACGATCGATTTTTACATGAAAATCGAAGGAACACGCCTATTTACAGCGATAATCGTCGTAATGTACAAAATTCATACTTCGGGGAGGGTAAATGGCATTCCTGCGATACATGAAGATAATCGCACGTGTTTACAATTTGTTTCCGCAAACGTAACAATGTCGATGAAACATGATTATTTCATTGAATTTGGTCGGATGTGATCAATATTCGTTCGAAAAACATCGAAACACGTTATTTTTCACTGAAAATCGTCGAATTGGACCAAGATTTGACCAACGTTGCCCTCAAACGATCGATTTTTACATGAAAATCGAAGGAACACGCCTTTTTACAGCGAAAATCGTCATAATGTACAAATTTCATACTTCGGGGAGGGTAAATGGCATTCCTGCGATACATGAAGATAATCGCACGTGTTTTCAATTTGTTTCCGCTAACGTAACAATGTCGATGAAACATGATTATTTCATTGAATTTGGTCGGAGGTGATCAATTTTCGTTCGAAAAACATCGAAACACGTTATTTTTCCGCGAAAATCGTCGAATTGGACCAAGATTTCACCAACGTTGCCCTCAAACGATCGATTTTTACATGAAAATCGAAGGAACACGCCGTTTTACAGCGAAAATCGTCGTAATGTACAAAATTCATACTTCAGGGAGGGTAAATGGCATTTTCTTGCCATACATGAAGATAATTGCACGTGTTTACAATTTGTTTCCGCTAACGTAACAATGTCGATGAAACATGATTATATCATTGAATTTGCTCGGAAGTGATCAATTTTCGTTCGAAAAACATCGAAACACGTTATTTTTCAGCGAAAATCGTCGAATTGGACCAAGATTTGACTAACGTTGCCCTCAAACGATCGATTTTTACATGAAAATCGAAGGAACACGCCTTTTTACAGCGAAAATCGTCGTAATGTACAAAATTCATACTTCGGGGAGGGTAAATGGCATTCCTGCGATACATGAAGATAATCGCACGTGTTTACAATTTGTTTCCGCAAACGTAACAGTGTCGATGACATTAACATGATTATTTCATTGAATTTGGTCGGAGGTGATCAATTTTCGTTCGAAAAACATCGAAAAACGTTATTTTTCAGTGAAAATCGTAGAAATGGACCAAGATTTCACCAACGTTGCTCTCAAACGATCGATTTTTACATGAAAATCGAAGGAACACGCCTTTTTACAGCGAAAATCGTCGTTATGTACATAATTCATACTTCGGAGAGGGTAAATGGCATTCCTGCGATACATGAAGATAATCGCACGTGTTTACACTTTGTTTCCGCTAACGTAACAATGTCGATGAAACATTAAAACTTCATTGAATTTGGTCGGTGGTGATCAATTTTCGTTCGAAAAACATCGAAACACGTTATTTTTCAGCGAAAATCGTCGAATTGGACCAAGATTTCACCAACGTTGCCCTCAAACGATCGATTTTTACATGAAAATCGAAGGAACACGCCTTTTTACAGCGAAAATCGTCGCAATGTACAAAATTCATACTGCGGGGAAGGTAAATGGCATTCCTGCGATACATGAAGATAATCGCACGTGTTTACACTTGGTTTCCGATAACGTAACAATGTCGATAAAACATCATAATTTCATTGAATTTGCTCGGAGGTGATCAATTTTCGTTCGAAAAACATCGAAAAACGTTATTTTTCAGTGAAAATCGTAGAAATGGACCAAGATTTCACCAACGTTGCTCTCAAACGATCGATTTTTACATGAAAATCGAAGGAACACGCCTTTTTACAGCGAAAATCGTCGTTATGTACATAATTCATACTTCGGAGAGGGTAAATGGCATTCCTGCGATACATGAAGATAATCGCACGTGTTTACACTTTGTTTCCGCTAACGTAACAATGTCGATGAAACATTAAAACTTCATTGAATTTGGTCGGTGGTGATCAATTTTCGTTCGAAAAACATCGAAACACGTTATTTTTCAGCGAAAATCGTCGAATTGGACCAAGATTTGACTAACGTTGCTCTCAAACGATCGATTTTTACATAAAAATCGAAGGAACACGCCTTTTTACAGCGAAAATCGTCGTAATGTACAAAATTCATACTTCGGGGAGGGTAAGTGGCATTCCTGCGATACATGAAGATAATCGCACGTGTTTACAATTTGTTTCCGCAAACGTAACAATGTCGATGACATTAACATGATTATTTCATTGAATTTGGTCGGAGGTGATCAATTTTCGTTCGAAAAACATCGAAAAACGTTATTTTTCAGTGAAAATCGTAGAAATGGACCAAGATTTCACCAACGTTGCTCTCAAACGATCGATTTTTACATGAAAATCGAAGGAACACGCCTTTCTACAGCGAAAATCGTCGTTATGTACATAATTCATACTTCGGAGAGGGTAAATGGCATTCCTGCGATACATGAAGATAATCGCACGTGTTTACAATTTGTTTCCGCTAACGTAACAATGTCGATGAAACATGATTATTTCATTGAATTTGGTCGGATGTGATCAATTTTCGTTCGAAAAACATCGAAAAACGTTATTTTTCAGTGAAAATCGTAGAAATGGACCAAGATTTCACCAACGTTGCTCTCAAACGATCGATTTTTACATGAAAATCGAAGGAACACGCCTTTTTACAGCGAAAATCGTCATAATGTAGAAAATTCATACTTCGGGGAGGGTAAATGGCATTCCCGCGATACACTAAGGTAATCGCACTTGTTTACAATTTGTTTCCGCTAACGTAGCAATGTCGATGAAAAATGATAATTTCACTGCCTTTGCTCGGACGTGATCGATATTCGTTCGAAAAACGTAGGAACACGTTATTTTTTAGTGAAAGTCGTAGAAATGGACCAAGATTTCACCAGCGTTGCCCTCAAACGATCGATTTTTTACATGAAAATCGAAGGAACACGCTTTTTTACAGTAAAAATCGTCGTAATGTACAAAATTCATACTTCGGGGAGCGTAAATGGCATTCCCGCGATACACTAAGATAATCGCACGTGTTTACAATTTGTTTCCGCTAACGTAACAATGTCGATGAAACCTCATCATTTCATTGAATTTGGTCACAGGTGATCAATTTTCGGTCGAAAAAAATCGAAACACGTTATTTTTCAGCGAAAATCGTCGAATTGGACCAAGATTTCACCAGCATTGCCCTCAAACGATCGATTTTTACATGAAAATCGAAGGAACACGCCTTTTTACAGCGATAATCGTCGTAATGTACAAAATTCATACTTCGGGGAGGGTAAATGGCATTCCCGCGATACATGAAGATAATCGCACGTGTTTACACTTGGTTTCCGATAACGTAACAGTGTCGATAAAACATCATAATTTCATTGAATTTGCTCGGAGGTGATCAATTTTCGTTCGAAAAACATCGAAACACGTTATTTTTCAGCGAAAATCGTCGAATTGGACCAAGATTTCACCAACGTTGCCCTCAAACGATCGATTTTTACATGAAAATCGAAGGAACACGCCTTTTTACAGCGAAAATCGTCGTAATGTACAAAATTCATACTTCGGGGAGGTCAAATTACATTCCTGCGATACGTGAAGATAATCGCACGTGTTTACACTTTGTTTCCGCTATCGTAACGATGTCGATGAAACATGATAATTTCATTGAATTTGCTCGGAGGTGATCAATTTTCGTTCGAAAAACATCGAAACACGATATTTTTCAGTGAAAATCGTAGAAATGGACCAAGATTTCACCAACGTTGCTCTCAAACGATCGATTTTTACATGAAAATCGAAGGAACGCGCCTTTTTACAGCGAAAATCGTCGTAATGTACATAATTCATACTTCGGGGAGGGTTAATTGCATTCCTGCGATACATGAAGATAATCGTACGTATTTACACTTTGTTTCCGCTAACGAAACAATGTCGATGAAACATGATTATTTCATTGAATTTGGTCGTAGGTGATCAATTTTCGTTCGAAAAACATCGAAACACGTTATTTTTCAGCGAAAATCGTCGAATTGGACCAAGATTTGACTAACGTTGCCCTCAAACGATCGATTTTTACATGAAAATCGAAGGAACACGCCTTTTTACAGCGAAAATCGTCGTAATGTACAAAATTCATACTTCGGGGAGGGTAAATGGCATTCCTGCGATACATGAAAATAATCGCACGTGTTTACAATTTGTTTCCGCAAACGTAACAATGTCGATGAAACATGATTATTTCATTGAATTTGCTCGGAGGTGATCAATTTTCGTTCGAAAAACATCGAAACACGTTATTTTTCAGCGAAAATCGTCGAATTGGACCAAGATTTCACCAACGTTGCCCTCAAACGATCGATTTTTACATGAAAATCGAAGGAACACGCCTTTTTACAGCGAAAATCGTCGTAATGTACATAATTCATACTTCAGGGAGTGTAAATGGCATTTTCTTGCGATACATGAAGATAATTGCACGTATTTACACTTTGTTTCCGCTAACGTAACAATGTCGATGAAACATGATAATTTCATTGAATTTGCTCGGAGGTGATCAATTTTCGTTCGAAAAACATCGAAACACGTTATTTTTCAGCGAAAATCGTCGAATTGGACCAAGATTTCACCAACGTTGCCCTCAAACGATAGATTTTTACATGAAAATCGAAGGAACGCGCCTTTTTACAGCGAAAATCGTCGTAATGTACATAATTCATACTTCGGGGAGGGTTAATTGCATTCCTGCGATACATGAAGATAATCGTACGTATTTACACTTTGTTTCCGCTAACGTAACAATGTCGATGAAACATTAAAACTTCATTGAATTTGGTCGGTGGTGATCAATCTTCGTTCGAAAAACATCGAAACACGTTATTTTTCAGCGAAAATCGTCGAATTGGACCAAGATTTCACCAACGTTGCCCTCAAACGATCGATTTTTACATGAAAATCGAAGGAACACGCCTTTTTACAGCGAAAATCGTCGTAATGTACAAAATTCATACTTCGGGGAGAGTAAACGGCATTCCTGCGATACATGAAGATAATCGCACGTATTTACACTTTGTTTCCGCTAACGTAACAATGTCGATGAAACATGATTATTTCATTGAATTTGGTCGGAGGTGATCAATTTTCGTTCGAAAAACATCGAAACACGTTATTTTTCAGCGAAAATCGTCGAATTGGACCAAGATTTGACTAACGTTGCCCTCAAACGATCGATTTTTACATGAAAATCGAAGGAACACGCCTTTTTACAGCGAAAATCGTCGGAATGTACAAAATTCATACTTCGGGGAGGGTAAATGGCATTCCTGCGATACATGAAGATAATCGCACGTGTTTACAATTTGTTTCCGCAAACGTAACAATGTCGATGACATTAACATGATTATTTCATTGAATTTGGTCGGAGGTGATCAATTTTCGTTCGAAAAACATCGAAAAACGTTATTTTTCAGTGAAAATCGTAGAAATTGACCAAGATTTCACCAACGTTGCTCTCAAACGATCGATTTTTACATGAAAATCGAAGAAACACGCCTTTTTACAGCGAAAATCGTCGTTATGTACATAATTCATACTTCGGAGAGGGTAAATGGCATTCCTGCGATACATGAAGATAATCGCACGTGTTTACAATTTGTTTCGGCTAACGTAACAATGTCGATAAAACATGATAATTTCATTGAATTTGCTCAGAGGTGATCAATTTTCGTTCCAAAAACATCGAAACACGTTATTTTTCAGCGAAAATCGTCGAATTGGACCAAGATTTGACCAACGTTGCCCTCAAACGATCGAATTTTACATGAAAATCGAAGGAACACGCCTTTTTACAGCGAAAATCGTCGTAATGTACATAATTCATACTTCGGAGAGGGTAAATGGCATTCCTGCGATACATGAAGATAATCGCACGTGTTTACAATTTGTTTCGGCTAACGTAACAATGTCGATGAAACATTAAAACTTCATTGAATTTGGTCGGTGGTGATCAATTTTCGTTCGAAAAACATCGAAACACGTTATTTTTCAGCGAAAATCGTCGAATTGGACCAAGATTTCACCAACGTTGCCCTCAAACGATCGATTTTTACATGAAAATCGAAGGAACACGCCTTTTTACAGCGAAAATCGTCGCAATGTACAAAATTCATACTGCGGGGAAGGTAAATGGCATTCCTGCGATACATGAAGATAATCGCACGTGTTTACACTTGGTTTCCGATAACGTAACAATGTCGATAAAACATCATAATTTCATTGAATTTGCTCGGAGGTGATCAATTTTCGTTCGAAAAACATCGAAACACGTTATTTTTCAGCGAAAATCGTCGAATTCGACCAAGATTTCACCAACGTTGCCCTCAAACGATCGATTTTTACATGAAAATCGAAGGAACAAGCCTTTTTACAGCGAAAATCGTCGTAATGTACAAAATTCATACTTCGGGGAGAGTAAACGGCATTCCTGCGATACATGAAGATAATCGCACGTATTTACACTTTGTTTCCGCTAACGTAACAATGTCGATGAAACATTAAAACTTCATTGAATTTGGTCGGTGGTGATCAATTTTCGTTCGAAAAACATCGAAACACGTTATTTTTCAGCGAAAATCGTCGAATTGGACCAAGATTTCACCAACGTTGCCCTCAAACGATCGATTTTTACATGAAAATCGAAGGAACACGCCTTTTTACAGCGAAAATCGTCGTAATGTACAAAATTCATACTTCGGGGAGGGTAAATGGCATTCCCGCGATACATGAAGATAATCGCACGTGTTTACACTTGGTTTCCGATAATGTAACAGTGTCGATAAAACATCATAATTTCATTGAATTTGCTCGGAGGTGATCAATTTTCGTTCGAAAAACATCGAAACACGTTATTTTTCAGCGAAAATCGTCGAATTGGACCAAGATTTCACCAACGTTGCCCTCAAACGATCGATTTTTACATGAAAATCGAAGGAACACGCCTTTTTACAGCGAAAATCGTCGTAATGTACAAAATTCATACTTCGGGGAAGTCAAATTACATTCCTGCGATACGTGAAGATAATCGCACGTGTTTACACTTTGTTTCCGCTATCGTAACGATGTCGATGAAACATGATAATTTCATTGAATTTGCTCGGAGGTGATCAATTTTCGTTCGAAAAACATCGAAACACGATATTTTTCAGTGAAAATCGTAGAAATGGACCAAGATTTCACCAACGTTGCTCTCAAACGATCGATTTTTACATGAAAATCGAAGGAACGCGCCTTTTTACAGCGAAAATCGTCGTAATGTACATAATTCATACTTCGGGGAGGGTTAATTGCATTCCTGCGATACATGAAGATAATCGTACGTATTTACACTTTGTTTCCGCTAACGAAACAATGTCGATGAAACATGATTATTTCATTGAATTTGGTCGGAGGTGATCAATTTTCGTTCGAAAAACATCGAAACACGTTATTTTTCAGCGAAAATCGTCGAATTGGACCAAGATTTGACTAACGTTGCCCTCAAACGATCGATTTTTACATGAAAATCGAAGGAACACGCCTTTTTACAGCGAAAATCGTCGTAATGATCAAAATTCATACTTCGGGGAGGGTAAATGGCATTCCTGCGATACATGAAGATAATCGCACGTGTTTACAATTTGTTTCCGCAAACGTAACAATCTCGATGAAACATGATTATTTCATTGAATTTGGTCGGAGGTGATCAATTTTTGTTCGAAAAAAATCGAAACACGTTATTTTTCAGTGAAAATCGTAGAAATGGACCAAGATTTCACCAACGTTGCTCTCAAACGATCGATTTTTACATGAAAATCGATGGAACAAGCCTTTTTACAGCGAAAATCGTCGTAATGTACATAATTCATACTTCGGAGAGGGTAAATGGCATTCCTGCGATCCATGAAGATAATCCCACGTGTTTACAATTTGTTTCGGCTAACGTAACAATGTCGATAAAACATGATAATTTCATTGAATTTGCTCGGAGGTGATCAATTTTCGTTCAAAAAACATCGAAACACGTTATTTTTCAGTGAAAACCGTAGAAATGTACCAAGATTTCACCAACGTTGCCCTCAAACGATCGATTTTTACATGAAAATCGAAGGAACACGCCTTTTTACAGCGATAATCGTCGTAATGTACAAAATTCATACTTCGGGGAAGGTAAATGGCATTCCTGCAATACATGAAGATAATCGCACGTGTTTACACTTGGTTTCCGATAACGTAACAATGTCGATGAAACATTAAAACTTCATTGAATTTGGTCGGTGGTGATAAATTTTCGTTCGAAAAACATCGAATCACGTTATTTTTCAGCGAAAATCGTCGAACTGGACCAAGATTTCACCAGCATTGCTCTCAAACGATCGATTTTTACATGAAAATCGAAGGAACACGCCTTTTTACAGCGAAAATCGTCGTAATGTACAAAATTCATACTTCGGGGAGAGTAAACGGCATTCCTGCGATACATGAAGATAATCGCACGTGTTTACAATTTGTTTCCGCAAACGTAACAATGTCGATGAAACATGATTATTTCATTGAATTTGGTCAGAGGTGATCAATTTTCGTTCGAAAAACATCGAAACACGTTATTTTTCAGCGAAAATCGTCGAATTGGACCAAGATTTGACTAACGTTGCTCTCAAACGATCGATTTTTACATAAAAATCGAAGGAACACGCCTTTTTACAGCGAAAATCGTCGTAATGTACAAAATTCATACTTCGGGGAGGGTAAGTGGCATTCCTGCGATACATGAACATAATCGCACGTGTTTACAATTTGTTTCCGCAAACGTAACAATGTCGATGACATTAACATGATTATTTCATTGAATTTGGTCGGAGGTGATCAATTTTCGTTCGAAAAACATCGAAAAACGTTATTTTTCAGTGAAAATCGTAGAAATGGACCAAGATTTCACCAACGTTGCTCTCAAACGATCGATTTTTACATGAAAATCGAAGGAACACGCCTTTCTACAGCGAAAATCGTCGTTATGTACATAATTCATACTTCGGAGAGGGTAAATGGCATTCCTGCGATACATGAAGATAATCGCACGTGTTTACAATTTGTTTCCGCTAACGTAACAATGTCGATGAAACATGATTATTTCATTGAATTTGGTCGGATGTGATCAATTTTCGTTCGAAAAACATCGAAAAACGTTATTTTTCAGTGAAAATCGTAGAAATGGACCAAGATTTCACCAACGTTGCTCTCAAACGATCGATTTTTACATGAAAATCGAAGGAACACGCCTTTTTACAGCGAAAATCGTCATAATGTAGAAAATTCATACTTCGGGGAGGGTAAATGGCATTCCCGCGATACACTAAGGTAATCGCACTTGTTTACAATTTGTTTCCGCTAACGTAGCAATGTCGATGAAAAATGATAATTTCACTGCCTTTGCTCGGACGTGATCGATATTCGTTCGAAAAACGTAGGAACACGTTATTTTTTAGTGAAAGTCGTAGAAATGGACCAAGATTTCACCAGCGTTGCCCTCAAACGATCGATTTTTTACATGAAAATCGAAGGAACACGCTTTTTTACAGTAAAAATCGTCGTAATGTACAAAATTCATACTTCGGGGAGCGTAAATGGCATTCCCGCGATACACTAAGATAATCGCACGTGTTTACAATTTGTTTCCGCTAACGTAACAATGTCGATGAAACCTCATCATTTCATTGAATTTGGTCACAGGTGATCAATTTTCGGTCGAAAGAAATCGAAACACGTTATTTTTCAGCGAAAATCGTCGAATTGGACCAAGATTTCACCAGCATTGCCCTCAAACGATCGATTTTTACATGAAAATCGAAGGAACACGCCTTTTTACAGCGATAATCGTCGTAATGTACAAAATTCATACTTCGGGGAGGGTAAATGGCATTCCCGCGATACATGAAGATAATCGCACGTGTTTACACTTGGTTTCCGATAACGTAACAGTGTCGATAAAACATCATAATTTCATTGAATTTGCTCGGAGGTGATCAATTTTCGTTCGAAAAACATCGAAACACGTTATTTTTCAGCGAAAATCGTCGAATTGGACCAAGATTTCACCAACGTTGCCCTCAAACGATCGATTTTTACATGAAAATCGAAGGAACACGCCTTTTTACAGCGAAAATCGTCGTAATGTACAAAATTCATACTTCGGGGAGGTCAAATTACATTCCTGCGATACGTGAAGATAATCGCACGTGTTTACACTTTGTTTCCGCTATCGTAACGATGTCGATGAAACATGATAATTTCATTGAATTTGCTCGGAGGTGATCAATTTTCGTTCGAAAAACATCGAAACACGATATTTTTCAGTGAAAATCGTAGAAATGGACCAAGATTTCACCAACGTTGCTCTCAAACGATCGATTTTTACATGAAAATCGAAGGAACGCGCCTTTTTACAGCGAAAATCGTCGTAATGTACATAATTCATACTTCGGGGAGGGTTAATTGCATTCCTGCGATACATGAAGATAATCGTACGTATTTACACTTTGTTTCCGCTAACGAAACAATGTCGATGAAACATGATTATTTCATTGAATTTGGTCGTAGGTGATCAATTTTCGTTCGAAAAACATCGAAACACGTTATTTTTCAGCGAAAATCGTCGAATTGGACCAAGATTTGACTAACGTTGCCCTCAAACGATCGATTTTTACATGAAAATCGAAGGAACACGCCTTTTTACAGCGAAAATCGTCGTAATGTACAAAATTCATACTTCGGGGAGGGTAAATGGCATTCCTGCGATACATGAAAATAATCGCACGTGTTTACAATTTGTTTCCGCAAACGTAACAATGTCGATGAAACATGATTATTTCATTGAATTTGCTCGGAGGTGATCAATTTTCGTTCGAAAAACATCGAAACACGTTATTTTTCAGCGAAAATCGTCGAATTGGACCAAGATTTCACCAACGTTGCCCTCAAACGATCGATTTTTACATGAAAATCGAAGGAACACGCCTTTTTACAGCGAAAATCGTCGTAATGTACATAATTCATACTTCAGGGAGTGTAAATGGCATTTTCTTGCGATACATGAAGATAATTGCACGTATTTACACTTTGTTTCCGCTAACGTAACAATGTCGATGAAACATGATAATTTCATTGAATTTGCTCGGAGGTGATCAATTTTCGTTCGAAAAACATCGAAACACGTTATTTTTCAGCGAAAATCGTCGAATTGGACCAAGATTTCACCAACGTTGCCCTCAAACGATAGATTTTTACATGAAAATCGAAGGAACGCGCCTTTTTACAGCGAAAATCGTCGTAATGTACATAATTCATACTTCGGGGAGGGTTAATTGCATTCCTGCGATACATGAAGATAATCGTACGTATTTACACTTTGTTTCCGCTAACGTAACAATGTCGATGAAACATTAAAACTTCATTGAATTTGGTCGGTGGTGATCAATCTTCGTTCGAAAAACATCGAAACACGTTATTTTTCAGCGAAAATCGTCGAATTGGACCAAGATTTCACCAACGTTGCCCTCAAACGATCGATTTTTACATGAAAATCGAAGGAACACGCCTTTTTACAGCGAAAATCGTCGTAATGTACAAAATTCATACTTCGGGGAGAGTAAACGGCATTCTTGCGATACATGAAGATAATCGCACGTATTTACACTTTGTTTCCGCTAACGTAACAATGTCGATGAAACATGATTATTTCATTGAATTTGGTCGGAGGTGATCAATTTTCGTTCGAAAAACATCGAAACACGTTATTTTTCAGCGAAAATCGTCGAATTGGACCAAGATTTGACTAACGTTGCCCTCAAACGATCGATTTTTACATGAAAATCGAAGGAACACGCCTTTTTACAGCGAAAATCGTCGGAATGTACAAAATTCATACTTCGGGGAGGGTAAATGGCATTCCTGCGATACATGAAGATAATCGCACGTGTTTACAATTTGTTTCCGCAAACGTAACAATGTCGATGACATTAACATGATTATTTCATTGAATTTGGTCGGAGGTGATCAATTTTCGTTCGAAAAACATCGAAAAACGTTATTTTTCAGTGAAAATCGTAGAAATGGACCAAGATTTCACCAACGTTGCTCTCAAACGATCGATTTTTACATGAAAATCGAAGAAACACGCCTTTTTACAGCGAAAATCGTCGTTATGTACATAATTCATACTTCGGAGAGGGTAAATGGCATTCCTGCGATACATGAAGATAATCGCACGTGTTTACAATTTGTTTCGGCTAACGTAACAATGTCGATAAAACATGATAATTTCATTGAATTTGCTCAGAGGTGATCAATTTTCGTTCCAAAAACATCGAAACACGTTATTTTTCAGCGAAAATCGTCGAATTGGACCAAGATTTGACCAACGTTGCCCTCAAACGATCGAATTTTACATGAAAATCGAAGGAACACGCCTTTTTACAGCGAAAATCGTCGTAATGTACATAATTCATACTTCGGAGAGGGTAAATGGCATTCCTGCGATACATGAAGATAATCGCACGTGTTTACAATTTGTTTCGGCTAACGTAACAATGTCGATGAAACATTAAAACTTCATTGAATTTGGTCGGTGGTGATCAATTTTCGTTCGAAAAACATCGAAACACGTTATTTTTCAGCGAAAATCGTCGAATTGGACCAAGATTTCACCAACGTTGCCCTCAAACGATCGATTTTTACATGAAAATCGAAGGAACACGCCTTTTTACAGCGAAAATCGTCGCAATGTACAAAATTCATACTGCGGGGAAGGTAAATGGCATTCCTGCGATACATGAAGATAATCGCACGTGTTTACACTTGGTTTCCGATAACGTAACAATGTCGATAAAACATCATAATTTCATTGAATTTGCTCGGAGGTGATCAATTTTCGTTCGAAAAACATCGAAACACGTTATTTTTCAGCGAAAATCGTCGAATTCGACCAAGATTTCACCAACGTTGCCCTCAAACGATCGATTTTTACATGAAAATCGAAGGAACAAGCCTTTTTACAGCGAAAATCGTCGTAATGTACAAAATTCATACTTCGGGGAGAGTAAACGGCATTCCTGCGATACATGAAGATAATCGCACGTATTTACACTTTGTTTCCGCTAACGTAACAATGTCGATGAAACATTAAAACTTCATTGAATTTGGTCGGTGGTGATCAATTTTCGTTCGAAAAACATCGAAACACGTTATTTTTCAGCGAAAATCGTCGAATTGGACCAAGATTTCACCAACGTTGCCCTCAAACGATCGATTTTTACATGAAAATCGAAGGAACACGCCTTTTTACAGCGAAAATCGTCGTAATGTACAAAATTCATACTTCGGGGAGGGTAAATGGCATTCCCGCGATACATGAAGATAATCGCACGTGTTTACACTTGGTTTCCGATAATGTAACAGTGTCGATAAAACATCATAATTTCATTGAATTTGCTCGGAGGTGATCAATTTTCGTTCGAAAAACATCGAAACACGTTATTTTTCAGCGAAAATCGTCGAATTGGACCAAGATTTCACCAACGTTGCCCTCAAACGATCGATTTTTACATGAAAATCGAAGGAACACGCCTTTTTACAGCGAAAATCGTCGTAATGTACAAAATTCATACTTCGGGGAGGTCAAATTACATTCCTGCGATACGTGAAGATAATCGCACGTGTTTACACTTTGTTTCCGCTATCGTAACGATGTCGATGAAACATGATAATTTCATTGAATTTGCTCGGAGGTGATCAATTTTCGTTCGAAAAACATCGAAACACGATATTTTTCAGCAAAAATCGTCGAATTGGACCAAGATTTGACCAACGTTGCCCTCAAACGATAGATTTTTACATGAAAATCGAAGAACACACCTTTTTACAGCGAAAATCGTCATAATGTACAAAATTCATACTTCGGGGAGCGTAAATGGCATTCCCGCGATACACTAAGATAATCGCACGTGTTTACAATTTGTTTCCGCAAACGTAACAATGTCGATGAAACATGATTATTTCATTGAATTTGGTCACAGGTGATCAATTTTCGGTCGAAAAACATCGAAACACGTTATATTTCAGCGAAAATCGTCGGATTGGACCAAGATTTGACCAACGTTGCCCTCAAACGATCGAATTTTACATGAAAATCGAAGGAACACGCCTTTTTACAGCGAAAATCGTCGTAATGTACATAATTCATACTTCGGAGAGGGTAAATGGCATTCCTGCGATACATGAAGATAATCGCACGTGTTTACAATTTGTTTCGGCTAACGTAACAATGTCGATGAAACATTAAAACTTCATTGAATTTGGTCGGTGGTGATCAATTTTCGTTCGAAAAACATCGAAACACGTTATTTTTCAGCGAAAATCGTCGAATTGGACCAAGATTTCACCAACGTTGCCCTCAAACGATCGATTTTTACATGAAAATCGAAGGAACACGCCTTTTTACAGCGAAAATCGTCGCAATGTACAAAATTCATACTGCGGGGAAGGTAAATGGCATTCCTGCGATACATGAAGATAATCGCACGTGTTTACACTTGGTTTCCGATAACGTAACAATGTCGATAAAACATCATAATTTCATTGAATTTGCTCGGAGGTGATCAATTTTCGTTCGAAAAACATCGAAACACGTTATTTTTCAGCGAAAATCGTCGAATTCGACCAAGATTTCACCAACGTTGCCCTCAAACGATCGATTTTTACATGAAAATCGAAGGAACAAGCCTTTTTACAGCGAAAATCGTCGTAATGTACAAAATTCATACTTCGGGGAGAGTAAACGGCATTCCTGCGATACATGAAGATAATCGCACGTATTTACACTTTGTTTCCGCTAACGTAACAATGTCGATGAAACATTAAAACTTCATTGAATTTGGTCGGTGGTGATCAATTTTCGTTCGAAAAACATCGAAACACGTTATTTTTCAGCGAAAATCGTCGAATTGGACCAAGATTTCACCAACGTTGCCCTCAAACGATCGATTTTTACATGAAAATCGAAGGAACACGCCTTTTTACAGCGAAAATCGTCGTAATGTACAAAATTCATACTTCGGGGAGGGTAAATGGCATTCCCGCGATACATGAAGATAATCGCACGTGTTTACACTTGGTTTCCGATAATGTAACAGTGTCGATAAAACATCATAATTTCATTGAATTTGCTCGGAGGTGATCAATTTTCGTTCGAAAAACATCGAAACACGTTATTTTTCAGCGAAAATCGTCGAATTGGACCAAGATTTCACCAACGTTGCCCTCAAACGATCGATTTTTACATGAAAATCGAAGGAACACGCCTTTTTACAGCGAAAATCGTCGTAATGTACAAAATTCATACTTCGGGGAGGTCAAATTACATTCCTGCGATACGTGAAGATAATCGCACGTGTTTACACTTTGTTTCCGCTATCGTAACGATGTCGATGAAACATGATAATTTCATTGAATTTGCTCGGAGGTGATCAATTTTCGTTCGAAAAACATCGAAACACGATATTTTTCAGCGAAAATCGTCGAATTGGACCAAGATTTGACCAACGTTGCCCTCAAACGATAGATTTTTACATGAAAATCGAAGAACACACCTTTTTACAGCGAAAATCGTCATAATGTACAAAATTCATACTTCGGGGAGCGTAAATGGCATTCCCGCGATACACTAAGATAATCGCACGTGTTTACAATTTGTTTCCGCAAACGTAACAATGTCGATGAAACATGATTATTTCATTGAATTTGGTCACAGGTGATCAATTTTCGGTCGAAAAACATCGAAACACGTTATATTTCAGCGAAAATCGTCGGATTGGACCAAGATTTGACCAACGTTGCCCTCAAACGATCGAATTTTACATGAAAATCGAAGGAACACGCCTTTTTACAGCGAAAATCGTCGTAATGTACATAATTCATACTTCGGAGAGGGTAAATGGCATTCCTGCGATCCATGAAGATAATCCCACGTGTTTACAATTTGTTTCGGCTAACGTAACAATGTCGATAAAACATGATAATTTCATTGAATTTGCTCGGAGGTGATCAATTTTCGTTCAAAAAACATCGAAACACGTTATTTTTCAGTGAAAACCGTAGAAATGTACCAAGATTTCACCAACGTTGCCCTCAAACGATCGATTTTTACATGAAAATCGAAGGAACACGCCTTTTTACAGCGATAATCGTCGTAATGTACAAAATTCATACTTCGGGGAAGGTAAATGGCATTCCTGCAATACATGAAGATAATCGCACGTGTTTACACTTGGTTTCCGATAACGTAACAATGTCGATGAAACATTAAAACTTCATTGAATTTGGTCGGTGGTGATAAATTTTCGTTCGAAAAACATCGAATCACGTTATTTTTCAGCGAAAATCGTCGAACTGGACCAAGATTTCACCAGCATTGCTCTCAAACGATCGATTTTTACATGAAAATCGAAGGAACACGCCTTTTTACAGCGAAAATCGTCGTAATGTACAAAATTCATACTTCGGGGAGAGTAAACGGCATTCCTGCGATACATGAAGATAATCGCACGTGTTTACAATTTGTTTCCGCAAACGTAACAATGTCGATGAAACATGATTATTTCATTGAATTTGGTCAGAGGTGATCAATTTTCGTTCGAAAAACATCGAAACACGTTATTTTTCAGCGAAAATCGTCGAATTGGACCAAGATTTGACTAACGTTGCTCTCAAACGATCGATTTTTACATAAAAATCGAAGGAACACGCCTTTTTACAGCGAAAATCGTCGTAATGTACAAAATTCATACTTCGGGGAGGGTAAGTGGCATTCCTGCGATACATGAACATAATCGCACGTGTTTACAATTTGTTTCCGCAAACGTAACAATGTCGATGACATTAACATGATTATTTCATTGAATTTGGTCGGAGGTGATCAATTTTCGTTCGAAAAACATCGAAAAACGTTATTTTTCAGTGAAAATCGTAGAAATGGACCAAGATTTCACCAACGTTGCTCTCAAACGATCGATTTTTACATGAAAATCGAAGGAACACGCCTTTCTACAGCGAAAATCGTCGTTATGTACATAATTCATACTTCGGAGAGGGTAAATGGCATTCCTGCGATACATGAAGATAATCGCACGTGTTTACAATTTGTTTCCGCTAACGTAACAATGTCGATGAAACATGATTATTTCATTGAATTTGGTCGGATGTGATCAATTTTCGTTCGAAAAACATCGAAAAACGTTATTTTTCAGTGAAAATCGTAGAAATGGACCAAGATTTCACCAACGTTGCTCTCAAACGATCGATTTTTACATGAAAATCGAAGGAACACGCCTTTTTACAGCGAAAATCGTCATAATGTAGAAAATTCATACTTCGGGGAGGGTAAATGGCATTCCCGCGATACACTAAGGTAATCGCACTTGTTTACAATTTGTTTCCGCTAACGTAGCAATGTCGATGAAAAATGATAATTTCACTGCCTTTGCTCGGACGTGATCGATATTCGTTCGAAAAACGTAGGAACACGTTATTTTTTAGTGAAAGTCGTAGAAATGGACCAAGATTTCACCAGCGTTGCCCTCAAACGATCGATTTTTTACATGAAAATCGAAGGAACACGCTTTTTTACAGTAAAAATCGTCGTAATGTACAAAATTCATACTTCGGGGAGCGTAAATGGCATTCCCGCGATACACTAAGATAATCGCACGTGTTTACAATTTGTTTCCGCTAACGTAACAATGTCGATGAAACCTCATCATTTCATTGAATTTGGTCACAGGTGATCAATTTTCGGTCGAAAGAAATCGAAACACGTTATTTTTCAGCGAAAATCGTCGAATTGGACCAAGATTTCACCAGCATTGCCCTCAAACGATCGATTTTTACATGAAAATCGAAGGAACACGCCTTTTTACAGCGATAATCGTCGTAATGTACAAAATTCATACTTCGGGGAGGGTAAATGGCATTCCCGCGATACATGAAGATAATCGCACGTGTTTACACTTGGTTTCCGATAACGTAACAGTGTCGATAAAACATCATAATTTCATTGAATTTGCTCGGAGGTGATCAATTTTCGTTCGAAAAACATCGAAACACGTTATTTTTCAGCGAAAATCGTCGAATTGGACCAAGATTTCACCAACGTTGCCCTCAAACGATCGATTTTTACATGAAAATCGAAGGAACACGCCTTTTTACAGCGAAAATCGTCGTAATGTACAAAATTCATACTTCGGGGAGGTCAAATTACATTCCTGCGATACGTGAAGATAATCGCACGTGTTTACACTTTGTTTCCGCTATCGTAACGATGTCGATGAAACATGATAATTTCATTGAATTTGCTCGGAGGTGATCAATTTTCGTTCGAAAAACATCGAAACACGATATTTTTCAGTGAAAATCGTAGAAATGGACCAAGATTTCACCAACGTTGCTCTCAAACGATCGATTTTTACATGAAAATCGAAGGAACGCGCCTTTTTACAGCGAAAATCGTCGTAATGTACATAATTCATACTTCGGGGAGGGTTAATTGCATTCCTGCGATACATGAAGATAATCGTACGTATTTACACTTTGTTTCCGCTAACGAAACAATGTCGATGAAACATGATTATTTCATTGAATTTGGTCGTAGGTGATCAATTTTCGTTCGAAAAACATCGAAACACGTTATTTTTCAGCGAAAATCGTCGAATTGGACCAAGATTTGACTAACGTTGCCCTCAAACGATCGATTTTTACATGAAAATCGAAGGAACACGCCTTTTTACAGCGAAAATCGTCGTAATGTACAAAATTCATACTTCGGGGAGGGTAAATGGCATTCCTGCGATACATGAAAATAATCGCACGTGTTTACAATTTGTTTCCGCAAACGTAACAATGTCGATGAAACATGATTATTTCATTGAATTTGCTCGGAGGTGATCAATTTTCGTTCGAAAAACATCGAAACACGTTATTTTTCAGCGAAAATCGTCGAATTGGACCAAGATTTCACCAACGTTGCCCTCAAACGATCGATTTTTACATGAAAATCGAAGGAACACGCCTTTTTACAGCGAAAATCGTCGTAATGTACATAATTCATACTTCAGGGAGTGTAAATGGCATTTTCTTGCGATACATGAAGATAATTGCACGTATTTACACTTTGTTTCCGCTAACGTAACAATGTCGATGAAACATGATAATTTCATTGAATTTGCTCGGAGGTGATCAATTTTCGTTCGAAAAACATCGAAACACGTTATTTTTCAGCGAAAATCGTCGAATTGGACCAAGATTTCACCAACGTTGCCCTCAAACGATAGATTTTTACATGAAAATCGAAGGAACGCGCCTTTTTACAGCGAAAATCGTCGTAATGTACATAATTCATACTTCGGGGAGGGTTAATTGCATTCCTGCGATACATGAAGATAATCGTACGTATTTACACTTTGTTTCCGCTAACGTAACAATGTCGATGAAACATTAAAACTTCATTGAATTTGGTCGGTGGTGATCAATCTTCGTTCGAAAAACATCGAAACACGTTATTTTTCAGCGAAAATCGTCGAATTGGACCAAGATTTCACCAACGTTGCCCTCAAACGATCGATTTTTACATGAAAATCGAAGGAACACGCCTTTTTACAGCGAAAATCGTCGTAATGTACAAAATTCATACTTCGGGGAGAGTAAACGGCATTCTTGCGATACATGAAGATAATCGCACGTATTTACACTTTGTTTCCGCTAACGTAACAATGTCGATGAAACATGATTATTTCATTGAATTTGGTCGGAGGTGATCAATTTTCGTTCGAAAAACATCGAAACACGTTATTTTTCAGCGAAAATCGTCGAATTGGACCAAGATTTGACTAACGTTGCCCTCAAACGATCGATTTTTACATGAAAATCGAAGGAACACGCCTTTTTACAGCGAAAATCGTCGGAATGTACAAAATTCATACTTCGGGGAGGGTAAATGGCATTCCTGCGATACATGAAGATAATCGCACGTGTTTACAATTTGTTTCCGCAAACGTAACAATGTCGATGACATTAACATGATTATTTCATTGAATTTGGTCGGAGGTGATCAATTTTCGTTCGAAAAACATCGAAAAACGTTATTTTTCAGTGAAAATCGTAGAAATGGACCAAGATTTCACCAACGTTGCTCTCAAACGATCGATTTTTACATGAAAATCGAAGAAACACGCCTTTTTACAGCGAAAATCGTCGTTATGTACATAATTCATACTTCGGAGAGGGTAAATGGCATTCCTGCGATACATGAAGATAATCGCACGTGTTTACAATTTGTTTCGGCTAACGTAACAATGTCGATAAAACATGATAATTTCATTGAATTTGCTCAGAGGTGATCAATTTTCGTTCCAAAAACATCGAAACACGTTATTTTTCAGCGAAAATCGTCGAATTGGACCAAGATTTGACCAACGTTGCCCTCAAACGATCGAATTTTACATGAAAATCGAAGGAACACGCCTTTTTACAGCGAAAATCGTCGTAATGTACATAATTCATACTTCGGAGAGGGTAAATGGCATTCCTGCGATACATGAAGATAATCGCACGTGTTTACAATTTGTTTCGGCTAACGTAACAATGTCGATGAAACATTAAAACTTCATTGAATTTGGTCGGTGGTGATCAATTTTCGTTCGAAAAACATCGAAACACGTTATTTTTCAGCGAAAATCGTCGAATTGGACCAAGATTTCACCAACGTTGCCCTCAAACGATCGATTTTTACATGAAAATCGAAGGAACACGCCTTTTTACAGCGAAAATCGTCGCAATGTACAAAATTCATACTGCGGGGAAGGTAAATGGCATTCCTGCGATACATGAAGATAATCGCACGTGTTTACACTTGGTTTCCGATAACGTAACAATGTCGATAAAACATCATAATTTCATTGAATTTGCTCGGAGGTGATCAATTTTCGTTCGAAAAACATCGAAACACGTTATTTTTCAGCGAAAATCGTCGAATTCGACCAAGATTTCACCAACGTTGCCCTCAAACGATCGATTTTTACATGAAAATCGAAGGAACAAGCCTTTTTACAGCGAAAATCGTCGTAATGTACAAAATTCATACTTCGGGGAGAGTAAACGGCATTCCTGCGATACATGAAGATAATCGCACGTATTTACACTTTGTTTCCGCTAACGTAACAATGTCGATGAAACATTAAAACTTCATTGAATTTGGTCGGTGGTGATCAATTTTCGTTCGAAAAACATCGAAACACGTTATTTTTCAGCGAAAATCGTCGAATTGGACCAAGATTTCACCAACGTTGCCCTCAAACGATCGATTTTTACATGAAAATCGAAGGAACACGCCTTTTTACAGCGAAAATCGTCGTAATGTACAAAATTCATACTTCGGGGAGGGTAAATGGCATTCCCGCGATACATGAAGATAATCGCACGTGTTTACACTTGGTTTCCGATAATGTAACAGTGTCGATAAAACATCATAATTTCATTGAATTTGCTCGGAGGTGATCAATTTTCGTTCGAAAAACATCGAAACACGTTATTTTTCAGCGAAAATCGTCGAATTGGACCAAGATTTCACCAACGTTGCCCTCAAACGATCGATTTTTACATGAAAATCGAAGGAACACGCCTTTTTACAGCGAAAATCGTCGTAATGTACAAAATTCATACTTCGGGGAGGTCAAATTACATTCCTGCGATACGTGAAGATAATCGCACGTGTTTACACTTTGTTTCCGCTATCGTAACGATGTCGATGAAACATGATAATTTCATTGAATTTGCTCGGAGGTGATCAATTTTCGTTCGAAAAACATCGAAACACGATATTTTTCAGCAAAAATCGTCGAATTGGACCAAGATTTGACCAACGTTGCCCTCAAACGATAGATTTTTACATGAAAATCGAAGAACACACCTTTTTACAGCGAAAATCGTCATAATGTACAAAATTCATACTTCGGGGAGCGTAAATGGCATTCCCGCGATACACTAAGATAATCGCACGTGTTTACAATTTGTTTCCGCAAACGTAACAATGTCGATGAAACATGATTATTTCATTGAATTTGGTCACAGGTGATCAATTTTCGGTCGAAAAACATCGAAACACGTTATATTTCAGCGAAAATCGTCGGATTGGACCAAGATTTGACCAACGTTGCCCTCAAACGATCGAATTTTACATGAAAATCGAAGGAACACGCCTTTTTACAGCGAAAATCGTCGTAATGTACATAATTCATACTTCGGAGAGGGTAAATGGCATTCCTGCGATACATGAAGATAATCGCACGTGTTTACAATTTGTTTCGGCTAACGTAACAATGTCGATGAAACATTAAAACTTCATTGAATTTGGTCGGTGGTGATCAATTTTCGTTCGAAAAACATCGAAACACGTTATTTTTCAGCGAAAATCGTCGAATTGGACCAAGATTTCACCAACGTTGCCCTCAAACGATCGATTTTTACATGAAAATCGAAGGAACACGCCTTTTTACAGCGAAAATCGTCGCAATGTACAAAATTCATACTGCGGGGAAGGTAAATGGCATTCCTGCGATACATGAAGATAATCGCACGTGTTTACACTTGGTTTCCGATAACGTAACAATGTCGATAAAACATCATAATTTCATTGAATTTGCTCGGAGGTGATCAATTTTCGTTCGAAAAACATCGAAACACGTTATTTTTCAGCGAAAATCGTCGAATTCGACCAAGATTTCACCAACGTTGCCCTCAAACGATCGATTTTTACATGAAAATCGAAGGAACAAGCCTTTTTACAGCGAAAATCGTCGTAATGTACAAAATTCATACTTCGGGGAGAGTAAACGGCATTCCTGCGATACATGAAGATAATCGCACGTATTTACACTTTGTTTCCGCTAACGTAACAATGTCGATGAAACATTAAAACTTCATTGAATTTGGTCGGTGGTGATCAATTTTCGTTCGAAAAACATCGAAACACGTTATTTTTCAGCGAAAATCGTCGAATTGGACCAAGATTTCACCAACGTTGCCCTCAAACGATCGATTTTTACATGAAAATCGAAGGAACACGCCTTTTTACAGCGAAAATCGTCGTAATGTACAAAATTCATACTTCGGGGAGGGTAAATGGCATTCCCGCGATACATGAAGATAATCGCACGTGTTTACACTTGGTTTCCGATAATGTAACAGTGTCGATAAAACATCATAATTTCATTGAATTTGCTCGGAGGTGATCAATTTTCGTTCGAAAAACATCGAAACACGTTATTTTTCAGCGAAAATCGTCGAATTGGACCAAGATTTCACCAACGTTGCCCTCAAACGATCGATTTTTACATGAAAATCGAAGGAACACGCCTTTTTACAGCGAAAATCGTCGTAATGTACAAAATTCATACTTCGGGGAGGTCAAATTACATTCCTGCGATACGTGAAGATAATCGCACGTGTTTACACTTTGTTTCCGCTATCGTAACGATGTCGATGAAACATGATAATTTCATTGAATTTGCTCGGAGGTGATCAATTTTCGTTCGAAAAACATCGAAACACGATATTTTTCAGCGAAAATCGTCGAATTGGACCAAGATTTGACCAACGTTGCCCTCAAACGATAGATTTTTACATGAAAATCGAAGAACACACCTTTTTACAGCGAAAATCGTCATAATGTACAAAATTCATACTTCGGGGAGCGTAAATGGCATTCCCGCGATACACTAAGATAATCGCACGTGTTTACAATTTGTTTCCGCAAACGTAACAATGTCGATGAAACATGATTATTTCATTGAATTTGGTCACAGGTGATCAATTTTCGGTCGAAAAACATCGAAACACGTTATATTTCAGCGAAAATCGTCGGATTGGACCAAGATTTCACCAGCATTGCTCTCAAACGATCGATTTTTACATGAAAATCGAAGGAACACGCCTTTTTACAGCGATAATCGTCGTAATGTACAAAATTCATACTTCGGGGAGGGTAAATGGCATTCCTGCGATACATGAAGATAATCGCACGTGTTTACACTTGGTTTCCGATAACGTAACAATGTCGATGAAACATGATAATTTCATTGAATTTGCTCGGAGGTGATCAATTTTCGTTCGAAAAACATCGAAACACGTTATTTTTCGGTGAAAATCGTAGAAATGCACCAAGATTTCACCAGCATTGCCCTCAAACGACCGATTTTTACATGAAAATCGAAGGAACACGCCTTTTTACAGCGATAATCGTCGTAATGTACAAAATTCATACTTCGGGGAGGGTAAATGGCATTCCTGCGATACATGAAGATAATCGCACGTGTTTACACTTGGTTTCCGATAACGTAACAATGTCGATAAAACATCATAATTTTATTGAATTTGCTCGGAGGTGATCAATTTTCGTTCGAAAAACATCGAAACACGTTATTTTTCAGCGAAAATCGTCGAATTGGACCAAGATTTCACCAACGTTGCCCTCAAACGATCGATTTTTACATGAAAATCGAAGGAACACGCCTTTTTACAGCGAAAATCGTCGTAATGTACAAAATTCATACTTCGGGGAGAGTAAACGGCATTCCTGCGATACATGAAGATAATCGCACGTATTTACACTTTGTTTCCGCTAACGAAACAATGTCGATGAAACATGATTATTTCATTGAATTTGGTCGGAGGTGATCAATTTTCGTTCGAAAAACATCGAAACACGTTATTTTTCAGCGAAAATCGTCGAATTGGACCAAGATTTGACTAACGTTGCCCTCAAACGATCGATTTTTACATGAAAATCGAAGGAACACGCCTTTTTACAGCGAAAATCGTCGTAATGTACAAAATTCATACTTCGGGGAGGGTAAATGGCATTCCTGCGGTACATGAAGATAATCGCACGTGTTTACAATTTGTTTCCGCAAACGTAACAATGTCGATGACATTAACATGATTAT
Source organism: Campoletis raptor (assembly GCA_948107755.1). Taxonomy (NCBI): domain Eukaryota; kingdom Metazoa; phylum Arthropoda; class Insecta; order Hymenoptera; family Ichneumonidae; genus Campoletis; species Campoletis raptor. Next base: position 1,089,241 of record OX403623.1, read on the forward strand.
TTCATTGAATTTGGTCGGAGGTGATCAATTTTCGTTCGAAAAACATCGAAATACGTTATTTTTCAGTGAAAATCGTAGAAATGGACCAAGATTTCACCAACGTTGCTCTCAAACGATCGATTTTTACATGAAAATCGAAGGAACACGCCTTTTTACAGCCAAAATCGTCGTAATGTACAAAATTCATACTTCGGGGAGGGTAAATGGCATTCCTGCGATACATGAAGATAATCGCACGTGTTTATACTTGGTTTCCGATAACGTAACAATGTCGATAAAACATCATAATTTCATTGAATTTGCTCGGAGGTGATCAATTTTCGTTCGAAAAACATCGAAACACGTTATTTTTCAGCGAAAATCGTCGAATTGGACCAAGATTTCACCAACGTTGCCCTCAAACGATCGATTTTTACATGAAAATCGAAGGAACACGCCTTTTTACAGCGAAAATCGTCGTAATGTACAAAATTCATACTTCGGGGAGAGTAAACGGCATTCCTGCGATACATGAAGATAATCGCACGTATTTACACTTTGTTTCCGCTAACGTAACAATGTCGATGAAACATTAAAACTTCATTGAATTTGGTCGGTGGTGATAAATTTTCGTTCGAAAAACATCGAAACACGTTATTTTTCAGCGAAAATCGTCGAATTGGACCAAGATTTCACCAACGTTGCCCTCAAACGATCGATTTTTACATGAAAATCGAAGGAACACGCCTATTTACAGCGATAATCGTCGTAATGTACAAAATTCATACTTCGGGGAGGGTAAATGGCATTCCTGCGATACATGAAGATAATCGCACGTGTTTACAATTTGTTTCCGCAAACGTAACAATGTCGATGAAACATGATTATTTCATTGAATTTGGTCGGATGTGATCAATATTCGTTCGAAAAACATCGAAACACGTTATTTTTCACTGAAAATCGTCGAATTGGACCAAGATTTGACCAACGTTGCCCTCAAACGATCGATTTTTACATGAAAATCGAAGGAACACGCCTTTTTACAGCGAAAATCGTCGTAATGTACAAAATTCATACTTCGGGGAGGGTAAATGGCATTCCTGCGATACATGAAGATAATCGCACGTGTTTACACTTGGTTTCCGATAACGTAACAATGTCGATAAAACATCATAATTTCATTGAATTTGCTCGGAGGTGATCAATTTTCGTTCGAAAAACATCGAAACACGTTATTTTTCAGCGAAAATCGTCGAATTGGACCAAGATTTCACCAGCATTGCCCTCAAACGATCGATTTTTACATGAAAATCGAAGGAACACGCCTTTTTACAGCGATAATCGTCGTAATGTACAAAATTCATACTTCGGGGAGGGTAAATGGCATTCCTGCGATACATGAAGATAATCGCACGTGTTTACACTTGGTTTCCGATAACGTAACAATGTCGATAAAACATCATAATTTCATTGAATTTGCTCGGAGGTGATCAATTTTCGTTCGAAAAACATCGAAACACGTTATTTTTCAGCGAAAATCGTCGAATTGGACCAAGATTTGACCAACGTTGCCCTCAAACGATAGATTTTTACATGAAAATCGAAGAACACACCTTTTTACAGCGAAAATCGTCATAATGTACAAAATTCATACTTCGGGGAGCGTAAATGGCATTCCCGCGATACACTAAGATAATCGCACGTGTTTACAATTTGTTTCCGCAAACGTAACAATGTCGATGAAACATGATTATTTCATTGAATTTGGTCACAGGTGATCAATTTTCGGTCGAAAAACATCGAAACACGTTATATTTCAGCGAAAATCGTCGAATTGGACCAAGATTTCACCAGCATTGCTCTCAAACGATCGATTTTTACATGAAAATCGAAGGAACACGCCTTTTTACAGCGATAATCGTCGTAATGTACAAAATTCATACTTCGGGGAGGGTAAATGGCATTCCTGCGATACATGAAGATAATCGCACGTGTTTACACTTGGTTTCCGATAACGTAACAATGTCGATGAAACATGATAATTTCATTGAATTTGCTCGGAGGTGATCAATTTTCGTTCGAAAAACATCGAAACACGTTATTTTTCGGTGAAAATCGTAGAAATGCACCAAGATTTCACCAGCATTGCCCTCAAACGACCGATTTTTACATGAAAATCGAAGGAACACGCCTTTTTACAGCGATAATCGTCGTAATGTACAAAATTCATACTTCGGGGAGGGTAAATGGCATTCCTGCGATACATGAAGATAATCGCACGTGTTTACAATTTGTTTCCGCAAACGTAACAATGTCGATGAAACATGATTATTTCATTGAATTTGGTCGGAGGTGATCAATTTTCGTTCGAAAAAAATCGAAACACGTTATTTTTCAGTGAAAATCGTAGAAATGGACCAAGATTTCACCAACGTTGCTCTCAAACGATCGATTTTTACATGAAAATCGAAGGAACACGCCTTTTTACAGCGAAAATCGTCATAATGTACAAATTTCATACTTCGGGGAGGGTAAATGGCATTCCTGCGATACATGAAGATAATCGCACGTGTTTACAATTGGTTTCCGTTAACGTAACGATGTCGATGAAACATGATAATTTCATTGAATTTGCTCGGAGGTGATCAATTTTCGTTCGAAAAACATCGAAACACGTTATTTTTCAGCGAAAATCGTCGAATTGGACCAAGATTTGACCAACGTTGCCCTCAAACGATCGAATTTTACATGAAAATCGAAGGAACACGCCTTTTTACAGCGAAAATCGTCGTAATGATCAAAATTCATACTTCGGGGAGGGTAAATGGCATTCCTGCGATACATGAAGATAATCGCACGTGTTTACAATTTGTTTCCGCAAACGTAACAATGTCGATGAAACATGATTTTTTCATTGAATTTGGTCGGAGGTGATCAATTTTCGTTCGAAAAACATCGAAACACGTTATTTTTCAGCGAAAATCGTAGAAATGCACCTAGATTTCACCAACGTTGCCCGCAAAGGATCGATTTTTACATGAAAATCGAAGGAACACGTCTTTTTACAGCGAAAATCGTCGTAATGTACAAAGTTCATACTTCGGGGAGCGTAAATGGCATTCCCGCGATACACTAAGGTAATCGCACTTGTTTACAATTTGTTTCCGCTAACGTAGCAATGTCGATGAAAAATGATAATTTCACTGCCTTTGCTCGGCCGTTTCGAAAAACGTAGGAACACGTTATTTTTCAGTGAAAATCGTAGAAATGGACCAAGATTTCACCGACGTTGCCCTCAAACGATCGATTTTAACATGAAAATCGAAGGAACACACCTTTTTACAGAGAAAACCGTCATAATGTACAAAATTCATACTTCGGGGAGGGTAAATGGCATTCCTGCGATACATGAAGATAATCGCACGTGTTTACACTTTGTTTCCGCTAACGTATCAATGTCGATGAAACAATAAAACTTCATTGAATTTGGTCGGTGGTGATCAATTTTCGTTCGAAAAACATCGAAATACGTTATTTTTCAGCGAAAATCATCGAATTGGACCAAGATTTCACCAACGTTGCCCTCAAACGATCGATTTTTACATGAAAATCGAAGGAACACGCCTTTTTACAGCGAAAATCGTCGTAATGTACATAATTCATACTTCAGGGAGTGTAAATGGCATTTTCTTGCGATACATGAAGATAATTGCACGTATTTACACTTTGTTTGCGCTAACGTAACAATGTCGATGAAACATGATAATTTCATTGAATTTGCTCGGAGGTGATCAATTTTCGTTCGAAAAACATCGAAACACGTTATTTTTCAGCGAAAATCGTCGAATTGGACCAAGATTTCACCAACGTTGCCCTCAAACGATCGATTTTTACATGAAAATCGATGGAACACACCTTTTTACAGCGAAAATCGTCATAATGTAGAAAATTCATACTTCGGGGAGGGTAAATGGCATTCCCGCGATACACTAAGGTAATCGCACTTGTTTACAATTTGTTTCCGCTAACGTAACAATGTCGATGAAACCTCATCATTTCATTGAATTTGGTCACAGGTGATCAATTTTCGGTCGAAAAACATCGAAACACGTTATTATTCAGCGAAAATCGTCGAATTGGACCAAGACTTCACCAACGTTGCTCTCAAACGATCGATTTTTACATGAAAATCGAAGGAACACGCCTTTTTACAGCGAAAATCGTCGTAATGTACATAATTCATACTTCAGGGAGTGTAAATGGCATTTTCTTGCGATACATGAAGATAATTGCACGTATTTACACTTTGTTTCCGCTAACGTAACAATGTCGATGAAACATGATAATTTCATTGAATTTGCTCGGAGGTGATCAATTTTCGTTCGAAAAACATCGAAACACGTTATTTTTCAGCGAAAATCGTCGAATTGGACCAAGATTTGACCAACGTTGCCCTCAAACGATCGAATTTTACATGAAAATCGAAGGAACACGCCTTTTTACAGCGAAAATCGTCGTAATGATCAAAATTCATACTTCGGGGAGGGTAAATGGCATTCCTGCGATACATGAAGATAATCGCACGTGTTTACAATTTGTTTCCGCAAACGTAACAATGTCGATGAAACATGATTATTTCATTGAATTTGGTCGGAGGTGATCAATTTTCGTTCGAAAAACATCGAAACACGTTATTTTTCAGCGAAAATCGTCGAATTGGACCAAGATTTCACCAACGTTGCCCTCAAACGATCGATTTTTACATGAAAATCGAAGGAACACGCCTTTTTACAGCGATAATCGTCGTAATGTACAAAATTCATACTTCGGGGAGGGTAAATGGCATTCCTGCGATACATGAAGAAAATCGCACGTGTTTATACTTGGTTTCCGCAAACGTAACAATGTCGATGAAACATGATTATTTCATAGAATTTGCTCGGAGGTGATCAATTTTCGTTCGAAAAACATCGAAACACGTTATTTTTCAGCGAAAATCGTCGAATTGGACCAAGATTTCACCAACGTTGCCCTCAAACGATCGATTTTTACATGAAAATCGAAGGAACACGCCTTTTTACAGCGAAAATCATCGCAATGTACAAAATTCATACTGCGGGGAAGGTAAATTGCATTCCTGCGATACATGAAGATAATCGCACGTGTTTACAATTGGTTTCCGTTAACGTAACGATGTCGATGAAACATGATAATTTCATTGAATTTGCTCGGAGGTGATCAATTTTCGTTCGAAAAACATCGAAACACGTTATTTTTCAGCGAAAATCGTCGAATTGGACCAAGATTTGACCAACGTTGCCCTCAAACGATCGATTTTTACATGAAAATCGAAGGAACACGCCTTTTTACAGCGAAAATCGTCGTAATGTACAAAATTCATACTTCGGGGAGCGTAAATGGCATTCCCGCGATACATGAAGATAATCGCACGTGTTTACACTTGGTTTCCGATAACGTAACAATGTCGATGAAACATGATTATTTCATTGAATTTGGTCGGAGGTGATCAATTTTCGTTCGAAAAACATCGAAACACGTTATTTTTCCGCGAAAATCGTCGAATCGGACCAAGATTTGACCAACGTTGCCCTCAAACGATCGATTTTTACATGAAAATCGAAGGAACACGCCGTTTTACAGCGAAAATCGTCGTAATGTACAAAATTCATACTTCAGGGAGGGTAAATGGCATTTTCTTGCCATACATGAAGATAATTGCACGTGTTCACAATTTGTTTCCGCTAACGTAACAATGTCGATGAAACATGATTATTTCATTGAATTTGGTCGGAGGTGATCAATTTTCGTTCGAAAAACATCGAAACACGTTATTTTTCAGCGAAAATCGTCGAATTGGACCAAGATTTCACCAGCATTGCCCTCAAACGATCATTTTTACATGAAAATCGAAGGAACACGCCTTTTTACAGCGATAATCGTCGTAATGTACAAAATTCATACTTCGGGGAGGGTAAATGGCATTCCTGCAATACATGAAGATAATCGCACGTGTTTACACTTGGTTTCCGATAACGTAACAATGTCGATGAAACATTAAAACTTCATTGAATTTGGTCGGTGGTGATAAATTTTCGTTCGAAAAACATCGAATCACGTTATTTTTCAGCGAAAATCGTCGAACTGGACCAAGATTTCACCAACGTTGCCCTCAAACGATCGATTTTTACATGAAAATCGAAGGAACACGCCTTTTTACAGCGATAATCGTCGTAATGTACAAAATTCATACTTCGGGGAGGGTAAATGGCATTCCTGCGATACATGAAGATAATCGCACGTGTTTATACTTGGTTTCCGATAACGTAACAATGTCGATAAAACATCATAATTTCATTGAATTTGCTCGGAGGTGATCAATTTTCGTTCGAAAAACATCGAAACACGTTATTTTTCAGCGAAAATCGTCGAATTGGACCAAGATTTCACCAGCATTGCTCTCAAACGATCGATTTTTACATGAAAATCGAAGGAACACGCCTTTTTACAGCGAAAATCGTCGTAATGTACAAAATTCATACTTCGGGGAGAGTAAACGGCATTCCTGCGATACATGAAGATAATCGCACGTGTTTACAATTTGTTTCCGCAAACGTAACAATGTCGATGAAACATGATTATTTCATTGAATTTGGTCGGAGGTGATCAATTTTCGTTCGAAAAACATCGAAACACGTTATTTTTCAGCGAAAATCGTCGAATTGGACCAAGATTTGACCAACGTTGCCCTCAAACGATCGATTTTTACATGAAAATCGAAGGAACACGCCTTTTTACAGCGGAAATCGTCGTAATGTACAAAATTCATACTTCGGGGAGGGTAAATGGCATTCCTGCGATACATGAAGATAATCGCACGTATTTACAATTTGTTTCCGCTAACGTAACAATGCCGATGAAACATGATTATTTCATTGAATTTGGTCGAATGTGATCAATTTTCGTTCGAAAAACATCGAAACACGTTATTTTTCAGTGAAAATTGTAGAAATGGACCAAGATTTCACCAACGTTGCCCTCAAACGATCGATTTTTACATGAAAATCGAAGGAACACGCCTTTTTACAGCGAAAATCGTCGTAATGTACAAAATTCATACTTCGGGGAGGGTAAATGGCATTCCTGCGATACATGAAGATAATCGCACGTGTTTACACTTGGTTTCCGATAACGTAACAATGTCGATAAAACATCATAATTTCATTGAATTTGCTCGGAGGTGATCAATTTTCGTTCGAAAAACATCGAAACACGTTATTTTTCAGCGAAAATCGTCGAATTGGACCAAGATTTCACCAGCATTGCCCTCAAACGATCGATTTTTACATGAAAATCGAAGGAACACGCCTTTTTACAGCGATAATCGTCGTAATGTACAAAATTCATACTTCGGGGAGGGTAAATGGCATTCCTGCGATACATGAAGATAATCGCACGTGTTTACACTTGGTTTCCGATAACGTAACAATGTCGATAAAACATCATAATTTCATTGAATTTGCTCGGAGGTGATCAATTTTCGTTCGAAAAACATCGAAACACGTTATTTTTCAGCGAAAATCGTCGAATTGGACCAAGATTTCACCAACGTTGCCCTCAAACGATCGATTTTTACATGAAAATCGAAGGAACACGCCTTTTTACAGCGAAAATCGTCGTAATGTACAAAATTCATACTTCGGGGAGCGTAAATGGCATTCCCGCGATACATGAAGATAATCGCACGTGTTTACACTTGGTTTCCGATAACGTAACAATGTCGATGAAACATGATTATTTCATTGAATTTGGTCGGAGGTGATCAATTTTCGTTCGAAAAACATCGAAACACGTTATTTTTCCGCGAAAATCGTCGAATCGGACCAAGATTTGACCAACGTTGCCCTCAAACGATCGATTTTTACATGAAAATCGAAGGAACACGCCGTTTTACAGCGAAAATCGTCGTAATGTACAAAATTCATACTTCAGGGAGGGTAAATGGCATTTTCTTGCCATACATGAAGATAATTGCACGTGTTCACAATTTGTTTCCGCTAACGTAACAATGTCGATGAAACATGATTATTTCATTGAATTTGGTCGGAGGTGATCAATTTTCGTTCGAAAAACATCGAAACACGTTATTTTTCAGCGAAAATCGTCGAATTGGACCAAGATTTCACCAGCATTGCCCTCAAACGATCATTTTTACATGAAAATCGAAGGAACACGCCTTTTTACAGCGATAATCGTCGTAATGTACAAAATTCATACTTCGGGGAGGGTAAATGGCATTCCTGCAATACATGAAGATAATCGCACGTGTTTACACTTGGTTTCCGATAACGTAACAATGTCGATGAAACATTAAAACTTCATTGAATTTGGTCGGTGGTGATAAATTTTCGTTCGAAAAACATCGAATCACGTTATTTTTCAGCGAAAATCGTCGAACTGGACCAAGATTTCACCAACGTTGCCCTCAAACGATCGATTTTTACATGAAAATCGAAGGAACACGCCTTTTTACAGCGATAATCGTCGTAATGTACAAAATTCATACTTCGGGGAGGGTAAATGGCATTCCTGCGATACATGAAGATAATCGCACGTGTTTATACTTGGTTTCCGATAACGTAACAATGTCGATAAAACATCATAATTTCATTGAATTTGCTCGGAGGTGATCAATTTTCGTTCGAAAAACATCGAAACACGTTATTTTTCAGCGAAAATCGTCGAATTGGACCAAGATTTCACCAGCATTGCTCTCAAACGATCGATTTTTACATGAAAATCGAAGGAACACGCCTTTTTACAGCGAAAATCGTCGTAATGTACAAAATTCATACTTCGGGGAGAGTAAACGGCATTCCTGCGATACATGAAGATAATCGCACGTGTTTACAATTTGTTTCCGCAAACGTAACAATGTCGATGAAACATGATTATTTCATTGAATTTGGTCGGAGGTGATCAATTTTCGTTCGAAAAACATCGAAACACGTTATTTTTCAGCGAAAATCGTCGAATTGGACCAAGATTTGACCAACGTTGCCCTCAAACGATCGATTTTTACATGAAAATCGAAGGAACACGCCTTTTTACAGCGGAAATCGTCGTAATGTACAAAATTCATACTTCGGGGAGGGTAAATGGCATTCCTGCGATACATGAAGATAATCGCACGTATTTACAATTTGTTTCCGCTAACGTAACAATGCCGATGAAACATGATTATTTCATTGAATTTGGTCGAATGTGATCAATTTTCGTTCGAAAAACATCGAAACACGTTATTTTTCAGTGAAAATTGTAGAAATGGACCAAGATTTCACCAACGTTGCCCTCAAACGATCGATTTTTACATGAAAATCGAAGGAACACGCCTTTTTACAGCGGAAATCGTCGTAATGTACAAAATTCATACTTCGGGGAGAGTAAACGGCATTCCTGCGATACATGAAGATAATCGCACGTATTTACACTTTGTTTCCGCTAACGTAATAATGTCGATGAAACATTAAAACTTCATTGAATTTGGTCGGTGGTGATCAATTTTCATTCGAAAAACATCGAAACACGTTATTTTTCAGCGAAAATCGTCGAATTGGACCAAGATTTCACCAACGTTGCCCTCAAACGATCGATTTTTACATGAAAATCGAAGGAACACGCCTTTTTACAGCGAAAATCGTCGCAATGTACAAAATTCATACTGCGGGGAAGGTAAATTGCATTCGTGCGATACATGAAGATAATACGTGTTTACAATTGGTTTCCGTTAACGTAACGATGTCGATGAAACATGATAATTTCATTGAATTTGCTCGGAGGTGATCAATTTTCGTTCGAAAAACATCGAAACACGTTATTTTTCAGTGAAAATCGTAGAAATGCACCAAGATTTCACCAACGTTGCCCGCAAACGATCGATTTTTACATGAAAATCGAAGCAACACGCCTTTTTACAGCTAAAATCGTCGTAATGTACAGAATTCATACTTCGGGGAGAGTAAACGGCATTCCTGCGATACATGAAGATAATCGCACGTATTTACACTTTGTTTCCGCTAACGTAACAATGTCGATGAAACATGATTATTTCATTGAATTTGCTCGGAGGTGATCAATTTTCGTTCGAAAAACATCGAAACACGTTATTTTTCAGTGAAAATCGTAGAAATGCACCAAGATTTCACCAGCGTTGCCCTCAAACGATCGATTTTTTACATGAAAATCGAAGGAACACGTCTTTTTACAGCGAAAATCGTCGTAATGTACAAAGTTCATACTTCGGGGAGCGTAAATGGCATTCCCGCGATACACTAAGGTAATCGCACTTGTTTACAATTTGTTTCCGCTAACGTAGCAATGTCGATGAAAAATGATAATTTCACTGCCTTTGCTCGGCCGTTTCGAAAAACGTAGGAACACGTTATTTTTCAGTGAAAATCGTAGAAATGGACCAAGATTTCACCGACGTTGCCCTCAAACGATCGATTTTAACATGAAAATCGAAGGAACACACCTTTTTACAGAGAAAACCGTCATAATGTACAAAATTCATACTTCGGGGAGGGTAAATGGCATTCCTGCGATACATGAAGATAATCGCACGTGTTTACACTTTGTTTCCGCTAACGTATCAATGTCGATGAAACAATAAAACTTCATTGAATTTGGTCGGTGGTGATCAATTTTCGTTCGAAAAACATCGAAATACGTTATTTTTCAGCGAAAATCATCGAATTGGACCAAGATTTCACCAACGTTGCCCTCAAACGATCGATTTTTACATGAAAATCGAAGGAACACGCCTTTTTACAGCGAAAATCGTCGTAATGTACATAATTCATACTTCAGGGAGTGTAAATGGCATTTTCTTGCGATACATGAAGATAATTGCACGTATTTACACTTTGTTTGCGCTAACGTAACAATGTCGATGAAACATGATAATTTCATTGAATTTGCTCGGAGGTGATCAATTTTCGTTCGAAAAACATCGAAACACGTTATTTTTCAGCGAAAATCGTCGAATTGGACCAAGATTTCACCAACGTTGCCCTCAAACGATCGATTTTTACATGAAAATCGATGGAACACACCTTTTTACAGCGAAAATCGTCATAATGTAGAAAATTCATACTTCGGGGAGGGTAAATGGCATTCCCGCGATACACTAAGGTAATCGCACTTGTTTACAATTTGTTTCCGCTAACGTAACAATGTCGATGAAACCTCATCATTTCATTGAATTTGGTCACAGGTGATCAATTTTCGGTCGAAAAACATCGAAACACGTTATTATTCAGCGAAAATCGTCGAATTGGACCAAGACTTCACCAACGTTGCTCTCAAACGATCGATTTTTACATGAAAATCGAAGGAACACGCCTTTTTACAGCGAAAATCGTCGTAATGTACATAATTCATACTTCAGGGAGTGTAAATGGCATTTTCTTGCGATACATGAAGATAATTGCACGTATTTACACTTTGTTTCCGCTAACGTAACAATGTCGATGAAACATGATAATTTCATTGAATTTGCTCGGAGGTGATCAATTTTCGTTCGAAAAACATCGAAACACGTTATTTTTCAGCGAAAATCGTCGAATTGGACCAAGATTTGACCAACGTTGCCCTCAAACGATCGAATTTTACATGAAAATCGAAGGAACACGCCTTTTTACAGCGAAAATCGTCGTAATGATCAAAATTCATACTTCGGGGAGGGTAAATGGCATTCCTGCGATACATGAAGATAATCGCACGTGTTTACAATTTGTTTCCGCAAACGTAACAATGTCGATGAAACATGATTATTTCATTGAATTTGGTCGGAGGTGATCAATTTTCGTTCGAAAAACATCGAAACACGTTATTTTTCAGCGAAAATCGTCGAATTGGACCAAGATTTCACCAACGTTGCCCTCAAACGATCGATTTTTACATGAAAATCGAAGGAACACGCCTTTTTACAGCGATAATCGTCGTAATGTACAAAATTCATACTTCGGGGAGGGTAAATGGCATTCCTGCGATACATGAAGAAAATCGCACGTGTTTATACTTGGTTTCCGCAAACGTAACAATGTCGATGAAACATGATTATTTCATAGAATTTGCTCGGAGGTGATCAATTTTCGTTCGAAAAACATCGAAACACGTTATTTTTCAGCGAAAATCGTCGAATTGGACCAAGATTTCACCAACGTTGCCCTCAAACGATCGATTTTTACATGAAAATCGAAGGAACACGCCTTTTTACAGCGAAAATCATCGCAATGTACAAAATTCATACTGCGGGGAAGGTAAATTGCATTCCTGCGATACATGAAGATAATCGCACGTGTTTACAATTGGTTTCCGTTAACGTAACGATGTCGATGAAACATGATAATTTCATTGAATTTGCTCGGAGGTGATCAATTTTCGTTCGAAAAACATCGAAACACGTTATTTTTCAGCGAAAATCGTCGAATTGGACCAAGATTTGACCAACGTTGCCCTCAAACGATCGATTTTTACATGAAAATCGAAGGAACACGCCTTTTTACAGCGAAAATCGTCGTAATGTACAAAATTCATACTTCGGGGAGCGTAAATGGCATTCCCGCGATACATGAAGATAATCGCACGTGTTTACACTTGGTTTCCGATAACGTAACAATGTCGATGAAACATGATTATTTCATTGAATTTGGTCGGAGGTGATCAATTTTCGTTCGAAAAACATCGAAACACGTTATTTTTCCGCGAAAATCGTCGAATCGGACCAAGATTTGACCAACGTTGCCCTCAAACGATCGATTTTTACATGAAAATCGAAGGAACACGCCGTTTTACAGCGAAAATCGTCGTAATGTACAAAATTCATACTTCAGGGAGGGTAAATGGCATTTTCTTGCCATACATGAAGATAATTGCACGTGTTCACAATTTGTTTCCGCTAACGTAACAATGTCGATGAAACATGATTATTTCATTGAATTTGGTCGGAGGTGATCAATTTTCGTTCGAAAAACATCGAAACACGTTATTTTTCAGCGAAAATCGTCGAATTGGACCAAGATTTCACCAGCATTGCCCTCAAACGATCATTTTTACATGAAAATCGAAGGAACACGCCTTTTTACAGCGATAATCGTCGTAATGTACAAAATTCATACTTCGGGGAGGGTAAATGGCATTCCTGCAATACATGAAGATAATCGCACGTGTTTACACTTGGTTTCCGATAACGTAACAATGTCGATGAAACATTAAAACTTCATTGAATTTGGTCGGTGGTGATAAATTTTCGTTCGAAAAACATCGAATCACGTTATTTTTCAGCGAAAATCGTCGAACTGGACCAAGATTTCACCAACGTTGCCCTCAAACGATCGATTTTTACATGAAAATCGAAGGAACACGCCTTTTTACAGCGATAATCGTCGTAATGTACAAAATTCATACTTCGGGGAGGGTAAATGGCATTCCTGCGATACATGAAGATAATCGCACGTGTTTATACTTGGTTTCCGATAACGTAACAATGTCGATAAAACATCATAATTTCATTGAATTTGCTCGGAGGTGATCAATTTTCGTTCGAAAAACATCGAAACACGTTATTTTTCAGCGAAAATCGTCGAATTGGACCAAGATTTCACCAGCATTGCTCTCAAACGATCGATTTTTACATGAAAATCGAAGGAACACGCCTTTTTACAGCGAAAATCGTCGTAATGTACAAAATTCATACTTCGGGGAGAGTAAACGGCATTCCTGCGATACATGAAGATAATCGCACGTGTTTACAATTTGTTTCCGCAAACGTAACAATGTCGATGAAACATGATTATTTCATTGAATTTGGTCGGAGGTGATCAATTTTCGTTCGAAAAACATCGAAACACGTTATTTTTCAGCGAAAATCGTCGAATTGGACCAAGATTTGACCAACGTTGCCCTCAAACGATCGATTTTTACATGAAAATCGAAGGAACACGCCTTTTTACAGCGGAAATCGTCGTAATGTACAAAATTCATACTTCGGGGAGGGTAAATGGCATTCCTGCGATACATGAAGATAATCGCACGTATTTACAATTTGTTTCCGCTAACGTAACAATGCCGATGAAACATGATTATTTCATTGAATTTGGTCGAATGTGATCAATTTTCGTTCGAAAAACATCGAAACACGTTATTTTTCAGTGAAAATTGTAGAAATGGACCAAGATTTCACCAACGTTGCCCTCAAACGATCGATTTTTACATGAAAATCGAAGGAACACGCCTTTTTACAGCGAAAATCGTCGTAATGTACAAAATTCATACTTCGGGGAGGGTAAATGGCATTCCTGCGATACATGAAGATAATCGCACGTGTTTACACTTGGTTTCCGATAACGTAACAATGTCGATAAAACATCATAATTTCATTGAATTTGCTCGGAGGTGATCAATTTTCGTTCGAAAAACATCGAAACACGTTATTTTTCAGCGAAAATCGTCGAATTGGACCAAGATTTCACCAGCATTGCCCTCAAACGATCGATTTTTACATGAAAATCGAAGGAACACGCCTTTTTACAGCGATAATCGTCGTAATGTACAAAATTCATACTTCGGGGAGGGTAAATGGCATTCCTGCGATACATGAAGATAATCGCACGTGTTTACACTTGGTTTCCGATAACGTAACAATGTCGATAAAACATCATAATTTCATTGAATTTGCTCGGAGGTGATCAATTTTCGTTCGAAAAACATCGAAACACGTTATTTTTCAGCGAAAATCGTCGAATTGGACCAAGATTTCACCAACGTTGCCCTCAAACGATCGATTTTTACATGAAAATCGAAGGAACACGCCTTTTTACAGCGAAAATCGTCGTAATGTACAAAATTCATACTTCGGGGAGCGTAAATGGCATTCCCGCGATACATGAAGATAATCGCACGTGTTTACACTTGGTTTCCGATAACGTAACAATGTCGATGAAACATGATTATTTCATTGAATTTGGTCGGAGGTGATCAATTTTCGTTCGAAAAACATCGAAACACGTTATTTTTCCGCGAAAATCGTCGAATCGGACCAAGATTTGACCAACGTTGCCCTCAAACGATCGATTTTTACATGAAAATCGAAGGAACACGCCGTTTTACAGCGAAAATCGTCGTAATGTACAAAATTCATACTTCAGGGAGGGTAAATGGCATTTTCTTGCCATACATGAAGATAATTGCACGTGTTCACAATTTGTTTCCGCTAACGTAACAATGTCGATGAAACATGATTATTTCATTGAATTTGGTCGGAGGTGATCAATTTTCGTTCGAAAAACATCGAAACACGTTATTTTTCAGCGAAAATCGTCGAATTGGACCAAGATTTCACCAGCATTGCCCTCAAACGATCATTTTTACATGAAAATCGAAGGAACACGCCTTTTTACAGCGATAATCGTCGTAATGTACAAAATTCATACTTCGGGGAGGGTAAATGGCATTCCTGCAATACATGAAGATAATCGCACGTGTTTACACTTGGTTTCCGATAACGTAACAATGTCGATGAAACATTAAAACTTCATTGAATTTGGTCGGTGGTGATAAATTTTCGTTCGAAAAACATCGAATCACGTTATTTTTCAGCGAAAATCGTCGAACTGGACCAAGATTTCACCAACGTTGCCCTCAAACGATCGATTTTTACATGAAAATCGAAGGAACACGCCTTTTTACAGCGATAATCGTCGTAATGTACAAAATTCATACTTCGGGGAGGGTAAATGGCATTCCTGCGATACATGAAGATAATCGCACGTGTTTATACTTGGTTTCCGATAACGTAACAATGTCGATAAAACATCATAATTTCATTGAATTTGCTCGGAGGTGATCAATTTTCGTTCGAAAAACATCGAAACACGTTATTTTTCAGCGAAAATCGTCGAATTGGACCAAGATTTCACCAGCATTGCTCTCAAACGATCGATTTTTACATGAAAATCGAAGGAACACGCCTTTTTACAGCGAAAATCGTCGTAATGTACAAAATTCATACTTCGGGGAGAGTAAACGGCATTCCTGCGATACATGAAGATAATCGCACGTGTTTACAATTTGTTTCCGCAAACGTAACAATGTCGATGAAACATGATTATTTCATTGAATTTGGTCGGAGGTGATCAATTTTCGTTCGAAAAACATCGAAACACGTTATTTTTCAGCGAAAATCGTCGAATTGGACCAAGATTTGACCAACGTTGCCCTCAAACGATCGATTTTTACATGAAAATCGAAGGAACACGCCTTTTTACAGCGGAAATCGTCGTAATGTACAAAATTCATACTTCGGGGAGGGTAAATGGCATTCCTGCGATACATGAAGATAATCGCACGTATTTACAATTTGTTTCCGCTAACGTAACAATGCCGATGAAACATGATTATTTCATTGAATTTGGTCGAATGTGATCAATTTTCGTTCGAAAAACATCGAAACACGTTATTTTTCAGTGAAAATTGTAGAAATGGACCAAGATTTCACCAACGTTGCCCTCAAACGATCGATTTTTACATGAAAATCGAAGGAACACGCCTTTTTACAGCGAAAATCGTCGTAATGTACAAAATTCATACTTCGGGGAGGGTAAATGGCATTCCTGCGATACATGAAGATAATCGCACGTGTTTACACTTGGTTTCCGATAACGTAACAATGTCGATAAAACATCATAATTTCATTGAATTTGCTCGGAGGTGATCAATTTTCGTTCGAAAAACATCGAAACACGTTATTTTTCAGCGAAAATCGTCGAATTGGACCAAGATTTCACCAGCATTGCCCTCAAACGATCGATTTTTACATGAAAATCGAAGGAACACGCCTTTTTACAGCGATAATCGTCGTAATGTACAAAATTCATACTTCGGGGAGGGTAAATGGCATTCCTGCGATACATGAAGATAATCGCACGTGTTTACACTTGGTTTCCGATAACGTAACAATGTCGATAAAACATCATAATTTCATTGAATTTGCTCGGAGGTGATCAATTTTCGTTCGAAAAACATCGAAACACGTTATTTTTCAGCGAAAATCGTCGAATTGGACCAAGATTTCACCAACGTTGCCCTCAAACGATCGATTTTTACATGAAAATCGAAGGAACACGCCTTTTTACAGCGAAAATCGTCGTAATGTACAAAATTCATACTTCGGGGAGGGTAAATGGCATTCCTGCGATACATGTGTTACGTCGCGAGTTTGAATGCCCGGAATTGTGATAAAAAAATGTAAATAGAATTGTACGAATTTATCGACGGTTAAATAAAGATTTGAAACTTATTTGTACCCGCGGACTATTTTTATTTTACCAACCCACGATAAGCTACCTATTGATGTTAAGGGGGTTCAGAGCTCTAACCTACGGTCGGTGTTCTTACCGACTGCTGGAAATATAGGCTGCTACTTGACCGATAGCCGGGAGATGGAATGTCCGAATTGACAATCGATAATAAAGGGCACGAGATAACCGATAGTCGGAAGGAATATTCGGTAGTCGATAAACGCGAAAATTACTCTATCTACAAGGGATACACGGGTGTACGACGAGTAAGTTTATTTTAGGCTCCTGTGTTTAGAAGGGTGAGATTTTCCCCTCTAGGACCGGAACCTTTGTCAATAAGATTGTTAACTGGTGACTAATACTTACTGTTGGTAATTGGAGGTCTAGTCGAGTTCGATGATCTCGATGCCTTCTGGTGTGGACGGGCGAGACAGAGTCGACGCCTGTGAGATGTTGTCCCACTCTCGCTGAAGTTCCTCGCAAAGGACGACACGATTTGTACCGACCAGGCGAGCCAGAGGAAAAGATGTTTTGGGATCCACGATGTAAATAGTCTGTTTTATCGACGTAGTCGAGATGACCCGAACTTTTGGCAAACTACTTGCGATCTCGACGACTGTTTTAACGACGGCTGGTTTATCGCTGAGATATTCGTCCCGAAATGTTTTTAGAATGGATTTATTGTTTCCTCTTTTAACTGCGGGTTTCTGACACTCCCGCGCGATGGCTCGACGAATTTGAAATCTTATTCCAGCGCGTCTTCTAGGCATAATAATTCTTCATGATGGAAGAATTATACATCAATAAATTTTTATTAATTTGAATTGCTCAATAGAATGAAATTCGATAAGGATTTAAAGGATTTGTATGATCGTGCTCGATGGACAGCACAGAAAATCAATTAAAGGAAATAATATGAAATAATGAAATTAATTTAACGTGCTTGAGAATCAGCACGGATAAACTAAAATCGTGGGAGGAAATTATAATGGAAGATCGAGGGAATTATTGATAGGATGACGAAATTAATTTAACGTGCTTGAGAATCAGCACGGATAAACTAAAATCGTGGGAGGAAATAATAATGGAAGATCGAGAGAATTATTGATAGGATGACGAAATTAATCTAACGTGCTTGAGAATCAGCACGGATAAATTAAATCGTGAAAGGGTGAGTTTAATAAATTGGAATCGACGTGCCTGAGAATCGTCACGGTCGATAAGGAAGGAAGAATTCGATTTAACGTGCCTGTGAAATAGCACAAATTAAATGCGAACTCGGGAAAAATGCGTTTAGTGAAAATATATTAAAAATGTAAAGGGTAATAGACGTGCTTGAGTATAGCACGGTCGATCGGAAAAAGTTTTGAGGAAGGAAAAGAGAAAGTGTGCAAAAAACGAGGTTCGGAAAAACCCGGGGTAATAAAAAAGGGTCTCAGGTAATGAGGGAATCCCACGTGCCAGAGTAAAAAGCACAGAAAGAACGGAAAAGTTGGAATGAATATTTTCTTGAGCAACTCGAATTAACTGAATTTCCAAAATTAGTGAATTTAATTATTTATTTATATTTTGCAATTATTTAATTTTTGGAAGAAATGTCGATAACTGATTTCAATTTGTTTCGGATAAAAGAATAGACAGAATAATTATGATTTAATTCCACGAATGTTACGGAATTATTTAGATAAACTCTTGAATTTGTTTATTTAATTTTTATTCGCTTTGAAATATTTATTTCAGACAAATTTATGATCGCGAAAGATTTTAAAACGCGGATGGAGATATTTTTACCTTAATGTAAAAATAAATGATTTTTTTATAACACTTTTCACAGTATTTTATTTAATAACTTTTCTTGAATATACTCATATATTCGTTGCACAATTGTAAGAAATGACTGAGTTAATTTATAACCCGACGATATAAACTTATTAACAATTTTAAGTTTAAAAATTACAAAGATGTTAAAATCGATTTTCAGCAGCACGGCGGGAGTATCCGATCAACACGAACGTCGGAGTTCGACTGGCTGGCTGTGGAGAGACTCGAGAACTGGCGACTTCGGTGCGGCCCCCCACTTATATAGAAGACCTCACGAAGACGCTCGAACGATGAATGTGTGCGTGTGTCACTGACGCGCTGCAACGATGCTCTACGTTGACTCAGCGATATAGGTATATGAATCTTATGCATTATTTTATTTATTACAATTTACGAAAGAAATTATTGATTAATTAATAATATTAACTAATCATTAATTTTACATGATTTCTTATGACTATTTGTGATGTTACGGTGGTACTTAATCAACGATTAATTAATTATTTATTAATTAATTGTTGATTTAACATTAATTATTTATTAACTTATTTTCTTCTTTTCAGGTACATAAGGACTCGCGCTTTTTGGATTTCTTTAATATTGGTAAGTATTCTTATTTTATTTATTTGTTTATAATAATTATTTTATGTTTTATTTGTTTTTTACAGGTTCGAGTGGTGGTCCTGGATTAACATGAACAGCAGATTCTACGTTGTACATTTGGTAAGTTAATTATTAATTGTTGACAATTTGTTTAAACATTTTTAGGTATTATTTATTGTTATTCGGATTTGTAAATACTGCCATTCGATTGGCCCTTTAATTTCGTGTGAGTGGGAAGTTTTCCCGTTGCGATTGGATGATTTTTGTGGTTTTGTTAATATATTGTTAGTTAAATTAACTATTGTAATTTATGGTCTAACACGGTCGTGTGACGGCTCAAATTGATGGTTTTAGAATAGCGGAGTTGAATACAACGACGGTGGGTTTTTAAAGTGTGAAACAAATAGTTAATGAAAGATTATAATTTATAAATTTAGGAAAATAGTCATTAACATTTTCGGCGGATTGTACCGTCTCGTCAAGACGACGGTTAGAAGTTTCGGGTTACTTTTCTCTCGCTGACGAATTTCCTGAAAGAAAGAAATCCTTTCTTTGTATTATTTTTTATATCTTTTTGGAGTTAAAACAGACTCCTTCACCGGACATGGTTCTGCAGTTTTCAGATACTTGAGAAAATGTGACTCTTGAGAAGAAATATGACGACCACGTGTTCGCGCGTGCAGTTCTATTCCTTTGTCTCTTATGTACCAAAAATATATGATGATGTATGCAACATGAATAAACTTTTGTTTATGTAAAACATATGTAAAAATGCGTATTTGTCTATTTACTACTTATTGTTTATTATTATTATTAACAATACATATGTAAGATGTTATTTATATAATCGAATTCTTATCTGTAGTAATTCAAGTCGATTGACAACCCTGTAGAGACTTTTAAGAGCGTTTTTATAGTAATCCGCGGTTTTCCGCGGATTTCCGCGGTATTTCGCGGCTTGATTATTTGTTTAATTTGGGACATGACATAGTGGTGTGAGGGTTCAAATAAAAGGGCTTTTCGAGCCGAATCTGATGAGCATAATTAAATTGTTGTATCTGAATAATTGTTAGTTAATGAAATTTGCTGATGGCCTAAATTTTGTTTATTTAAAAGTGGTCGAAATATGGTCGAATGAGTATTCAAATTAAAGGTCTTTTGATAATAAAGCAGAATATGATAATTAAAACTTGATAATTTAATAATTGTTAGTTAATGAAATTTGACTGAAATGGGGACTTTGTCATGTGCCTCTTGGCGCGTGAGCGCTGCTCGTGCGGTAGGTCGAGGTCCGCGTACCCTCAACAGCTGATCAGCTGTTCGTTCCTTGAATGTATATATACAGGGTGTCCCAAAAATGACACGATTATATTTATGTTCAAAATTATTATTTCGTTTACTTATTGTTATGATACATGTAAAATTATTATTATTAACATTTTGGCGGTTGAATTTGAATTTTTATATTTCTTTTAGTCTTTAACGTTTTTATATTTTATTTTCAGATTACGCAACAAGTCAGACACGAGGGTGAATACCAGGACGTAACACATGAAGATAATCGCACGTGTTTACACTTGGTTTCCGATAACGTAACAATGTCGATAGAACATCATAATTTCATTGAATTTGCTCGGAGGTGATCAATTTTCGTTCGAAAAACATCGAAACACGTTATTTTTCAGCGAAAATCGTCGAATTGGACCAAGATTTCACCAGCATTGCCCTCAAACGATCGATTTTTACATGAAAATCGAAGGAACACGCCTTTTTACAGCGATAATCGTCGTAATGTACAAAATTCATACTTCGGGGAGGGTAAATGGCATTCCTGCGATACATGAAGATAATCGCACGTGTTTACACTTGGTTTCCGATAACGTAACAATGTCGATAAAACATCATAATTTCATTGAATTTGCTCGGAGGTGATCAATTTTCGTTCGAAAAACATCGAAACACGTTATTTTTCAGCGAAAATCGTCGAATTGGACCAAGATTTCACCAACGTTGCCCTCAAACGATCGATTTTTACATGAAAATCGAAGGAACAAGCCTTTTTACAGCGAAAATCGTCGTAATGTACAAAATTCATACTTCGGGGAGAGTAAACGGCATTCCTGCGATACATGAAGATAATCGCACGTATTTACACTTTGTTTCCGCTAACGTAATAATGTCGATGAAACATTAAAACTTCATTGAATTTGGTCGGTGGTGATCAATTTTCATTCGAAAAACATCGAAACACGTTATTTTTCAGCGAAAATCGTCGAATTGGACCAAGATTTCACCAACGTTGCCCTCAAACGATCGATTTTTACATGAAAATCGAAGGAACACGCCTTTTTACAGCGAAAATCGTCGCAATGTACAAAATTCATACTGCGGGGAAGGTAAATTGCATTCGTGCGATACATGAAGATAATACGTGTTTACAATTGGTTTCCGTTAACGTAACGATGTCGATGAAACATGATAATTTCATTGAATTTGCTCGGAGGTGATCAATTTTCGTTCGAAAAACATCGAAACACGTTATTTTTCAGTGAAAATCGTAGAAATGCACCAAGATTTCACCAACGTTGCCCGCAAACGATCGATTTTTACATGAAAATCGAAGCAACACGCCTTTTTACAGCTAAAATCGTCGTAATGTACAGAATTCATACTTCGGGGAGAGTAAACGGCATTCCTGCGATACATGAAGATAATCGCACGTATTTACACTTTGTTTCCGCTAACGTAACAATGTCGATGAAACATGATTATTTCATTGAATTTGCTCGGAGGTGATCAATTTTCGTTCGAAAAACATCGAAACACGTTATTTTTCAGTGAAAATCGTAGAAATGCACCAAGATTTCACCAGCGTTGCCCTCAAACGATCGATTTTTTACATGAAAATCGAAGGAACACGTCTTTTTACAGCGAAAATCGTCGTAATGTACAAAGTTCATACTTCGGGGAGCGTAAATGGCATTCCCGCGATACACTAAGGTAATCGCACTTGTTTACAATTTGTTTCCGCTAACGTAGCAATGTCGATGAAAAATGATAATTTCACTGCCTTTGCTCGGCCGTTTCGAAAAACGTAGGAACACGTTATTTTTCAGTGAAAATCGTAGAAATGGACCAAGATTTCACCGACGTTGCCCTCAAACGATCGATTTTAACATGAAAATCGAAGGAACACACCTTTTTACAGAGAAAACCGTCATAATGTACAAAATTCATACTTCGGGGAGGGTAAATGGCATTCCTGCGATACATGAAGATAATCGCACGTGTTTACACTTTGTTTCCGCTAACGTATCAATGTCGATGAAACAATAAAACTTCATTGAATTTGGTCGGTGGTGATCAATTTTCGTTCGAAAAACATCGAAATACGTTATTTTTCAGCGAAAATCATCGAATTGGACCAAGATTTGACTAACGTTGCCCTCAAACGATCGATTTTTACATGAAAATCGAAGGAACACGCCTTTTTACAGCGAAAATCGTCGGAATGTACAAAATTCATACTTCGGGGAGGGTAAATGGCATTCCTGCGATACATGAAGATAATCGCACGTGTTTACAATTTGTTTCCGCAAACGTAACAATGTCGATGACATTAACATGATTATTTCATTGAATTTGGTCGGAGGTGATCAATTTTCGTTCGAAAAACATCGAAAAACGTTATTTTTCAGTGAAAATCGTAGAAATGGACCAAGATTTCACCAACGTTGCTCTCAAACGATCGATTTTTACATGAAAATCGAAGAAACACGCCTTTTTACAGCGAAAATCGTCGTTATGTACATAATTCATACTTCGGAGAGGGTAAATGGCATTCCTGCGATACATGAAGATAATCGCACGTGTTTACAATTTGTTTCGGCTAACGTAACAATGTCGATAAAACATGATAATTTCATTGAATTTGCTCAGAGGTGATCAATTTTCGTTCCAAAAACATCGAAACACGTTATTTTTCAGCGAAAATCGTCGAATTGGACCAAGATTTGACCAACGTTGCCCTCAAACGATCGAATTTTACATGAAAATCGAAGGAACACACCTTTTTACAGCGAAAATCGTCATAATGTAGAAAATTCATACTTCGGGGAGGGTAAATGGCATTCCCGCGATACACTAAGGTAATCGCACTTGTTTACAATTTGTTTCCGCTAACGTAACAATGTCGATGAAACCTCATCATTTCATTGAATTTGGTCACAGGTGATCAATTTTCGGTCGAAAAACATCGAAACACGTTATTATTCAGCGAAAATCGTCGAATTGGACCAAGACTTCACCAACGTTGCTCTCAAACGATCGATTTTTACATGAAAATCGAAGGAACACGCCTTTTTACAGCGAAAATCGTCGTAATGTACATAATTCATACTTCAGGGAGTGTAAATGGCATTTTCTTGCGATACATGAAGATAATTGCACGTATTTACACTTTGTTTCCGCTAACGTAACAATGTCGATGAAACATGATAATTTCATTGAATTTGCTCGGAGGTGATCAATTTTCGTTCGAAAAACATCGAAACACGTTATTTTTCAGCGAAAATCGTCGAATTGGACCAAGATTTGACCAACGTTGCCCTCAAACGATCGAATTTTACATGAAAATCGAAGGAACACGCCTTTTTACAGCGAAAATCGTCGTAATGATCAAAATTCATACTTCGGGGAGGGTAAATGGCATTCCTGCGATACATGAAGATAATCGCACGTGTTTACAATTTGTTTCCGCAAACGTAACAATGTCGATGAAACATGATTATTTCATTGAATTTGGTCGGAGGTGATCAATTTTCGTTCGAAAAACATCGAAACACGTTATTTTTCAGCGAAAATCGTCGAATTGGACCAAGATTTCACCAACGTTGCCCTCAAACGATCGATTTTTACATGAAAATCGAAGGAACACGCCTTTTTACAGCGATAATCGTCGTAATGTACAAAATTCATACTTCGGGGAGGGTAAATGGCATTCCTGCGATACATGAAGAAAATCGCACGTATTTACAATTTGTTTCCGCTAACGTAACAATGCCGATGAAACATGATTATTTCATTGAATTTGGTCGGAGGTGATCAATTTTCGTTCGAAAAACATCGAAACACGTTATTTTTCAGCGAAAATCGTCGAATTGGACCAAGATTTGACCAACGTTGCCCTCAAACGATCGATTTTTACATGAAAATCGAAGGAACACGCCTTTTTACAGCGGAAATCGTCGTAATGTACAAAATTCATACTTCGGGGAGGGTAAATGGCATTCCTGCGATACATGAAGATAATCGCACGTATTTACAATTTGTTTCCGCTAACGTAACAATGCCGATGAAACATGATTATTTCATTGAATTTGGTCGAATGTGATCAATTTTCGTTCGAAAAACATCGAAACACGTTATTTTTCAGTGAAAATTGTAGAAATGGACCAAGATTTCACCAACGTTGCCCTCAAACGATCGATTTTTACATGAAAATCGAAGGAACACGCCTTTTTACAGCGAAAATCGTCGTAATGTACAAAATTCATACTTCGGGGAGGGTAAATGGCATTCCTGCGATACATGAAGATAATCGCACGTGTTTACACTTGGTTTCCGATAACGTAACAATGTCGATAAAACATCATAATTTCATTGAATTTGCTCGGAGGTGATCAATTTTCGTTCGAAAAACATCGAAACACGTTATTTTTCAGCGAAAATCGTCGAATTGGACCAAGATTTCACCAGCATTGCCCTCAAACGATCGATTTTTACATGAAAATCGAAGGAACACGCCTTTTTACAGCGATAATCGTCGTAATGTACAAAATTCATACTTCGGGGAGGGTAAATGGCATTCCTGCGATACATGAAGATAATCGCACGTGTTTACACTTGGTTTCCGATAACGTAACAATGTCGATAAAACATCATAATTTCATTGAATTTGCTCGGAGGTGATCAATTTTCGTTCGAAAAACATCGAAACACGTTATTTTTCAGCGAAAATCGTCGAATTGGACCAAGATTTCACCAACGTTGCCCTCAAACGATCGATTTTTACATGAAAAGCGAAGGAACAAGCCTTTTTACAGCGAAAATCGTCGTAATGTACAAAATTCATACTTCGGGGAGAGTAAACGGCATTCCTGCGATACATGAAGATAATCGCACGTATTTACACTTTGTTTCCGCTAACGTAACAATGTCGATGAAACATTCAAACTTCATTGAATTTGCTCGGAGGTGATCAATTTTCGTTCGAAAAACATCGAAACACGTTATTTTTCAGCGAAAATCGTCGAATTGGACCAAGATTTCACCAGCATTGCCCTCAAACGATAGATTTTTACATGAAAATCGAAGAACACATCTTTTTACAGCGAAAATCGTTATAATGTACACAATTCATACTTCGGGGAGCGTAAATGGCATTCCCGCGATACACTAAGATAATCGCACGTGTTTACACTTTGTTTCCGCTAACGTAACAATGTCGATGAAACATTAAAACTTCATTGAATTTGGTCGGTGGTGATCAATTTTCGTTCGAAAAACATCGAAACACGTTATTTTTCAGTGAAAATCGTAGAAATGGACCAAGATTTCACCAACGTTGCCCTCAAACGATAGATTTTTACATGAAAATCGAAGAACACACCTTTTTACAGCGAAAATCGTCCTAATGTACAAAATTCATACTTCGGGGAGCGTAAATGGCATTCCCGCGAAACACTAAGATAATCGCACGTGTTTACAATTTGTTTCCGCAAACGTAACAATGTCGATGAAACATGATTATTTCATTGAATTTGGTCACAGGTGATCAATTTTCGGTCGAAAAACATCGAAACACGTTATATTTCAGCGAAAATCGTCGAATTGGACCAAGATTTCACCAGCATTGCTCTCAAACGATCGATTTTTACATGAAAATCGAAGGAACACGCCTTTTTACAGCGATAATCGTCGTAATGTACAAAATTCATACTTCGGGGAGGGTAAATGGCATTCCTGCGATACATGAAGATAATCGCACGTGTTTACAATTTGTTTCCGCAAACGTAACAATGTCGATGAAACATGATTATTTCATTGAATTTGGTCGGATGTGATCAATATTCGTTCGAAAAACATCGAAACACGTTATTTTTCACTGAAAATCGTCGAATTGGACCAAGATTTGACCAACGTTGCCCTCAAACGATCGATTTTTACATGAAAATCGAAGGAACACGCCTTTTTACAGCGATAATCGTCGTAATGTACAAAATTCATACTTCGGGGAGGGTAAATGGCATTCCTGCGATACATGAAGATAATCGCACGTGTTTACAATTTGTTTCCGCAAACGTAACAATGTCGATGAAACATGATTATTTCATTGAATTTGGTCGGATGTGATCAATATTCGTTCGAAAAACATCGAAACACGTTATTTTTCACTGAAAATCGTCGAATTGGACCAAGATTTGACCAACGTTGCCCTCAAACGATCGATTTTTACATGAAAATCGAAGGAACACGCCTTTTCACAGCGAAAATCGTCGTAATGTACAAATTTCATACTTCGGGGAGGGTAAATGGCATTCCTGCGATACATGAAGATAATCGCACGTGTTTACACTTGGTTTCCGATAACGTAACAATGTCGATAAAACATCATAATTTCATTGAATTTGCTCGGAGGTGATCAATTTTCGTTCGAAAAACATCGAAACACGTTATTTTTCAGCGAAAATCGTCGAATTGGACCAAGATTTCACCAACGTTGCCCTCAAACGATCGATTTTTACATGAAAATCGAAGGAACACGCCTTTTTACAGCGAAAATCGTCGCAATGTACAAAATTCATACTGCGGGGAAGGTAAATTGCATTCCTGCGATACATGAAGATAATCGCACGTGTTTACAATTGGTTTCCGTTAACGTAACGATGTCGATGAAACATGATAATTTCATTGAATTTGCTCGGAGGTGATCAATTTTCGTTCGAAAAACATCGAAACACGTTATTTTTCAGTGAAAATCGTAGAAATGCACCAAGATTTCACCAGCATTGCCCTCAAACGATCGATTTTTACATGAATATCGAAGGAACACGCCTTTTTACAGCGATAATCGTCGTAATGTACAAAATTCATACTGCGGGGAAGGTAAATTGCATTCCTGCGATACATGAAGATAATCGCACGTGTTTACAATTGGTTTCCGTTAACGTAACGATGTCGATGAAACATGATAATTTCATTGAATTTGCTCGGAGGTGATCAATTTTCGGTCGAAAAACATCGAAACACGTTATATTTCAGCGAAAATCGTCGAATTGGACCAAGATTTAATCAGCATTGCCATCAAACGATCGATTTTTACATGAAAATCGAAGGAACACGCCTATTTACAGCGATAATCGTCGTAATGTACAAAATTCATACTTCGGGGAGGGTAAATGGCATTCCTGCGATACATGAAGATAATCGCACGTGTTTACAATTTGTTTCCGCAAACGTAACAATGTCGATGAAACATGATTATTTCATTGAATTTGGTCGGATGTGATCAATATTCGTTCGAAAAACATCGAAACACGTTATTTTTCACTGAAAATCGTCGAATTGGACCAAGATTTGACCAACGTTGCCCTCAAACGATCGATTTTTACATGAAAATCGAAGGAACACGCCTTTTTACAGCGAAAATCGTCGTAATGTACAAAATTCATACTTCGGGGAGGGTAAATGGCATTCCTGCGATACATGTGTTACGTCGCGAGTTTGAATGCCCGGAATTGTGATAAAAAAATGTAAATAGAATTGTACGAATTTATCGACGGTTAAATAAAGATTTGAAACTTATTTGTACCCGCGGACTATTTTTATTTTACCAACCCACGATAAGCTACCTATTGATGTTAAGGGGGTTCAGAGCTCTAACCTACGGTCGGTGTTCTTACCGACTGCTGGAAATATAGGCTGCTACTTGACCGATAGCCGGGAGATGGAATGTCCGAATTGACAATCGATAATAAAGGGCACGAGATAACCGATAGTCGGAAGGAATATTCGGTAGTCGATAAACGCGAAAATTACTCTATCTACAAGGGATACACGGGTGTACGACGAGTAAGTTTATTTTAGGCTCCTGTGTTTAGAAGGGTGAGATTTTCCCCTCTAGGACCGGAACCTTTGTCAATAAGATTGTTAACTGGTGACTAATACTTACTGTTGGTAATTGGAGGTCTAGTCGAGTTCGATGATCTCGATGCCTTCTGGTGTGGACGGGCGAGACAGAGTCGACGCCTGTGAGATGTTGTCCCACTCTCGCTGAAGTTCCTCGCAAAGGACGACACGATTTGTACCGACCAGGCGAGCCAGAGGAAAAGATGTTTTGGGATCCACGATGTAAATAGTCTGTTTTATCGACGTAGTCGAGATGACCCGAACTTTTGGCAAACTACTTGCGATCTCGACGACTGTTTTAACGACGGCTGGTTTATCGCTGAGATATTCGTCCCGAAATGTTTTTAGAATGGATTTATTGTTTCCTCTTTTAACTGCGGGTTTCTGACACTCCCGCGCGATGGCTCGACGAATTTGAAATCTTATTCCAGCGCGTCTTCTAGGCATAATAATTCTTCATGATGGAAGAATTATACATCAATAAATTTTTATTAATTTGAATTGCTCAATAGAATGAAATTCGATAAGGATTTAAAGGATTTGTATGATCGTGCTCGATGGACAGCACAGAAAATCAATTAAAGGAAATAATATGAAATAATGAAATTAATTTAACGTGCTTGAGAATCAGCACGGATAAACTAAAATCGTGGGAGGAAATTATAATGGAAGATCGAGGGAATTATTGATAGGATGACGAAATTAATTTAACGTGCTTGAGAATCAGCACGGATAAACTAAAATCGTGGGAGGAAATAATAATGGAAGATCGAGAGAATTATTGATAGGATGACGAAATTAATCTAACGTGCTTGAGAATCAGCACGGATAAATTAAATCGTGAAAGGGTGAGTTTAATAAATTGGAATCGACGTGCCTGAGAATCGTCACGGTCGATAAGGAAGGAAGAATTCGATTTAACGTGCCTGTGAAATAGCACAAATTAAATGCGAACTCGGGAAAAATGCGTTTAGTGAAAATATATTAAAAATGTAAAGGGTAATAGACGTGCTTGAGTATAGCACGGTCGATCGGAAAAAGTTTTGAGGAAGGAAAAGAGAAAGTGTGCAAAAAACGAGGTTCGGAAAAACCCGGGGTAATAAAAAAGGGTCTCAGGTAATGAGGGAATCCCACGTGCCAGAGTAAAAAGCACAGAAAGAACGGAAAAGTTGGAATGAATATTTTCTTGAGCAACTCGAATTAACTGAATTTCCAAAATTAGTGAATTTAATTATTTATTTATATTTTGCAATTATTTAATTTTTGGAAGAAATGTCGATAACTGATTTCAATTTGTTTCGGATAAAAGAATAGACAGAATAATTATGATTTAATTCCACGAATGTTACGGAATTATTTAGATAAACTCTTGAATTTGTTTATTTAATTTTTATTCGCTTTGAAATATTTATTTCAGACAAATTTATGATCGCGAAAGATTTTAAAACGCGGATGGAGATATTTTTACCTTAATGTAAAAATAAATGATTTTTTTATAACACTTTTCACAGTATTTTATTTAATAACTTTTCTTGAATATACTCATATATTCGTTGCACAATTGTAAGAAATGACTGAGTTAATTTATAACCCGACGATATAAACTTATTAACAATTTTAAGTTTAAAAATTACAAAGATGTTAAAATCGATTTTCAGCAGCACGGCGGGAGTATCCGATCAACACGAACGTCGGAGTTCGACTGGCTGGCTGTGGAGAGACTCGAGAACTGGCGACTTCGGTG
The DNA here is from genome assembly GCA_948107755.1 of Campoletis raptor. NCBI lineage: Eukaryota > Metazoa > Arthropoda > Insecta > Hymenoptera > Ichneumonidae > Campoletis > Campoletis raptor. Next base: position 1,119,955 of record OX403623.1, read on the forward strand.
CGGCCCCCCACTTATATAGAAGACCTCACGAAGACGCTCGAACGATGAATGTGTGCGTGTGTCACTGACGCGCTGCAACGATGCTCTACGTTGACTCAGCGATATAGGTATATGAATCTTATGCATTATTTTATTTATTACAATTTACGAAAGAAATTATTGATTAATTAATAATATTAACTAATCATTAATTTTACATGATTTCTTATGACTATTTGTGATGTTACGGTGGTACTTAATCAACGATTAATTAATTATTTATTAATTAATTGTTGATTTAACATTAATTATTTATTAACTTATTTTCTTCTTTTCAGGTACATAAGGACTCGCGCTTTTTGGATTTCTTTAATATTGGTAAGTATTCTTATTTTATTTATTTGTTTATAATAATTATTTTATGTTTTATTTGTTTTTTACAGGTTCGAGTGGTGGTCCTGGATTAACATGAACAGCAGATTCTACGTTGTACATTTGGTAAGTTAATTATTAATTGTTGACAATTTGTTTAAACATTTTTAGGTATTATTTATTGTTATTCGGATTTGTAAATACTGCCATTCGATTGGCCCTTTAATTTCGTGTGAGTGGGAAGTTTTCCCGTTGCGATTGGATGATTTTTGTGGTTTTGTTAATATATTGTTAGTTAAATTAACTATTGTAATTTATGGTCTAACACGGTCGTGTGACGGCTCAAATTGATGGTTTTAGAATAGCGGAGTTGAATACAACGACGGTGGGTTTTTAAAGTGTGAAACAAATAGTTAATGAAAGATTATAATTTATAAATTTAGGAAAATAGTCATTAACATTTTCGGCGGATTGTACCGTCTCGTCAAGACGACGGTTAGAAGTTTCGGGTTACTTTTCTCTCGCTGACGAATTTCCTGAAAGAAAGAAATCCTTTCTTTGTATTATTTTTTATATCTTTTTGGAGTTAAAACAGACTCCTTCACCGGACATGGTTCTGCAGTTTTCAGATACTTGAGAAAATGTGACTCTTGAGAAGAAATATGACGACCACGTGTTCGCGCGTGCAGTTCTATTCCTTTGTCTCTTATGTACCAAAAATATATGATGATGTATGCAACATGAATAAACTTTTGTTTATGTAAAACATATGTAAAAATGCGTATTTGTCTATTTACTACTTATTGTTTATTATTATTATTAACAATATATATGTAAGATGTTATTTATATAATCGAATTCTTATTTGTAGTAATTCAAGTCGATTGACAACCCTGTAGAGACTTTTAAGAGCGTTTTTATAGTAATCCGCGGTTTTCCGCGGATTTCCGCGGTATTTCGCGGCTTGATTATTTGTTTAATTTGGGACATGACATAGTGGTGTGAGGGTTCAAATAAAAGGGCTTTTCGAGCCGAATCTGATGAGCATAATTAAATTGTTGTATCTGAATAATTGTTAGTTAATGAAATTTGCTGATGGCCTAAATTTTGTTTATTTAAAAGTGGTCGAAATATGGTCGAATGAGTATTCAAATTAAAGGTCTTTTGATAATAAAGCAGAATATGATAATTAAAACTTGATAATTAAATAATTGTTAGTTAATGAAATTTGACTGAAATGGGGACTTTGTCATGTGCCTCTTGGCGCGTGAGCGCTGCTCGTGCGGTAGGTCGAGGTCCGCGTACCCTCAACAGCTGATCAGCTGTTCGTTCCTTGAATGTATATATACAGGGTGTCCCAAAAATGACACGATTATATTTATGTTCAAAATTATTATTTCGTTTACTTATTGTTATGATACATGTAAAATTATTATTATTAACATTTTGGCGGTTGAATTTGAATTTTTATATTTCTTTTAGTCTTTAACGTTTTTATATTTTATTTTCAGATTACGCAACAAGTCAGACACGAGGGTGAATACCAGGACGTAACACATGAAGATAATCGCACGTGTTTACACTTGGTTTCCGATAACGTAACAATGTCGATAGAACATCATAATTTCATTGAATTTGCTCGGAGGTGATCAATTTTCGTTCGAAAAACATCGAAACACGTTATTTTTCAGCGAAAATCGTCGAATTGGACCAAGATTTCACCAGCATTGCCCTCAAACGATCGATTTTTACATGAAAATCGAAGGAACACGCCTTTTTACAGCGATAATCGTCGTAATGTACAAAATTCATACTTCGGGGAGGGTAAATGGCATTCCTGCGATACATGAAGATAATCGCACGTGTTTACACTTGGTTTTCGATAACGTAACAATGTCGATAAAACATCATAATTTCATTGAATTTGCTCGGAGGTGATCAATTTTCGTTCGAAAAACATCGAAACACGTTATTTTTCAGCGAAAATCGTCGAATTGGACCAAGATTTCACCAACGTTGCCCTCAAACGATCGATTTTTACATGAAAATCGAAGGAACAAGCCTTTTTACAGCGAAAATCGTCGTAATGTACAAAATTCATACTTCGGGGAGAGTAAACGGCATTCCTGCGATACATGAAGATAATCGCACGTATTTACACTTTGTTTCCGCTAACGTAATAATGTCGATGAAACATTAAAACTTCATTGAATTTGGTCGGTGGTGATCAATTTTCATTCGAAAAACATCGAAACACGTTATTTTTCAGCGAAAATCGTCGAATTGGACCAAGATTTCACCAACGTTGCCCTCAAACGATCGATTTTTACATGAAAATCGAAGGAACACGCCTTTTTACAGCGAAAATCGTCGCAATGTACAAAATTCATACTGCGGGGAAGGTAAATTGCATTCGTGCGATACATGAAGATAATACGTGTTTACAATTGGTTTCCGTTAACGTAACGATGTCGATGAAACATGATAATTTCATTGAATTTGCTCGGAGGTGATCAATTTTCGTTCGAAAAACATCGAAACACGTTATTTTTCAGTGAAAATCGTAGAAATGCACCAAGATTTCACCAACGTTGCCCGCAAACGATCGATTTTTACATGAAAATCGAAGCAACACGCCTTTTTACAGCTAAAATCGTCGTAATGTACAGAATTCATACTTCGGGGAGAGTAAACGGCATTCCTGCGATACATGAAGATAATCGCACGTATTTACACTTTGTTTCCGCTAACGTAACAATGTCGATGAAACATGATTATTTCATTGAATTTGCTCGGAGGTGATCAATTTTCGTTCGAAAAACATCGAAACACGTTATTTTTCAGTGAAAATCGTAGAAATGCACCAAGATTTCACCAGCGTTGCCCTCAAACGATCGATTTTTTACATGAAAATCGAAGGAACACGTCTTTTTACAGCGAAAATCGTCGTAATGTACAAAGTTCATACTTCGGGGAGCGTAAATGGCATTCCCGCGATACACTAAGGTAATCGCACTTGTTTACAATTTGTTTCCGCTAACGTAGCAATGTCGATGAAAAATGATAATTTCACTGCCTTTGCTCGGCCGTTTCGAAAAACGTAGGAACACGTTATTTTTCAGTGAAAATCGTAGAAATGGACTAAGATTTCACCGACGTTGCCCTCAAACGATCGATTTTAACATGAAAATCGAAGGAACACACCTTTTTACAGAGAAAACCGTCATAATGTACAAAATTCATACTTCGGGGAGGGTAAATGGCATTCCTGCGATACATGAAGATAATCGCACGTGTTTACACTTTGTTTCCGCTAACGTATCAATGTCGATGAAACAATAAAACTTCATTGAATTTGGTCGGTGGTGATCAATTTTCGTTCGAAAAACATCGAAATACGTTATTTTTCAGCGAAAATCATCGAATTGGACAAAGATTTCACCAACGTTGCCCTCAAACGATCGATTTTTACATGAAAATCGAAGGAACACGCCTTTTTACAGCGAAAATCGTCGTAATGTACAAAATTCATACTTCGGGGAGGGTAAATGGCATTCCTGCGATACATGAAGACAATCGCACGTGTTTACAATTTGTTTCCGCAAACGTAACAATGTCGATGACATTAACATGATTATTTCATTGAATTTGGTCGGAGGTGATCAATTTTCGTTCGAAAAACATCGAAAAACGTTATTTTTCAGTGAAAATCGTAGAAATGGACCAAGATTTCACCAACGTTGCTCTCAAACGATCGATTTTTACATGAAAATCGAAGGAACACGCCTTTTTACAGCGAAAATCGTCGTTATGTACATAATTCATACTTCGGAGAGGGTAAATGGCATTCCTGCGATACATGAAGATAATCGCACGTGTTTACACTTTGTTTCCGCTAACGTAACAATGTCGATGAAACATTAAAACTTCATTGAATTTGGTCGGTGGTGATCAATTTTCGTTCGAAAAACATCGAAACACGTTATTTTTCAGCGAAAATCGTCGAATTGGACCAAGATTTCACCAACGTTGCCCTCAAACGATCGATTTTTACATGAAAATCGAAGGAACACGCCTTTTTACAGCGAAAATCGTCGCAATGTACAAAATTCATACTGCGGGGAAGGTAAATTGCATTCCTGCGATACATGAAGATAATCGCACGTGTTTACACTTGGTTTCCGTTAACGTAACAATGTCGATAAAACATCATAATTTCATTGAATTTGCTCGGAGGTGATCAATTTTCGTTCGAAAAACATCGAAACACGTTATTTTTCAGTGAAAATCGTAGAAATGCACCAAGATTTCACCAGCATTGCCCTCAAACGATCGATTTTTACATGAAAATCGAAGGAACACTCCTTTTTACAGCGATAATCGTCGTAATTTACAAAATTCATACTTCGGGGAGGGTAAATCACATTTCATTCACAATGATACGTCAGCGGAAACAAAGTGTACACACGTGCGACTAATATCTTCATGTATCGCGGGAATTCCATTTACCCTCCCCGAAGTATGGATTTTATCCATCACGATGATTTTCGCTGTGGAAAGACGTGTTTAGTCGATTTTCATGTGCCAATCGATCGTTTGATGGCAACGTTGGTGAAATCTTGGACCATTTCTACGATTTTCACTAAAAAATAACGTGTTTCTACGTTTTTCGAACGAAAATCGATCACCTCCGAGCGAAGTCTGTGAAATTATCATGTTTCATTCACATTGTTACGTCAGCGGAAATAAAGTGTACACACGTGCGACTATATCTTCATGTATCGCGGGAATGCCATTTACCCTCCCCGAAGTATGAATTTTGTACATTACGACGATTTTCGCTGTAGAAAGGCGTGTTCCTTCGATTTTCATGTAAAAATCGATCGTTTGAGGGCAACGTTGGTGAAATCTTGGTCCAATTCGACGATTTTCGCTGAAAAATAACGTGTTTCGATGTTTTTCGAACGAAAATTGATCACCTCCGACCAAATTCAATGAAATAATCATGTTTCATCGACATTGTTACGTTTGCGGAAACAAATTGTAAACACGTGCGATTATCTTCATGTATCGCAGGAATGCCATTTACCCTCCCCGAAGTATGAATTTTGTACATTACGACGATTATCGCTGTAAAAAGGCGTGTTCCTTCGATTTTCATGTAAAAATCGATCGTTTGAGGGCAACGTTGGTGAAATCTTGGTCCAATTCGACGATTTTCGCTGAAAAATAACGTGTTTCGATGTTTTTCGAACGAAAATTGATCACCTCCGACCAAATTCAATGAAATAATCATGTTTCATCGACATTGTTACGTTTGCGGAAACAAATTGTAAACACGTGCGATTATCTTCATGTATCGCAGGAATGCCATTTACCCTCCCCGAAGTATGAATTTTGATCATTACGACGATTTTCGCTGTAAAAAGGCGTGTTCCTTCGATTTTCATGTAAAATTCGATCGTTTGAGGGCAACGTTGGTGAAATCTTGGTCCAATTCGACGATTTTCGCTGAAAAATAACGTGTTTCGATGTTTTTCGAACGAAAATTGATCACCTCCGAGCAAATTCAATGAAATTATCATGTTTCATCGACATTGTTACGTTAGCGGAAACAAAGTGTAAATACGTGCAATTATCTTCATGTATCGCAAGAAAATGCCATTTACACTCCCTGAAGTATGAATTATGTACATTACGACGATTTTCGCTGTAAAAAGGCGTGTTCCTTCGATTTTCATGTAAAAATCGATCGTTTGAGGGCAACGTTGGTGAAATCTTGGTCCAATTCGATGATTTTCGCTGAAAAATAACGTATTTCGATGTTTTTCGAACGAAAATTGATCACCACCGACCAAATTCAATGAAGTTTTATTGTTTCATCGACATTGATACGTTAGCGGAAACAAAGTGTAAACACGTGCGATTATCTTCATGTATCGCAGGAATGCCATTTACCCTCCCCGAAGTATGAATTTTGTACATTATGACGGTTTTCTCTGTAAAAAGGTGTGTTCCTTCGATTTTCATGTTAAAATCGATCGTTTGAGGGCAACGTCGGTGAAATCTTGGTCCATTTCTACGATTTTCACTGAAAAATAACGTGTTCCTACGTTTTTCGAAACGGCCGAGCAAAGGCAGTGAAATTATCATTTTTCATCGACATTGCTACGTTAGCGGAAACAAATTGTAAACAAGTGCGATTACCTTAGTGTATCGCGGGAATGCCATTTACGCTCCCCGAAGTATGAACTTTGTACATTACGACGATTTTCGCTGTAAAAAGACGTGTTCCTTCGATTTTCATGTAAAAAATCGATCGTTTGAGGGCAACGCTGGTGAAATCTTGGTGCATTTCTACGATTTTCACTGAAAAATAACGTGTTTCGATGTTTTTCGAACGAAAATTGATCACCTCCGAGCAAATTCAATGAAATAATCATGTTTCATCGACATTGTTACGTTAGCGGAAACAAAGTGTAAATACGTGCGATTATCTTCATGTATCGCAGGAATGCCGTTTACTCTCCCCGAAGTATGAATTCTGTACATTACGACGATTTTAGCTGTAAAAAGGCGTGTTGCTTCGATTTTCATGTAAAAATCGATCGTTTGCGGGCAACGTTGGTGAAATCTTGGTGCATTTCTACGATTTTCACTGAAAAATAACGTGTTTCGATGTTTTTCGAACGAAAATTGATCACCTCCGAGCAAATTCAATGAAATTATGATGTTCTATCGACATTGTTACGTTATCGGAAACCAAGTGTAAACACGTGCGATTATCTTCATGTATCGCAGGAATGCCATTTACCCTCCCCGAAGTATGAATTTTGTACATTACGACGATTTTCGCTGTAAAAAGGCGTGTTCCTTCGATTTTCATGTAAAAATCGATCGTTTGAGGGCAACGTTGGTCAAATCTTGGTCCAATTCGACGATTTTCAGTGAAAAATAACGTGTTTCGATGTTTTTCGAACGAATATTGATCACATCCGACCAAATTCAATGAAATAATCATGTTTCATCGACATTGTTACGTTTGCGGAAACAAATTGTAAACACGTGCGATTATCTTCATGTATCGCAGGAATGCCATTTACCCTCCCCGAAGTATGAATTTTGTACATTACGACGATTATCGCTGTAAATAGGCGTGTTCCTTCGATTTTCATGTAAAATTCGATCGTTTGAGGGCAACGTTGGTCAAATCTTGGTCCAATTCGACGATTTTCGCTGAAAAATAACGTGTTTCGATGTTTTTCGAACGAAAATTGATCACCTCCGAGCAAATTCAATGAAATTATCATGTTTCATCGACATTGTTACGTTAGCGGAAACAAAGTGTAAATACGTGCAATTATCTTCATGTATCGCAAGAAAATGCCATTTACACTCCCTGAAGTATGAATTATGTACATTACGACGATTTTCGCTGTAAAAAGGCGTGTTCCTTCGATTTTCATGTAAAAATCGATCGTTTGAGAGCAACGTTGGTGAAGTCTTGGTCCAATTCGACGATTTTCGCTGAATAATAACGTGTTTCGATGTTTTTCGACCGAAAATTGATCACCTGTGACCAAATTCAATGAAATGATGAGGTTTCATCGACATTGTTACGTTAGCGGAAACAAATTGTAAACAAGTGCGATTACCTTAGTGTATCGCGGGAATGCCATTTACCCTCCCCGAAGTATGAATTTTCTACATTATGACGATTTTCGCTGTAAAAAGGTGTGTTCCATCGATTTTCATGTAAAAATCGATCGTTTGAGGGCAACGTTGGTGAAATCTTGGTCCAATTCGACGATTTTCGCTGAAAAATAACGTGTTTCGATGTTTTTCGAACGAAAATTGATCACCTCCGAGCAAATTCAATGAAATTATCATGTTTCATCGACATTGTTACGTTAGCGGAAACAAAGTGTAAATACGTGCAATTATCTTCATGTATCGCAAGAAAATGCCATTTACACTCCCTGAAGTATGAATTATGTACATTACGACGATTTTCGCTGTAAAAAGGCGTGTTCCTTCGATTTTCATGTAAAAATCGATCGTTTGAGGGCAACGTTGGTGAAATCTTGGTCCAATTCGATGATTTTCGCTGAAAAATAACGTATTTCGATGTTTTTCGAACGAAAATTGATCACCACCGACCAAATTCAATGAAGTTTTATTGTTTCATCGACATTGATACGTTAGCGGAAACAAAGTGTAAACACGTGCGATTATCTTCATGTATCGCAGGAATGCCATTTACGCTCCCCGAAGTATGAATTTTGTACATTAGGACGATTTTCGCTGTAAAAAGGTGTGTTCTTCGATTTTCATGTAAAAATCTATCGTTTGAGGGCAACGTTGGTGAAATCTTGGTCCATTTCTACGATTTTCACTGAAAAATAACGTGTTTCGATGTTTTTCGAACGAAAATTGATCACCACCGACCAAATTCAATGAAGTTTTAATGTTTCATCGACATTGTTACGTTAGCGGAAACAAAGTGTAAACACGTGCGATTATCTTAGTGTATCGCGGGAATGCCATTTACGCTCCCCGAAGTATGAATTGTGTACATTATAACGATTTTCGCTGTAAAAAGGTGTGTTCTTCGATTTTCATGTAAAAATCGATCGTTTGAGGGCAACGTTGGTGAAATCTTGGTCCAATTCGACGATTTTCGCTGAAAAATAACGTGTTTCGATGTTTTTCGAACGAAAATTGATCACCTCCGAGCAAATTCAATGAAATGATGAGGTTTCATCGACATTGTTACGTTAGCGGAAACAAATTGTAAACACGTGCGATTATCTTAGTGTATCGCGGGAATGCCATTTACGCTCCCCGAAGTATGAATTTTGTACATTACGACGATTTTTACTGTAAAAAAGCGTGTTCCTTCGATTTTCATGTAAAAAATCGATCGTTTGAGGGCAACGCTGGTGAAATCTTGGTCCATTTCTACGATTTTCACTGAAAAATAACGTGTTTCGATGTTTTTCGAACGAAAATTGATCACCTGTGACCATATTCAATGAAATGATGAGGTTTCATCGACATTGTTACGTTAGCGGAAACAAATTGTAAACAAGTGCGATTACCTTAGTGTATCGCTGGAATGCCATTTACCCTCCCCGAAGTATGAATTTTCTACATTATGACGATTTTCGCTGTAAAAAGTTGTGTTCCTTCGATTTTCATGTAAAAATCGATCGTTTGAGGGCAACGTTGGTGAAATCTTGGTCCAATTCGACGATTTTCGCTGAAAAATAACGTGTTTCGATGTTTTTCGAACGAAAATTGATCACCTCCGAGCAAATTCAATGAAATTATCATGTTTCATCGACATTGTTACGTTAGCGGAAACAAAGTGTAAATACGTGCAATTATCTTCATGTATCGCAAGAAAATGCCATTTACACTCCCTGAAGTATGAATTATGTACATAACGACGATTTTCGCTGTAAAAAGGCGTGTTCCTTCGATTTTCATGTAAAAATCGATCGTTTGCGGGCAACGTTGGTGAAATCTTGGTCCATTTCTACGATTTTCACTGAAAAATATCGTGTTTCGATGTTTTTCGAACGAAAATTGATCACCTCCGAGCAAATTCAATGAAATTATCATGTTTCATCGACATCGTTACGATAGCGGAAACAAAGTGTAAACACGTGCGATTATCTTCATGTATCGCAGGAATGCCATTTGACCTCCCCGAAGTATGAATTTTGTACATTACGACGATTTTCGCTGTAAAAAGGCGTGTTCCTTCGATTTTCATGTAAAAATCGATCGTTTGAGGGCAACGTTGGTCAAATCTTGGTCCAATTCGACGATTTTCAGTGAAAAATAACGTGTTTCGATGTTTTTCGAACGAATATTGATCACATCCGACCAAATTCAATGAAATAATCATGTTTCATCGACATTGTTACGTTTGCGGAAACAAATTGTAAACACGTGCGATTATCTTCATGTATCGCAGGAATGCCATTTACCCTCCCCGAAGTATGAATTTTGTACATTACGACGATTTCCGCTGTAAAAAGGCGTGTTCCTTCGATTTTCATGTAAAAATCGATCGTTTGAGGGCAACGTTGGTCAAATCTTGGTCCAATTCGACGATTTTCGCTGAAAAATAACGTGTTTCGATGTTTTTCGAACGAAAATTGATCACCTCCGAGCAAATTCAATGAAATTATCATGTTTCATCGACATCGTTACGTTAACGGAAACCAATTGTAAACACGTGCGATTATCTTCATGTATCGCAGGAATGCAATTTACCTTCCCCGCAGTATGAATTTTGTACATTGCGATGATTTTCGCTGTAAAAAGGCGTGTTCCTTCGATTTTCATGTAAAAATCGATCGTTTGAGGGCAACGTTGGTGAAATCTTGGTCCAATTCGACGATTTTCGCTGAAAAATAACGTGTTTCGATGTTTTTCGAACGAAAATTGATCACCACCGACCAAATTCAATGAAGTTTTAATGTTTCATCGACATTGTTACGTTTGCGGAAACCAAGTATAAACACGTGCGATTTTCTTCATGTATCGCAGGAATGCCATTTACCCTCCCCGAAGTATGAATTTTGTACATTACGACGATTATCGCTGTAAAAAGGCGTGTTCCTTCGATTTTCATGTAAAAATCGATCGTTTGAGGGCAACGTTGGTGAAATCTTGGTCCAATTCGACGATTTTCGCTGAAAAATAACGTGTTTCGATGTTTTTCGAACGAAAATTGATCACCTCCGACCAAATTCAATGAAATAATCATGTTTCATCGACATTGTTACGTTTGCGGAAACAAATTGTAAACACGTGCGATTATCTTCATGTATCGCAGGAATGCCATTCACCCTCCCCGAAGTATGAATTTTGATCATTACGACGATTTTCGCTGTAAAAAGGCGTGTTCCTTCGATTTTCATGTAAAATTCGATCGTTTGAGGGCAACGTTGGTCAAATCTTGGTCCAATTCGACGATTTTCGCTGAAAAATAACGTGTTTCGATGTTTTTCGAACGAAAATTGATCACCTCCGAGCAAATTCAATGAAATTATCATGTTTCATCGACATTGTTACGTTAGCGGAAACAAAGTGTAAATACGTGCAATTATCTTCATGTATCGCAAGAAAATGCCATTTACACTCCCTGAAGTATGAATTATGTACATTACGACGATTTTCGCTGTAAAAAGGCGTGTTCCTTCGATTTTCATGTAAAAATCGATCGTTTGAGAGCAACGTTGGTGAAGTCTTGGTCCAATTCGACGATTTTCGCTGAATAATAACGTGTTTCGATGTTTTTCGACCGAAAATTGATCACCTGTGACCAAATTCAATGAAATGATGAGGTTTCATCGACATTGTTACGTTAGCGGAAACAAATTGTAAACAAGTGCGATTACCTTAGTGTATCGCGGGAATGCCATTTACCCTCCCCGAAGTATGAATTTTCTACATTATGACGATTTTCGCTGTAAAAAGGTGTGTTCCATCGATTTTCATGTAAAAATCGATCGTTTGAGGGCAACGTTGGTGAAATCTTGGTCCAATTCGACGATTTTCGCTGAAAAATAACGTGTTTCGATGTTTTTCGAACGAAAATTGATCACCTCCGAGCAAATTCAATGAAATTATCATGTTTCATCGACATTGTTACGTTAGCGGAAACAAAGTGTAAATACGTGCAATTATCTTCATGTATCGCAAGAAAATGCCATTTACACTCCCTGAAGTATGAATTATGTACATTACGACGATTTTCGCTGTAAAAAGGCGTGTTCCTTCGATTTTCATGTAAAAATCGATCGTTTGAGGGCAACGTTGGTGAAATCTTGGTCCAATTCGATGATTTTCGCTGAAAAATAACGTATTTCGATGTTTTTCGAACGAAAATTGATCACCACCGACCAAATTCAATGAAGTTTTATTGTTTCATCGACATTGATACGTTAGCGGAAACAAAGTGTAAACACGTGCGATTATCTTCATGTATCGCAGGAATGCCATTTACCCTCCCCGAAGTATGAATTTTGTACATTATGACGGTTTTCTCTGTAAAAAGGTGTGTTCCTTCGATTTTCATGTTAAAATCGATCGTTTGAGGGCAACGTCGGTGAAATCTTGGTCCATTTCTACGATTTTCACTGAAAAATAACGTGTTCCTACGTTTTTCGAAACGGCCGAGCAAAGGCAGTGAAATTATCATTTTTCATCGACATTGCTACGTTAGCGGAAACAAATTGTAAACAAGTGCGATTACCTTAGTGTATCGCGGGAATGCCATTTACGCTCCCCGAAGTATGAACTTTGTACATTACGACGATTTTCGCTGTAAAAAGACGTGTTCCTTCGATTTTCATGTAAAAAATCGATCGTTTGAGGGCAACGCTGGTGAAATCTTGGTGCATTTCTACGATTTTCACTGAAAAATAACGTGTTTCGATGTTTTTCGAACGAAAATTGATCACCTCCGAGCAAATTCAATGAAATAATCATGTTTCATCGACATTGTTACGTTAGCGGAAACAAAGTGTAAATACGTGCGATTATCTTCATGTATCGCAGGAATGCCGTTTACTCTCCCCGAAGTATGAATTCTGTACATTACGACGATTTTAGCTGTAAAAAGGCGTGTTGCTTCGATTTTCATGTAAAAATCGATCGTTTGCGGGCAACGTTGGTGAAATCTTGGTGCATTTCTACGATTTTCACTGAAAAATAACGTGTTTCGATGTTTTTCGAACGAAAATTGATCACCTCCGAGCAAATTCAATGAAATTATCATGTTTCATCGACATCGTTACGTTAACGGAAACCAATTGTAAACACGTATTATCTTCATGTATCGCACGAATGCAATTTACCTTCCCCGCAGTATGAATTTTGTACATTGCGACGATTTTCGCTGTAAAAAGGCGTGTTCCTTCGATTTTCATGTAAAAATCGATCGTTTGAGGGCAACGTTGGTGAAATCTTGGTCCAATTCGACGATTTTCGCTGAAAAATAACGTGTTTCGATGTTTTTCGAATGAAAATTGATCACCACCGACCAAATTCAATGAAGTTTTAATGTTTCATCGACATTATTACGTTAGCGGAAACAAAGTGTAAATACGTGCGATTATCTTCATGTATCGCAGGAATGCCGTTTACTCTCCCCGAAGTATGAATTTTGTACATTACGACGATTTTCGCTGTAAAAAGGCTTGTTCCTTCGATTTTCATGTAAAAATCGATCGTTTGAGGGCAACGTTGGTGAAATCTTGGTCCAATTCGACGATTTTCGCTGAAAAATAACGTGTTTCGATGTTTTTCGAACGAAAATTGATCACCTCCGAGCAAATTCAATGAAATTATGATGTTTTATCGACATTGTTACGTTATCGGAAACCAAGTGTAAACACGTGCGATTATCTTCATGTATCGCAGGAATGCCATTTACCCTCCCCGAAGTATGAATTTTGTACATTACGACGATTATCGCTGTAAAAAGGCGTGTTCCTTCGATTTTCATGTAAAAATCGATCGTTTGAGGGCAATGCTGGTGAAATCTTGGTCCAATTCGACGATTTTCGCTGAAAAATAACGTGTTTCGATGTTTTTCGAACGAAAATTGATCACCTCCGAGCAAATTCAATGAAATTATGATGTTCTATCGACATTGTTACGTTATCGGAAACCAAGTGTAAACACGTTCGATTATCTTCATGTGTTACGTCCTGGTATTCACCCTCGTGTCTGACTTGTTGCGTAATCTGAAAATAAAATATAAAAACGTTAAAGACTAAAAGAAATATAAAAATTCAAATTCAACCGCCAAAATGTTAATAATAATAATTTTACATGTATCATAACAATAAGTAAACGAAATAATAATTTTGAACATAAATATAATCGTGTCATTTTTGGGACACCCTGTATATATACATTCAAGGAACGAACAGCTGATCAGCTGTTGAGGGTACGCGGACCTCGACCTACCGCACGAGCAGCGCTCACGCGCCAAGAGGCACATGACAAAGTCCCCATTTCAGTCAAATTTCATTAACTAACAATTATTTAATTATCAAGTTTTAATTATCATATTCTGCTTTATTATCAAAAGACCTTTAATTTGAATACTCATTCGACCATATTTCGACCACTTTTAAATAAACAAAATTTAGGCCATCAGCAAATTTCATTAACTAACAATTATTCAGATACAACAATTTAATTATGCTCATCAGATTCGGCTCGAAAAGCCCTTTTATTTGAACCCTCACACCACTATGTCATGTCCCAAATTAAACAAATAATCAAGCCGCGAAATACCGCGGAAATCCGCGGAAAACCGCGGATTACTATAAAAACGCTCTTAAAAGTCTCTACAGGGTTGTCAATCGACTTGAATTACTACAAATAAGAATTCGATTATATAAATAACATCTTACATATATATTGTTAATAATAATAATAAACAATAAGTAGTAAATAGACAAATACGCATTTTTACATATGTTTTACATAAACAAAAGTTTATTCATGTTGCATACATCATCATATATTTTTGGTACATAAGAGACAAAGGAATAGAACTGCACGCGCGAACACGTGGTCGTCATATTTCTTCTCAAGAGTCACATTTTCTCAAGTATCTGAAAACTGCAGAACCATGTCCGGTGAAGGAGTCTGTTTTAACTCCAAAAAGATATAAAAAATAATACAAAGAAAGGATTTCTTTCTTTCAGGAAATTCGTCAGCGAGAGAAAAGTAACCCGAAACTTCTAACCGTCGTCTTGACGAGACGGTACAATCCGCCGAAAATGTTAATGACTATTTTCCTAAATTTATAAATTATAATCTTTCATTAACTATTTGTTTCACACTTTAAAAACCCACCGTCGTTGTATTCAACTCCGCTATTCTAAAACCATCAATTTGAGCCGTCACACGACCGTGTTAGACCATAAATTACAATAGTTAATTTAACTAACAATATATTAACAAAACCACAAAAATCATCCAATCGCAACGGGAAAACTTCCCACTCACACGAAATTAAAAGGCCAATCGAATGGCAGTATTTACAAATCCGAATAACAATAAATAATACCTAAAAATGTTTAAACAAATTGTCAACAATTAATAATTAACTTACCAAATGTACAACGTAGAATCTGCTGTTCATGTTAATCCAGGACCACCACTCGAACCTGTAAAAAACAAATAAAACATAAAATAATTATTATAAACAAATAAATAAAATAAGAATACTTACCAATATTAAAGAAATCCAAAAAGCGCGAGTCCTTATGTACCTGAAAAGAAGAAAATAAGTTAATAAATAATTAATGTTAAATCAACAATTAATTAATAAATAATTAATTAATCGTTGATTAAGTACCACCGTAACATCACAAATAGTCATAAGAAATCATGTAAAATTAATGATTAGTTAATATTATTAATTAATCAATAATTTCTTTCGTAAATTGTAATAAATAAAATAATGCATAAGATTCATATACCTATATCGCTGAGTCAACGTAGAGCATCGTTGCAGCGCGTCAGTGACACACGCACACATTCATCGTTCGAGCGTCTTCGTGAGGTCTTCTATATAAGTGGGGGGCCGCACCGAAGTCGCCAGTTCTCGAGTCTCTCCACAGCCAGCCAGTCGAACTCCGACGTTCGTGTTGATCGGATACTCCCGCCGTGCTGCTGAAAATCGATTTTAACATCTTTGTAATTTTTAAACTTAAAATTGTTAATAAGTTTATATCGTCGGGTTATAAATTAACTCAGTCATTTCTTACAATTGTGCAACGAATATATGAGTATATTCAAGAAAAGTTATTAAATAAAATACTGTGAAAAGTGTTATAAAAAAATCATTTATTTTTACATTAAGGTAAAAATATCTCCATCCGCGTTTTAAAATCTTTCGCGATCATAAATTTGTCTGAAATAAATATTTCAAAGCGAATAAAAATTAAATAAACAAATTCAAGAGTTTATCTAAATAATTCCGTAACATTCGTGGAATTAAATCATAATTATTCTGTCTATTCTTTTATCCGAAACAAATTGAAATCAGTTATCGACATTTCTTCCAAAAATTAAATAATTGCAAAATATAAATAAATAATTAAATTCACTAATTTTGGAAATTCAGTTAATTCGAGTTGCTCAAGAAAATATTCATTCCAACTTTTCCGTTCTTTCTGTGCTTTTTACTCTGGCACGTGGGATTCCCTCATTACCTGAGACCCTTTTTTATTACCCCGGGTTTTTCCGAACGCTGTCTCTCTCACTCGAATGCTTCGTGACGCGTTGATATATATATGTCTAGAATAAGACTCAGCTGCTCGCGCCTCGCGCTGTCTCTCTCACTCGAATGCTTCGTGACGCGTCGATATATATATATGTAAAATAAGACTCAGCTGTTCGCGCCTCACGCTCTCTCTCTCTCACTCTAATGCTTTGTATATATATATATCTGTTGAATAATAACTCAATGTCGCGCGTCGCTCGCTCTTTCTCTGTTTAAATAAAAAATTGATGGATTCATTTCATGGCGTCCAAGTGTTTGCACACATGGCTACGGGGGTCGAAGGGGCGTAGGTCCAATTACTATTTTTTAATGATAAATTTAATTATTAGAATAATAATTCATGAATCTCGCAATCACCGCTCGACGTGTGGCGCCACGGATCTACGAGTCCGCTCGATGACAGTCCGTCAATATGGCCGCCCCCATGTCTGTTGACACTCGCGGCTCGCGTTTAGTTTTTTGTGAATTTTGTGAATGAAGAAGACGATTTCACTATTCTCGTGTGCCTACGTTTGTTTCTTCATGTCTGTTTTTTAAATTAGTGCAGTTTAAGTGAGTTTTGACAATTTTTGTGGACGGGAAATGTGTTTTATTTCACGAAGCGGTACGGTGTTTGAATCGTGTTTTGCTTTTTGTGATTTATTTATGAAGATAAATTTTTCGTTTCGTTTTCTCAGTGTTCCCGATGGCCTACGTTCGTTTGTGTACGTGTGTCCTTCGTTTCTACGCGGTTTGAGTATGCTCGGATCAATTTTGGAGATTATACAAGGATTTTAGTTCGTGAGGCGGTAAGGTTTTTGTATCGCTAATTTTGCTAATTTTTCCAATTATTTCTCCTCCTTTCATTAATTTTTTTATTCCTTCTCCTTAAAATTTGAAGAGTGATCTTCGTTTTATCCTTTCGTTTCCCACAATTTCCTTATACGCTCTTGAACTTGACGGAAGTGAGTTTATTAGTTTACTTGTTCCCGCTTTCCCTACCTTTGGGCCGGTACTCCTGGTTCAAAGTCTCTAAACACATTTCTTTCCTATCTTTATCTTGCTTTGGCATGCTCATTTTAATTTGTTTTGAAATCCCCTAACAGTTGTGTCCCGAAGGAGTTGCCGATCACGACCGCTACTGTGACTGAGTTATCGCTGCTATGCAAGGTCGCTTTTGGTAAGTCCTCTTTCTCCTATTCTTTTTTTCACCGTCTAGTAATTGACACGTTCGACTCCAACGCTCACATTTCTTTTGCATGATCGTCAAAATTGATATCAGCCAATTCAATGATATATTATTGTCGCTTCCTCATATTTCATGTACAGTACTATGCATTAATGCCTGGTCAGATCAAATTCATGGCGATTTTACCGACAGTGTATCGTCATTTGTTGAAGTTTGTCGAAGTTGGGACGAGTTTCAGATTGATGTGTCACGCGTAATTTTTAACCACGAAATTGATAACCTAGCGAATACATGACAGCGGTGAGGTGATGTGACTGCGGGGGGCCAACGCATTGACAGGTAGGTTATAAACATTGGAACGAGAGACCAACCATGATCGAAAAAGGTTAAGAGAATGTAGTGGTGATGTTGTCGTTCTTTTGGTGGTGATGCAATGATACAACAAAAATAACAGTAAATTAAAAACAGGCGACGCATGATAATGAATAAAAATTCTGTGGCTGATATAAAAAATTCCAAGAACAATTCCCCAATGAGTAATAAGAGCGATAGATTCATCACTGCGAAGCAAACGAACTTTATCGTTTGTTTGCTTCGTCAGGGATAGAGATCGCTTACCGCGATCCCTATCCCTGACGCATGAGAATTAAGAACAATTCTACCCCAAGTTTAAAAATTTCAAGACCAATTCCGAAATAAGTAAGAGCGATAGATTCATCACTGCAAAGCAAAGAAACTTTATTAAGCGGTGAGTGAAAAGCTCTTGTCTCAGGGTTCTTTACTATATTGTTGTTTGTCTTGGATCTAGAACAGTCTCAATTTTTTCTAACCCAAGCTGAAATCCAATCTCATCTCTGTTTCTGCAATCCACCAACTACTGGATGCAATCTGGGCGCGGGTTAGACAACCGTCATGACGACGTCTTAGAATTTCCTGAAAAACCCTGTCAAAAGCTGCTAGTTGGATAGAACTCTTGTTGCAAAAACATTTCGGTGTCTAACCCATATTCAAAAGTGTCCCACTTGATTCTCCTGAGAGAAATCAACCGAAAGGT
The DNA here is from genome assembly GCA_948107755.1 of Campoletis raptor. Taxonomy (NCBI): domain Eukaryota; kingdom Metazoa; phylum Arthropoda; class Insecta; order Hymenoptera; family Ichneumonidae; genus Campoletis; species Campoletis raptor. The sequence goes on from OX403623.1 coordinate 1,138,858, forward strand.
GTGCGCTGTAACGCAGTCCACACGCCAGTGAAGGAAGCGCCGCTCGAAAAGTTCCAATAGTCTAGAACGATTTAATGTTTCGCATGCAGATAGGGTATTTCCCCACTCGGGGGGCTCAATTTTTTCGAACCCAAGCTGAAACCCAATCACATCTCTGTCTCTGCAATCCACCAACTACTGGATGCAATCTGGGCGAGGGTTAGACAACCGTCATGACGACGTCTTAGAATTTCCTGAAAAACCCTGTCAAAAGCTGCTAGTTGGATAGAACTCTTGTTGCAACAACATTTCGGTGTCTAACCCACATTCAAAAGTGTCCCACTTGATTCCCCTGAGAGAAATCAACCGAAAGGTGTGCGCTGTAACGCAGTCCACACACCAGTGAAGGAAGCGCCGCTCGAAAAGTTCCAATAGTCTAGAACGATTTAATGTTTCGCATGCAGATAGGATATTTCCCAACTCGGAGGGCTTAATTTTTTCTAACCCAAGCTGAAACCCAATCACATCTCTGTTTCTGCAATCCACCAACTACTGGATGCAATCTGGGCGAGGGTTAGACAACCGTCATGACGACGTCTTAGCATTTCCTGAAAAACCATGTCAAAAGCTGCTAGTTGGATAGAACTCTTGTTGCAACAACATTTCGGTGTCTAACCCACATTCAAAAGTGTCCCACTTGATTCCCCTGAGAGAAATCAACCGAAAGGTGTGCGCTGTAACGCAGTCCACACACCAGTGAAGGAAGCGCCGCTCGAAAAGTTCCAATAGTCTAGAACGATTTAATGTTTCGCATGCAGATAGGATATTTCCCAACTCGGAGGGCTTAATTTTTTCTAACCCAAGCTGAAACCCAATCACATCTCTGTTTCTGCAATCCACCAACTACTGGATGCAATCTGGGCGAGGGTTAGACAACCGTCATGACGACGTCTTAGCATTTCCTGAAAAACCATGTCAAAAGCTGCTAGTTGGATAGAACTCTTATTGCAACAACATTTCGGTGTCTAACCCACATTCAAAAGTGTCCCACTTGATTCTCCTGAGAGAAATCAACCGAAAGGTGTGCGCTGTAACGCAGTCCACACACCAGTGAAGGAAGCGCCGCTCGAAAGGTTCCAATAGTCTGGAACGATTTAATGTTTCGCATGCAGATAGGATATTTCCCCATTTGGAGGGCTCAATTTTTTCTAACCCAAGCTGAAACCCAATCACATCTCCGTTTCTGCAATCCACCAACTACTGGATGCAATCTGGGCGCGGGTTAGACAACCGTCATGACGACGTCTTAGAATTTCCTGAAAAACCCTGTCAAAAGCTGCTAGTTGGATAGAACTCTTGTTGCAACAACATTTCGGTGTCTAACCCACATTCAAAAGTGTTCTACTTGATTCTCCTGAGAGAAATCAACCGAAAGGTGTGCGCTGTAACGCAGTCCACACGCCAGTGAAGGAAGCGCCGCTCGAAAAGTTCCAATAGTCTAGAACGATTTAATGTTCCGCATGCAGATAGGGTATTTCCCCACTCGGAGGGCTCAATTTTTTCTAACCCAAGCTGAAACCCAATCACATCTCTGTTTCTGCAATCAACCATCTACTGGATGCAATCTGGGCGAGGGTTAGACAACCGTCATGACGACGTCTTAGCATTTCCTGAAAAACCATGTCAAAAGCTGCTAGTTGGATAGAACTCTTATTGCAACAACATTTCGGTGTCTAACCCACATTCAAAAGTGTCCCACTTGATTCTCCTGAGAGAAATCAACCGAAAGGTGTGCGCTGTAACGCAGTCCACACACCAGTGAAGGAAGCGCCGCTCGAAAGGTTCCAATAGTCTGGAACGATTTAATGTTTCGCATGCAGATAGGATATTTCCCCATTTGGAGGGCTCAATTTTTTCTAACCCAAGCTGAAACCCAATCACATCTCCGTTTCTGCAATCCACCAACTACTGGATGCAATCTGGGCGCGGGTTAGACAACCGTCATGACGACGTCTTAGAATTTCCTGAAAAACCCTGTCAAAAGCTGCTAGTTGGATAGAACTCTTGTTGCAACAACATTTCGGTGTCTAACCCACATTCAAAAGTGTCCCACTTGATTCTCCTGAGAGAAATCAACCGAAAGGTGTGCGCTGTGACGCAGTCCACACACCAGTGAAGGGAGCGCCGCTCGAAAGTTTCCAATAGTCTAGAACGATTTAATGTTTCGCATGCGGATAGGATATTTCCCCATTTGGAGGGCTCAATTTTTTCTAACCCAAGCTGAAACCCAATCGCATCTCTGTTTCTGCAATCCACCAACTACTGGATACAATCTGGGCGAGGGTTAGATAACCGTCATGACGATGTCTTAGAATTTTCTGAAAAACCCTGTCAAAAGCTGCTAGTTGGATAGAACTCTTGTTGCAACAACATTTCGGTGTCTAACCCACATTCAAATCACATCGTCATGACGGTTGTCTAACCCGCGCCCAGATTGCATCCAGTAGATGGTTGATTGCAGAAACAGAGATGTGATTGGGTTTCAGCTTGGGTTAGAAAAAATTGAGCCCTCCGAGTGGGGAAATACCCTATCTGCATGCGAAACATTAAATCGTTCTAGACTATTGGAACTTTTCGAGCGGCGCTTCCTTCACTGGCGTGTGGACTGCGTTACAGCGCACACCTTTCGGTTGATTTCTCTCAGGAGAATCAAGTAGAACACTTTTGAATGTGGGTTAGACACCGAAATGTTGTTGCAACAAGAGTTCTATCCAACTAGCAGCTTTTGACAGGGTTTTTCAGGAAATTCTAAGACGTCGTCATGACGGTTGTCTAACCCGCGCCCAGATTGCATCCAGTAGTTGGTCGATTGCAGAAACAGAGATGAGATTGGATTTCAGCTTGGGTTAGAAAAAATTGAGACTGTTCTAGATCCAAGACAAACAACAATATAGTAAAGAACCCTGAGACATGAGCTTTTCACTCACCACTTGATAAAGTTTCTTTGCTTTGCAGTGATGAATCTATCGCTCTTACTCATTTCGGAATTGGTCTTGAACTTTTTTAAACCTGGGGTAGCATTGTTCTTAATTCTCATGCGTCAGGGATAGGGATCGCGGTATGCGATCTCTATCCCTGACGAAGCAAACAAACGATAAAGTTCGTTTGCTTCGCAGTGATGAATCTATCGCTCTTATTACTCATTTGGGAATTGTTCTTGGAATTTTTTATATCAGCCACAGAATTTTTATTCATTATCATGCGTCGCCTGTTTTTAATTTATTGTTATTTTTGTTGTATCATTGCATCACCACCAAAAGAACGCCAACATCACCACTACATTCTCTTAACCTTTTTCGATCATGGTTGGTCTCTCGTTCCAATGTTTATAACCTACCTGTCAATGCGTTGGCCCCCCGCAGTCACATCACCTCACCGCTGTCATGTATTCGCTAGGTTATCAATTTCGTGGTTAAAAATTACGCGTGACACATCAGTCTGAAACTCGTCCCAACTTCGACAAACTTCAACAAATGACGATACACTGTCGGTAAAATCGGCATGAATTTGATCTGACCAGGCATTAATGCATAGTACTGTACACCGTACTAATATTTCACTTTATTTTACAGTTGTTTACGCTAAGATTCAGAAGGAGTTCTGGCGGAGGAAACTGGTAGAGGTCGACAAACCACAATGGGTAGAGGCTTCGGCGCCTGAAGAAATATGCTGGTTCTTCAGACAAGTGCACCAAAAGTGGGTCCAGTTTTGCGGATACGACAGTCTTAGGATAGAAAATGTCCTGAGAAGCAGAGAAGCAGCGGATAACAAGAAGAAAAAAAGTTCATTACCGATGGAGAGCGTAGTTGTGAGAGGAGGAATGTACGATGTGGAGTTTTTATTGGCCAGGTACGCATAAAGTTATTGTACATTTACTGTGTTTGGAGAAGGTTCCACTGTCTAGTAATCGAGAAAATATTCAGTGTTTAAAATCGCAACTTTAACATGAGTTCTTGTGGGAAGTTACGAAAAAAAACTATTTATCACAACAAATAACTTGATTTCTAGACGGTGAAACTTTCTCAACTTTTACCCACAGTTGGGTGTTATTGTTCAGGAGGTTCATAAGAATTTTATAAACAATTAGACTTGGAATTCGCCTAACGCTCCAACCTTCTTAATGGTATTAATATTGGTTGAACGGCTGGATTGGTGTAGAGAAAAAGGAAACAAAAATTCGAAAATATTTAAATTGTTAAGGAGGTTCATACGATTTTAAACAATTAAACTTGGAATTCGTCTAACGCATTTCAACTTGTGTATGTGTTTTTTTTTTTGCAGGCAATTTGTGGAATTTACGACATCCTAATAGTCAACAAAATATGTCCGAGTGGCTCTGTTTCGATTTGTCCATGGGTTGCATTCCTCTCATTACTGGCTATTGGAGTTTTCAATTCTACAAAAAGGACGAATTCAAGGTAATCGGGAATTTTTATTATTTTTTTTAGAATATATTCTGGTGCAAAATATTTTGCAAATTAATTACGAGATAGTTTTTTTAATCATAAGATTTCGTTTTTCACTATTTTTTGAATAACGATAATTCTTTTTGTTTTCATGAATTTCCGCTGACAGAGAAGATGGTGGAACGCTTATTTTACACGCGACTGGACGTTGAAGCCAAATCTCTCACAAAACGCGTCAAGGAATTATCGCTCTGTCGCAACTTTAACATGAGGTCTTGTGGTTTCGAAAAAAGGCCATTTCTGACAACAAATAACTTGATTTTTTGTATATTTATTTTTGTTTTACATATATGTATTGAAAAAAAAAAAAAAAAATTATGAGTCGTTTGTCGATCCACCTCCTCGACCTCCTCGACCTCCACCACCACTTCCTCGACCCCTTTGTCCTCCTCGACCTCCTCGCCCTCCTCGCCCCCTTGGTCGGTCAAATGGGCCCCAACGTCCCACCGTCAAATTGCGGATCGTCTCGGCCATGAGGGATCCTTGATAGCGAATTAGCTCTCGCTCCCTCACCTGCCGGCCGGCACGATTACCGCGGTGGCGTTTTTCTGTAAGTAAAAAGGTGCGTGAATCTTCTTGAGCATCGTATTATAATGTGTAAACAATTTGAGAAGGTTTCACCGTCTAATAATCGAGATATTCAGTGTTTGAAATCGCAACTTTTACGAAAAAAGACGATTTTTCACAACAAATAACTTAATTTCTAGACGGTAAAACTTTCGCAAATTTTACTCACAGTTGGGTATTATTGTTAAGAAGGTTTATACGAATTTTAAATAATTAAACTTGGAATTCGTCTAACGCTCCAACCTCTTTTTTCTTTGTACTTACTGTTTTTTTTTGTTTGGTCCGGCTTTGGCGCACAAGAGCCCGAGTTGGGGTTGCCTTCGTCAACTGCCCCCTTTGATGAATCGGTAGCTGTAAATTAAAAAAATATTTGTCATGGTTAGGCATTGTTAAACACTCGTACTCAAATAAAAAGTTGCGATCTTTTGAGAAAAACTTACTTGTTGTTGTTGGTTTGCCCGAGGATGACCCGGCAACATTTTCCTCCCTCTCCACCTCCGTCTCCATCGTTTCATTTTCTTCTTCCATTTTTTTCTGTAAAAAAAAAACAAAAGAATTGTTATTGACTCTACGATAAAACAATATTTTCAATTATTAGATTAATTATAAACTGTCATATACTTACGTTTTTCTCGACGGTCGGAAGAGTACTAAAGAAGCACTACCACGCCGCACTGCTTCTTTCGCGATATGTAGAGAGAGAGAGAGAGAAAGAGAGAAAGAAAGACAGAGCGCGAGAGACGGAACGAATAGAGAAGTCAAAACATTGCTATAGAAAATGTAAACAATAGAGACAAAGCAGAATACGGAACAGCGATAGTAGTGTACGGTACAGGTAAGTGCAAATCTGATGGTTTGACCGCTCCGAATTTGTTTTGGACGCTATTGTATATCGTTACCAATTTCTTTCTCATTCTGGGCTTTGTCTCTACGGCATTCGTCACGGAAGTATTGTAGTGTGAAGATCAGTGATCGAAGTGCGTGATCGAATTTCATTGTGACAATTTTGGATTTTCGAACTACTACAACGTCGTGAGTAAAAATGGGATGAATCCATTTTATCATTTATTTATAAATGGAAAACGACGTTTTGAACATGTTGAAGCGCCATAATGTCTAGAAATAAAGTAAAGGCAAAAATCATCAGATACAATTTTTCCAAAATGATTTTTGCGTAAATATTCTTGAGCATCGTATTATAATGTGTTTGAGAACGTTTCACCGTCTAGTAATCGGGATATTCAGTGTTTATCGTCAATAAAATTAAAAATTTATATGCAATGTTAAATTACGATAATTAAATGATACTTTATTACGAATTGAGAACTCAATTCACAGGAAAAATTCAGATAATTGGCTAATTCAAACAGCTGTGAGTAAAAAAAAATAAAAAATAAAATTTTCTTCAGCAAAATTTAAAATTTATATGTATTGTCAATTTAAAACAGCTGTGAGTAAAAAAAAATTTCTCCATCAAAATAAAAATTTATATGCAATGTTAAGCTGTGATGATTGAACGATAGTTTATCATGAATTGAGAACTGAATTCACAAGTAATTGTCAAATTAAAACAGCTGTGAGTAAAAAAATTTTTTCTCCAGCAAAATTAAAAATTTTAAGAACTTAATTCACAAGAAAATTTCAGATAATAGGCAAATTAAAACAGCTGAGTAAAAAAAAAAAATTCTCCAGCAAAATTAAACATGTTGAGAACTAAATTCACTTGAATTTCATATAATTGGCAAATTAAAATAGCTGTGAGTAAAAAAAAAAATTTCTCCAGCAAAATTAAAAATTTATATGCCATTTTAAGCTAGGATAATTAAACGATCGTTTATTACGAATTGCGAACTAAATTTTCAGGAATTCAGAATTAAATTCACAAAAAAAATTCGATAAATTCAGATAATTGTCAAATTAAAACAGCTGTAAGTAAAAGAAAAAATTTTCCAGCAAAATTAAAATTTTTAAGAACTGCCTTCACAAGAAAATTTCAAATAATAAGCGAATTAAAACAGCTGTGAGTAAAAAAAAAGTTTTCTTCAGCAAAATAAAAAATTTATATGCAATTTTAAGCTACGATAATTAAACGATCGTTTATTACGAATTGAGAACTAAATTTTCAGGAATTCAGAACTAAATTCACAAGAAAAATTCCGATAATAGGCAAATTAAAACGGCTGTGAGTAAAAAAAAAATTTCTCCAGCAAAATTAAAAATTAATATGCGATTCATCACGAATTCAGAACTAAATTTACAAGAAAAATTTCGATAATTGGCAAATTAAAACGGCTGTGAGTAACAAGAAATTTTTCTTTAGCAAAATAAAAAATGTTTATGCAATGTTAAGCTACGATCATCAACGATAGTTTATCATGAATTGAGAACTGAATTCACAAGAAAATTTTAAAACAGCTGTGAGTAAAAAAATTTCTTCAGCAAAATAAAAAATTAATAAAATTAAATATTTTAAGAACTTAATTCACAAGAAAATTTCAGATAATAGGCAAATTAAAACAGCTGAGTAAAAAAAAAAAAATTCTCCAGCAAAATTAAACATGTTGAGAACTAAATTCACTTGAATTTCATATAATTGGCAAATTAAAATAGCTGTGAGTAAAAAAAAAAATTTCTCCAGCAAAATTAAAAATTTATATGCGATTTTAAGCTAGGATAATTAAACGATCGTTTATTACGAATTGTGAACTAAATTTTCAGGAATTCAGAACTAAATTCACAAAAAAAATTCGATAAATTCAGATAATTGTCAAATTAAAACAGCTGTAAGTAAAAAAAAAATTTTCCAGCAAAATTAAAATTTTTAAGAACTGCCTTCACAAGAAAATTTCAAATAATAAGCGAATTAAAACAGCTGTGAGTAAAAAAAAAGTTTTCTTCAGCAAAATAAAAAATTTATATGCAATTTTAAGCTACGATAATTAAACGATCGTTTATTACGAATTGAGAACTAAATTTTCAGGAATTCAGAACTAAATTCACAAGAAAAATTTCGATAATAGGCAAATTAAAACGGCTGTGAGTAAAAAAAAATTTCCCTAGCAAAATTAAAAATTTTGAGAACTAAATTCACTTGAAAATTTCAGATAATAGGCAAATTGAAACAGCTGTGAGTAAAAAAAAATGTCTCCAGCTAAATTAAAAATTTATATGCAATGTTAAGCTCTGATGATTAAACAATAGTTTATTACGAATTGAGAACTGAATTCACAAGAAAATTTCAGATAATTCGCAAATTAAAAAAGCTGTGAGTAAAAAAAAAAATGTCTCCAGCAAAATTAAAAATTTATATGCAATGTTGAGCTGTGATGATTAAACGATAGTTTATCGTGAATTCAGAACTCAATTCACAAGAAAAGTTCTGATATTGGCAAATAAAAACAGCTGTGAGTAAAAAACAATATTTCTCCAGCAAAATTGAAAATTTTGAGAATTAAATTCACTAGAAAAATTTAGATAATTAGCAAATTAAAACAGCTGTGATTAAAAAAAAAAATTTCTCCAGCAAAATTAAAAATTTATATGCCATTTTAAGCTAGGATAATTAATTCACAAGAAAAATTCGATAAATTCAGATAATTGTCAAATTAAAACAGCTGTAAGTAAAAAAAAAAATTTTCCAGCAAAATTAAAATTTTTAAGAACTGCCTTCACAAGAAAATTTCAAATAATAAGCGAATTAAAACAGCTGTGAGTAAAAAAAAGTTTTCTTCAGCAAAATAAAAAATTTATATGCAATTTTAAGCTACGATAATTAAACGATCGTTTATTACGAATTGAGAACTAAATTTTCAGGAATTCAGAACTATGACTGTGAGTAACAAAAAAATTTTCTTTAGCAAAATTAAAAATTTATATGCAATGTTAAGTTACGATAATTGAACGATCGTTTATTACGAATTGAGAACTGATTCCACAAGAAAATTTCAGATGATTCGCAAATTAAGACAGCTGTGAGTAAAAAAATTTTTTCTTCAACAAAATTAAAAATTTTAAGAACTTAATTCACAAGAAAAAATCAAAAATAATAGGAAAATTAAAACAGCTGTGAGTAAAAAAAAATTTCCCTAGCAAAATTAAAAATTTTGAGAACTAAATTCACTTGAAAATTTCAGATAATAGGCAAATTGAAACAGCTGTGAGTAAAAAGAAATTTTTTTTAGAAATTTCAGATAATTCCCAAATTAAAACAGCTGTGAGAAAAAAAAATTTCTTCAGCAAAATTAAAAATTTTAAGAACTTAATTCACAAGAAAAAATCAAATAATAGGCAAATTAAAACAGCTGTGAGTAAAAAAAAATATTTCCCCAGCAAAATTAAAAATTTTGAGTACTAAATTCACTTGAAAATTTCAGATAATTGTCAAATTGAAACAGCTGTAAGTAAAAAAAAAAAAATTTCCAGCAAAATTAAAATTTTTAAGAACTGCCTTCACAAGAAAATTTCAAATAATAAGCGAATTAAAACAGCTGTGAGTAAAAAAAAAGTTTTCTTCAGCAAAATAAAAAATTTATATGCAATTTTAAGCTACGATAATTAAACGATCGTTTATTACGAAATGAGAACTAAATTTTCAGGAATTCAGAACTAAATTCACAAGAAAAATTCCGATAGTTGGCAAATTAAAACGGCTGTGAGTAAAAAAAAATTTTCTCCAGCAAAATTAAAAATTAATATGCGATTCATCACGAATTCAGAACTAAATTTACAAGAAAAATTTCGATAATTGGCAAATTAAAACGGCTGTGAGTAACAAGAAATTTTTCTTTAGCAAAATAAAAAATTTTTATGCAATGTTAAGCTACGATCATTCAACGATAGTTTATCATGAATTGAGAACTGAATTCACAAGAAAATTTTAAAACAGCTGTGAGTAAAAAAATTTTTTTAAGCTACGATAATAAAACGATCGTTTATTATTTACGAATTAAGAACGAAATTTTCAGGAATTCAGAACTAAATTCACATGATAAAATTCGATAATTTCAGATAATTGTCAAATTAAAACAGCTGTGAGTAACAAAAAAATTTTCTTTAGCAAAATTAAAAATTTATATGCAATGTTAAGCTACGATAATTGAACGATCGTTTATTACAAATTGAGAACTGATTCCACAAGAAAATTTCAGATGATCGGCAAATTAAGACAGCTGTAAGTAAAAAAATTTTTTCTTCAGCAAAATTAGAAATTTTTAGAACTTAATTCACAAGAAAAAATCAAATAATAGGAAAATTAAAACAGCTGTGAGTAAAAAAAAAAAAAATTCCCTAGCAAAATTAAACATTTTGAGAACTAAATTCACTTGAAAATTTCAGATAATAGGCAAATTGAAACAAGTAAAAAAATTGAAAGAGTAAAAAAAAATGTCTCCAGCTAAATTAAAAACTTATATGCAATTTTAAGCTCTGATGATTAAACGATAGTTTATCGTGAATTCAGAACTAAATTTTGGCAAATAAAAACAGCTGTGAGTAAAAAAAAAAATGTTTCTCCAGCAAAACTAAAAATTTTGAGAACTAAATTCACTAGAAAAACTCAGATAATTAGCAAATTGAAACAGCTGTGGGTAAAAAAAAAAATTTCTTCAGCAAAATAAAAAATTTATATGTAATTTTAAGCTACGATAATAAAACGATCGTTTATTACGAATTAAGAACGAAATTTTCAGGAATTCAGAACTAAATTCACAAGAAAAATTCCGATAATTTGCAAATTAAAACGGCTGTGAGTAAAAAAAAAATGTCTCCAGCAAAATTAAAAATTTACATGCAATGTTGAGCTGTGATGATTAAACGATAGTTTATCGTGAATTCAGAACTCAATTCACAAGAAAAATTCCGATAATTGGCAAATTAAAACGGCTGTGAATAAAAAAAAATTTTCTCGAGCAAAATTAAAAATTTTGAGAACAAAATTCACTTGAAAATTTCAGATAATTCCCAAATTGAAACAGCTGTGAGTAAAATAAAAATGTCTCCAGCAAAATTAAAAATTTATATGCAATTTAAAGCTACGATAATTAAACGATCGTTTATTACGAATTGAGAACTAAATTTTCAGGAATTCAGAACTAAATTTACATGAAAAATTTCGATAATTGGCAAATTAAAACGGCTGTGAGTAAAAAGAAATTTTTCTTTAGCAAAATAAAAAATTTATATGCAATGTTAAGCTACGATAATTAAACGATAGTTTATCATGAGTTGAGAACTGAATTCACAAGAAAATTTCAGATAATTCCCAAATTAAAACAGCTGTGAGAAAAAAAAAATTTCTTCAGCAAAATTAAAAATTTTAAGAACTTAATTCACAAGAAAAAATCAAATAATAGGCAAATTGAAACAGCTGTGAGTAAAAAAAAGTTTTCTTCAGCAAAATTAAAAAATTTTAGAACTAAATTCACTTGAAAATTTCAGATAATTGGCAAATTAAAACAGCCGTGAGTAAAAAAAAATGTCTCCAGCAAAATTAAAAATTTATATGCAGTGTTAAGCTATGATGATTAAACGATAGTTTATCATTAATTGAGAACTGAATTCACTAGTTCTCCAGCAAAAATTAAAAATTTTAAGAACTAAATTCACAAGAAAATATCAGATAATAGGTAAATTAAAACAGCTGTGAGTTAAAAAAAAAATTTCTCCAGCAAAATTTAAAATTTATATGCAATATTAAGCTACGATAATGAAACGATACTTCATTACGAAGTCAGAACTAAATTCACAAGAAAAATTCCGATAATTGGCAAATTAAAGCGGCTGTGAGTATAAAAAAAATTTCTTCAGCAAATTGTAAAATTTATATGCAATTTTAAGCTACAATAATTAAACGATAGTTTATTACGAATGGAGATCTAAATTTTCACGAATTCAGAACTAAATTCACAAGAAAAATTCCGATAATTGGCAAATTAAGACGGCTGTGAGTAAAAAAAAAAATTCCTTTAGTTCAAAATTTATATGCAATGTTAAGCTACGATAATTAAACGATAGTTTATTACGAATTGAGAACTAAATTCATAAGGAAAATTCAGATAATTGGCAAATTGAAACAGTTGTGAGTAGAAAATTTTTTTTTTGAAACAGCTGTGAGTAAAAAAAAACATATATATCGTTGCGATTCAATGATGCAAACTTCAATATCATATTGAAAAAAAAAAAAATTCTTCAGCTAAATTAAACATTTATACGCAATGTTAAGCTTTGATAATTGAACGATAGTTTATTACGAATGGAGAATTAAATTCACAAGAAAAATTCAGATAATTGGCAAATTAAAACAGCTGTGAGTAAAAAAAAAAATTTTGAAACAGCTGTGAGTAAAAAAAAATATATATATCTTTGCGATTCAATGATGCAAACTTCAATATCTAGAGACGCGGCAGCGTCTTGACGCCAAGTATGAAAAGAAAAGAGTGTAAACGACAAGGCAAATCGCGCCGCGTATCTATACTCGAGATTCGGCCCTCTTACATTTCAACTCGATCCCATTAAAAAATGCGTCGACCTAGCGAAAATCTAACGCCACTTTAATCATATAAATCGTACAATCCGATTCCAATGGTGTCATTATTTTTTTCCTACGACCTCTAGAAGTGGGTGAACTCGAAACGTGAGGCGAAATATTACGATTTTCAGTATCGCAAAAATTCCACACTCACACATACATATACGTAGAAAGTAAGGCCTAGCGGCTCGCACTAGGTACCTATACCCCCTCCCGTCGCTAGCTCTCTCTCCCTGTCCCTCTTCCGCATTCGCGCCTCAAGCTATCTCTCTCACTCTAATGCTTCGTGATGGGGCGATATCAAGAGACTCGGTAGAGTCTCGGGACAAGTACATTTGACAGCTCTGTCTGTCGTCTGCTTGCCCGAGGCTCACCCGAGTATATTATCTCTGAATAAAACGATTTCAAGAGTGGGGGGAAACTCTTTCTTGAATTACTAAGCCCAGGCGTCATCTTATGATTTGAAATTTGAACTGCAGACTAATTAAGTTATCCCCCCTCGATTGAGCCATAAATCAACCCGATTGATGCCGTAATTGCTGAGAAAAAACTTTGCACGGGCAAAATTATGCGATGATCGAAGTATGCGTGCGTGTATGTATATGACACAGAGAAAGGGCTCGTGTGGCCATTGTGTTTCTGATTGGTCGCGACTGACGACATATCCCTGTGTTCCCATTCGACAAAAAGTTTTGGATACGAGTAACACGAATAACACTAATACGTCTTCATATGAATGTGTCCTTTGATTTCGCGGACATACAGAAACGTTCGAAAATCGGAAATCGGGAAAAGAGTTCAAGAGACTCGGCAGAGTCTCGGGTTCAAGTGTCGACGAAAGAAAAGTGCGAAGACGTTAAAAAAAAAAAGTCAACGTCAGTGGATGACGAAAAAGTGTTAGGTCAAGAGACTCGTCAAGAGTGTTGTAATAGTGTGTGTAGTGCGGGGTTAAGTGCGGTTCCTATCTATATCGCTAAAGTGTCAGCTGTCACAGCTGCAATATCTATATCTCTAATGTGTCAGCTGTCAAAGCTGCAAATTTATATTCGAGTGTTGACAAACCGAAAATGCGGAAGTACGTACATGAAAAAAAGTTATTTCGATTCAGTGAACGATTAAAATAATACGTATAAGATCGTGATTTTGGGTGGTCCAATTAATAAGTGATAGAAATTTCGCTCATGTGTCAGTTGTACAAGTCGCAAGCTCATATTCCAGTGTCGACAAACAGAAGTGCGAAAACGTAAAAAAAAATATTTTAAAGTTCAGTGATTAACATAAAAGTGTTTCAATGAATTGATTTGTGAAAAAATATTAAATAATTTTAAAAAATCCGCGAATTCGTGTAGCTGAATTAAGTGCTGTAAAATACATCGAAACATAACCTCAAAGATTCAGTGGCAAACGTTTTAAAAATGTGTGAACTCTCAAATCAATGGTGTTGATGTTTAGATCGTGGAACGCAACGAGATTTTTTTTTCAAGCATGTCCCTCATATTTTTGTCCCACATCAAGACATATTTTTCGTAAAAGGTAGTGTGTGCGTGATGAAACCTAGTGACCAAAATGTATCTTGTTCATTAATAAAAACTTGTAAAAACAAGGAGTGTTGATGAAATGTTTATTTTCAAAAATTTACATGTGACTATTCTTGTGGAGTCATGATTTTCAATACTTTTCAGTTGCGGTCTACGAATCAACCAAAAAACTCCCAATATTCTACACGCTAGGCTAACTTCCTTCGCTTTTCCTTTTAGGCATTCGACTACAGCTTTTCTTATCAACTGGAGTTTCGCTGATTATGTGAACGTTGTATTCACGGAACATCTTCGCCAACAAGTTTACACATCAAAATGTCAGCAATAATATGATGACATGACTCGGTCAGGCTTGTGCAAGATTCGAGTGAAACCTCAATTATGACAAAAAAATCAAGATATTGAATATTTCTTCAATTCTGTAGTGTGCATTGTAGCAGAATTGCTATAAATGTTTCTATACAGTATTAACTTCATCCTCCCGGCAATGTTTCTTCTCATAGCATTAAAATTCTTATCGCTGAGATGCAATAAAAGTTTGTGTCAAAATTTTTCCCTACTCCGAAGACACCGCAGGCTGTAGTAAACTGAATTGCGGTTCTTCGCTTTGTCCATTAGGTTTGAATTAAACTACCAAAGCTGACGCAATGGACCATTTACTATTCTTAATGAATACATTAAAACTATTGTCTCTTTCGCATAAGAGATAATGGTTGTTAGTTGCAGCTCAACGGCAACACTGTTTTCTTTGCAAATAATAATTGATACGAATTTTCATTGTTTGGTAACGGTCAATTCTTTTTGTAAATTCTTTATTCAAGATTAAATTACTTTTGCCATAAAGTATTTCAATGTGAAAATGTATTCTGTGGACAATCTACTTTTCACTTTTCCTTGAAAAAAAAAAAAAAAAAAAAAAAGAAACAAGGAAGCAGGCTCGTTCCACTCTTACCATAAATTAAATAAAGAACTGAGACAAAATTAGAATCGGATATGAGAATTATGTTTTTAAACAAAAAATATAAAATTATGAATGAAGTGAAAATAAGAATTCATACACATGGTACATCAGGTAGCATAATAGCATAAACCATCATTTTCATCAAACCATCTAATGAATACTTATATTAAAGTTTTGATAAACATGCTCCGTCGCTGTCTTACAGAATGGAATGTGCACTTTCATCCAGTCATCATTTATCCAAGCTGATGAGATACCTTCATGTTATTCGATATAAATGAACCCAGAGTGCTGTCAAAGGTAGCTTGCGTGGAAGCAGAAATTTTGATTTGCTTTAGCCGGTCGGGGCAATTTTATAATCAGTTTGTCTGAAAATGGTTTTACCGCTGTGCTGAATGTCTCTTTTTTTACGTGCAGTTTTATTTGCCATTGGTTATTCATATTCGCGAATCAAATTTGCATTTTCATTCTGAAAGTGAAATTCAGGGTCAAAATTTTCATACATAAAAGCAAAATTTAATTTTTTTCCTTCAATTCTAGGAATTACAACTTTCAATATTTTTTGTTTCAATTAGAGAAATGGATATTTTTTTGCAAATTGATTCGCTAATTTCAATTCGAGTATTTTTGAATACTCGAATTGAAATTTGGATTTTTAATTATAGTTAAAGTATTAGTAAAATTTGGATTTTTAATTAGTTAGTAAAATTAGTAAGATGTTAAATGAGTGATTAGTTTGGTACTCAATTGGAATTTGCGTTTTTTTATTCGGTACATAATTCAAATACTTGTGATTTCTATTCAGGAATTGAAATTTAGTTGATAATTCGGAATATCCCAAATTTATAAAAACAGAAATCTAAATAAGAAAAATAATTTCAGTACCCCAAATTTCTGTTGGTGAACTGGTATTTGGTATATAATTTGAATGACTTTAAATTCCAATTCGAGATCTGAAATTCAGTACATCATTTCAATCGCAAAATATATTTTGCAAATTTGGCCCATTATTTTAACTATTTTAAATCTTGATTCAGGATCTGAAATTTAGTACATATCTTTATGTACCGTAAATTTTGATTCGGAAATGGGAATTTAGTGAACGATTTGAGGTACTTCAATTTGTACAACGGGAAATGGAATTTTGTACATACCTTCAATACCCTGAAATTTATTCGGGAATCAGAATCTGGTACATGATTGGAATAACTTGCAGTTCTATATCGATAATTCAAATTTAGTACATGATTTTAATACCCCAGATTGTTATTTGTGAGATAAGGTTTTGATATACGCCATTTTTTTCATTTTGCGTACAATTTTTCCGTTGATGGTCCCTTTTTCGCCAAATAACCAGCAGTAACGGAATTATTCATTTATTTTGCTTTAGCCAAGCTATAAAAAAAAAAAACAAGGAAGCAGGCTCGTTTCACTCTTACCATAAATTAAATAAAGAACTGAGACAAAATTAGAATCGGATATGAGAATTATGTTTTTAAACAAAAAATATAAAATTATGAATAAAGTGAAAATAAGAATTCATACACATGGTACATCAGGTAGCATAATAGTATAAACCATCATTTTCATCAGACCTATTAATGAATTCATATACTAAAGTTTTGATAAACATGGTCCGTCGCTGTCTTACAGAATGGATTGTGCACTTTCATCCAGTCATCATTTATCCAAGCTGATAAGATACCTTTATGTTATTCGATATAGATGAACCCAAAGTGTTGCAAAAGGTAGCTTGCGTGGGAGCAGAAATTTTAAATTGCTTTAGCCGGTCGGGGCAATTTTATAATCAGTTTGTCTGAGAATGGTTTACCGCTGTGCTGAATGTCTCTTATTTTTTACGTGCAGTTTTATTTTCTATTGGTTATTTATATTCGCGAATTAAAGTTGCATATTCATTCTGAAAGTGAAATTCAGGGTAAAAAATTTTCATTCATGAAAGCAAAATTGAATTTTTTCCCTTCAATTTTAGGAATTACAATTTTCAATTTTTTTTGTTCCCATTAGGGGAATGGATATGTTTTTGCAAATTGATTCGCTAATTTCAATTCGAGTATTTTTGAATACTCGAATTTGGATTTTTAATTAGTTAAAGTATTAGTAAAATTTGGATTTTTAATTAGTTAGTAAAATTAGTAGTATTTAAAATGAGTGATTAGTTTGGTACTCAATTGGAATTTCCGATTTTTTATTCGGTACATAATTTAAATACTTGTGATTTCTATTCAGAAATTGAAATTTAGTTGATAATTCGGAATACCCTAAATTAATAAAAACAGAATTCTAAATAAGAAAAATAATTTCAGTACCCCAAATTTCCGTTGGTGAATTGGTATTTGGTATATAATTTAAATGACTTCAAATTCCAATTCGAGATGTAAGATTCAGTACATAATTTCAATCGCAAAATGTATTTTGCAAATTTGGCCCATCATTTTAACTATCAAGAGACTCAGTAGAGTTTCAGGACAAGTCCATTTGACAGCTCTGTCTGTCGTTTGTTTGCCCGAGGCTCGCCCGATCGAGAGACTCGGTAGAGTCTCAGGACAAGTACATTTGACAGCTCTGTCTGTCGTTTGTTTGCCCGAGGCTCGCCCGAGTATATTATCTCTGAATAAAACGATTCGCGGTGGTGGGGGTAAAAACTGAAAGTCATTTTCTCGAATTACGAAGCTCAGGAGACAGATGATGACTTGAAAATTGAACTGGAGACTAACTATGAAAAGATCTTTCGATTGAGCCTTAAATCAGCACGATTGATGTCGTATTTGCTGAGAAAAAACTTATCACAGGCTCAAGATTAATCTAAAAATACCAACACATCGGAAGTTTGACGTGTCTGTATACGACACAACGAAAGGCCTTTTGATGCTATCGAGTTTCTGATTGGTCGCGAGTGACGACATATTTTTGTCGCGGCTGACGATTTTCTATCTATATCGGTAATGTGTCAGCTGTCAAAGCTGCAAATTCATATTCGAGTGTTGACAAATCGAAAATGCGGAAGAAATTTGAACTAATTTGTATGTCAAAGTCGCAAATTCTATCAGAGTGTTGACAGATGGTAAGGCCGGAATAATTCACTCAAAAAAAAAATATCAATTTGACCTTTTGAAACCCACATTTTTCCTTAAGTGCAATTAGCTCAAAACTTTGTACTCGGGAGTTTAATCGGTCGCTGATTACAAATCTGCACTCAAAATTTACAAATTCAAGATGGTGAATCCAATATGGCGAACAACAAATGCAAAAATTGTTTGATGAAAGCAAAATATGGTACTCGGGGGTTTTCGGGGTCGCTGATTACAAATCTGCACCCAAAATTTCAAAATTCAAGATGGCGGATACAATATGGCGGACAAGAACTGCGAAAATCGTTAAAGAAAAGCAAAAGTTGGCACGCGGGGGTTTTTAGGTTCACCGATATGAATAATATTGTTCGATATTTGAAGGAATATTAAACTCATAAGTCGATGATGATACATTGCAATTTTCAAGCATCTTGCTTTTATAGAAAATCGTAATTCTGGGGCTCCTCTCAATAACGAATCGTCTCAATAACGAAGATAATTATTCAAGATTGTATATCGGATCGATTCATAACTTGGGGAGAAACTCTTCATATCTATTCTGCTGCGATTTCTCGATATATTTTTTTTATTTTCATGGACAACTTGGAAGCCGTTAAAGAAGCATTAAATTTTTATGATTCACTTCCTAAACTCACTGTTCCTCAAATGTCCTTCTAATGTCGAAGTGAATTAACAACACTTTGCTTCCAAGTTGTAAATCATTATTCCCAGAATTTTTATGTATGTATTTAGCTATTGAAGTTTTTAAAAACACGGCAACGCTTCTATAGTAATAGCGAATCATATAAGAGTAAATTTATAGTATTTATAGTATATGATCAATCCAATTATCTAATCGGGTATGAGTGGAGTGGACAGTAGACATCAATTTGTCATTCAAATAAATTCATGATGTAATCATGCAAATACGAAAAAACTCTAAGCTTTAGAGGTGTTGAGAAAAAAAAGAGTGATATCAAGGGGTTTTAACAAGGGGGACATGTCCCCTCCCCGGGGAAAAAACCCTGGACAAGTACATTTGTTTGACTCCCGTTTCCATCTGTTGTCACAATAAGTTATCCCCCCCCTAACCCAAAAAATAATGAAACCCCCAAAAAAACATATCAAAAATGCCAGAATAGATTTGAGAATTTGAGAAAGAAAACTCCCTGGCCAAAAAGGAAAATCCCTGGCCCCCTCCCCCTTTAAAAAAATGAAACAATTTGAGGAAAAAAGCCTTTTGCCAAAAATACCCTAACAAAACCCTGCCAAAAAACGCCTAAAATAATTACAACCCCCAAATAAACATACAAAAAAATGCCAGAATAGATTTGAGGAAAAGAAGTCCCTGGCCAAAAAGGAAAAATAAAATTCGAAAAAAGAAATACTCCCTCTCCTCTCAAAAAAACCTTAACAAAACCCTGTCAAAAAAACGCCTTTGATTACTACCCCCCAAAAAAATATGGAAAAAATGGCAGAATAGATTTAAAAAAAGAAGCCCCTTGCCAAAAAGAAAAAAAATAATGCTACGGAAAAAATCGAACGAATCACTATCACAAAAAATACCGAAAAAATGCTACAACTCTTGCCAGCAAAAAAAAAAGAAATTCGAGAAAAAAAACAACCCAGCCGAACTAGTTCCCTGAAACGTACCAAACACCCACCAGAAAAAAAACCCTAGAAAAAACTACTTCCTCCTCTCCACCCAAAAAAGTGGAGCATCCGATGAAAAAAAAACAGACTCTTAAAGAAAAATAATTGCTGCATAAGAAAAATAACTACTCGACAACATGAAATATGAAGAAGCCAATGAGTTACGTTCAGGACTAAAATTTATAATATCAATAATGGGACAAGTATTTCATTGATGCTCGACAATAGATTCATGAGAAAATTTAAAAAAAAGCAGTTAGTGGTTGAAAAGAAAACCAGCCTAGCAAAAAGAAAAACCGGTCCAAATGAAAAAATAAAAATGGGGTGTATAACAAACAAATGATAAACCTAGTTTATAAAAAAATCGAGGAGACAATAATTTACGTTCAGTGCTGAAATTTTTAATATCAATAACAGGACAAGTATTTCATTGGAGCTTGATAATATAATAGACTTATAAGAAATATTTAAACAATCAATCGAAAAGAGTTACCAATCTACAAAAAGAAGAATCGGTCGAAAAAAACAGTACCCAAATGAAAATAAATGAAAGGGTTTTAACAAACAAAAGAACCTAATCTACAAAAAATTAAAGAGACAACGATTTATGTTCAGCGTTGAAATAATATGCTTGAGAATAGATCAACGAGAAAACAAAAATAACTTGGTATTCAAAAGAGGTACCAAGTTACAAAAATAGTCATACATATAAAAACGAGTCTGGAAACAGGATCAAAGAGAAAAAAGATTAATTGGTGGATAACAAAAAAAAAATAGTGTACAAAAAATTAAAAATCGTAAAAGATGATGATTCACGTTCAGCACTTACATTTAGAATGATATTTATTGGTGTTTGAGAAAAGATTAACAACAAATAGTTTTCGAAAGTGCAATTCTTCCACATTGTTCGCTCGATGGGAATGGAAAAATCTTCTTGGTAACAATTTGTTTAACGTTCACCACCGTACGTTCAGCGTATACGCACAGAGTACTTGTCCGGCCCATAATTTTTATGCAAATTGCTCATTCAAGAAAAAATCAAATTAGAGGTGAAGTCATAGAACCCATGGAGTCCAATCTCTTCAAACAAGCTACACACGAATCCTTGCTTTCATCGAATCCGTTAGTCCAATAAAAATCTTGCTCCAAAGTTTGTATTTATTGACTCAGCAGATTAGAGATTGTGGAAAGAAACTTTTACGAACTCGGTCGACCAATGAGCGCCTTCTCACAATACACACGAAACATTTTCAATGGTTCAGTATATATTTGAAGTCAGAGGCATAAAATGTGCGCACTGTTCGCACAAACACAAACTTATAAAAAATAATCTAGCTGTTTCCCTCGGGATAACCTCGCATCATTCGCGATATTTGATATCGACTTAAATGGAATACGATACTCTTTGTTGTCATTATTACAAAATTGTCATATTAGGACTCTGTTCAGCGAAATTGGTTCATCATTTTCTAAAGCTGCTGCTCACATACAACCAGCATTATTACAAAATTGTCATATTAGGACTCTGTTCAGCTAAATTGGTTCATCATTTTCTAAAGCTGCCTGCTCACATACAACCAGCAATGTTATTGTTCTTATAATACGACGGGAAACAACTTAACTTAACTTAATAATAACTTATCATCTGCTGCTATGAAAAAAACTTATAGTTCATGTCGAAATATTACTGCAATAAAAAACGCTTTGCTTTTTCGCGAGTGGTCCCCGATTTTTTCTT
Source organism: Campoletis raptor (assembly GCA_948107755.1). Classification (NCBI taxonomy): domain Eukaryota; kingdom Metazoa; phylum Arthropoda; class Insecta; order Hymenoptera; family Ichneumonidae; genus Campoletis; species Campoletis raptor. The sequence goes on from OX403623.1 coordinate 1,160,434, forward strand.
GAATGAGCAATTTGCATAAAAAGTTATGGGCCGGACAAGTACTCTGTGCGTATACGCTGAACGTACGGTGGTGAACGTTTAACAAATTGTTACCAATAAGATTTTTCCATTCCCATCGAGCGAACAATGTGGAAGAATTGCACTTTCGAAAACTATTTGTTGTTAATCTTTTCTCAAACACCAATAAATATCATTCTAAATGTAAGTGCTGAACGTGAATCATCATCTTTTACGATTTTTAATTTTTTGTACACTATTTTTTTTATTTATCCACCAATTACTCTTTTTTCTCTTTGATCCTGTTTCCAGACTCGTTTTTATATGTATGACTATTTTTGTAACTTGGTACCTCTTTTGAAAACCAAGTTATTTTTGTTTTCTCGTTGATCTATTCTCAAGCATATTATTTCAACGCTGAACATAAATCGTTGTCTCTTTAATTTTTTGTAAATTAGGTTCTTTTGTTTGTTAAAACCCTTTCATTTATTTTCATTTGGGTACTGTTTTTTTCGACCGATTCTTCTTTTTGTAGATTGGTAACTCTTTTCGATTGATTGTTTAAATATTTCTTATAAGTCTATTATATTATCAAGCTCCAATGAAATACTTGTCCTGTTATTGATATTAAAAATTTCAGCACTGAACGTAAATTATTGTCTCCTCGATTTTTTTATAAACTAGGTTTATCATTTGTTTGTTATACACCCCATTTTTATTTTTTCATTTGGACCGGTTTTTCTTTTTGCTAGGCTGGTTTTCTTTTCAACCACTAACTGCTTTTTTTTAAATTTTCTCATGAATCTATTGTCGAGCATCAATGAAATACTTGTCCCATTATTGATATTATAAATTTTAGTCCTGAACGTAACTCATTGGCTTCTTCATATTTCATGTTGTCGAGTAGTTATTTTTCTTATGCAGCAATTATTTTTCTTTAAGAGTCTGTTTTTTTTTCATCGGATGCTCCACTTTTTTGGGTGGAGAGGAGGAAGTAGTTTTTTCTAGGGTTTTTTTTCTGGTGGGTGTTTGGTACGTTTCAGGGAACTAGTTCGGCTGGGTTGTTTTTTTTCTCGAATTTCTTTTTTTTTTGCTGGCAAGAGTTGTAGCATTTTTTCGGTATTTTTTGTGATAGTGATTCGTTCGATTTTTTCCGTAGCATTATTTTTTTTCTTTTTGGCAAGGGGCTTCTTTTTTTAAATCTATTCTGCCATTTTTTCCATATTTTTTTGGGGGGTAGTAATCAAAGGCGTTTTTTTGACAGGGTTTTGTTAAGGTTTTTTTGAGAGGAGAGGGAGTATTTCTTTTTTCGAATTTTATTTTTCCTTTTTGGCCAGGGACTTCTTTTCCTCAAATCTATTCTGGCATTTTTTTGTATGTTTATTTGGGGGTTGTATATATGTTGAAAGTAAGACTCAGCTGACACGCCCCGCTCAATCTCTCTCTCTGTTCCTCTAGCGCGTTCGCGCCTCGCGCTGTCCCTCTTACTCTACTGCTTCCCCGCCTCGCGCTATCACTCTCACTCTAATGCTTCGTGATGCGGCGATATATATATGTTGAAAGTAAGACTCAGCTGACGCGCGTCGCTCGCTCTCTCTCTGTTCCTCTACCGCGTTCGCGCCTCGCGCTATCTCTCTCACTCTAATGCCTCGTGATGCGTCGATATATATATGTTGAAAGTAATACTTAGCTGTCGCGCTGTCTTCCCGCTCCACTGCTACCCCGCCTCGACCTGTCTCTCTCATTCTGCCTGAGATACGCGCGTACGTAAAAAGTAAATTAATTTTTATTTTTTAATTTCGTCTTTTATTTTATTTTTTAAAACATAAATTAATTTCACACTGATAAATTAAATAAAATGAATAAAATAAATTAAAACTTTTATGTAAAGTTTTTGATTTTAACTTTTAAAATAATTAAAATTTTTTTCGTTACTCAAAATAAATGTAACTAGTAACGAAATTTTCTTTCATGACTCGATATAAATGTCTTGCGTGGCAAAACATTCTGTGATACTCGATTCAGAGATGCTCGGCTACCAGTAGCTGGAGTGCACTCCGCCCCGGGTCAAAATGACCCGACGGTAGTAACCGCTCGTTCCTCGGCTACCAAAAGGAGTAATGACGTTAGACCCGGGTCAAATGGACCCTATAGGAGTAACCGCGTTCCACTCGGTTACCAGCGATGGCAGTAGTGTTTGCCCTGGGTCAATTTGACCCGATGGCAGTTACCGCCCGTTATTAGGCTATCAATAGCGGTAGCGGTGTTTGCTTCGGGTCAAACAGACCCAATCTTCATGAAAACATGGTACTCGGCAACCGGTAAGTGGAATTCACTTCGCCCCGGGTCAAAATGACCCGACGGTAGTAACCGCTTGTTCCTTGCCATCCGAAAGGGGTAAAGACGTTAGACCCGGGTCCAATGGACTCATTCGGTGTAACTGTGGTCTACCCGACTACCAGCGATGGTAGCAGTGTTTGCCCTGGGTCAATTTGACCCGATGGCAGTTACCGCCCGTTATTAGGCAATCAATAGCGGTAGCGGTGTTTGCTTCGGGTCAATCGGACCCAATCGTCATGAAAACATGGTACTCGGCAACCGGTAGGTGGAGTTCGCTTAACCTGGGTAACAATGACCCAATGGTAATAACAGCTTGATCTTCGGCTACCAAAAGGGGTAAAGGCGTTAGACCCGGGTCGAATGGACACAATGGGAGTCACCGCGCTCTACCCGGCTACCAGCGATGGTATGAGTGTTTGCCCCGGGTCAATTTACCCGATGGCAGTTACCGCCGGTTATTAGGCTATCAATAGCGGTAGTGGTGTTTGCTTCGGGTCAAACGGACCCAATCGTCATGGAAACATGGTACTCGGCAACCGGTAGGTGGAGTTCGCTTTGCCCCGGGTCACAATGACCCGATGGTAATAACAGCTTGATCTTCGGCTACCAAAAGGAGTAAAGGCGTTAAACCCGGGTCGAATGGACACAACGGGTGTAACTGTGGTCTACCCGGCTACCAGCGATGGTAGCAATGTTTGCCCTGGGTCGATTTGACCCGATGGCAGTTACCGCCGGTTATGAGGCTATCAATAGCGGTAGCGGTGTTTGCTTCGGGTCGAACGGACCCAATTGTCATGAAAACATGGTACTCGGCAACCGGTAGTTGGAATTCGTTTCGCCCCGGGTCAAAATGACCCGACGGTAGTAAATGCTTGTTCCTCGGCTACCAAAAGGAGTAAAGACGTTAGACCCGGGTCAAATGGACCCTATAGGAGTAACCACGTTCCACTCGGTTACCAGCGATGACAGTAATGTTTGTCCCGGGTCAATTTGACCCGATGGCAGTTACCGCCGGTTATTAGATTATCAATAGTGGTAGCAGTGTGTGCTTCGGGTCACACGGACCCAATCGTCATGAAAACATGGTATTCGGCAACCGGTGAGTGGAGTTCACTTCGCCCCGGGTCAAAAAGACCCGACGGTAGTAACCGCTTGTTCCTTGCCATCCGAAAGGGGCGAAGACGTTAGACCCGGGTCCAATGGACCCAATCGGTGTAACTGTGGTCTACCCGGCTACCAGCGATGGTAACAGGGTTTGCCCTGGGTCAATGTGACCCGATGGCAGTTTGGGTCTATTTGACCTGGGTCTAACGTCTTTACCTCTTCCGGTAGCCGAGGAACAAGCGGTTTCTATCATCGGGTCATTTTGACCCGGGGCAAAGCGCACTCCACCTACTGGTATCCGAGCATCTTTAGATCCAGTATCACAGAATTTTCAGCCACGCGATACATTTGTATCGAGGAACGAAATTTTTTTCATTACAATTGTATCGAGTAACGAAAATGTTTAATGCGTTTTATTAAAACAGGCTATGGTCATTTTTTTCTTGCATAAATAAAATATTCATTATCTTATTTGTGTATCACATGAAATTTGTATAATTATTCCGCTATTTTTTACAAAAAACAATGATATCTCGGGCGAAAACTTTAAAAAAGTAAAAAAAGGGCGCCAAGTATAAAAAGTCGCACCTTAGTTATAAAATAATCAGTCTATTCTTGTACACTTCACAAAAATCCGAAACTATTTTTTTCTTTGCTTTCTTTTACCTTCCTTGTTCTTTGTTTTTTCCTCTACATCTTGCTGTAAAAGAAAAATCACCTTTCTGATTCTTCTTCCTCTGTCATGTTCGTTGTCAGTCTTCTGTTTCAAAAATAATGGAAATCACTATTTTTTTCATATAGCCAAGAAAAAGAGACATGACACTACGTTCCGTTGGGAATTCTTTGAAGATGGGTTCATCGAGGATGGGTGCCGTTGGGGATTCTTTGCGGATGAGCTAAAATAAACTCAATAATTATTGAACAATGATTGCTCCTCGTAAATGCGAATGATGTGAAAAAACATGAGAAAACTATGAACAGAAGTATATACAAAAAAATTATTGTTTATTGCTCGATACTACATATGAACTTCTTTTATATTATTCAAAAACAACGAACGAATCACTTAATTTCGCCACAAGTTCGATGCAGAGATGATACAAAAACTTGGCGTGCATGGTTAACCTACAAAGCTCGGGAAGATACACTGTCGAACAAATTACTTTTTACAACAATAATACGCGAAGGAAAAAGTCACTTATGGAATGCAAGTGATTGTAGTGATAACATGAACGGATAAATAGAGTGAAAATTGGATGCAGAGGATCGATGGATAGAATGAATGGATAGGACGAATGGATAGGACGGATGGATAGAACGGATGGATAGGACGGATGGATAGGACGGATGGATAGGACGGATGGATAGGACGGATGGATAGGACGGATGGATAGGACGGATGGATGGGACGGATGGATAGGATGGACAGATATGAGGAATGTATAAGATAAGACTTATACAGACTTATAAGATAAGACAGGGCGAATGGATAGGACGGATGGATATAATGAATGGGATGGATGGATGGACGGATAGGATAGGATGGATGAGTGGATGGATAGGAAGGGTGAATAGGAAGAGGGATAGGACGGATAGATAGAATGAATGGGTAGGATGGATCTGTGGGACGGATAGATAGAATGAATGGGTATGATGGATCTATGGGACGGATCGATAGGATAGGATAGGACAGATAGGATAGGGTTGGTATAATGAGTTGGTAGGAGAAATGCGTTGATCAAAACGATGGAATCAATGAGATGGATGGATGTGTGGTCAAATAGGATAATGGATGCGTTGGACTGAAATTTATGGGACCAAAGGTATGGAAAGATGAGGCGTTGCTTCGCCGAGCTTTGTAGGTTAACCATGCACGCCAAGTTTTTGTATCATCTCTGCATCGAACTTGTGGCGAAATTAAGTGATTCGTTCGTTGTTTTTGAATAATATAAAAGAAGTTCATATGTAGTATCGAGCAATAAACAATAATTTTTTTGTATATACTTCTGTTCATAGTTTTCTCATGTTTTTTCACATCATTCGCATTTACGAGGAGCAATCATTGTTCAATAATTATTGAGTTTATTTTAGCTCATCCGCAAAGAATCCCCAACGGCACCCATCCTCGATGAACCCATCTTCAAAGAATTCTCAACGGAACGTAGTGTCATGTCTCTTTTTCTTGGCTATATGAAAAAAATAGTGATTTCCATTATTTTTGAAACAGAAGACTGACAACGAACATGACAGAGGAAGAAGAATCAGAAAGGAGATTTTTCTTTTACAGCAAGATGTAGAGGAAAAAACAAAGAACAAGGAAGGTAAAAGAAAGCAAAGAAAAAAATAGTTTTGGATTTTTGTGAAGTGTACAAGAATAGACTGATTATTTTATAACTAAGGTGCGACTTTTTATACTTGGCGCCCTTTTTTTACTTTTTTAAAGTTTTCGCCCGAGTCATAAATAACTTGATTTCTAGACGACAAAACTTTTTCTAATTTTTCCCACAGTTGGGTATTATTGTTGAGAAGTTCGTTAGAATTTTAAGGAATTAAACTTGCAATTCGCGTCTCGCTCCAACCTTCTTAATACAATAAAATATTTATTTAATTTACTTAAGGTATTATTAATGTTGCAAAGTGCAATGTTAAAAACGAAACGTCAATTAATTTTCTTTTTCTTAAAAAAGAATGAATTTTTTTGACTTGAGGGGGCTAACTCAGGGGAGGTTGATAACAGTCAATCCGGTGTACACATGCTTCTTTGGGTTGTTGGGTCAAAATGAGTTGCATTTGTATTTTATTGAACGAATCAAACTGGAGGAACGTTAACAATATCGCCAAAACATAGATACTACCACACAGTAACCAAGACTTTTTTCTATTCTCGTTGATTTAAGTAAAAATCGTGGTCAGTTGTAAAAACCCATACTTGATAGGTATTGAGGATTTTATTTAACGAAATGAAGTCATTGTCGTTGCCGAAAGATTGCATCTTAATAAAAATTAAAGAGTTCGTTAGGTAATCAAGTTTTGTTGTACAAAACCAATTCAAAAAACAGGAAAAAATTTGCCAGAAAGGACATGTAGGAAACAAAACAAAGAATACTTATTTCAATTTTTCTACATAAAACGTTTATTTCATATAATCTGTACAAATTTTGTTCAACTCAATCAGTTGAAGTAAAAAGGATAAAATCGCCGAGGCACGGGTGTTGGAGTTGATTAAATCGAATATTCCGGTCGCAATCATCGTCATAAGCGAAATATCGTAACCGCACAATTAAAGAATATTCTACCACGCACTCCATTTATCCAACGCATCTATTATTGAAACGGTTGTTTATGCAACAAGTGCGGAAAGCGACGGATTATATCGTGCGTTAAGTTACCGCTTGAGCCGAAGGCTTATGATGCATATCCGTACGAGTATGAGTCCGAATATGTATCGTAAGTCAAGGCAAATGCGGCAAATCTGTCACGAAAGTTTTATTCAAGATTCAACTGTCAATTGTACTTATGTTCAATTGGTCAATTCGTGCACGTAATGTAGGCTATAAGCTGCCAATCTGTGCAATAAAAGAAAACATCTTTTGTTTTACTTTACCGCACTAGTGCGGCAAAAAAGACAAATCGTTGCGAAATAATATACTTCCCGTACGCAAAACATGAATCAAAAATCAAACTTTCGAGGCAGGTATTGCAAAAATAAAATTTCCCTATGCAGTTTAACCGATCGGAATAAACAACTTTCAGTCTACGTGGAAAGTCGGTCATGCGGTGTGCAATACTTTGTTTTCAAAATTCTAATTTGGGTTGGGTGATTGATTCATTCCATTACGGTGATCTATCAGTCGTACGGTCGATAAGAACTATGCTGCCTATTGCTTTCGTTAGAGAGTAAAATGAAACTTCAATTTTTCTCTACGAGTCCAGGGTGTTTGAGAAAAACGTGTCTCTACTATGCAGACTCTTCTTTCGTACTCACGCGACTAATAGTACGCCGTAATTTTTTGTGAGCATCATTTCAATTCTGAATTTTTCATTTATACTCCGTTTTATTCTTTTCAGATAATCTAATTTCTTTTCTTTTCTTTTATTATTCCGTCTCTTTATTTTTCTTCTTTTTCAATCCTTTTTCCCCTCCTTTTTTTAAATTTCAAAAATAAAGTTGTGACTTTCGGTAGTTCAGTCATCAACTTCATTGGACGCAATTAACCCGACTCTTGTGAAGTCAAGAGAGGAGGGTTACTCAAGCGCCTCGTTATTATATACTTTTAAATATATATAACAAATAAAACGTTATTGTCGAGTACATAACGTTGAGGAGCCGCTATATTTTGACATTTATGTTAATATAGTTTTCGATTCGTCTACGGTGAAGCCGATAGGAATTCGATTAGGGCTCCGGGGCGCTCACTGTGTACCTTGAAATTGTGTTTGAAGTACAACAGTAGCGCCTTACTTGTTCCTAATTATAAAATTGTCAAAGAAAATCAAAACAGAAATAACTTTTTGTACCTATTCAGCTGAGCAAGTCACTTCAAGGCTTTTGAGAAGTAGGTGATTTTGATTTTCAAACATGACAGAAAAAAACTACCAAATGCGACAAAATGATTGCATAGCTAGAGGCGAATGGCTTAACGATGATCACATTGAACAGTTTGCGAAACTCTTCAATGTTGCAGCCGATTCTGCATTCCACATGCAACCAGTGGTGTTCCATCAGATGCTAGATTGTATTGAGCCCATAGAAAGTAATAAAAAACACGTCCAAATATTGTTTAGTGGCAGTGATTTCATCACAAAAAACCTTAAAGAACCTTCAGGGGGTCATTGGGTTTGTAGCCACTATGATGGGAAGAAAATCAGTATTTACGACTCTCTCCATGGTGGTAAGCTGCATAAGCACCATAAGTCTTATCTGGAAAGGTTGTTCCCTTTCTATGATTTCAATAAGATTGGTGCCATCTTGTACCCTACCGTCGATAAACAGCCGAACTCTAACGATTGTGGAGTGTATGCGATTGCATTTGCAGTGTCGCTATTATTTGGGTTGAAACCAGAAAATGTTCGATACTCACAACCGGGCATGCGCGAACATTTGCTCAAAATGTTCCAGTCAAAGAGTATCCAACACTTCCCACGTGAAAAGACTGATACAAACCTTATAAAATCTCTCGAAGAAGTAAAAAAAAAAAGAAAAGCTAGTGCTTATCATGTACAGTGGGCAGCAAAAAAAGGAAATCTCAGCTTTCCGCGTTAGTTGACAATGTTGCACTGACTGGCACAAATGACAGTCAGCATAAGGGGAAAAGTAAAGATATTTTGACCAGTGATAATAGTTTAAAAAACAGATCGAACTCAAATCACACTATTCATGGTCCTAAATGTACTGATGGTGAGAAAAGTCCGGCATCACCACAAATCACCATGTGCACTGAGCTAATGGACTATTCTTCGGTAACGAAACCGACAGAAATGAAAAAAACTGACGAAAAGAGGTTCAGCGGGAAAAAACATAATTCAATTCAAAATTCCGAAGCGAAATGTCTCAGGGATGTTGTGCACATTATTGATGATGACACAACAGATGCAATTGCCCACGTTGAACCTTTTAACGTTCGTCAAAAGCGTTTGATTAGTGATGGTTCCCAGCTTAATGCTGATCGAATCGAAGAATTTGGTAAATTGTTAAAAGTTGCCTCAAATTCAGAATTTGAACAACGATCGCCGTGGCATCTTTACAGACCAGATCGCATTAAGGCTGTTGCACCAAATCAAAGACACATTCAAATTTTGTTTAGTTGTAACAATTTGAATATGCCTGGATATCGCCCGCATGAAAATGGTCATTGGGTTTGCAGTTATTATAATACGAAACGGATATATGTATTTGATTCCATCCGAAGTAAGCGATTGCATCGATATCAGCGACTTTATCTCGAAAAATTATTTCCCCATTATGATTTTGAAGTCACTGGTTCAATTGTATTCCCAGACGTTCAAATTCAACCGAACGGCAATGACTGCGGACTGTTTTCAATGGCATTTGCTACTTCAATATTCTGTGGTTTTAAGCCAGAGCATGTTCAGTATGATCATCAGTCTATGCGTCAACATTGCTTACGAATGTTTGAATTTCAAAAAATTGAACATTTCCCTAGTCAGCTATTAGTTTCGAATGTCACATCTAGTTTTCATGATCATAAACTACAAGAAATAGTTGTTGATCCATTGAAAACGACTAGTTTAAAACTTTATGATGGGTCGAATAAATTATTAGCTTATCAACATATTTCAAAGAATAACAGGAATATGCCTGAACAAAACGGTGTTGAAGTTTGCAAAACGACGAAATCAACAATTGAATGTTCAGACAATCGTGCCGTTGAAATCGTATTTGATGAAGAATCGGTAGTTCCGGAAGTCATTGAAGGTCAATTACTCATACCGAAGAAATCAAAAACAGCTCCGGCGAGTGGTATATATTGTCGAAAAAAATATTGGGCCGATTATTATCAAATGACGAAAAAGATTAAAAAAAACGTCGTAAAAGTACCGTATGAAAGCAATGCACTGAAGAATAAGGTGCGTGTTGGTAAAAAAATAAAGAACAAATATTGTGCGTTCGTTACGAAAAATAGTTGGGTTCAAATGAAATACACCAAAGAGAGATATATTCTCAACATATCAGCAAAGATGATAGATTTAGATCCCGTTGACAGTCGACTGGAAGCTGAACGAATTATTAGATGGTGTTTTTCTATTAGACAAACGTATATAGGTCAATTGAACAATATTTTGAAGAATGTTAAAAATAAGGTTGAATTATGTTTAACACGAATCGGAGATCGTTCATTTCAAAACGATCCTGACTTTATACGGCTCTTATTTGGTGAGTCGTTGCACAATGCATCTTCGGAGGCATATTTTAGCGAAACGACGTACCATATATTCAAACAAACTGTGCCTATTGTTATGAATTCAGAGGGTAAAAGCATTAATATATTACCTTTGAAAAAAACTAAAAATAAAGCGTCAAAATTGTGGACATGCACTGAAATGTGCAAACCTATCGACGACGCCATTGTTAACAATGTAAAAGACATCTTTCGCCAAATTTTGACTTGCACAGTCAAGAAATTGGATAGATTTCTGCGGTGTTTTCATAAATGTACGAACAACATGAATTCAGATAAGCTTGGTCATTCTCACGGATGTTACATTAATCCTGGTACGTGTGGATCAAAGTTCTTGTCATTACAAATGATAGCTCCTCATTTTTCGAATATTCGATATATCAATCGATTGATATATCGTCTCATGTCCGTCCATAAAGACTTAGGGACCTTGGATGTGGCGTTGAATGAAAATGACATCCCCACGCTAAAAGAAGTTGCTGATCAAGCTGAAAGAAGAGCGCAGGCTTATAGAGTCGAGATAAAAGAAATTAACTTAGACGAAACTAAAATTCGTGCGGAATTTGCTTCGGCATTCAAAGCTTCCACAAAGCGTTTAATGGATGAAATACCGAACATTGCGTGTATTTCTTGTGAAAAGCTCTGCAGTCCGAGCAATATCAAAAGTATTAAAGTCTCTGAAGTTGTTGCGTATGGGAATGTTTGGAACGAGTTGATAAGATTTTTGCGAAACCGCACAAATGTGGAAGAAGCGAACCATATATGCAAATATTGCGACGGGTATTTGCGTCAAAACCAAATGCCTCCAACGTGCATTCTGAACAACCTTTATGTTCACATAGCTCCTTCTCTAATCGGTACCTTAAATATGTATGAAAAAATTCTAATTCAACGCGCAAAATCATTTCAAGTTGTGCAAAAAAAAGGGACGGTGATGAATAAACGTTTGCCTCAAAAAAACATGGTTTCTAAAGCCGTTGGCAGAAGTTTCATTCTTCCATTGCCAATAGAGGAGACTGTGAAAAGAATTTGTCCTCCAACCGTACCTATCAATTGGGATTCGGAACTTTATATAATAGTTAGGGGCATTCCCACGAAGGCAAAAATAGTCTGGGAAAAATCCGTGGATATGAAAAAAGTATTGGATATATTGAAGTTTTTGAAGTGGAAGAACCCATATTACTCGGAAATAGTACTTCCAGAAAATCCTGAGCAGTTGTTCCCCAAGAATTTTCGCAATTTAGAATATAAAGAGGGTCAAGTTAGTTCGGTCACTTCGTCAATAGATTCTCACGTTCTTCCGTGTACTGCCGAAGATAAAGACGCAAGACCTAAAATTGACTCGAACAAAATTAACAATGCTGCGTTGGTTACTCAAATGTCACCATCAGACGAATTCTATGAACAGTTCACTATTCATCCTATGCATGAAAAAAAAATTGACAAGTCTGCAACTGACTTGTATCAAATGCTAAAGGTGAAAGATGTTCCGATGAATTCGTGGGTTCCCAACTTAGACTTGCTGTGTTTTCCTGACCTGTTTCCTTATGGTAAGAATGGACTCAACGAAGAAAGACCAGTTTCTTTATCCGATTTTGAATTTTACAAAACTAAATTCATGTCAAAACATTCACAGTTCCGATTGAATATTCCGTATCTATTTTACGCTTTAAATAGTAACAATATTCGTCAAATGAATGCTGGAATTTTCCATAAACTGAATACAACGAACATGCCGGCCAATTTCAAGGCAGGCGACTGCCTTGAACAACTGGATAAAGGCAAATTAGAATCTAACTTGAATACAATATTTTCAAGATTGCGTAATACAAATCAGTTTTGGAAAAAACCGAGAGGTGATTTATATACTATGATTCAGGAATATGGACCTCCTACGTGGTTTCTCACGGTTAGTCCTGGTGAGTGGTTATGGGATGATTTAGTAGAATATCTTCGTGATTTGCACAAAATCCCATTGAATACCAGTAATATGAATCCCATGGAGCTGATCGTCAACGATCCAATAGCTACGTCCCGTTTCATGCATGCAAAATTCAGAGCATTTGAAGCGTTCATTACTTCTTCTGCTAATCCAATTGGCAAAGTTCTGCATACTTTCATTCGTTTGGAATATCAGAGTAGAGGTGTACCACATTGGCATCTTTTAATTTGGATTGAGGATGCTCCCACCATTGGCGTATCGTCGCCAGATGATATTGCGTCTTTTATAATGAAATATGTAACTTGTAGAATGCCTGATAAAAATGTTTCTCCGCAATTGCACAAACGAGTTCTTGTTCATCAAAAACATTCTCACAATAGTTACTGTTTACGAAACAAGAAGACAAAAAGTGGTTTCGTTCGCCGCTGTAGATTTGGCCATCCACGTCCTATAACGCAAAGTTTCAAGCTTCGGGACGTCGCCGTTTCCATTTCTCGCAGGAAAACTTTGAAAACTAAAAGTAGACTGTATGATTTGCCACGTAGTTCAGATGAAGCTCTCATCAACGATTATAATCCGGCTATTCTTTGCGTATGGGAAGGAAATATGGACATTCAATTTATTGGTGAGAATTCGACATTATTGGCGTTGTATTTGACAAAATATGTTTCGAAAGCAGAAAAAAGTAATATGCCTAGTGCAGCAGATATTATGAATTCATCGAAATCTATTTCCAGCAACCTTTGGAATATAGGAATGCGCTTATTAAACCATCGTGAGTGTGGTGCTTTTGAAGCTGCTGACAGCATTCTTGGTATTCCACTATACAGAACCGATCCCGCTACTACTATTAAATGGGTAGATGTCAATCCTATTCGTAATAGGAGGATAAAAAGTCGTAAGCAAATCAAAGCGATGGATCCAAATTCGACGGATTTATATTATCCTTCTGTCGTTGATACTCATTATCCTAATAGACCCCAAGAGTTGGATGCCGTTAGTCTCTACGATTTTTCGAAGTGGTATGACGTTACCAATACAAAATTGAAAACGCGGGCGGTGTACAAAATCGGTGAGTCTGTATATTTGAAGAAGCGTCCGCGAGCTTGTCTCATAAATCATATCAGATTCAATGCTGATATTCAACCTGAAAAATATTTTTATTCTCTGCTGTTGCTATTCAAGCCTTGGCGCAAAATGGAAGAATTGAAAAATAGTCATGACACGTACGCTGAAGCATTCGCGGCTATACAGTCAGAGCTAGAGGATGCGTTCAAGTATCATGAAAGAATTATTGAAATAAAAAAAGCGAGAGAACATGTCCAACAACGAGTTGAACAAAAGTTGTTGCAATCTCCTGTAGATGAAAAAGGTTCTTACGAAGACAATGAACCGTTGGAGTGTATTCCTGTTGAAGTTGAGGGGGTCATTAAAGATTTCAAAGATGGTGCCGATCAACTTGAAGTTTCAAGAGACTCGGTAGAGTCTCGGGACAAGTACATTTGACAGCTCTGTCTGTCGTCTGCTTGCCCGAGGCTCACCCGAGTATATTATCTCTGAATAAAACGATTTCAAGGGTGGGGGGAAACTCTTTCTTGAATTACTAAGCCCAGGCGTCATCTTATGATTTGAAATTTGAACTGGAGACTAATTAAGTTATCCCCCCTCGATTGAGCCATAAATCAATCCGATTGATGCCGTAATTGCTGAGAAAAAACTTTGCACGGGCAAAATTATGCGATGATCGAAGTATGCGTGCGTGTATGTATATGACACAGAGAAAGGGCTCGTGTGGCCATTGTGTTTCTGATTGGTCGCGACTGACGACATATCCCTGTGTTCCCATTCGACAAAAAGTTTTGGATACGAGTAACATGAATAACACTAATACGTCTTCATATGAATGTGTCCTTTGATTTCGCGGACATACAGAAACGTTCGAAAATCGGAAATCGGGAAAAGAGTTCAAGAGACTCGGCAGAGTCTCAGGTTCAAGTGTCGACGAAAGAAAAGTGCGAAGACGTTAAAAAAAAAAAGTCAACGTCAGTGGATGACGAAAAAGTGTTAGGTCAAGAGACTCGTCAAGAGTGTTGTAATAGTGTGTGTAGTGCGGGGTTAAGTGCGGTTCCTATCTATATCGCTAAAGTGTCAGCTGTCACAGCTGCAATATCTATATCTCTAATGTGTCAGCTGTCAAAGCTGCAAATTTATATTCGAGTGTTGACAAACCGAAAATGCGGAAGTACGTACATGAAAAAAAGTTATTTCGATTCAGTGAACGATTAAAATAATACGTATAAGATCGTGATTTTGGGTGGTCCAATTAATAAGTGATAGAAATTTCGCGCATGTGTCAGTTGTACAAGTCGCAAGCTCATATTTCAGTGTCGACAAAAAGAAGTGCGAAAACGTAAAAAAAAATATTTTAAAGTTCAGTGATTAACATAAAAGTGTTTCAATGAATTGATTTGTGAAAAAATATTAAATAATTTTAAAAAATCCGCGAATTCGTGTAGCTGGATTAAGTGCTATAAAATACATCGAAACATAACCTCAAAGATTCAGTGGCAAACGTTTTAAAAATGTGTGAACTCTCAAATCAATGGTGTTGATGTTTAGATCGTGGAACGCAACGAGATTTTTTTTTCAAGCATGTCCCTCATATTTTTGTCCCACATCAAGACATATTTTTCGTAAAAGGGAGTGTGTGCGTGATGAAACCTAGTGACCAAAATGTATCTTGTTCATTAATAAAAACTTGTAAAAACAAGGAGTGTTGATGAAATGTTTATTTTCAAAAATTTACATGTGACTATTCTTGTGGAATCATGACTTTCAATACTTTTCAGTTGCGGTCTACGAATCAACCAAAAAACTCCCAATATTCTACACGCTAGGCTAACTTCCTTCGCTTTTCCTTTTAGGCATTCGACTACAGCTTTTCTTATCAACTGGAGTTTCGCTGATTATGTGAACGTTGTATTCACGGAACATCTTCGCCAACAAGTTTACACATCAAAATGTCAGCAATAATATGATGACATGACTCGGTCAGGCTTGTGCAAGATTCGAGTGAAACCTCAATTATGACAAAAAAATCAAGATATTGAATATTTCTTCAATTCTGTAGTGTGCATTGTAGCAGAATTGCTATAAATGTTTCTATACAGTATCAACTTCATCCTCCCGGCAATGTTTCTTCTCATAGCATTAAAATTCTTATCGCTGAGATGCAATAAAAGTTTGTGTCAAAATTTTTCCCTACTCCGAAGACACCGCAGGCTGTAGTAAACTGAATTGCGGTTCTTCGCTTTGTCCATTAGGTTTGAATTAAACTCCCAAAGCTGACGCAATAGACCATTTACTATTCTTAATGAATACATTAAAACTACTGTCTCTTTCGCATAAGAGATAATGGTTGTTAGCTGCAGCTCAACGGCAACACTGTTTTCTTTGCAAATAATAATTGATACGAATTTTCATTGTTTGGTAACGGTCAATTCTTTTTGTAAATTCTTTATTCAAGATTAAATTACTTTTGCCATAAAGTATTTCAATGTGAAAATGTATTCTGTGGACTATCTACTTTTCACTTTTCCTTGAAAAAAAAAAAAAAAAAAAAAAAAGAAACAAGGAAGCAGGCTCGTTCCACTCTTACCATAAATTAAATAAAAAACTGAGACAAAATTAGAATCGGATATGAGAATTATGTTTTTAAACAAAAAATATAAAATTATGAATGAAGTGAAAATAAGAATTCATACACATGGTACATCAGGTAGCATAATAGCATAAACCATCATTTTCATCAAACCATCTAATGAATACTTATATTAAAGTTTTGATAAACATGCTCCGTCGCTGTCTTACAGAATGGAATGTGCACTTTCATCCAGTCATCATTTATCCAAGCTGATGAGATACCTTCATGTTATTCGATATAAATGAACCCAGAGTGTTGTCAAAGGTAGCTTGCGTGGAAGCAGAAATTTTGATTTGCTTGAGCCGGTCGAGGCAATTTTACAATCAGTTCGTCTGAAAATGGTTTTACCGCTGTGCTGAATGTCTCTTTTTTTACGTGCAGTTTTATTTGCCATTGGTTATTCATATTCGCGAATCAAATTTGCATTTTCATTCTGAAAGTGAAATTCAGGGTCAAAATTTTCATACATAAAAGCAAAATTTAATTTTTTTCCTTCAATTCTAGGAATTACAATTTTCAATATTTTTTGTTTCAATTAGAGAAATGGATATTTTTTTGCAAATTGATTCGCTAATTTCAATTCGAGTATTTTTGAATACTCGAATTGAAATTTGGATTTTTAATTATAGTTAAAGTATTAGTAAAATTTGGATTTTTAATTAGTTAGTAAAATTAGTAGTATGTTAAATGAGTGATTAGTTTGGTACTCAATTGGAATTTGCGTTTTTTTATTCGGTACATAATTCAAATACTTGTGATTTCTATTCAGGAATTGAAATTTAGTTGATAATTCGGAATATCCCAAATTTATAAAAACAGAAATCTAAATAAGAAAAATAATTTCAGTACCCCAAATTTCTGTTGGTGAACTGGTATTTGGTATATAATTTGAATGACTTTAAATTCCAATTCGAGATCTGAAATTCAGTACATCATTTCAATCGCAAAATATATTCTGCAAATTTGGCCCATTATTTTAACTATTTTAAATCGTGATTCAGGATCTGAAATTCAGTACATATCTTTATGTACCGTAAATTTTGATTCGGAAATGGGAATTTAGTGAACGATTTGAGGTACTTCAATTTGTACAACGGGAAATGGAATTTTGTACATACCTTCAATACCCTGAAATTTATTCGGGAATCAGAATCTGGTACATAATTGGAATAACTTGCAGTTCTATATCGATAATTCAAATTTAGTACATGATTTTAATACCCCAGATTGTTATTTGTGAGATAAGGTTTTGATATACGCCATTTTTTTCATTTTGCGTACAATTTTTCCGTCGATGGTCCCTTTTTCGCCAAATAACCAGCAGTAACGGAATTATTCATTTATTTTGCTTTAGCCAAGCTATAATTCTTACAATAATCAAAATTGATTAGTAAAATAGTATTAAGTATGTTCCTAATCATTTTTTTCATTTTTTGAAGGCTTCCTAAAGTTGCCCAAATGATTCGCAAACGAATCCTTAATCTTTTGTAAAAATGGGTTCGAAAGGGTCAGCCATATAGCTAACTTTGATTAACAAACAATTACCAATCGAATAAAAAAATCAAGACTCGATAGAGTCTCGGGACAAGTACATTTGACAGCTCAGTCTGCCGTTTGCTGGTCCAAGGCTCATCCGAGTATAATATCTCTAAATAAAACGATTCGCGGTGGTGGGTGTAAAAACTGAAAGTCATTTTGTCGAATTACGAACTTCAGGAGACACGTGATAATTTCAAAAGTACACTGGAGACAACTAGTTAAGAAATTCCCGCTTGATTGAACCTAACTACAGCACGATTGATTGCGTATTTCCTGAGAAAAAACTATATGCACAGGGTCCAGATTATGCGAAAATTCCAAACCATTGAAGGATTTGGTGTGTCTGTATTTGCACGCAGCAGATGATACAATCGAAGGCGTTTTGATTTCCATCGAAACCCATTTTCACCAAAGCCGTTCCCGGCGGTAATAGCATCAGCAGGTGGTGGGGGTAAAAACTGGAAGTAATTTTCTCGAATTACGAAGCTCAGGAGACAGACGACGACTTAAAAATTGAACTGGATACTAATTATGAAAAAAAAATTCGATTGAGCCTTAAATCAGCACGATTGATGTCGTATTTTCTGCGAAAAAACTTTGCAAAGGGTCAAGATTATGCAGAAATTCCAACACGTTATGGGATTTTGTGTATTTGTATTTCCCCGCAGACGACACAATCAAAGGCGTTTAGATGTCCATTTATTCAAAACCCATTTCCACCAAAGCCGTTCGTCGGCGACAAAAGCATCGAGTTCTGATTGGTCACGATTGCCTCGTCTTCACTCTGTACCGATCCACTGGAAAGTTTGAACGTTGGACGGTTATCAAGAGACTCGGCAGAGTCTCGGGACAAGTACATTTGACAGCTCTGTCGCCTGTTGACCCAAGGCTCGCCAGAGTTTATTATATCTGAATAAAGCAATTTTCAGTGGTGGGGGTAAAAAATTGAAGTCATTTTCCCGAATGTCGAAACTCAGGAGACATTCCATATCTCCTGAGTTTCGTAATTCCTGATCATTCCAAAATTCAGATCGAGACTTATTGAGAAATTCCTATTCGATTGAGCCTAATTACAGCACGATTGGTTGCGTATTTGCTGATAAAAAACTTTGCATATTGTCAAGATTATGCAAAAATTGTAACACATTGAAATATTTCGTGTGTCTGTATATGCGCGCAGACGACACAATCAAAGGCGTTTTGATGCCCATCAAAACGCATTTTCACTGAAGCCGGTCTTCGGCGACGAAAGTAACGAGTTCCTATTGGCTCTTCCCTCTGTAGCGATCCAGCGGAAAGCTTGAGAGTTTGACGGTTATAACTATATTGCTAATGTGTCAGCTGTCAAAGCGACATAGTGCGAAGTGCAGGACGTGTCGTCACGGATTTTTTATAAATTCGGAAAAAAATCTTTATTTCGTTATTCGGTTAATAAATAATAAGTTCGAAGTGTCCGTGATTATTAGCTATATCTCTCCATTCGGGAAAAATGCTTTATTTCGGTACTCGGTTAATAAAAAAATACGAATGAAGTCGCGAGTTTGGGTGGTTCAATGAGTGATAAGAATTTTGCTGATGTGTCAGCTGCTACAAGTCGCAAGTTTATATTTAAGTGTCAACAAACGAAAAGTGCAAACACGAGTGCAAAAGCGTAAAAAAAAGGTATTTTGAAGTCGAATGAATAACGAAAACGTGTTTCATTCACTTATGATTTGTGATGAAATAAAATAACTCCAATGAAACCGTGAATTCGTCAAGTCGGAATAAGTGCTAAAAATACATCGGGACATAACCCCAAAAATTCAGTGACAGGCGTTCTAAAAATGTGTGAACTCTCAAATCAATGGTGTTGATGTTTAGATCGTGGAATGCGACGAGTTTTTTTTCAAGCATGTCCCTCATATTCGTGTCCCAAAACAAGAGACATTTTTTTCTCATAAGTGATAATGTGCGTGATGAGAGTAGTTACCAAAATGTATCTTGTTCATTAATAAAAACTTGTAAAAAGAAGGAGTGTTGATGAAATGTTTATTTTCAAAAATTTACATGTGACTATTCTTGTGGAATCATGATTTCCAATACTTTTCACAGTTGCGGTCTACGAATCAACCAGGAAACTCCCAATATTCTACACGCTGGGCTACCTTCTTACGCTTTTCCTTTTAGGCATTCCAATGCAGCTTTTCTTATCAGCTGGAGTTTCGCTGGTTATGTGAACGTTGTATTCAAGAAACATCTTCGCCAACAAGTTTATACATCAAAATGTCAGCAATAATATGATGACATGACTCGGTCAGGCTTGCGCAAGATTCGAGTGAAACCTCAATTATGACAAAAAAATCAAGATATTGAATATTCCTTCAATTCTGTAGTGTGCATTGTAGCAGAATTGCTATGAATGTTTTTATACAGTATAAACTTCATTCTCCCAGCAATGTTTCTTCTCATAGCATTAAAATTCTTATCGCTGAGATGCAATAAAAGTTTGTGTCAGAATTTTTCCCTTCTCCGAAGACACCGCAGGCTGTAGTAAACTGAATTGAGGTTCTTCGCTTTGTCCATTAGGTTTGAATGGAACTACCAAAGCTGACGCGATGGACCATTTACTATTCTTAATGAATACATTAAAACTATTGTCTCTTTCGCATAAGAGATAATGGTTGTTAGATGAAGCTCAACGGCAACACTGTTTTCTTTGCAAATAATTGATACGAATTTTCATTGTTTGGTAACGGTCAATTCTTTTTGTAAATTCTTTGTTCAAGATTGAATTACTTTTGCCATCAAGTATTTCAATGTGAAAATGTATTCTGTGGACAATCTACTTTTCACTGTTCCTTGAAAAAAAAAAAAAAAAAAAAAAAAAAAAAAAACAAGGAAGCAGGCTCGTTTTACTCTTACCATAAATTAAATAAAGAACTGAAACAAAATTAGAATCGGATATGAGAATTATGTTTTTAAACAAAAAATATAAAATTATGAATAAAGTGAAAATAAGAATTCATACACATGGTACATCAGGTAGCATAATAGTATAAACCATCATTTTCATCAGACCTATTAATGAATTCATATACTAAAGTTTTGATAAACATGGTCCGTCGCTGTCTTACAGAATGGATTGTGCACTTTCATCCAGTCATCATTTATCCAAGCTGATAAGATACCTTTATGTTATTCGATATAGATGAACCCAAAGTGTTGCAAAAGGTAGCTTGCGTGGAAGCAGAAATTTTAAATTGCTTTAGCCGGTCGGGGCAATTTTATAATCAGTTTGTCTGAAAGTGGTTTACCGCTGTGCTGAATGTCTCTTATTTTTTACGTGCAGTTTTATTTTCTATTGGTTATTTATATTCGCGAATTAAAGTTGCATTTTCATTCTGAAAGTGAAATTCAGGGTCAAAATTTTCATTCATGAAAGCAAAATTGAATTTTTTCCCTTCAATTCTAGAAATTACAATTTTCAATTTTTTTTGTTCCCATTAGGGGAATGGATATGTTTTTGCAAATTGATTCGCTAATTTCAATTCGAGTATGTTTGAATACTCGAATGTGGATTTTTAATTAGTTAAAGTATTAGTAAAATTTGAATTTTTAATTAGTTAGTAAGATTAGTAGTATTTAAAATGAGTGATTAGTTTGGTACTCAATTGGAATTTCCGATTTTTTATTCGGTACATAATTTAAATACTTGTGATTTCTATTCAGAAATTGAAATTTAGTTGATAATTCGGAATACCCTAAATTAATAAAAACAGAATTCTAAATAAGAAAAATAATTTCAGTACCCCAAATTTCCGTTGGTGAATTGGTATTTGGTATATAATTTAAATGACTTCAAATTCCAATTCGAGATGTAAAATTCAGTACATAATTTCAATCGCAAAATGTATTTCGCAAATTTGGCCCATCATTTTAACTATCAAGAGACTCGATCAGTAGAGCCTCAGGACAAGTACATTTGACAGCTCTGTCTGTCGTCTGTTTGCCCGAGGCTCGCCCGAGTATATTATCTCTGAATAAAACGATTCGCGGTGGTGGGGGTAAAAACTGATAGTCATTTTCTCGAATTACGAAGCTCAGGAGACAGACGATGACTTGAAAATTGAACTGGAGACCAACTATGAAAAAATCTTTCGATTGAGCCTTAAATCAGCACGATTGATGTCGTATTTGCTGAGAAAAAACTTTGCACAGGCTCAAGATTATGCTAAAAATACCAACACATCGGAAGTTTGACGTGTCTGTATACGACACAACGAAAGGCCTTTTGATGCTATCGAGTTTCTGATTGGTCGCGAGTGACGACATATTTTTGTCGCGGCTGACGATTTTCTATCTATATCGCTGATGTGTCAGCTGTCAAAGCTGCAAATTCATATTCGAGTGTTGACAAACCGAAAATGTGGAAGAAATTTGAACTAATTTGTATGTCAAAGTCGCAAATTCTATCAGAGTGTTAACAGATGGTAAAGCCGGAATAATTCACGCAAAAAAAAATATCAATTTGACCTTTTGAAACCCACATTTTTCCTTAAGTGCAATTAGCTCAAAACTTTGTACTCGGGGGTTTAATCGGTCGCTGATTACAAATCTGCACTCAAAATTTACAAATTCAAGATGGTGAATCCAATATGGCGAACAACAAATGCAAAAATTGTTTGATGAAAGCAAAATATGGTACTCGGGGGTTTTCGGGGTCGCTGATTACAAATCTGCACCCAAAATTTCAAAATTCAAGATGGCGGATACAATATGGCGGACAAGAACTGCGAAAATCGGTAAAGAAAAGCGAAAGTTGGCACGCGGGGGTTTTTGGGTTCACCGATATGAATAATATTGTTCGATATTTGAAGGAATATTAAACTCATGAGTCGATGATGATACATTGCAATTTTCAAGCATCTTGCTTTTATAGAAAATCGTATTTCTGGGGCTCCTCTCAATAACGAATCGTCTCAATAACGAAGATAATTATTCAAAATTGTATATCGGATCGATTCATAACTTGGGGAGAAACTCTTCATATCTATTCTGCTGCGATTTCTCGATATATATTTTTTATTTTCATGGACAACTTGGAAGCCGTTAAGGAAGCATTAAATTTTTATGATTCACTTCCTAAACTCACTGTTCCTCAAAGGTTCTTTTAATGTCGAAGTGAATTAACAAAACTTTGCTTCAAAGTTGTAAATCATTATTCCCAGAATTTTTATGTATGTATTTAGCTATTGAAGTTTTTAAAAACACGGCAACGCTTCTATAGTAATAGCGAATCATATAAGAGTAAATTTATAGTATTTATAGTATATGATCAATCCAATTATCTAATCGGGTATGAGTGGAGTGGACAGTAGATATCAATTTGTCATTCAAATAAATTCATGATGTAATCATGCAAATACGAAAAAACTCTAGGCTTTAGAGGTGTTGAGAAAAAAAAGAGTGATATCAAGGGGTTTTAATAAGAGGGACATGTCCCCTCCCCGGGGAAAAAACCCTGGACAAGTACATTTGTTTGACTCCCGTTTCCATCTGTTGTCACAATAAGTTATCCCCCCCCCTAACCCAAAAAATAATGAAACCCCCAAAAAAACATAGCAAAAATGCCAGAATAGATTTGAGAATTTGAGAAAGAAAACTCCCTGGCCAAAAAGGAAAATCCCTGGCCCCCTCCCCCCTTAAAAAAATGAAACAATTTGAGGAAAAAAGCCTTTTGCCAAAAATACCCTAAAAAAACCCTGCCAAAAAACGCCTAAAATAATTACAACCCCCAAATAAACATACAAAAAAATGCCAGAATAGATTTGAGGAAAAGAAGTCCCTGGCCAAAAAGGAAAAATAAAATTCGAAAAAAGGAATACTCCTTCTCCTCTCAAAAAAAACCTTAACAAAACCCTGTCAAAAAAACACCTTTAATTACTACCCCCCAAAAAAACATGGAAAAAATGGCAGAATAGATTTGAAAAAGAAAAAAAATAATGCTACGGAAAAAATCGAACGAATCGCTGTCACAAAAAATACCGAAAAAATGCTACAACTCTCGCCAGCAAAAAAAAAAGAAATTCGAGAAAAAAAACAACCCAGCCGAACTAGTTCCCTGAAACTTACCAAACACCCACCAGAAAAAAAACCCTAGAAAAAACTACTTCCTCCTCTCCACCCAAAAAAGTGGAGCATCCGATGAAAAAAAAACAGACTCTTCAAGAAAAATAATTGCTGCATAAGAAAAATAACTACTCGACAACATGAAATATGAAGAAGCCAATGAGTTACGTTCAGGACTAAAATTTATAATATCAATAATGGGACAAGAATTTCATTGATGCTCGACAATAGATTCATGAGAAAATTAAAAAAAAAGCAGTTAGTGGTTGAAAAGAAAACCAGCCTAGCAAAAAAAAAACCGGTCCAAATGAAAAAATAAAAATGGGGTGTATAACAAACAAATGATAAACCTAGTTTATAAAAAAATTGAGGAGACAATAATTTACGTTCAGTGCTGAAATTTTTAATATCAATAACAGGACAAGTTTTCATTGGTGCTTGATTATAGAACAAAAAAAAACCGGTCGAAAAAAAAACAGTCAACATGAAAAAAATTAAAAGGGGTGTATAACAAACACAAAAACCTCTAGTCTGCAAAAAAGTTGAAAGGACAACGATTTACGTTCAGCGCTGAAATGTTTAATATCAACAACAGGGCAAGTATTTCATTGGAGCTTGATAATATAATAGACTTATAAGAAATATTTAAACAATCAATCGAAAAGAGTTACCAATCTACAAAAAGAAAAATCGGTCGAAAAAAACAGTACCCAAATGAAAAGAAATGAAAGGGTTTTAACAAACAAAAGAACCTAGTCTACAAAAAATTAAAGAGTCAACGATTTATGTTCAGCGTTGAAATAATATGCTTGAGAATAGATCAACGAGAAAACAAAAATAGCTTGGTTTTCAAAAGAGGTACCAGGTTACAAAAATAGTCATACATATAAAAACGAGTCTGGAAACAGGATCAAAGAGAAAAAAGAGTAATCGGTGGATAACAAAAAAAAAATAGTGTACAAAAAATTAAAAATCGAAAAAGATGATGATTCACGTTCAGCACTTACATTTAGAATGATATTTATTGGTGTTTGAGAAAAGATTAACAACAAATAGTTTTCGAAAGTGCAATTCTTCCACATTGTTCGCTCGATGGGAATGGAAAAATCTTATTGGTAACAATTTGTTAAACGTTCACCACCGTACGTTCAGCGTATACGCACAGAGTACTTGTCCGGCCCATAACTTTTGATGCAAATTGCTCATTCAAGAAAAAATCAAATTAGAGGTGAAGTCATAGAACCCATGGAGTCCAATCTCTTCAAACAAGCTACACACGAATCCTTGCTTTCATCGAATCCATTAGTCCAATAAAAATTTTGCTCCAAAGTTTGTATTTATTGACTCAGCAGATTTGAGATTGTGGAAAGAAACTTTTACGAACTCGGTCGACCAATGAGCGCCCTCTCACAACACACACGAAACATTTCCAATGGTTCAGTATATATTTCAAGTCAGAGGTATAAAATGTGCGCACTGTTCGCACAAACACAAACTTATAAAAAATAATCTAGCTGTTTCCCTCGGGATAACCTCGCATCATTCGCGATATTTGATATCGACTTAAATGGAATACGATACTCTTTGTTGTCATTATTACAAAATGGTCATATTAGGGCTCTGTTCAGCGAAATTGGTTCATCATTTTCTAAAGCTGCTGCTCACATACAACCAGCATTATTACAAAATTGTCATATTAGGACTCTGTTCAGCTAAATTGGTTCATCATTTTCTAAAGCTGCCTGCTCACATACAACCAGCAATGTTATTGTTCTTATAATACGACGGGAAACAACTTAACTTAACTTAATAATAACTTATCATCGGCTGCTATGAAAAAAACTTGTAGTTCATATGGAAATATTACTGCAATAAAAAACGCTTTGCTTTTTCGTGAGTGGTCCCCGATTTTTTCTTGAATGAGCAATTTGCATCAAAAGTTATGGGCCGGACAAGTACTCTGTGCGTATACGCTGAACGTACGGTGGTGAACGTTTAACAAATTGTTACCAATAAGATTTTTCCATTCCCATCGAGCGAACAATGTGGAAGAATTGCACTTTCGAAAACTATTTGTTGTTAATCTTTTCTCAAACACCAATAAATATCATTCTAAATGTAAGTGCTGAACGTGAATCATCATCTTTTTCGATTTTTAATTTTTTGTACACTTTTTTTGTTATCCACCGATTACTCTTTTTTCTCTTTGATCCTGTTTCCAGACTCGTTTTTATATGTATGACTATTTTTGTAACCTGGTACCTCTTTTGAAAACCAAGCTATTTTTGTTTTCTCGTTGATCTATTCTCAAGCATATTATTTCAACGCTGAACATAAATCGTTGACTCTTTAATTTTTTGTAGACTAGGTTCTTTTGTTTGTTAAAACCCTTTCATTTCTTTTCATTTGGGTACTGTTTTTTTCGACCGATTTTTCTTTTTGTAGATTGGTAACTCTTTTTGATTGATTGTTTAAATATTTCTTATAAGTCTATTATATTATCAAGCTCCAATGAAATACTTGTCCTGTTGTTGATATTAAACATTTCAGCGCTGAACGTAAATCGTTGTCCTTTCAACTTTTTTGCACACTAGAGGTTTTTGTGTTTGTTATACACCCCTTTTAATTTTTTTCATGTTGACTGTTTTTTTTTCGACCGGTTTTTTTTTGTTCTATAATCAAGCACCAATGAAAACTTGTCCTGTTATTGATATTAAAAATTTCAGCACTGAACGTAAATTATTGTCTCCTCAATTTTTTTATAAACTAGGTTTATCATTTGTTTGTTATACAC
This sequence comes from Campoletis raptor, assembly GCA_948107755.1. NCBI lineage: Eukaryota > Metazoa > Arthropoda > Insecta > Hymenoptera > Ichneumonidae > Campoletis > Campoletis raptor. Next base: position 1,186,881 of record OX403623.1, read on the forward strand.
CCCATTTTTATTTTTTCATTTGGACCGGTTTTTTTTTTGCTAGGCTGGTTTTCTTTTCAACCACTAACTGCTTTTTTTTTAATTTTCTCATGAATCTATTGTCGAGCATCAATGAAATTCTTGTCCCATTATTGATATTATAAATTTTAGTCCTGAACGTAACTCATTGGCTTCTTCATATTTCATGTTGTCGAGTAGTTATTTTTCTTATGCAGCAATTATTTTTCTTGAAGAGTCTGTTTTTTTTTCATCGGATGCTCCACTTTTTTGGGTGGAGAGGAGGAAGTAGTTTTTTCTAGGGTTTTTTTTCTGGTGGGTGTTTGGTAAGTTTCAGGGAACTAGTTCGGCTGGGTTGTTTTTTTTCTCGAATTTCTTTTTTTTTTGCTGGCGAGAGTTGTAGCATTTTTTCGGTATTTTTTGTGACAGCGATTCGTTCGATTTTTTCCGTAGCATTATTTTTTTTCTTTTTCAAATCTATTCTGCCATTTTTTCCATGTTTTTTTGGGGGGTAGTAATCAAAGGTGTTTTTTTGACAGGGTTTTGTTAAGGTTTTTTTTGAGAGGAGAAGGAGTATTCCTTTTTTCGAATTTTATTTTTCCTTTTTGGCCAGGGACTTCTTTTCCTCAAATCTATTCTGGCATTTTTTTGTATGTTTATTTGGGGGTTGTAATTATTTTAGGCGTTTTTTGGCAGGGTTTTTTTAGGGTATTTTTGGCAAAAGGCTTTTTTCCTCAAATTGTTTCATTTTTTTAAGGGGGGAGGGGGCCAGGGATTTTCCTTTTTGGCCAGGGAGTTTTCTTTCTCAAATTCTCAAATCTATTCTGGCATTTTTGCTATGTTTTTTTGGGGGTTTCATTATTTTTTGGGTTAGAGGGGGGGATAACTTATTGTGACAACAGATGGAAACAGGAGTCAAACAAATGTACTTGTCCAGGGTTTTTTCCCCGGTTGAATCTTTCGCAGATGATACTAGAACTTAATCTCGATCAGAAACGGATTTTCGATAATGTTACTCACAAATTGGCTATTGATAATGAAAAAATTAGGCTGTATGTAAGTGGAGAAGGAGGAACTGGGAAATCTTTTCTCATGAAAACAGTTAAAACGTGGATTAAGAAAAAATTAGGTAAAAATACAGTGGTAATCGCTCCGACGGGCATAGCGGCTTTCAATGTCGGAGGTTTTACGATACATGGTTTCTTTCAATTGCCTGTTGAACACGGTCGCACAGCCAAATATCGACCACTGACCGATGGCGTTCTCAAAATGTTGCGTGCGGAATTGAAAAACGTTGCATTAATAATAATTGACGAAGTTTCCATGGTTTCCAACGTCACTTTCATGTACATTCATTTGCGATTGGCTGAAATATTTGATACATCCGATTCTGAGGACGGTTGGTTCGGAAAAAAACATATTCTTCTGTTTGGTGATTTGTTGCAGCTTCCACCTGTACATGAAGAACCAGCATTCGTTACATTATCAACGGATAAAATTGAAAAACTCATTGGGGCAATGGGTTCCGTCGGCTTATGGTCTGAGCTGTTTTCTTACGATGAACTTATCATCAATATGCGTCAAAAAGGCGATCTCTCTTACAAAAACGTTCTATCTCGAATTCGGGTTGGGATTATTACCGATTCTGATACCGATCTTTTAAATACACGGAAATTGCAATTCAACGAACAAACTGCGGAGTGTCGAGTAAATGAATTGTGCGACTATATGTGTCGTTTACCACCTGATACCGTTTGCTTGCTTCCCACGTGCAATCAGTGTGATATTCTAAACTCGGCTATGTTGGCTCGTATTTCTTCGCAGGAGATACACCTTGTTGCTCATGACTCCATAGATTGTTGACGCCAAGTTAGAAAAAAAGTGTCTAAAGCTTTGTCCAATGATGAAGAGGGTAGCTCGAGAACAGCAGGTTTAGCTAAGCTTATTGTTGTGAAAATTGGCGCTCAAATAATGATTCGGAGAAACATCGATGTTTCTCTTGGACTTGTAAATGGTACTATTGCAAAAATTCTCTCAGTACGACGAGATGTTCAGTCCGATGATGTAGATACGATTAACGTTTTGCTGCCCAACGGTACGGAATATACGTTGGAACGTACGACCGTTAAATTTGAAGTTATGCAAGGAGCGTTTGTTTGTCGCAAACAGTTTCCCATTTGTCTTAGTTACGCTATGACTATTCAAAAAAGTCAGGGCCTCAGTTTAGAAAATGCAGTTGTTGAAGCAGGTAATTCGATATTTACCTGTGGACAAATTTATGTAGCACTCTCACGAGTTACTACGTTAAAAGGATTGCATCTCATCAATTACGACCCGGGGTCTGTGAAAGCGGATTCGAAAGCGATTCTTGAATACAATCGATTGCGAGCAAAATATCGGCCGGATCTCCATCCTTTTAATATAATCAAGCATCGCATAATGAAATGTCATGATCGGCAATGGGCTGTGCCGGTTGGGGTTCTTGAGTGTCAGGAAAAGTCGCAACCCTTAACCCGAGGTCCTTTACCTTTTCATGTTAGAGGACTTTCAAACGCCGATCATGTTTCATGTTATGCGAATGCCAGCATGCAGTGTCTCATTAATTGTTCTCCAATTCGTGACGCTGTATTATGTATGAAAAGTACGCACGTCGTCAAATCGGCTTTTGAAGCATACTTGACAGAAGATGTGCCTGTTGACATATTTGGAATTCGAAAATTTACCGGTGATGTGTTCATTACTCCAAATCAACAAGATGCTAGCGAGTTTATTCTTTTCCTCTGTCAAAAGTTCGATGTTATTCAGAATGTTTTGAAACACGAGATCCACTCGGTTATTACGTGTAATAATTGCGGTAGTAGAACATCAAGTTTGAGCCAAAACAATATTCTTCTATTGGCCGTACCAAAACAACGCAAATTAGCTTGGAGTCTCCAAGAAATCCTCAATTATAATTTCGGAAAATGGAAAAGCATCGAGGGGCCTTGTGCAAATTGCAAATCAGCGTCGTTGATTGGAAGGATTGAGCTTAAATCAGTACAGAGTGTTTTGCTTGTTCAATTGTTGTTATTCGAGCAGGAAAACTCTAAAATAGTTAAGAAAAAATGTAATATTAAATCAGTGCCAACTTCTGTTGTTCGCATTAATGAAATTTCCTATAAAGTTATGAGTGCAGTCTTACATCATGGTACAAGTGTTAATGAGGGTCATTACACAAGTATGCTACGATGTAAAGGCTCAGGTTGGCTAGGAGTAGACGATTCGATTGTCCGAAAGAAAAATTGGCCGCGAAACGGTAAAGACGTTTATATGTTATTTTTAGTTCAAACGTAATTTACGTATGGATTCATAGAAAATGATTGTGTTTTAGTTACTTTTACTCACAATTTCAGCAGAATGGCTGCTCAATAGCGCCTTCTTTATGTTATCAAAAAAATTTTCAACTTTATGAATCCATCGGCTGCTTCAAGCGCCTAGGCATTTCAACTCATTCGCCGTTACGAGCGCTAATAGCCATTACATTCGCCATCATTGGACGCAGAGTGCGAGCAGCGCTAACGGATTTCATCAATTTCATCGACAACCTCGACGTACGGGCAACATTTTTGTTGTACAGATCTGTTCGTAAGATTATTCAATTAATAATGAAAGTGAGTAAAGGTTCGACGACCAATAATTGATTATGTTACTCTACACACAGCTTTATTCGTTTGCATGTTGACAATTTTTTGGACAAAAATCATATTTATTTGTCGAACCACCCAACTCAGTCAAATTAGATTCTCCAATCAAATCTGATATCGTTTAATCTTTGCTCATTTCAGTTTATAAAAAAATGTTTTAATGTTTCAATGTTTGCGAAATTTTTATAATGTATTTATTTATGTGCGATCGTTTTCTTGTTTGTCTTCTCAAATGTTATTTTAGTTTTGTTGTTAAAGCTGTAAAATCTTTTCAGGCAGAGGTGTGTCATTCATTACGATTCGTGTTATTCATTAGGATTCATGGACACCTCCGTTTATTGCAATTTTCTTAATAAAACAATACATCATCCGTCTGTAAAAGGCTTTACCGCTCTTTTTGTTATCGTTATCATGTGAAACAACATGTCGTTTTATTTATGTTATTGTGTTTATGTGTAGGCTTTAATTATGTGCCACCCTTTTCTTTTTCTTCTGTATACACGACAATATTGTTCCCCGTCTACTGTATTTCCCTTATTAACATTTGATTCTATTCAAATTAGTTAAAGCTGCGAAATCTTTTCTGGCAGAGGTATTTTATTATTATTATTATTATTATTATTATTATTATTATTATTATTATTATTATTATGATTTCTAGTTTGCTTGATTTATTGTGCGTTGTTTGACAGCACGTTACATTCTCCGTCTGCAAAAGGCTTTAATGCTCGTAATATTTCGTGAAGTCAGAGTTCATAATTCAAATCGATGTATAAACACATAGCTCATTGCGATCTAGTTGCCTGGTGGAAATGTTAAGCCATTTTACATGTTACTCGCTCTAACAACATCGTGAAGAAAAACATCGAGATTGCTAACGTATCTTAACTGGTTCATGATGAGACCGAGGATTTTCGACAATCAACTTTAATGGTAAGCCTTTTTTTATCTTTTTCTTCATTGTTTTGGACATGTATCGAATATTAATATATAAATATCAAGAGACTCGGTAGAGTCTCGGGACAAGTACATTTGACAGCTCTGTCGTCTGCTGGCCCGAGGCTCGCCGGAGTATATTATCTCTGAATAAAGTAAAATTCGGTGGTGGGGGTAAAAACTGAAAGTCATTTTTTCGAATTACGAAGCTTAGGAAACAGATGATGACTTGAAAATGGAAATCGAGACAAATTATGAAATTGCCCTTCGATTAAGCCTTAATTGAGCACGATTGATGGCGTATTTGCTGAGAAAAAACTTTGCACAGGGTCAAGATTATGCAAAAATTCTAACACATTGAAGGAATTGGTGTGTCTGTACATGCGCGCAGACGACACAATCAAAGGCGTTTTGATGCCCATCAAAACCCATTTCCATTGAAGCCGGTCTTCGGCGACAAAAGTAACGAGTTCCCATTGGTCCTTTCCTTTGTACCCATACCACGGAAAGTTTGAGGGTAGTTTTGACGCGAGACGCGTAAACAGCGTGTTTTTTGCGAACTTCTCGTAGATCCGTGTTGACAGATGGTAAGGTCGGAATAATTCACGCAAAAAAAAATATCAATTTGACCCTTTGAAACACACATTTTTCCTTACGTGCAACTAGCTCAAAACTTTGTACTCGGGGGTTTTCGGGATCGCTGATTATAAATCTGCACACAAAATTTAGAAATTCAAGATGGCGAATCCAATATGGCGGACAAGAAATGCAAAAATTGTTTGCTGATGCAAAATATGGTACTCGAGGGTTTTCGGGGTCGCTGATTACAAATCTGCGCTCAAAATTTAGAAATTCAAGACGGCGAATCCAATATGGCGAACAACAAATGCAAAAATTGTTTGATGAAAGCAAAATATGGTACCCGGGGGTTTTCGGGGTCGCTGATTACAAATCTGCACCTAAAATTTAGAAATTCAAGATGGCGGATCCAATATGGCGAACAACAAATGCAAAATATGTTTGATGAAAGCAAAATATGGTACCCGGGGGTTTTCGGGGTCGCTGATTACAAATCTGCACCTAAAATTTAGAAATTCAAGATGGCGGATCCAATATGGCGAACAACAAATGCAAAAATTGTTTGATGAAAGCAAAATATGGTACTCGGGGGTTTTCGGGGTCGCTGATTACAAATCTGCACCTAAAATTTAGAAATTCGAGATGGCGGATCCAATATGGCGGACCACAAATGCAAAAATTGTTTGATGAAAGCAAAACATGGTACTCGGGGGTTTTCGGGGTCGCTGATTACAAATCTGCACCCAAAATTTCGAAATTCAAGATGACGGATACAATATGGCGGACAATAACTGCGAAAATCGTTTAAGAAAAGTGAAAGTTGGCACGTGGGGGTTTTTGGGTTCACCGATTAACAATCTGCATGCAAAATTTCGAAATTCAAAATGGCGGATTCAATATGGCGGACCATAAATTCCAAAATTTTATGATGAAAGTGAAAGGTTCAGAAAAAAGAAGTGATATCCTGGCCAAAAATCCCCTGCCCGGGGAAAAAAAACCTTGGACAAGTACATTTGTTGACCCCCGTTTCCATTTGTTTTCACAGAAAAAAACTACCCAAAAAAGTACAAAATTTTCAAAAAATTGGCAAGATCAAAAATGATTTACATTCAGCACTAAAATTTATAATATCAATAATAGGACAAGTATTTCATTGTCTCTTGAGGATGGAGTATTTAAAAAAAAGCAAAAATAAGTTCGTTATTGAAAAAAGTCACCAATGTATAAAAATAAAAATCGGTCCAAAAGAACAGAGTCCAGAAAAAAAATCAAGATAAAACAAAACGTGGAGAAAAAAATTTCAAACGAAAAAAATTAGATTGAAAAATAATTTCGGCCGTAGTACTTGGCGAGTTCGTACCATGAAAAATACATTACGTGATTCTACCTAAGCAAAAAACTCGCCAAGTACTACGGCCGAAATTATTTTTCAATCTAATTTTTTTCGTTTGAAATTTTTTTCTCCACGTTTTGTTTTATCTTGATTTTTTTTCTGGACTCTGTTCTTTTGACAGATTTTTATTTTTGTACATTGGTGACTTCTTTCAATAACCAACTGATTTTGCTTTTTATTAAATACTCCATCCTCGAGAGACAATGAAATACTTGTCCTATTATTGATATTATAAATTTTAGTGCTGAATGTAAATCATTTTTGATCTTGCCAATTTTTTGAAAATTTTGTACTTTTTTGGGTAGTTTTTTTCTGTGAAAACAAATGGAAACGGGGGTCAACAAATGTACTTGTCCAAGGTTTTTTTTCCCCGGGCAGGGGATTTTTGGCCAGGATATATATATATTGTTCCAGTTGCAGTACAGGCTACAATACGGAGGACACGATATTATACAATTCATGATGTGGCTCATGGCGTTTGGTTATTGATTCCATATCGTATATTTCATACATACAAAGGACACGCTGTTATATCATGCGTTGGAGAGCGTTTCTCTATCAACAACATTTGTAAGCGTTTATCACTACTATTTTATCTAGCTCTATCCGACAGGTGATTAATTCAACACATTGTAGAACCTTCTTTTTTCTAGATGCCGTCAATGTCAGTTACAAATCGAGATCTCGTGTTACTTCAAAACCTTCGTTCATCTGCGAATCATGCATTTACTGTTCGACACGACGATGTCTTCTGCTTCATTCTTATCATGGACGAACTTGCACTCACGAAATTGGTCTTTATGCATATTTTTATTAAAGTCCAATTTCCTAGTCATTTTTGCATAAGTTTTTTGTTTCCATCAGCTACAATTTGCGGATCGATAGAAAGCAATGAGCTATGTTATCCGTATGTCAGTTGTCAGTATTTTGTTAAATATATGAATCCCGAATCTTGTAATTACTGTCCAAACTATTGGTAATAATGTTCTGTGATAATTTTTATTTCTATTATATCTACAAGAAGGTGAATAAAGAGCCGTTACGTCATCAAAGACAGAACGGATATATCATTGTTGTTTGAATTGTCTAGCACTCTTTTTCTTCACCCTACTATGAAAACGTTTGCTCGATAGTGCCGAAAGGGTTCGTTATCTCGTAACGAGTAATTTCAACACTACGTTTTGATTACTTACCGATGCTATTTTTTTCTTTTGGTTCGTGGTGTTGATGGTGAGTACCCCATGATATTTGGGGTTGATGATCAATGTTTAATGAGTTTTCTTCAAATTTAGGCTATGGTCATTTTTTAATTCGTTATCGCATCTGTTTACCATATTGTTCCGATATTTTTTACAAAAAACAATGAAATCTCGGGGAAAAACTTTAAAAAAGTAAAAAAAGGGCGCCAAGTATAAAAAGTCGCACCTTAGTTATAAAATAATCAGTCTATTCTTGTACACTTCACAAAAACCAAAAACTATTTTTGATCTTTCTTTTCTTTTACCTTCTCTCTCCTAGCTTATAATTTTTTGTCTCTAAAAAATTACTTTTCTCTTTTCCCTCTACTTCTTGCTTTAAAGAAATCTCCTCCCTGAGTTTTCTTTCTCTGACATGTTCGTTGTCAGTCTTCTCTTCCAAAAACTCTCCTAGCTTATATTTTTCGTCTCTAGAAAATTATTTTTCCCTTTTCCCTCTACCTCTTTTGCTTTAAAAAAATCTCCTCCCTGAGTTTTCTTTCTCTGTCATGTTCGTTGTCAGTCTTCTCTTTCAAAAATAATTGAAATCATTATTTTTTCATGTAGCCAAGAAAAAGAAACGTCACACTACATTCCGTTGGGAATTCTTTGAGGATGTGTTAAAATAAACTCAATAATTATTGAACAATGATTGCTTCTCGTAATTGGAATGATGTGAAAAAACAAAAGAAAACTATAAATAGAAGTATATACAAAAAAAAATTATTGTTTTCAAGAAACAACGAAAAAATCACTTAATTTCGCCACCAGTTCGATGCACAGATAATACAAAAACTTGGCGTGCATGGTTAAGACAATAAGCTCGACGAAGGAACGTCTCATCTTTCCATACCTTTCGACCTACCTACTCCAACCGTTCCACGCAACTCGTGCGCAATTATGTATCCATGAGGTCCATTAACCTGTTATTCTACACCAAATCATCTCATTTATTCCATCCTTCGCTTCCATATCGTCCATCCTTATCCATGTTCGTATTTATTCATATCCTACGACTTCACACCATCCATCGATCCCATTCTCACATCCATCTTACCCCATTCATTCTATTAATATTATGCTATTCCATTACCTAATTTACGATTGTACCATCTCTTCATCTAATTTCATTCATTCATTGATCTCATCCAATCCATTCCTTCAACATCCTCTATCCGTATCATTCGATCCATTCCATTCGTTGATCTGCGATCAATTTCACCCGCTAATCCGTTCATCTCATTCTATCCATTCCATCCATTGATATATTCATTCCATCCCATGAATTCTATTGATTCATTCCTTCCGTTTTTTTTCATCGATTGCCAATCACATCAAGTCCGTCCACCTGATATCAATTTCATTTCTCGGTCAATTTATACTATTCCATAAATTCCATCCATCGATCCATCCATCCAATCCTGTAAATTCCATCCATCGATCCATCCATCCAATCTCATAAATTCCATACACTCATCCATCCATTTAATCCCATAAATTCCATCCAATGATCTATTGATTCCATCATATGAATTCCCTGCATTTCATTTCTCAAGCTTATCCCATTCATTCCATCAATCCACTTGCGCTACGAACGCTCTGAATCCGTCCGGACATATACCGTTGCTCCCGAGCTAATCATCTGTTGAAGCATTATTTTATCTTCTCGAGCTTATTGTCTTAACCATGCACGCCAAGTTTTTGTATTATCTGTGCATCGAACTGGTGGCGAAATTAAGTGATTTTTTCGTTGTTTCTTGAAAACAATAATTTTTTTTGTATATACTTCTATTTATAGTTTTCTTTTGTTTTTTCACATCATCCCAATTACGAGAAGCAATCATTGTTCAATAATTATTGAGTTTATTTTAACACATCCTCAAAGAATTCCCAACGGAATGTAGTGTGACGTTTCTTTTTCTTGGCTACATGAAAAAATAATGATTTCAATTATTTTTGAAAGAGAAGACTGACAACGAACATGACAGAGAAAGAAAACTCAGGGAGGAGATTTTTTTAAAGCAAAAGAGGTAGAGGGAAAAGGGAAAAATAATTTTCTAGAGACGAAAAATATAAGCTAGGAGAGTTTTTGGAAGAGAAGACTGACAACGAACATGTCAGAGAAAGAAAACTCAGGGAGGAGATTTCTTTAAAGCAAGAAGTAGAGGGAAAAGAGAAAAGTAATTTTTTAGAGACAAAAAATTATAAGCTAGGAGAGAGAAGGTAAAAGAAAAGAAAGATCAAAAATAGTTTTTGGTTTTTTACTATAAATACTATAAATTTACTCTTATATGATTCGATATTACTATAGAAGCGTTAACGTGTTTTTAAAAACTTCAATAGCTAAATACATACTGTGACGGCAATTTCAATAGTCCTAAAAAAATCAGCCAACTTAATGTCACAAAACTTTTCCTCCTTTGGCCGTTTATTTAATTCGGTTGTTACAAAAATTGTTGGGCGCCAGTCGCGTGAGCGACACGACCAAAAGAAGAAAAGATAGTTGACCAGCTTTGCTGCAGCGGATGGGCAGGGTTATTCCAGATATAATTTCAGAATATTCCAGAAATAATTTTTCGACACGAGGTTCCCGTTTAACAATAACAATTTCAATATTTTATTTAACTAAATATAATTTTAACACGAGATTATTTGAATGAAATTTGATGATACTAGAAATAGTTACGCTCGGGATTAATTCTCGATATTTTACGGGATTTTAACAAACTCGAGACTCTATGATATTTCGAGGGAAAAATCACGAACACACACACTCGTCAGTTCACACTCAACATTGGCCGGAATCCTACACTCTTTACACTCTAACACACGAGCTCTTTATTTCTTGTTACGGGACTACTCGTACTCAAGAATTACCGAAGATGTTATTGAGGTAAATTGTTGTTAATTACGATAAATAAATCCGAGCCCCCGATAATCGGTTACTCGGTCGAGCTATTTGAATCCACGAATTCACCGGCCGGTTCACACTCTTACTCACTCTCTCACTCACTCTTACCCTTGCTCGCGATTCTTCCCAACGAATAATTTTAACGAACAATTATAATACACGGGAGAATTTTCGCGTACGGCCACAACGTTCATCTTCCAATAATATTTTATTTTCACTAAACCCGTTTCGCAATACGTCGAACTCGGAACAACAAAAGAAACGAAAATGACAGCGTCTAAAATCACACGTGGCGGAGCCGCCGCCGTGACCCAATTTCCCGAGATCCTTTCGAGACAACGCATTGTCAATTATATCCAATAATTAATTATTCCTTAAGGAATAAATCCACAATGAAGCTCACTAACCAAGACGGAAAGCGACGAAGGGATAACTCACGGTATTGTCCAGCTTCTTACAATACGTCCGTCCCGCTCGGTACTTCACGAAAATCTCCCCGAATTCGGGAATTCGCGAGCCGTCGAACTGATCGTTCGCCCTTCCAATTTCCAAAATTCCCCCCACATGATTGACAGGTCCGTCACATTAAATATTCGCGCGAGCGTTAGACAGGGCACCGATTATTTTATTGTTTTATCGGGACACGGTTTTAACGTCATTTATATTATTCTTTACCCCTGGCTCGATTAATATTTTAATAATGACGGGACCTCAATGTTTCACGGGATATTCGATAACAATATTTCGATAATAACAATTGAAATTAATGACGGGTGATATATTGTACGATATCGCCCTGATCTATGAAACGGAAGACGAGCGTGTTCTCTGATGCCAACGGAAAATTCCTTGTTCTCGAAAATTCTCGAGCCTTCCTCCGTTTAATCGTCTCGATGAAGTTCGACCTTGGAAACGATAATACGGAAACGGACAACTGTACGAGCCCTGCTCGAAATACAGTGATATTGCGATGATTGACCTTCCTTATTTAAATTCCTGGGTTCGAATCGATGGTTTGGCTCTTCATTTATACCGGAGATCTCGCATGAAAAAGACAGAAAATATCCACGGGACGCAAATTAATAATAATAATCATTATTTCCTAAAGAAAGCCCTGTGAGGTTGTCGTGTGGCCGGAGCATCGAGCGGGAGAGACGGAAAATAGTATTTTATACCGGAGATCCGTCTTTTAAATTCTAAAGTGACGTTACTCAAAAAATATAACGTCACAATACATAAAAATTCTGGGAATAATGATCTGCTGTTGGCCGATTAATTTACAATTTGGAAACAAAGTGTTGTTAATTCACTTCGACATTAAAAGAACCTTTGAGGAACAGTGAGTTTAGGAAGTGAATCATAAAAATTTAATGCTTCTTTAACGGCGTCCAAGTTGTCCATGAAAATAACAAAAATATATCGAGAAATCACAGCAGAATAGATATGAAGATTTTCTCCCCAAGTTATGAATCGATCCGATATACAATTTTGAATAATTATCTTCGTTATTGAGACGATTCGTTATTGAGAGGAGCCCCAGAATTACGATTTTCTATAAAAGCAAGATGCTCGAAAATTGCAATGTATCATCATCGACTCATGAGTTTAATATTCCTTCAAATATCGAACAATATTATTCATATAAAGATTAAGTTAATGGAGACGTAAAAGTTTAGGAGGCAAAAAGATTTTTGTGTGTCGTGATAGAAGAAGATACCGCATAAGGATCATAATATTCAAATTCATTCTTAAGGGGAGCCTCAGCATTAAAATTTTCTGTAAGGTAAGATGCCTGAAAAGTGTAATGTATCATCATTGGCTCATGAGTTCAATATTCCTTTAAATACCAAGCAATCTTATTCGTATAAAGTTTAAGTTGTTGGAGACGTAAAATTGTAGCAGGCAAAGAGTTTTTTGCATGCCATGATGGAAGAAGATACCGGATAAGGAATAATAAAAATAATAATAAATGCCTAATCTTTGATAGAATCCATCTGAGTCGGGTACTTCCAATCCACTCGATGCACATGTTTATTCTATACTGTTTATCACTGGATGAATAAGTTTTTTTTCAATACTTTAGTCTCTTTCGTTTCATTCATCGATGAAAGTGGTGATGCCTATTAAAATCGAGTATATTAATGTTACCTTTCACAGTGTTGTCATTTATTGAGATAAGAAAAAAACGTTTAACAAATTGTTACAAATCAAAAAATATTGGTGGCCTCGAGTTACATAACCTGTGGCCCATTTTTGCAATTGTTCCACGTTGGCTAAAGTTTTTCAATTCCGATCGTGTAATGGTGTTGAAAAATTTCACTTCTGAAAATCCAAGGGGGCTAGATAACCCATTGATAGATTTTAAGTCAAGCGTCGCACCGCTGAG